>QVAJ01000001.1:1412235-1444003 GCA_003546035.1 Mixornis gularis
TTTTTTTTACTTCATAACTTCATAGTATGAAACTAAAAGTTGACATAACAACAAAAAAATTCTATTCCGTCAAGGTGAAGTACTTTGACTGATTCAAAGCAAAATAAATGAGGAAAACTTTGCAGTGTTCCTTTTAGAAGATTTCAGAGGAATTACAGGCATTTGGAAAATTTTAGAAAATTTCTAAAGATTTACGATAGCTTTGGAATGCTAAAAAAATCCTTTCACAAAACAGCTTTTCTTTTCTTTGCACAGTTCTACTTAAAGAGTCTACTCTTGACATGAATGGCTTTAGCTATTCCCTTGGCTTTTGTGTGTGATGAACTTCAATCTTCTTTCCAACTCCTRACCTGTAAGAAGAACCAGCCAGTATTTATATTAAATAACAGTCATGTTTACAGCACCAGCAGATAATCAGAACTGAAATGGCCACACAGGAGGGCTGGCTGACTTTGCTGCTCCGTGTCACCTTTTCTGTGGGGAAATAAACTTCTGGAGCTACTAAAGAGACTCCCTAAGTTTTTTTTCAAGAGGAGCTTCTGGTCTGAATGTTCTTGTTGGTTCTGTTTTTCCCTTATGCAATATTATCTGTTTACTTTGGCTTGCTGTTACAAGGAATTGTGCCAAAGGAGGGCTGGAGTCATATTAAAACCAAGGTGTAGGCAAATGATTAGCAGAGACAAGGAGACAGGTTACTTTGAAGGAAAAATGCACCAGGACTTAACTGAAACTGCACTGATTTTTTATTTTTTTTTTTAATTTAATGTGAAGTTTTGAGTTCCTTAAGTAGTTTTTTGTCAGTCAGGCAATAATCTGGAAAGGCATTATGCCTCTGGAATATCATTTAATGGATGGGGTGAGGCTCAGAGAGGGAATGGCACAGCTGGAATGTGTCAGGACTCACACAGGGTTCAGGCCTGTGAGGAAAAGGGGGAATCTTTCCTAGGAATACACAGTGCAGGCTGACAGCAACAAGAGCAGAGGGAAAAGATGGGAAATGGAAACCCACCTTGGGTGTGCTGCTGGAATGCACTCCATGTGTGAAATCAGCAGGATGAGGAGGAAGGAGCTGCCTTCTCTGCTGTGGAGTAGCCTGGATGTTCAGAGCTCTGCTCTGGGATGGACGACAGGGGTGAGAGTTTGTGGGTCAGGGTCAGAGGAGAGGCCAACAGGGGTGACATTGGGGTGGGAACCTGCTACAGACCACTCACACAACATGAATAAATGGATGGAGCCTTCCCTAAGCAATTCCAGGATGTGATCACAGACCCTGCTTCTTGTGTGGAACTTTAATCTCCCTGACAAATCAACAAGGGGACACAAGCAGCCAAGGAGGCTTTTGAAGGTTGTCAGCAACAACATCTTGGTACAGGCACTGGATCAATCAAAAGGAGTGACACAAAGCTGGGCTGACTGTTCCCTAACAAGGAACTGCTACTTGGGGAGGGAATAATCAATGGCAGCCTTGTCTGTAGAGGATTTKTGCTAGTGGTGGTCAGGATTTGGAAAGCACAGGGTAGGAGAGCAGCAGAACTTAGGCCTGGGCTTCATGAAAGCATCTTCACCCACTTCTGGGAGCTAGGAGGAGGTGTTCCCTCTGAGAAAGCTCTGAAGACAAAGGAGCTCTGGAAAGCTGGCCAGGTTTTCAGGACAGCATCCTCAAGCAGAAGTGTCTACTCTCACACTCAGGTCATGTACTGAAATTTTAGGGATTTGCTGAAATGTGCAACTCAAGGCAGAGTCCCAAAGCAAAAAGGCAGCAGTACAGGGAGTGCAAACAGGGACAGGCTACCAAGGAAAAACTTGGGAACACTGTCCAGGTATTCAGAGATACTGATGGGAAAAGCTACCTCCAGTGCTTGCATGGGATGCCAAGAGGAACAAGAAAAGCTTTTACAGTTGGAGGTAAAGGATTAAACAAAGAATTGTGGGCCTGCTGCTGAATGGGTTGAGTGATTTTGGGATTTGTTTCAGGAGTACTCGATGTGTTCTTTGCCCTCAGCCTTCACCAGCAAATATTGCAGGTCCTTGAGTTCAGGGGGAGGAGACACAGGGGAAAGGAGGCACCAGGAGTGAAAAATGGAGCAATCAAAGGTTGTTGGAGAGAACCTGACCCCTGGCAGTCCATGGGAGTTAACAGACTGCATCTGGGGTTTTGAGAGACAGATGATACCCTGGTAAGGTCTCTTTGTTGAGAGATCATGGAAATTGGGGAATATTCCTGGTGACTGGAGAAAGGCAAATATTATGCTGATCATCAAAAAAAGCTTGAATTCCCATCCAGGGAATTACTGATTGATGGGATTCACTTTGGTCATTGGGGARATCATGAGATGAGCCCTCTTGGGCAAGATTTTTGGAGATGTATGAGGTTTWTCTGGCAAGGTTTTGGCAGCGAGGAACTGCAAAGGGTGGCTTGTGTTGAGAAGAGACCAGGTGCTACTCCATATCAGACAGAGCCAGTCCCAGCCTCCCCCAAAACTGGCCACCCCCTGCCCAAGGCTGGCCCTGTCAGTGGCACTGGTGGCACCTCTGAAAGCAGAAACACTGCACAGCAGCTGTGGGAGAGAGGAGGGAGAAGAGGTGAGGAGGGAGAAGAGATAAAAGACACAGCCCTGCTGGCACCCAGGCTGGGGAAGGTGATGCCTTGGGAAGGCTGACCTGAAAGAGAGACTGCACAGAGCTAGAGAATAAAGYAGGGATTTATTGAAAGGCCTCCAGGATCCACCTTGGGCAGGACAGGGCCTGACCAGGGCTACACCMAAGGTGGACTRAGAATGGTCAYAAAATGGCTGACYGGTCACAAGGYCTYAMAYTTTTMTAAGTTTTGSTYCATTTGCATATTGGGSTTTAAAGGTAAAGCTTAAGGCATCAAAGGAGCAGGGTGGGAGGTGCTCCAGGTGCTGGAGGTTCACCTGCAGCCTGTGGAGATGTCCATGGGGAGGCAGGCTGTCCCCTGGCAGCCCGTGGAGGTCCGTGGTGGAGAAAACACTCTGCATCCCATGGGGGACCCCACTCCTCTGTAGGTGGAGATGGTCTGAGGGAAGGAGGAGCCCAAGCACAGCAGGTTTTCTGGTGGCCTGGGGTGGAGCAGTGTGTTCTCAAAGGACTGCACCTGGTAGAAAAGACCCAGTGAAGGACTGTGCCCATCTCTGGAGCAGTGGAACAGCATGAGGAAGGATTGTGAGAGACAAAGTCCTATGGAGTGACTGCAGCCTCCCTCCTCCATCGCCCTGAAATGGGTGTGGGGGAAAGGCAGTGGAAGAACTGGGAATGTAGGAGTGAAATGGAGCACTGCAGGAAGGAAGGGCTGGGGTAAAGGTGGTTTTATTTTGTCTCTTTTTTCTCCTTATTATCCTAYGCTATTTTTAACTGGCAATGTCTTAATCCTCCCCATGCTGAGTCACTTTGGCCCATATAGAGACAGAGACTTTGAATAAACCACCAGAAGTAATCTTTCAGTAACTGCAAAATTGTGTTTTGTGGGTTTGTTTGTTTGTTGTTTTCTGTTTGTTTCCCCCTTCTTGTTTGTTTGTTTTTTGGGTTTTTTTTAGGAATGCTGTAAAGTGTTTAACCTTCATTTTGAAATGTTTATTAGTTTTCTAATTTTTTACTTCGTAGCTTTGATATTATGATATGAAACTAAAAGTTGATGTAACAACAAAAAAAATTTCTATTCTGTCAAGGGAAAGTATTTTGGTATTTTGACTGATCCAAAGCAAAGTGAAAGAGGAAAACTTTGCAATGTTCCTTTCAGAGGAATTAGAGGCATTTAAACTTCAGAAAATTTCAAAAGATTTAAGATAACTTTGGGATGCTAAAAATCCTTTCGCAAAATGGCTTTTCTTTGCATAGTTCTACTTAAAGAGCCCTCTTGGTGATGACATGAATACCTTTAGCAGCTTTCCTTGGCTGTCGTGTGTGATGAACTGGCAGTCTTGTTTCCAGCTCCCAACCTGTAAGAAAAACCAGCCAGTATTTATATTAAATATAAATAATTCTGTAACRATAAGGCTGTAATTCGTAAGTGAGATCTCCCCGTCCTTATCTCAATCTGGGAACTTTTTTATCTCATGCTGTCACCCTGGGGACTGAGAGAGAAGCATGGGGGTCATCTGGCAGCCAGCAAAGGTGAAGRGAGAGCAAGGGACATGAGGGAGAAGATGACAAATCATCTCTGACCCATCTCATTCTCTCCACGACAAAATGCTGATTTATGGATGTGAGGAGAGAAATGGGTGTAATTCAYTTCAATTTTAGCAAGACTCTACAGATGGAATCTGGTCACACAACTATTTTTACCCAACTATTTGTCCTTCCATCCACAGCACTGGGCCTCACCCTGGGTACCAGAATGTCGAGGGAGACAGAGTTAGGGGGTCACACATCCTGTCTGAAAACTGGTGGCAAGTGCAGTACAGCCAGRGTCTGTCCCAGCTACAGCCAGAGTCAGTCCCAGATATAAATATCCCCAGGGTCTGTCCCAGCACTTGTTCTCTTTACTTCCTTTAACAATGATTTAGAGAAAGTGCACTCTCAGACATTGCCAGTTTGAAGGAGTGAGGCAGAAACCTTCCAGCTCAGGTCTGGCATACAGGGAGACCTGGACAAGCTGGTGGATCAGGACACTAGGAGCCTGGTGAAGTTTCACAAGGCAAAAACTAAAATCCTGCTCTGGACAGGCAGAGCATCAGCTGGGGCTGGATCTGCAGCTCTGCAGGAAAGTTCCTGGGCAGAGGACCAAGTGGCCTGACAGTGCCAAGGCCACATTGTGGGTGCCATRAAGGAGGTCAGGGACCAGGAGGACAAAGAGAGGGTTTGCCTCAGTACTCTTCAGACCACATTCAGATGCTGCATCCAGTTTGGGGCTCAAAAGTACAGAAGAAACATCAGCAGCCTGGAGTGTGGTCAGGGATGTCCTCAGAGAGGTGGGGGCTGGAGGAGCTGCCCTGAGAGGAGAAGCCCCAGGAGGGGTTGGTCAGCCTTGGGCATGGAGACTTCAGTGAACTCAGAGCAGCCACCTTGTCTGCAGGGAGGGGAAAGAGAGAGCCAGGYTCTGTGTGGGAAGTTTCACAGAGAAATGAGAGAGATTCACACTGGGGAGATGGAGCAATTTATTCTCCAGGAGGGCACTTGAGCCTTGATTGCAGCAGTTTCCAAACCCTGACTGGACCAGGCTCTGAGAAAGTTAATCTGATGTCAGAGTTGACCTGCTYGAAGCACGAGATCATCTCTCCTTGGACTGCAGACTGCCCAAGGAAATACCAAGGCTGATTTAGCATCTGATCCCAGAGCTCTGGTTTGAGAAGAGAGCTGGCTTCCTAAAGTAGCAGTGCTTTGCACAGAGGAGTGGTCATTTGCAATTCTCATTARGAGAGTGAGAAAAGARGAAATGWARTGGAGAACAATTTTGAAGTTGTCTGAGGCCCTCTGACGTGGCCCAGCACATCAGACAATATCATTGCTTGTTCAGACATCATCACACCCTCACRTGTTAAAGACCAGTTGAGTTTTATCACTTTGCATTTATCCCACTGTAACATTTTGTTAGAGCCAAAGCAGAACAGTTTTTGCATGAGGTATTACTCACTTCTAGGCTGTGATGGCAGAATTTGAGCACCTTTACAGCAAGTTAAAGAACATGACTAAAAAAGAGGATGTGTGTACAAATGACAGAWGTACAGACTTTAAAGGGAGAAAAATATTTCCTTAGAGCCTCATTTAGAGAAATTACAAAMCAGCCCATTACAGTTGCTCTCTAATGGGAGATTTTGACATGATAATTTGATGTAAAAAGGGGCTTTCTCCTATACACATATTTTTACTGAACTTTGTGAAATGAAAAAACTCTAAAATCCAAATCCTTACTAATATTAGAAAATACATGGACTATATAAAATTGTGAATAATATGTTTCAGTCAACAAAAGATTCTGACTTTTTTCAGTTATTGTCAGGCTGTTTTTGCCAAAAAAACCCATAAATGCTTCTTCAGGCTTTAAATATTGTTAAAATAAATAAAACTGATTTTGGGTAGACCATGCAATCCACAATTAGATGAGATTATATATTTACTGAAGCACTATGCTGTAATTTCCAATGCTGAAGGTTTTGTTTCCATGGGATTATACTATTTCATTTTAGGTAAAATTGCAGAAAATAAGGCATTAAATTAGACAACAGATAATCTCTGTGCCTATGTGATTTAAAAGAAAATTTCAGGAATGACAGTTTCAGTCATGGACTTGCTCTACTTACTCTACAGGAAATAGGAGACAAAAGTGCAGTGATAAAATTTGGTATTTTGTATTTCCAGCATGACGTTGCCATCAGATGTCAGCCTGCAGCACCTTTAATACCCTGGTGTTTTGAATCCTCAAGCAGGTATAAATCCACTGACCTCCAAAGGATCTTAGGAAACAAGCTAACCCAAGACATTTTGACAGCCTGGAGAAGTTCCACAAACCACTCAGTGGAAACAAAACCAGGAGTGTGCTGTGTGGGTGGGACAGTCTTGTATGGACCTCATAGCAAAATACCAGGGAAAACCAAAATATTCACAGCAGAGAGATCAGGGCTCCTGTTCTCTTCCAAGAGAGAGCAGGCACCTTTTTCCTTTGTAGTRATGCCTTGAGAAGACTGACCTGAAATAGAGACTGGACAGAGCTAGAGAATAAAGCAGGGATTTATTGAAAGGCCTCCAGGATCCACCTTGGGCAGGACAGGGCCTGACCAGGGCTACACCCAAGGTGGACCCAAAATGGTCACAAAATGTCTGACTGGTCACAAGGTCTCACATTTTTATGAGTTTTGGTTCATTTGCATATTGGGATTTAATTTTCCAGTTACAGCTCCAGGTTGTGAGGTCCCATCCTTCTTGTTTCTCCCTCCAGCCCACCCTTGTTTGTGCTTTTGGGCCTGAAAGTTGTCCTTGGTCTTCAGCAGGAAAAGGATTTGTTTTGTCTCTCAGCTCTGTGCAGAGCTGAGTGACACTGAATGTGAGGCTCAGAACTGCCCCCCTGGGCAGCACAGAATCTGAAAAACACGAAAGCTCAAATTTAAGCCATCAGCAGCAGAGCACTGTCACCTCCTTGGGTGAGGCTTCCTGGATTTTTCTGGCCTTTGCAGCTCTGTCTGCAGGGTGGTAATCACTGCACTCAGCACTGAGCCCWGCTATGACACCAAATAACAGTGAGGACCCAAGGTACATATCTGCAGCTCTAGGTATTTCTCACCGCCTAAATACATCTGATATTCATCTGATTTCAGCAGTAATGTTTGCTCCCATTATGATATTTCTCATTTATTCTTTCCCACTGAAATACGGGATGCCATTTCCATCTCCAGGCACTGTTGACACAAGAAAGATTTACCTGRCAGAAAGAGGAAGTGAAAAGAGACACATCCAGCCAGAAAATGAACTTGCTTGACCCATCACTGCATATAATGTTTTACCTTTTTTACCTCATTTGCAATTAGTTAAGAATATATAAAATCGTATTGCATGTACTACCCATGTGAAAATAAAAGAGGAGGTGCTGTAATCATTTTTTATGCGGTACCAAGAATCATGGTCTGGTTTTTGGGGTTGTCCTGTGCAGAGCCAGGGGTTGGACTCAATGATCCTTGTGGGTCCTTCCCAGCTGAGGATATTCTGGGATTTTATGAATTAAAGTATCAATTTCTATGCCCCCGGGACTGTAATACTGGCTGTTAATCCTCAGGAACGGCTGGCACCGTGTGTTGATTAGAGTGTAATAGTTTAATCATCTCTCAGTGTTAGGAGTTCATGTTGTAGTTTCACAGATCATGAAATGTGTCTGTTTAAGATATGGGCACATTATCTTTTTTATTTATTTTTTTTTAATTTTTTTTTTTTTTCGGTACTTAAAAAAAATGCAGCAGGCACTATGTAACCACGCTCGTTTTATCTCTGTCCCTCCTTCACCTGCATTCTGGAGCTCATTAGCAGGATCAGACAGGGCACAAGGGTAGTCAAATATGATATCTATTACAGGGAGAAAAACCACATTTTCTTATTGGAAGTGCTGTTGCATTGCAAGTTGAGGAGAGTAAACCCTCCTTATCTCTTCTGAACACTGCACGGAGCAGTTGTTAGCTGTAGAGATTAGTGCCACCGAGCAGAGGACAGCAAAGYGACAACGCTCCTTAAATACGTGGTTAGAGCAATGTAAGGGCTGAAAAGGCATCGCCTGAGCCCATTGTCTCCTGAGGGAGCTGCCTTTGTTTTGGCTKCATGAGGCTCATTTTAAGGAGATGCACCAGTGCCTCAGAGGAACAGAAGGGAAAAGAGACCTTAGGAACTAAGCAGGTAGTCAGGAATGTGGCTTTGGGATCTAATCCCCCCAAGGTGTCAGAGTATATATTTATATACATACCCTATTATTATATATATACCCATATTATTATATAAATACCCATATTTATATATACCCTCAGTCCTCTAAATCTGGTAGAACTTGTCTGATTTTTACAAGCTGCAGACCTGTGCTTTGTAAAGGACATACTTTGTATCAGCTAAGTTAACCTTTTTTCCTATTAATTATTATTATTTTTTTTAAACGACCATTTTTAATATTTTTAAGCCTTTAGACTTGGAAGGCTTTACCAAGCCAATGGAACTGTGATTCCTTTAGACAAGCCAGACATAACCTTCTGTCACACCTTGTGTGCAGACCTGGGAGGGACAGTGTGAGGGTGTCACTGAGCTTGGGAAGGAACAAAACTCTTGACACTGTTTTTGAGCTGCCAGTGAGCCAGGCATTCCTTCATTCTGGCCAGGATGTGCACTGGAAATCATTCCAACTACACACATCCATTGCAAGGCTTTTCACATATTTATGCATTTATAGAAAACAAAGAATTCTTTGGTTCCGCATTACACGATTCTTTTCATTAGTTAGTGTGTGACCTTCTATTGGATATTGATCCCTCTGCCTTTCATGCTCACTTGGTGCAGTTCTGTGGTTCCCTCAGCATTCTTTTCTCACGGAGGGTGTCTCCAACTGTAATGTCTGCTTACCCCTTCTGTGTCTTCTGGGTTCCAAACATGTAAATTTTAAAATCCCACACCCCCAAAACTCCATTTTGTTTGTTGAAGCTTATCACGCCCTGCCCAGCTAGATCCAAAACCTTGGTGGTTTAAAGATTAAACCAACAACAGAGCCCAGCTTCCCTCCCCCTTGGCAAAGGTGGACAAACCCAGGACAAAACTTAATTAAAACTCAAAGTTATGTCATTTCCAACAATGAATCGGAGGTGGGTAAATTTGGATGGGGCTCTGAGCAACCTAATCTAGTGGGGATTGGACTAGAAATGTCCCTTCCGGCCCAAATGATTCTATAATTCTAAGGAAGGAATAATTATTTCTTGGGAAGGAGAAAACTGATCTGTCTGTCCCAAAACTACTCTAAAATTCACAGAGATGCTAATCTGGTAATGTAGAATTTATTAAATGTTCCCATTAATTCAAATTGTTAGCTGTACACCCAGGAATGGACATTCTTGCTGGACAGAGGATAAAAACCAACTTTAACAAAATTAAGRAAGGGAAAAAGCAAAAGATAAAAGGCTCCAAATAGTTGATAAGATAAAGAAACAGTTCCTTTTCCCCATGACCTAAGGAYAGCACAGGGGCTGTGCAAAGAGGAAGGCCTGAGGGCAAAATCAACAACACATTCCCAGAGGAATTATTAAAAACACTTTATTAAGCATAAAATCATAATCTTTGACCCTCCACTTTCATTTTTTGCCTTCCAGAAGACCTTCAAATGTCTTTTGTTTTGTTATGAGTCTTCAGCCATCACAGAAAACACTCTGCTGAAGAGGGACTGTTGTATTCCATTACTGCCCTGTGTCCTTCAGGATGTGGTCAAGGGTCACTACAGCTTATTTACAAAAGAGCTTTTTTTCTCCATCCATAAAAAAAGAAAATATTTTTGCCTACTTTGTGTAAAACTGTTGTTAAAAAAACTAAACTAAAGCTAAAGCAAAAGACTTATGGACAAGGATGTTCACGGAGTATTCTTTGATGTGAGTGAACATTTTCCCCAACCAACCCCGGTCCATGAGCAACCTAAAATGACACCAATGTTAAATATTATGATTATTTTCATTTGAAGAGAAGAAGGCTACTTCAGGCAGCAGCTACTTCTTTGCTTTCACATAGCCTGCCGAAGTGTAGACTCTCCAAAAGGAGCATCTGGCAGGGTGAAAGCCAAACTGTGGGATGAGTGACTTCATCGCAGAAACAAGCTGAAAGAAAAAAAACTGGATTGTGAAGGGTGGGAGGATAGCAGCAGGCAGAAGGGCAGCCAGGGAAACATTCTGATATACGAAAACAAGAGAGGAAAAGGATAAACGTGTGCGTTCAAGTGTGCCACCCATTCCCACATATTCCCCCAATAGTTGGACCCCTTTCAATGGAAGTTTATTTAGGATCAGAAGTTATAAATCATTCTACATATGGAAACAGGCTCCCTGATTAATAAAACTCTGTTAATAAGATTCTGTCTACGTATCTTTTATGGACCCTGGAGCTAACAGAGCAAGTCACAAAGCAGGGCATGTTCACAGTAACAATGACCYTGTGGTTGAAGGACTCCTCGCCACCACTTTAGAGTCAAAAAGAAGTTATGGGAACATTTTTGAAGTGCCATAAAATTTTGAAGTACCGTAAAATGCTTTGAAAGACTCCATTTTAATTGTAAATACTTATGAAAGTCTAATTTAATGGCTTGTGTCAGGTGAAATARCATATATATACATAAGAGAAATGGCCTGTAAAATCACATTTACTTGYATGTCCTAAGTATTGGAATATACTTCTTTTAAGACAGTTTCTGATGTTCTTCAAATGAGTCAATAAACATTGATCATTAAATGCACATTTGCTTTCAGATCCCAGATTTGAATGTAAGAAACTCTGATTCTTATTTAATCTTCATATTTTCCAGGTTGAGAAATAAGGACAATGCTTGTATTTGCTTTAATATTAATTTAAAAGATTATATGAATGTTGAATTTTGCTGGCTTTATTCTAATATTACCAAGAAAAACGTAGCCACCTTTGCAGTTTGAAAGAGTTAAAATGCTCAATTTTAAAATTTCAAAAGACCGAGTTCATGAAAATTGGTCCAAGAAAGAAACAAATTAGAAGTTAATTTCTGCTGCAAGAACAACCATGGCTGCATAATTAAAGACTATTAATTGTTTTTCTTTTTTTTTTTTATTTTTGCAGATGAATTCAAATTATTTATGAAGAGGCTGCCTATGAATTATTTCCTGAACACATCTGCTGTGATGCATTTGTGGACAATGGATTCTAATTTCCAACGCCGCTACGAGCAGCTGGAGAGCAGCATGAGGCAGCTCTTCCTCAAGGCCCAGAGAACGGTGCACAAGCTCTTCAGCCTCAGCAAGAGGTGCCACAAACAGCCCCTCATCCGCATGCCAAGGCAGAGGTAAGCAACCTGTGAAATCCTGACAAATCCAAGCCGCTGTTAAGGAAGTCCGTGAAACCCTGAGGAGTCCAAACTCGGCACTAAAATCTCCTCAAGGCCATGGATGCGGGAATGGTAAAGGCACAGGGAACAGCCCTCGTGTTTGTAGGAGTTGGACAGTCCYAGATTTCAACATTGCTTCATTCCTGTTTTCCTAAACACAATGGGGAAGGTCAGAATAAATCCTGATTTATTCCTGCAGCCTGTGTAGGATGGGAGGCAGCTTAGAAGTGACACGAGCACAGATTCATCATCCTATTTGGTTTGCCTGTGTTTTACAGAGCTGTGTTTTCCATGGCACTTGGCCAGGTGTACCAGTGCCAGGGAATTGTGTACAGAATCCTGAATAACTGCTCTGGAGCAGGCACAACTGTTTTAGGAACTTTGCGGGTCATTATTCAGTGTACACTACACACAATTGATTTCTCGTCTCGTTTGTCAAATATGAATTGGAAAGGATGCCTGAGGAAAGAAAATAGAAGARTTTCAGTCCTTCCCAGAAACAGAGAGAGATCCTGAAAGCCAGCTAATCAAATCTACATTAGCATAAAGTGGGTATACTTGATTGCTGGTCGAAAATTGCTTTGTTGAAATTAGTGCAATGACACTACAGTAAATCTCAGATGAATGGGCTTTTAAGGACATTGTTCTTCTGAGCACGGGCATTGTGGGATAGACCRGTGACTCCTGCATTTGGCACCTTTCTCCATTGATTTTAAAGAAATCTAGTTTAGGTTCAGTGATCCAGAACTGCCAGGGATACTTTACACTCCTCTGCTTTTTACTCTCTTGCTGCAAGCTCCAGCACCATCAATCCCTCTTTACCTTTCGGTGGCCCTCCCGCTTCTTTCAGGAGGCTGTGCTTGYGGCTTTCATGCCCCCTTTCTTCTGCATATTGTGCTTAGTGCTGTGATCTGGCAGTTGAAACCAAAAAATTCACTTGTGGGGTCATTTMATGATTAGAAAACACTCTGCCAAGCAAGATTGTATAATCACTGCAGAGCCTCGTATCCCCTCGGGTGTGTCTTGGCCACGACCTGAATGAGGATCCTGCAAAGAGATGATTCACCACGAATGACTTCTGCAGGAGCCCASAGCTTCTTAAAACACAAGAAGCAGTCCAGACTCGCCTTTTTCTCCCACCAAAACTGAATCTAATAGATTTAAAATACTGTAAAATAATCAGGTCTTCTAAAATAACCTCCATAGGGCTTTGGAGCAATGTTTGATTGCCACAGGTAATGACAGTGATAAAGATGAAGTGAGAGATGTAAAGTTGCAAGGRTTGATCAAAACACAGCTTTCTTGTTACATAAAGGATTTCTTATTTCAAYGCAGAGCTTGCAACTTCACGATTTTTTTTTTTAATATAAAGTTGTGGCACTGTGCCAAAAAGATGTGGACAGGCTGGGAAAGGTCCAGACAAAGATGATCCCAGAACAGGAAGCTGCCCCATTAGGAAAGGCTGAGAGACTTGTGTTTGCCTGGCTGTGGGAAAAGCAGGCTGAGGACACACCTAATTTCCATGTGCCAGTATTTAAAGGGGATGAAAAAGAAGATGGAGACTCCCTTTTTACAAGGAGTCACATGGAAAAGAYGAGGGGAAATGGGTACAAGGTACTGCTGGGGTGATTGCAAGTGGACMTAAGAGGAAAATGTTTCACAATGGAAAATGTTTCAGGCACTGGAATAACCTCTCCAGGGAAGCAGTGAACTCCCCAGTGCTGGACATTTTTAAGGTGCAGCAGGATGGGGTGCTGGGCCATCTTTTCAAGACCACACTTTTGCCACAAAGGTTGGACCAAATGGTCCTGGAGATCCCTTCCAACCTGAAGGCATCCCATGATTCTATGACAGTAAATGTCACCAGCAATGAGTCTGCCTCTTTTACAGGGAATTGCACCAAACTTTCACAGCAGTTTGATTTTGCAGTGTGTCTCAAACTTAGAAATACCATCACTTTTGAGTTAATTATGTCTCATTTTAGTGACTACTCCAAATTTTTTCTTGTCAGTACAGAGGGAGATAGGGCGTGTGATGTAGTGATGAGCAACAGATGACTCAAATATCAGTGTTAAAGCAGGCTTGGGAATACTTTGCCAGYGGGATACGTTTGCTAAAAGAGACGGTTTTCAAAGGTTGGACTCCATCTGACTATCTGGGAAAACTGCCTTCTGACATCCAGGCTTTTATGGCTTTTAAAGAAGAGCTKTAAAAAGAGAAGTGAGGGGAAAAGGTCAAAAGAAACTGGTTTAATGTCCAAGACCATTTAAAAAAAAAATCGGATGGATSAAGAGAAAATATTGGATAAAGGAATATCAGTGGTTTAAAGACCGATAGTGAGAAAGAAAACAGAACGTTGACAGAATAGTTTTCAGATATTCCTCATGATAAGAATATACCTAATCCAGGCAGAAGGCTGAATTTTTGATATGTGCCAACAGGTAAGTGAATGTCAGTGTAGAACAAATGCCTGAGTAATGCCGTGGAGAAACAGGAACAATTGCTCAGGCTCTAACATCAAACATTTCAACAGACAGTGAGTGGAACAAGAGAACCAAACCCCAGTACATTTTTCTTTTTTTTGTGTTCAAGAGAAGATAGAAATAAAAGCAGAAAAAAACATCTTTGTGATCTTTAAKGTCYCTTCCAGCCTAAGCCAGTCTATGATTCTGTGTGCCAGGGATAGTCTAGGTTTCAAACAAACAAGAAGGGGAAATTASAACAAAATGTCATTCTTCTCCAGGGCTTTCTAAACAACTCCTTCARGTTAGTGTTTGGGCTCTGCTGCTGGGTGAATTTTATTACGGAAAAAGAAATCAGATTGAGTTAATGAAGATATAAATCTTATTTTCAATAGTATTTTGTGGGCATGTGTCTTTTCAGATACAGATCAAAGAGGCAATGCTTCAACTTTTAATAAAGGTCATGGTGTTGGCAGTGARTACAACCAACTCTGCTAATGTTTAATTTTACAGCAAATTTCATTAGTCAATAGAATATATGTACGAAGGATTTTTAAAGGAATATCTCGAGAGTGAGGGTTGSGTTTTCTCCTTCATGAAACTGGGAGGTATGTCCTCAAAGTTTAATGTAATTCATGAAAACTTTCTCTGAGACTGGAGTTTTGTAGGGATTCATCTGTGCAGTCTGCCAGAAATCATTTGGTCACGCCTGAAGGAGCTCCTGCATACGGTCAAGGTTATCATTAATTACTGAAAATAATCATCTCTTTTCTCTGGTCACAAAATATCTTKCCTGAACATGAAACAAATTGTTGCCTGATTGTTTTAAATGGCACTTAATTAATGAGTTACATGGAACTGGTTGCAACTTCTTTCATATTTCCTGAAGATGAAGCCACTTAGTAATCATAATACTAAATTACATTAATATTTTAATTTCTAATCTTGAAACYAAAATACCATTGAATCCTCTCCTAACATCATTGTTCACAGCAGAGAAAGACTCAATTAACTTTCAGGTTAAAGAAACTAAATTTCCATGTCTCCTTTTTGAACACAGTTTATACTCCTCAGCTAGAATAAAGTATAAATAGTTTTCTTTCAGTTTGCACTTGTGGCCAGAATAATTGACTGCAGCAGTTTTGTGTACAATGGGTTGGGCCCAGGATTACAATTTTTATTTTATTCTGTTCACTGCAAATCTTTTTAAGTTTCAGATGTTCTTCCCAGCTTCTGAGCCTGCTTTCATTAACATGAAACAGACAGTTGGTCTTTTTCCTGAAAGTCAGATCATGCCCAGATACATCAAACACCCTTAGATTTCCATTGTGGCACTGCTGAGTGCAACTTCTAAAAYTCACCTGAATTAATCAACCAATCTGTAATCAGTGGAGCATTTACTGGTTGTCTGGGTTCAGCAAAAAATACCAACTAAAATTCAAAGCCAACAAAGTGCAGAGAAATTTCTGTGTAGGCAATCCACTSTTACGTTGTGTATAAGGATGGACCAACAAAACATTCCATTTCAAGTGATGAAGAGAAAAACAAGACTGAAAGAACAATGCACTCTGAAAAAGAAATGTGTTCTGCAGAGTAGTGCTACCAGGTGAGCTTCTGCCTCCATGAATTTGAGGCTCTTCTGCTTCAAGAGGCTGAAGTGATAATTCCCAGTACGTTCTCATTGCATGAACACATCAGCCCTAAAAACATGGAGAGTTCTTGTGTTTTCCTGGGCAGAGCCCACTGCATACAGCAATGGTTATCCTACTCCATGGCCAGCTCCTGCTGCAGCTTTTGTGCAGAATGTGTCTGACAGAGGGCACAATCCATTTTGCTTTGCAGGAATCAGCAGGTGGTGTGAGRTACAGATGGGGGATGGTTGAACAGCACAAGGAGCACATTGGGTTTGCAGGAACCAAACACGTGGGTGCCCTGAGCTCATCAYGTGCATTTCTGGGTTAGGACCATGAGCTGTGTGGAGCAATGGTCAATCTTTGGAGGGGATTTGTTGTGGAGTCCACCCACCCTGAGGAAAGGACTAAACTAGTCATTTAGTCCAAGCTCTGGATTCCAACAGTGYCTTCCTCAAACCAGGTCAGGGAGTGATGTCCTACTCTCTTGGTAAGTCAGGGCAAGTTTCCTCCCAGGCTTAGGCTGAGCCTGCTGACTCACACCCACACTGGAGAGTGAAATTTGTGAGCCATCTCTAACATCACCTTCAGGTTGAACCTTTTCATTTGAACCTTTTCATTTGTGAAAAAAACCCAAAAAAACAAAAAAACCAAACCACACAAGTGGAGTGACTTAGCAAATATCAACTGTACTGCACAGGGGCACTGTGGCTCACAAATGGCAAGAGGAAGAGGTGAAGCAGCAAGCACAGTTTTGGTTATASAGTTGTCACTGTGTTATGGAGATGAAAAGAGGGTTTTCTTTCCGTCTTGGTGAGCACAGCAGTAAGGTGTAATTTCAAATGCAATGACTGTGCTGAGAAGCTGAAAATCCCAGGAACAGACGACCTGATGTTACCCTTGGATTGCTGTCAGTAAAACTGATGTGAACCAGAGCTAGGGGTGTGCTGGCAACCACACCCACCCAAATTATGGAACCAAAGTGAGAGGCCTGGAATCTCTGCGTCTGAGAGCATAAAATAAATATTAACTGCCTTGGTGCAGAAGGAGAATCTTCCCTTTCCCAAATACTTTTCTAAAAGGTCAGCAATTATTTCCTCTGATTTGCCTTAATATCCAACCACTGGTGAAAGACCGTGAAGAGAGGGGAAGCTTTAATTTCTTCCTTCAGAAGTGCCAGTTTTTCTTTTTGTTTCATTCAAATGGGTTCCTTCCCTAATCATCCTTTTGAGTGAGTACACTCAGTACAGGACATTATTGTAGGTATGAACCRTATCTGTATGCACTTTAAACCATTTAATACTGAAAAAGCATCGCTTAAGGTCTAATGTAATCAGCACCATCTGTGATTTAATAAAGGCATAAACAAAAATATTAAAAGGAGAAATGTAATGTAAACACAGTAATAAGTCAGTGGGAARAAACAGCATCTTCCTTGAATAATAACTAAATGGAAACCTGGTGCAACAAGCTGCAAATGAAGATTATCAGCATCTCAAGTAAATAAGAATTTCAATCTTAGAACACCAAGGTATGACATGTGCACACAAAAGCATGGWGTTTTGACTAGAATGTTAGTATTTGAGTTTTTGAAAAGACTGGATGCTTAATATTACCATATAATTTACAGCGAAGGTGATAATTATACCAGTTGTTCAGACACTTTTAAAATGGATATTATTCTGATAACAAAAACTGAAGACAAATACAGACAAAACTTCTTAATAACTTAAAAAAATATTTTTACATATAAAATCCCCTATTTCTGGTAGGAAAACAATTCTTGGCAGCCTTATGTATGAAGCATGTTCTTATCTCCATGAAKGATGTTTTTTTTAAGAAGCATACTCTGAAGCTAATGCAGACTCGGAGTTCATCACTAGAGGCAGTGAATAGCTACATCAAACAGAAGAGTTTCATAAAGAATTCTGCATTTTAAAACCAGATTTTTTTTTTCTGGAATTTCCCACAGAATGCACCACAGGCATCTGTGAAAGAAGGAAGAGCCATGAATTTGCATTTTCTTGTTTCTCTCTTATTTTTGAATTTCATGTAGCAAAATATTCACATGCCCTAGAAGCACAACAAGGTCTGAACACTCTAAAAACACTTCAGAGAAGGGGATTTGTGTCTCAGTCTTCCCTTCAGTCCATAGGCAAAAACCAGATTTGAAATAGATGACTTTTTTACAGCATCCGTAAACACGGTCCATGAGAACACTGAGGTCTGGAAACCTGTTTCCTTCCGAACTCTCCAGAATGAAATACTTAATAAATAAAGGGGACAGTGCAGGTTAATCCCATTCCTTCTGGATGTAATGCAGGATTAGTTCCTTACATCCCAAAGTTGTTTATCAGCTCCTTTAGATTGCTTTGCCATAAGTGTAATTGATTCATGGGCACAACATCACTAAAGAATAAAATTTTCCACCAAGGAAACCACAGAGTTCAAGATATGAAAGTTTCTCCTGGCATCACACAGAGACTTTTCTTCTTAAAGAACATTTGTGGYACTGGATGTAAGGGGGAAAAAAAWTCCAATTATCCATCACTTAACAGGCTGCTGGAATGAAGGTGAGCAGTGAGTCTGGAGGAAAAATTATGTTTTAGAAAGACAGTGTAGGACAGACAGCAAAAGTTCCTCTGGATGGGCTGAGTCTAATGTAAATGATTCTTCTGAACATGAGGTGCTAAATAAACAGTATTTTGTCTGATTTCAGAACGTCTTCTTTAACAGAGGACAGAGATCATAGAGATTTTTCTAAACAAAAGTGGTTCCAAGAAAAAGGTGTTGTCATCATTAGTATATTTCAAAAAAAATGAAAATAAAAAAAAAAGATTTTTACCAGCTCCAATTAAGACATTGCATTTGGGAGTCAAAAATGGATCCACAAATTTTAATGTAAAGGAATTGCCTGTCCAGGGGAAATTCAGATTGGATCTGACACGCCAGGTGCACGCCTGAAAGTCGCACGCCACAGACAAGGAAGGTGATAAGATGAAAGTGTGTGAGATAAAATGAAGGTCAGTTTGGCAGTGGTTGCTTTACTAACCCGAATACTAAGTCTGCATCTGTTCTCAAAGGAAATAAAATGATCTGCTTCGAGGTGATGCCTTTAATTGGATTGGGGATTAGAGTTATTTAAAACTGACGTGACGTACATAAAAAAAAAGATCTGGAGCCCTGCAAATAATAGGTCTGATAACAAGGAGGGGCAGAGATAAACTCTTGTGCACAGATGTGTTGTCACACGTGGTTTAGGAGCTGTATATACACAGGGCAGCCTGCTCTTGGCACCTGGCCTTGGAATWCCTTTCCTCTCAAGGAGAGTTGGGGTTCTAATGGTGCAGCACCTTATTGCACATTCATASAGGCTGTTCTTCACCACCTGCTACYCATGAAAAAAWTTTCCAGCTGCTTCTCAACTCCACTTTTRGTACTTTTGATGAATAGCAACATCAGAATGAAGTAATTTCAGCATGCCAGACAGTGAAATGAGTAGAGAGTTTATATTAATGTCACAGGGCAGGAGTATTCCTGCTTTGGAAATACGTGCAATATGTGCAACAAAATCACATTTCCACACCAATGTTTTGTCCTTTTCAACTACAAACAACTTATCAGTGTTCCTGTCCCCTAAAAGCAGTGTTTTGGCAATCACAGTYTACATTTTGTCACAAGATGTTAAAAAAAAAGGAAAATCTGACATGAAAGGTGTTGTACCAACACAGTATGAGATRTGATTTAATGATATTGAAGAGATGATATATGATATGATACTGATTTAATGCTGCAGGGTGTTGAGTTACACCTTGTTGTGAGACTTGCAGTACTGGAAGGTGATTACTGAATCACTGGCCACGTGGCAAACAGCCCAGACTTCAAAAGGACACAACAGATGTGACTTGTGCTGCCCACAMATGATCTGTGACTGCTGGGTATTCAGATAACATTTCAAAGGAGTCACCATTCAGAAGTGCAACAGCAGAACATGACTCAAGGCAATCATCTGTTCAAGGACAGTGACTTTCTTGTGGGCTCACTTCTGCGAGTGACAGGGTGATAACGACACAAGTCACAATCACTCTGTTGGAACATGAATTTCCTCTATACAGTCCAGTTCTGAGAAAGTTGGGCTCAGTTTCCTCTTCTCCCTCATGAAACAGTTTCCAGAGTGTTCATTTCAAATCTGCTGACATTAATTTGCTACYACTGCAAACTGCCTCTCTCCCCTCCATCTAACAAAACATCTCTTTGTTTCTAACCCAAATGTCCAAACTTTCTTTTTYTTTCCCCCCAGGCAAATTCTGTAATTCAATTGATCCAACCAACCTAAAAATTTGAAAATAACTGAGCACAAGGCGCTTAAAATAAAATTTTATTTGCTAGACATGTGGTGTTAAAAATAAAAAGAAAGAAAAACGTGGGTTAAGAAAAAGCTGCTAAAGAATTTCAGGTATAAAGTACTCAGCACATTTAATCCCCAGTGTAGGTGGGCAGTCCTGAAGATCTTGCTTTTGGCCTTTTGGCTTTCACTGTGGCCAAACTGCTGTAAAGGACTTTTCCTCAGGCCAGATTTAAAGACATCTTAATCACCTATCCACATGAATCACCTGCAGAGACAACATCAGAGCCAGCCCTGCTGTGACTCACAAGGCTTGGAAGCCTACACCTTAAAAAAAAATTACTGGGCATGTGGAGAGATCCTGGCACACATTTGTGGACTTGGCAGCTCCTGTTTGCCCCTGGCCTGGTGACCACCTGTCTGTGCAGTTGTGASATGGTGACCATGGACCTCTCTGGACAGCACCCCACCACCTTCAGCATAAATGTACTCCACAAATGCAGCTGGAGGTCAGGCAAGGACACCTGAGGGAGAGATTGGAGTTTGGAGCACCCTGGGCTTCAGCAGGTTGTAGTATTGTCCAGATTTCCTGTTAATAACAGCAAATCTGAACAGGGAGGTTATAGAATATACCATAAGGGCACATCTTTTATCATCTATGAGTTGTTAAGTGAGACATGTACAAGCTAAGTAGAAATGAGCTTTGTCTTCAGCATCACCACAATGTAAGAAAGATCTAAAGCTGTTGTGGAGCATCCAAAGGAAGCCACGAGGATGCTGAAGGGCCTCGAGGTGAAGCTGTATGAGCTGAGGGCACCTGGTCTCTTCAGCCTGGGGAAGAGGAGACTGAGGGGAGACCTCCCTGCAGTCACAACCTCCTTGTGAATGGGAGAGGAGGGACAGACACTGATCTCTGCTCYCTGTGACAGGGATAGGACTCAAGGGAATGGCTGGAGCTGTTCCAGGGCAGGGTCAGGCTGGAGMTCAGGGAAAGGTTCTTCCCCAGAGGGTGCTRGGCACTGCCCAGGCTCCCCAGGGAATGGGCACAGCCCCAAGGCTGCCAGAGCTCCAGGAGKGTTTGGACARCACTCCCAGGGATGCACAGGGTGGGATTGTTTGGTGTCTGTGCAGGGCCAGGGGTTGGACTGGATGATCCCTTTGGGTCCCTTCCAAATCAACTTTTTCTGTGATTCTATGGTCAGGAATCCTCTCTGGAGCCACCAAAGCCCCTCAGTCTGTAGCCAGCACAGTCCCACAGCCTGGCCTAGATCCCATCACCTTTATTCTCTTTTTCCATTGTGTCCCTTCACGGTGACAGCCACAGAGGGGTCTCAGCCCAGGCTGCCATGAGCTGCTGTAACACAAACACTTCTCTGGTCTGTGCTGTTTGAAGGAAAAATCTCCTCTGTGGGAGATGGCACTAATGSAGAGCACTGGAAAGGTTTAACACAAGTGCACAGGAAAAGGGGAGGTGAAGGCTGGAGCTGTGGGGTGGGGGATATTTCCAGGCATATCCGTATTTCAGGCAAAGCCTTTCCTGCCTGGCTTTGACAGTGAGGTCTCTGCTTGTCAGGTCAGGTCTGTCAACACTGAAAATTAGCTTTTCATGATCAGAGTCAAAAAAACCCCATCTCAGTTAAACAAGCAGAAGGACTGTGAGACATTCATTGGCATAGAAATGGACAGACACTAGTGAGTGTCTGATACTCCTCACGTGGGTTAAGTCATATGGGATTTACTTTGTGAGATTGCTCAGAAGGTGAGGTGCCAGCTCCTCAAGGGGACATCAAACCCCATTCTTTAACCTTTGGGGTTGTGCCCCAGGTCACCTTACAGAAGGACATGTAGTTGCTTTGACTAGATAAATTTGAAGATTGCAGAGTTTCAGTCCTGCAGATGAGGGGAATCTCAAATTTTAAAAATACTTTGGAAAGTACTGTAAGCCTGTACCTGACTTGGTACAATGTCTACTCTTCCATTCCTTATAAATACATAAATCAATCCTTGGYTTCCAACATGCAGGATGCACAAATCCCATTGTTATGGACTTCCAAAAGACATATTTGTGGGAATAAGCACTTTATCTGGACAGTATGGAAGAAGATTAAATATAAGAAATAAATTGTTCCCTGTGAGGGTGGGSAGGYCSTGGCACAGGGTGCCCAGAGAAGCTGTGGCTGTCCCTGGACCCCTGGAAGTGTCCAAGGTCAGACTGGACAGGGCTGGGAGCAACCTGGGACAGTGGAAGGTGTCCCTGCCCATGGCAG
Organism: Mixornis gularis; assembly: GCA_003546035.1. Classification (NCBI taxonomy): domain Eukaryota; kingdom Metazoa; phylum Chordata; class Aves; order Passeriformes; family Timaliidae; genus Mixornis; species Mixornis gularis. Next base: position 1,434,465 of record QVAJ01000001.1, read on the forward strand.
GAGGTGGCACTGGATTAAGTTTAATGTCCCTTCCAATTCCAACCATTCCATAAGGTTATGAAAAGATTTATGCAAAGTTTCTTATGACTGATTCCTACTAGGCTGTTTTTTCCATTTGCAGCACAAAGAAAGAAATAACTCAGATATGTCACCTTCRTAATTATCAAAACTTAATAACTCTTCCTTATTTACAATCTGTTATGTCTTCTATAAACATGAATTTCATTAATTTTTGGTGTAATATATTCTCTTTAGTCTCTCATATGCTCTTGATAAGAGCAAAATAAATGGATAGAAAGAATTTGAAGGGTAAAGTTTAGGGAAACATTAGATTTTTCTGAGGTTGAGCTGTTAGATAAAAATTCAGTTTGTGCATAATTCTCATGGATGCTTTCAACTGCAATTTGTGAACAAAAACATTACAAAAAATTGTATACAATAGCAGTTGGTTTGTTTTTTTTTTTTAGAAACACAAAGAAGCCTTTAAAAAATCAAAATTTTCAAATTAAGAATTCATTACTGGTATCTCATGTGTGCAGCCATACCCAGGTTGGTACAGACAACATACATTGATTTACCCCAGGGAGCAAGATCAACATCTCTGCTGTCAGCAGGGATATGACACCAGTGCCCTTGTCCTTCTCCCTTCCTGCCTTCCCCAGTTTTGGAACGAATTTCTCCCTCCAGAGAGGTGCCAGGCAGACAGCCCAGGAGCATCCAGCCCTCTGAGCTCCTGGAGGGACAGCAATCAGTAGCAGGTCCAGGCTTGCACTGCCTTGCCAACAAATGTCACCTTTCCATGGGAGGGATGGCAGCTGGAGGGGTGAGAGCAAGTCCACGACAAACAATCAACCCAGTGCTGATTTATTCTCTGCTGGCTGTGCTGTGACATGTGCACAGGTGTCAACCAGGGAAAAGCTTTGCTGTGGAGGGATTCACCTCTCATTCTGTGTTGCCAGAACTTTCATGTCCCTGACAGGTTTCTTGCGGCCCCAGGACTGCACCCAGAGACTCTGACAGAAACAAACTGGAATCCTTCACTCCTGGGTTATTTGGGTGGGAAGGGACCTTAAAGCTCATCCATGGGTAGAGGACACCTTCCACCAGACCAGGTTGCTCCAAGCACCTTCCAGCTCCATCCTCCCTGTCCTGTGCTATTGCACAAAAGGCACAGACCTACATTGATGCAGATTTGCCATGTTTTTATTCTTTTGGAGAAATGCCACAAATATACTTCAGAAAATGAACATAAAGCACTGTGTTATCAGTGTGATAATTTAAAAACGAATATTTTTTTAAATAATCTTTTAAAAAACACCTTAATTTTAGAGTCATTTTTAGGCAGGAAACAGAAAAGCTTCAGGTTGAGAGGGTGCAAATGAATTTTGTTGCACCAACAAGTGCAGGAGATCAGGGCCTTAAAGCAACCTTTGAAATGAAAACGAGATTGCCTTGCTATCAGGTTTCCTTCCTCCCCATTACATCTTGACCAGAGTTTTGGAATTAGACAGTTGTCTCCGTATCCTACAACTCCATAATGACCAACGACAAAGAGAAAATCAAATGTCCAAGACATCTGTGTCCCATGGCTTCAACCCACACCTCTGCAGAAAATGCCAGGAAGGGTTTTTTTCCACAGAAAGGCATCAGAATTCATATGAGGAAATCACATCCTGAGATTCCATGTGATCCATCCCAGGAAGGCAACGCTGATTCAGGACACAGAGCCTGTTTACCCCTTTTTTTGGTCTCTGGGACACATTAACGAGGTACAATCAGTGCAATAGTTTAAAATTACAGAYCATTACAAAATGCTTCTCAAGTAGAGGATGACACAGCACAGCTGCAGAAGGCATTAATTCCAGTTAATTTGTAAGGAATTTATCCTGGTCAGAATATCATCAGACTTCTAGAAATCAATCTTTGAAACGATAGGTGATGGTGAATATAAAATAAAGGACTTAGCTATTGCAAGGAGCAGAACTAATGACACTTCAGAAAAATGGTGACGCTTGCTAATTTTCTAACAAAGTTATATTTTATTATCTTTAATAACTGACTTATCTCAATTGTTGAGATATTAGAGAAGATGACCCAAACCAAACTAAAGCATTCTCTGTATTCTACCCAGAATCACCTTCTCTTTGCTTGCTTTGCAATGAATCTATTTGCTTAAAACTCAAGAAACTATAAGTGTAATTACAACCTCTACAGAAAGGCAAGATTTTTTTTTCCCATTGTGAAGCTGCCACCATATTTACCACAAAATGTATTTTCTCCAGGTTTTTGYTATTAAAGAACCCCCAAAGTTTTAATTTTTTTTACTATTGCCCTACATGGGTTTTTGGTCATTCAGATTCTTAGATAATTAGTTCCTACCCTACCCATGTGACAGGAAAAGCTTCAATGTGCCTTCAAACCTCTCCTGTTACACAAAAGTACAGCAAACATCAGCATTTGTAGCATTAATTGAAATTATGCAAATACATATTTGTGTTAAAAAAGAAATTTGGAATGAATGTAACATTTTGAAAGGCATTTTTTTCAAAAAGCAATTAGAAATCTYTATCAGCATGGGTTAGACTTTGTTCATTATACCTCTATTCCTTATTTTAAACAGTGATATTTCCAACAGGATCTGAAATCAGGATCATTACCTCAAACGTTTATTAATTTGTTGTGGGATTTTTTAAAATTTTCCAAATTTAAGACACTGCTTGTTGACAGTTAAGATGAAATCCTAAACAATTTTTTAATTGGCCTGAGCAGAGCCCAAAGGCATCGTGTCCTTGAAACTGTGCATATATTTTTCCACAGATTTTTGAACAAAGCCGCCTTAATTTTGGGGAAAAATTAGGAACAATAACTGATGATTTTTTTAATGTAAGTTGATAGCTTACCATCTGTGTAGATTGCTTCATCAGTGCATTATCTGCAGCAAGCACTACTGGGCTGGATCATTCCTGGAGTGATGGCTAAGACAGAGTATAAATATAAACCAGACAGTTGGCAAATGTGTCCAAGATGGGAGCGAGGCACTGGGAAGTGGAAAGCTGAGCTGCTGACGGGGCTGGCCCAGCCTTCCTTGAAAAACTTCAGTGAAATAAGCTCTGAGCAGAGACCAGTGTAGCAAATCCCAGGCCAGCATGCAGACTTTCTGTCTCATCAATTTAGCCCTCGGTACCTCGCAAAACCCTTGAGCAGCAGTTTCTGTCTTGCTGAGTCCAGCCCACGGTTTAATGAGTCTTGCCACTGGTATGAGGTTGTTGGACATTAAGTGATTTTTTATTTCTCCTGCTGACCATCTGCTGCATATCCCGGCTACTCCTCTAAGTACATCCACGTTTGGATATAACATCAGCTGCGTGGGAGAGAAAACGTTTGACTTGTGGATTTAAGAGATGAGCAAAGGTCCATAAAAGCCAGAATCCTCAGCTTCGAATGATGGAAGCAGAGAAACAGGTTTCCAGCCATGAATATTTAAAAGGAAGCCTATACAGGATTTCTGCATCTGGGTGTCCTAGTGTCGCTGCAACTTAGGGTTGGATTAACTTCAAAGACAAAAATAGACCTTCTGTCTGTGAAAGGCTGAATTTCTCTGCACTGAATAGGGATCAGTGTCCTGACACAGAGCAGTGAAGCTTTATAAAGAGGGTTTCTACACGAGGCACCTGTGAATCTTGGCTAATAATGACTCCAGAGCCTGTTTCCTCTTTTTTAGCTGAATAGCAGACAGTCATCTGGTTATAGAGCTCTACAGAGAAATTCAGATGAATGGTGCCGTGCATTGGGAAATCCATGACATTGCAAGGCTCACCATCTACGGGATCACAGATCTCACCCAAACTTTCAGATTTATTTTACAAAAAACTTATTTAATCYATTTCACTTTTGAAGTTTGCAAGAGCATTCACTATGCTCTTGTTACCCTGTGTGTGGCAGTGACAGTGAAATGGAACTGATGTCCATGAAATTCACAAAATTTGTATGCAATTCTTGGTTTAAGTATCTAACCCTAATAGTAAACACAACCAGAAATTCCTTTGCAGATCAAAATCCCTAACAGCTGATATAAAATATACAACATTGCACGCACAAAATCATATTCATGTTTACCTATGATAAAAGAACATTTGCAGAACTTTTAGAGAAGTATGTAATTTTCCTTCAAACTTGTCAAGTAAAAACTTCTTGAAGTTTACCTCTTAAAAAAAAATAAACATATATATATATATGTATATATATGGTTTCTCAAGTCCATCCTCAGGAATTTTATAAAACTGCCCTGAATTGTGGTTTCTTCTTTTACTCTCTGAGAAACTTCATTTTAGGGGGGTACATCACAGATGGATCCCTCTGAGTCACAGAAGTTCCCACACTTTGGAAGAAAAGGCTGTTTCACATCATTCCCAAGGGTCTGATCTGAGGTATTGCCTTGATGATAGAAAATCAGATTTCCAGCTATCTARAAAAATTGGATTTTMAGCTATCAGATAAAAAGTAGTAACYAGCTACAATTTATTCCTCTCTTCCTGACCTTGTCATATAGARTAATGGAATTRTGGAATGGTTTGSATTGGAAGGAATCTTAAAGCCCATCCAGTCTCACCTCCTTCTGTGGTCAGGGACACCTTCCAATGTCCCAGGTTGCTCCAAGCCCCGTCTAACCTGGCCTTGGACACTTCCAGGGGCAACCACAGCTTCTCTGGACACCCACCCTGTGCCAGGGCTTCCCCACCCTCACAGGGAAGAGTTTTTTTTTCCTAATGTCTCATCTAATTAATATAATTTTTTTTTTTTAGATCTAAACTCAGTTGCTTGCTCACAATTCAAATCCAGCCATCCCAYCAATGCTTTCAGCTCCAGGAAAGAAGTGAGCAGTTCTAAGTATCACTTCTTTTCACTCTTAGGTCTGCAAGCTCCTASAGGCCTTAAGAATAATTTCATGCCYTTATTGGCAATATCAGTCTAGCATGAATTCATGTGAACCCCAAATAACCCAATCTCTTGCACCCATAATGATGTGGGTTTACCACATACTTTTATTTGTGCTAAGTAGCCTTATGGAAAAGCACAGACCCTAAATCAGTTCAGATGATCCATAAAGAAACAGAATTATTGAACKACTTTTGGCTTTTTCTTATGTGTTTAACATGTTATATTCAGGTCTGGGGGCTGTCACAGTGCTGAGGTTTCATTTGCTCACCTAGAGTTTCTGGCTGCTCTGCATATGTTGTTGACATCAGAAGGTGCTGAATTACCATTTCCACTGGAGGAAAGGAAAAGATTGAGTGCTTAATTTCTTGAGAAGATGGCTTTTAAAATGCAGTTAGGGTGTGCAACTGCCAGTGCTAAGGCACCTGAATGGCAGCAACACTTWGCATACCTTTAAGCTGTAAAGTAAAACTGAGTGTGATTAATGGGATGGCTTTGCACATAACAGCACAGCTGGGGATTATGTTATTTTATATTCATCTTCCAAACTCCCATAAAAGTGGATTATTGTAGCATAGCACTTGTGAATAGTTACATGATGACTGGAGCCTTAACAGCTCCCGTGCTCTCCTTACAAAAGGAAATGTACTGCCTAGAAACTCAGCCCTCCTYTGTGGAATTCACCCTTCAAGGAGGATGAGGAACATAAAAACGCTGGAAGGCTGCTTGGAGGACATTGGGGTCATCATGAAAATATTGGAAGAGGTGTAAATACTTGGCTGGGAGACGGGAGTGCATGAAGAGATGTTTGTTGAACTCCTGTGGCCCAGGTGGGCCGTGCAGGGGTKGTGGGCAGGGCTGGGGGACGCTGGGGCTGGGCTCTGGTKACCTCAGCTCCAGAGTTACAGCTGSCACTGCTCCCTGGGCCCCAAAGCCATGATGAGAGTGGGAAGAAGGTTTTAAGGAGAACCTCTGAGCCTGAAGATGTGGTGACACCGTTTCACACCACAACGACACAGACTCCGAGATTGAGAAGGCTGAAAATGACTCCTTTATTTTTGGGATGTGTCTCCCTTCTATGCTATTTTACACAGACCAATTCGATTGGTGAAGCAAAGACAAACCTCTTCACTCACATTGGTCAGACCAGAGGGACATCAAGAAGAAGTCCCTCCTAGGAAGAGGAATGAATAGCATAGGTACAGTTACAAAAACACTTCTCCTGTTTACAGAAAATTTCTGGGAAAAGAATTTCAGAAAACCAAAACACCTCAGGCACAAACCAGGGCTACAATGTGCCCCAGAGTGTCCTGGTAGTGGATCCACGCTGAGAGCTCTATACAAGCTCCTAGGTGACCTGAACAGCAAGAGAGAGGTTAGAGGTGTAGAAGTCATACAGATACAAAGGAGAAATATATTAAAAGAGCTATGAGCAGCTCTGCATAAAAGGGTGTTTGACTTATGGTTCTCACTGCTCACTAATTACAAGATAAAAATTTGCAGCCATCCAAACTCTGCTGAAACCCAGCTGGAATTGGAATTGCTGCCATGTGTCGTGTGAAAACCCTGCCACTAAGGAAGTTTTTTTTAATGGGCTGTTGGCATCAGCTGGAAGATGCCCACTGGTCTCATGGCATGACAATCAGGGTTCTTCTTTATGGTGACTCTCTGTATTACAATGCTTTTATATATAAAAATCATTTTTTCCTTGATTCATAGTCCTTGATTCTATTACTTGTGATCAATTGAGTCACGAGAAGAGAAATTTCTTATCACTTAAGTTTTTCCCCATTCCTTTTTGCTGTTATTTGTGAGACAATGTCAGTTTACCAGTCATTAAATATTGATACTTTAATTTCATTAATTTTAACTGTATCCATATCTAAAAGGATTCAGGTTGATTCTGCAGCAGGAGTTGTATTGATCTGCAGAAATTCTTGCTCTCAGTCTGGAAGATATCAAAGAGATACAATACAAAGAATATTAACCATAAATAATTTAAAAATCTACGAAGTTTCTTTACACAAATRAAATTTACTGGGTAGGATTTCAGCTATTTTTAAAAAATTGCTTTTAATAAAAGAATAATACTCATTTAACTCCACTTTTCTGTACTCTGTGTTCTTCAGAATGTATATTAAGGACCAGACCAGCTGCTGACATGGCCTCAGTACCAACGTGCCAAATAATTTTTCCTGTAATAATTTTTATTTTGTCATGGATATGTTACACTTTTAGTGAATGAATAAGAGAAAACATTAACTGTATTTTACACCCCCTCCTCCCCCCCTAATTTTCTGTGGAAAGTCTCCTTTTTTCAGCTGTTTATTTGGAAGCCTCGGATATTGCAGACATTTACCAGGCAATGATGATGTACTTAAATAAAGCTAAACACTGAATATTTTCCATACATTACTGCAGTGCCACTTCTGTGCTCCTAAAGTTCTTAAAAGGGTAGATGCCACTAGGAGAAGCATAAATTTAATAAGGAATACTTAGCAGGTCAGCAAGAAATGAATAATAACWGGTGACATTGCCTTACCTCGAAACAAGTAGGAATAATGCAAATATACCAACCTCAGCAAAASCCTTTGAATGATAAATAATGTAAATGCATATTAACATATTGTGGCCTACGGTTAAAACATATTCTGAGTCTTTATGCTTTTAAAAATATGTTGAAATAATAGTTGGAGGTTTTTTTCAGGAATCTTTGTTTTTTTTAAAAAAAAATCTAAAAAAGCAAAATAAGTGATTCAAAGAGAAAATAATTCTGTAAATGCTGAAACTAGGAAGTCCTGTTTCCCTATAAATTAGCCTCTCATTGCTGAATTCTCATGTGAMTCTATGGATTATTTGGGCTCACACTGCAAATTAACAGTTTCTCCATTCTATGTACTATCTTACTGTTTTCATRAAACATGGAGAAACTCAATGTTCTTATAACTTCGACCCTTTCCAAATTTTTCAGATATTATCTGAACACTTCCAGCTCTCGTTGGCAGAAATAGCATAGGAATGGTAGACAGCACTGATAGACAATACTGCTAAATAAACCTTTTTCTCCTCAGAATCCAAGTGGGAACACATGAAACCAAAACGTTAAACCAAAACAAGTGAGTGGTTCCTTTGGGGTCCCAAATGAAAACATTTTAATGGCAGTGAGATTATTGTAAGTCTCAAAACCAGAGACCAAGTTATGAGGGTTTATCCTCAGTGGYTTATCCACATTTTTTTTCCTAAAATTCCCTCAGTTTCAAACAACTTATGAACATCTATTTGCTGCTTCTTCCTTTTGCTTTAAGATATCTGTTAATTGTCAGCACCATCCTCATGGATGGATTTTCGTAGGATCTTCTCCAGCTTTTGAAGAGCACCAAGGAGGTGTGAGTTTGACAAGCAGTGATGTGGGGATTTAAGACTGAGCAGAAAAAGCAAATGTGTCCCCACATGAGTAACTGGAACAGTGCTACAGCGAAACTACTCATCTCTACAAATTCTTAGGTATTGAAAGGAAGGATCCATCAAAATCAGACACATGAGCAGTTAAGGAGGCAGTTAAGCAGTTAAGAAGGCAAAGGACCACTTGAATAAAAAAAAACAAGCTTGAGAAACCATCACATCCAATAAAATAAACTGTAAGTCTGAAGAAACAAATGGAACCCACAAAGTTCTCACAAAGAAAGGATTGTAGGAGCAGAATCTTAATCATCTTTTTCTTTAATATTTGTATTAAATACCCGTCARGGTAGGGTTTGGCAAGTCAAAAATGTGAGAATCATTTTTCCTCTCTGTAGTAAGTTCTCCAAAGTAACAAACAGAAATTCCCCCCCACTATATACACCTAGTGATCTTGTGGAAAATTGCAAATTTAGCAACAGATGGCAGGAAATGGAATTTGCTGTCTTATCATGACTATAAAGCTGAAAACAGTTGGGTTAAACTTGTTACAAAGGAACAAAAATCYAGCAAAAGAAAATGGAACAGATATTCTACTTCACATTTATAGATTCTATTAAGGACAATCTGTTTTTAATTGGAGAGGGCTCCCTGAGCCTGAAAATGTAGTGCCTAAGAAAGTATTTGCAAGTTATTGTCATGCAGAACAGGAGTGCTGCTCATGCACTAAATTAGATTCACTGCTCAGTGACTCCACTCCTGTAGCAGCAAACCAGGAGAATCATGAGTGGTGTCTGAAACAGCTTCTCCACCAATCACTCACCTTGTAGTGCAGCCTGAGGAGAGAAGCTGATTATTTCTGCAGCTCAGCTCAATCACAGCTGCTCAGGGGTTCTGAAAATGTTCTGCACAGGTGACTGGTGCCTTCAATGTGGCCCAGCACACACTGGGACGGGCTGGAGGGCTCAGCTGAACTGAGACGTGGGAAATTCATGGGCCATTCTCAGTGCAAGAGAATGRAAATAAATAAATGAGAGACTCCAGGTATCTGCATGGAATACAGGGACAACCTGGATTTAGGGGTCAGCCCAAATATTTGCACTTCTAAACCTCGCAGAGTTTCTCTTCTCTTTGGTTTTGTTGCTGTTTTAAGGTTGGTATTCCATGAAGGGAAGGGAAGGGAAGGGAAGGGAAGGGAAGGGAAG
>QVAJ01000001.1:1453917-1473873 GCA_003546035.1 Mixornis gularis
ATCACTTGCTGCTCTTCTGGCTGCTGTGAAGTTGGTAGTTTCACGCTGATTCCTAGAAGAAAACAACATTCTCATAAAGACCATTATCAGATTAAGTAGCAATTACTGTTGTATTGAATCACAGCACAGAAACAAAATACTTGGAGGCTGATYTGTCCTTCCCAAGATGTAAATCCACCTGATCCAGAGTAGGACGTGGTAGAGATGTCTGTAAGTGCATTTGGTGTTGATGTTGCTGTCTCACAGATTTATACTGGACTTGGCCTCCAAAGGAAGGGAAAGTAGGTAATGGGTATTTTACTGCCTCTCCTCTTCTTGTTAAATTGTCTTCATTTTTTTACTTAGCATCTGCCTCACTGAGTACTCATCATCTGCTACTGAGCCATCTGATGTACAACAGATGTTAAGCACTTAGTGAGGCAGAGAAGGAGGTAAAAGTGTCATATCATGATTAAATACTTGCTCCAGCTATTCTATAGGGTGACCATAGTGCTTTGTTCTTACATTTAATGTTACAGTGTGCTGAGCAGGAATAGGCACGTGGTTTGGATCAAGCTAACAACTGCTGTAGTRAAAATAATCCTGGTTTTAAGTAAAGTTTTTTTTCATAGTGAGAAAAAAATTGCAAAATATTTTAAATGCATTTTARAATTATGATTTATGTCTCTCATTAAGATTCCCATCAGAAACTTGGCTGATGCTAATTGCTGCATAAACTTCCCTTGGATTATCATATTTTTTACCAGGCTTGTGCAAAAGTGAGATTATCTGGCAGGCTTTCTTTGCCCTGCAAGCATTCCAGCTGAAAGCTGGTGCAGTTTATGGAGCAGCAGATTTAACCACAGGACTCWCTTCACCCTGCAACAATAGCCTGAGCTTGCTGCAGAGTAGGAAATGAGCAGAAGTTGGAGCTGAATTTGTCATTGAAGCAGAATTAGTCAAGAATCTGCTTCCAAGTAAGTTTTAAGAACTGAGAAAATTTGTGGAATATTGTTGCACAGCTCTAGGTGTCTTCACATTGACACGTTTGATCAGACAAGTTAATAAGGAGGGAGGAATTTTCTTCCATGAGAGACGTGATTTGTGTGAGCAGGAGCTCTTTGCAGTCAGAGATGAGATTCAAGCCCCAGAATAATGGAGACCCAGCTTTGGGGTCTTAACTAAAAGGCAGGAKTTTGGGATTTGGGATTTGGATGGGTTACCTGGCTCAGTGTTCATAGGTCAGAGCAGTGGCTTGATGATCTATTTTCTATAGAGACAACAGGTTTTCTACTAACAGGACAATCAATATTCACATTTTCATAGAGATTCTGTCCAGATTTAGCTCTTCTTTTGTGCTTTTGTGCTGGTTTTGAAAAGTTGATTTCAATTAATTGATATTAACAAACAAAAGAGGTTTTAAAAAATTCCAAACAACTTCCAGGAAGGTGTAATTCGTTATATAATTTGACAAGTATCCTGTACTTACCAAGTATCATATTTTATTAAAGTAAAGATTACTTTACTTCTACAGTAAAGCTGTGATTTCAAGTGTGTGAATCACCAGAAATAGCTTTTGATTATAAATTAACACATAATTTTGCAKGATGAGGAAGACACAGGTATCTCAAGCATTCCACTTTTATTTGAAGYTCAGTTGAGTGACTAGGAATAATATTCTTGCTGGTTTCATCAGGTTTGGAAGCTGGCTCCATACCCCAGTGTTTRGAAAAGTAGCTCATCAGGCCAGCATTTGTAATTTTACAAATCAAATAATAACATTTTTTTGTTAAAAGAATAATTGAAGAGCTCTTTCAGGCCTCTCTCAGGGCACCTGTGGTCACGTTGCTTTCTCCAGCTGGTTAAGGGAGGCTTCATCCATTTCCTTTTGTCTTATGGTGTGTAAGGATTCTGAGAGTGTTCTCTCCTGTTCTCTCCTCTCATCCCTGCCCTGGAGATCCTGACCTGTCCATTGCTCATTCAGTAGAGAAGTTTTAGGTCCGTAGTCTTCTTTTTGTGGGGAATACAACTGTTCCCCTTCCACCTGATTTCACCAAGGAGTCTCTGTCCCTCCACCACTTCTCTGTGGTATCAAGGAAGTCACAGTACTGGAGGGGTGTCCAAATCTGCCTGTTTCCCACAGACACTCGTGTCCAGGCACACAGAAGGGTCCCTGGGGGCACCCCTTTCTGCACAGAATGGATCACAGGATGTTTTTGGCATGGAAAGGACCTTAAGCATCACCAATACAGGTTAACAGGTGCTCAGAGTGTAATGAACCACGTGTAAATGTATCCGTCTCTGAGGKTCCAGGTCTTGCAGATTGGCTCAAAATAATTTTAGTGAGACTGCTCTTCAGAGGTGTTTTGTAAAGCAAAAGGTTTAATAAGGAAARATAACAAAATTKCAAACGTTACAGAAAACAAAAGATAAGCCAAGCACAGAGAAACCTCTGACACCTTGCTAAAAACACTCCAAAAAGCCTTTTTCTTTCTTTGGACTCCTTCTTAAATGTTTTAGGAGGGATAATTTGGCTTGCTGCCAATAAGATCACCAAGAGGCTTTGAGTTACACTCTCAGAGCCCAATCCATGCTCTTGTGCTGGTGCTGAGCCAATCTCTGTCAGCAGGGTATGRAAGTTTCTGGGTTCTTTACCTTAAGGGGTGAGTCTTAAACTTTTCCCTATATGGAAAACGCTGGGTTTGGGAAACACATTCCCACAGATCACCTTGTTCCAACTGGATCCTGCAGCTCCAAACCACASTAAACAGCCTCTCTCCCTGGATGCTTCATCTCCCAGCCCCAAGCCAACAATGCTCGAAGCCCTTGCCACTGGGTTAGCAAGGCTGGCACTGGAGATGTCACCTCCCTTCTTCTCTGGAACCCCCTGTGTCCCAGCTGCCACCGTCCTCAGAGTGGCTGTGGCAGCCCCAGCTGCAGCAGCTGATCAGCCAGGTGGTGACCTGCAGGACACATCTGCTTCCAATCAAACCTCTCCCCTGGCTGCAGGGTCCAGAATTTATCAGGTCTTGGATTTCTAGGAGAAAAAGAATGGTTTCGTAACGACATGCCAGTGTGAATTTATGCAATTAAGGATGAGTGGCTTAAATAAAGTAGGTATCACCGACATTTTATGTACTTTCACCTAATTTACTTAATTCGCTCCACTGAAAGCAATAAATTTACAAGGAGTAACAGGATTCCTTAATGACTAATTTTAAAACAAGCAGTTAAAAAGGAAGTAGATTTTTATTTTTTAAAATAGACTGTACTTGTTAAATAATCAAAGACAAGTATAAGCAGACTCTTCATGAAATCTCTCTGGTTAAAATCTGGTAAAAAAAGAAATCAAAATAAGGCAACAATATTAGAATGTTACTGTTTTGAACTTCATTGGAATGAGGAGATAACCTCCTTCCCTCTAAAGTTGTTGACCTCTTTGCAACTGCTAAATCATCAAAGACATGGCAGTTTAAATAAGCTAGATAATACTAAGTTAAAAAAACATAACTAAGTTATAGAAAGAAACTGACTTAATTTTGCAGCCTTTTAAACTGCTGCTTCTATTCCCTAACAAAATAAAAGGAGGAAGGTAGGCTCAGTAAACATAAAAAGAACAAAAAAATAAGTGACTTTAAAGATTTTTGTTCTTATAATCATCCAAACAGTAGATTGCATCATTAATAAAGGAAAACCCAATGTTTTATACACCATGTGGTTGGAAACGTGAGTAACCCAAACCAAATCAACCCTTGCCAGCAAATTAATGTTTCTGGTTTAAGTAGACTTATTTTAACAGCAGAAAATTCTCCTCTTCCAAGAGTTCCAAATTCCTCACCAGCTGTCCCTCATCCAGTCATCTTCCCTGTGTTCCCAGTTCCTTCTCTCCTCCACTCTGAAGCAATGCCASAGTTACCACTTTTTTTCTTTTCCTGGTGCACCCTTCATTCCAGACACTTTTCCCACCCAATCATGCAGGAGTTCCCTCACAAAACCTCTGCTAGATGAAAAAAACCCTTAATATGCAGAACACTTTCTAACTTGTTTTAATGCCAAAATAATTATAAGTGGTAATGTCATATATAAATATGAAAAATTGTAATGCTATTGACTAGATCTAAGAGGAAGAGAGGGTACGTGAAGCATAACAGGGATCAACTTTTAGCTGGAAATTCTCTCCTCGTGTGGTGGGTTAATCACTGCCCCCACACAGCCAGCCACTTTCTCACTCACTGCATTCAGCAGGAGAGGAGAAGGAGATCAGATAAAAAAGCTTTTGGTCAAGATCAGAACATCTGGCTGGAACCAGCTGAAACTCTGTGGACCCACCCCTGGCTTCTTCCTCCAGAAGACAACACTGTGCCTGCCCTCATGCTGACAAAACCCTTCCAGAGACACCCAATCCACCTCAACAAAACAATATGCAAAAATTCACTCAGAATATCTCTTCAGCTGTTTATCCTCCACCGAGATGAATTCAAAACCACAGCTGGRAGCTCAGAGTTGGTCTATATAGAAGGAGGTTTTTTGGAAATGTGTTCTGGAAATGTATTCCTAATACGTAACAAAACTTTTCAAAGGCATGGACTTCTGCTCCTARCAGAAGTGGAGGAGGATGCTGAAAGTCCCAGTCACAAACCCAGCCAATGTCAGTAGCCATGTGGTAGCACCTGGGAGTAACAACACCAGCAGAAAACTTGGAGATTAAAATGCAAATAATACAGCCTTGAAGTCTGCCCAATTATCTGTCCAATGTGATAAATCACAAGGTAGCAACTTTATGAAGCCTGAAGTGAATCAAATGGCATTAACCAAAGAATTAAAGTAAACACACCAGACTTTCATGTCTTACCTCCAGCAGCTTTTGTGACTCAGTATCAATTCTTAAATAAGCGCAGAGAAGCACAARGGATTAGGGAGAAGCTGCAAAGAGAGAACTTTGAAAGGTTGGTTTCCCTACTTTGGGAAGAATTTGTTCTGTTTTGGTCACTGTGGTGTTCATGGGGTTATAGCCTTAAATAGGATATTTCAGCCCAAAATGGGCTCACACACCTGGGACAGCTCCAGATGTGCAGGCTGCTCCCAAAACAACCCAGACAAAACACACAGGAACTTCCCATTCCACCTGGGACAGCTTCAAGGTCTTCTCAGTTTTGGAGTAACTTTTATTTTGTGACATTGACCTGGCTTGTGGAAWGGACATTGTGATTTTTAATCAGGAAACAAAGGAGTAAGCTCACCCAGAATATTTTTGCTTAATGCTGACTTTCAAACAAGCACAAAGAAGAATAATGATATGTTCATGCTGTGCATGTTGTTATATTTACTTATGCTTCTAGAAAATACCTAGGGCTATAGGCATATAAACCCCCAACYCTGAACAACCAAGGTTCCTGCCCTAAAAAAATGGAAAAAAGAGAAAGATTTAAAAAGTCACCAGACCATACAATGATGTATTTTTTTACTAAACTTTATTTTCATGTTTCCAAAAAATCAGACTTAGAGTTGCCATGGATTTCTCCTTGAGACAAATTCAGATGTGACTTAAAAGTCAGTCAGGGGAAAATGAAGGTCGTGCATTTTCTCTCCAAAACAGTGTAATGAAAGGGGAAGAAACTGTACAACCATCATCATTCACATGGCAACAATAAATCTGATTGCAGCAGGCAAAACAAGTTCTTTAAACTTTGCATTGCTGGGGGTAATAGGAGCTGAAAAACGCAAAGAAGATAATTTCTCTGGCTAATTCCATGTAGCTTTGCTCTTCCCATTGTCTTTCTTCTGGTGGCTGTGCCTTGTCAGCCTAAACTGTTGGTTTCAGTACGTTTTCCCAGCGGGATGTAGGACATTAACTGTTCCTCTTAGTGAAACAGAAATGAGATGACAAGAAGAACATTAAAGTGATCTTTTAATTTTGTCCCTGAAGATGAAAAGTAAACACAACATGCTCATGCATGGCTTCCTGAGGAGATCCTGTAGGGCTGGAAGTCATCTAAAGAATCTCTTCAGGTGGGGAGCAGGGACCTATTGCTATTCTAGGAAAGAATTTTGGCTCCCTGTCTATAAATCAATACAGCTCCAGCTAGTAAAAAAGAATAAGATCTTCATAATAGAACACAGGGACAGTAGAGCTGTAGACACTTAGACACACACAGAGCACTTCTTTGGCCAAACAGAACACACAGAAATAATCTCATCTGCGTAGGATTTCAAGATGTTAATCTGAAGAGGGTTACAGAAAATGGCTCCCTGTCAGGCTCCCTTGATAGAGACACAGAGAAGTAAATACATGAACTAAACATTCCTGTCATGCCTGTGGGTTTTCAAGGAAACTTTTCTTTTGTGATTTTGCGTTGTTAAGAAGCAATTTATACCTGCATCTATCTGACAGCAGATGCYTAATCTGACACTAAAACCAGTTTTATTTTTTCCTTTGTGATAAAATGTAACAAAGTTGTACTTGCTGTGCACAGGCCTCTCTTTTCTCAAATCAGTTATTTTCAACATTGTAGGTCTTCCAACTATTGGTTCATAGAGATTCTGTCCAGATTTAGCACTTCTTTTGTACTTCTGTGCTGGTTTTGTAAAGTTGATTTCGATGAATTGATATTAACAAACAAAAGAATTTTAAAAAACACCAAACAACTTCCAGGAAGGTGCAATTCGTTATATGATTTGACAAGTATCCTGTACTTATCATATTTTATTAAAATAAAAATTACTTTACTTCTACAGTAAAGTTGTGATTTCAAGTGTGTGAATCACCAGAAATGGCTTTTGATTACAAATGATCCCATAATTTTGCAGGATGAGGAAGACACAGGTATCTCAAGCATTCCACTTTTATTTGARGCTCAGTTGAGTGACTGGGAATATACTTGTTGTGTGCAGGCCTCTCTTTGCTAAAATCAGCTATTTTCAATTTTGCAGGCGTTCCAACTCTTGGCTCATAGAGATTCTGTCCAGATTTAGCACTTCTTTTGTACTTCTGTGCTGGTTTTGAAAAGTTGATTTCAATGAACTGATATTAACCAAAAAGAAAAAGAAGTTTAAAAATTCCAAACAACTTCCAGGAACAAATTCCAAGTGTAATTCGTTACATGATTTGACAAGTATCCTGTACTTACCAAGTATCATATTTCATTAAACTACAGTAAAGTTGTGGAAGATGAGGAAGACACAGGTATCTCAAGCACTCCATTTTTATTGGAAGCTCAGTTGAGTGACTAGGAATACACTTGTGSCCTAAAACTACGCTTTGCTAAAATACTCTATTTTCAACGTTGCAGGTCTTCCAACTACTGGCTCAACCGCATCCAGTCGTTCCTCTACTGCAACGAGAAYGGGCTGCTGGGGAGCTTCTCCGAGGAGACCCACACGTGCACGTGCCCCAACGACCAGGTGGCCTGCCACGGGTCCCTGCCCTGCACGGTGGGGGACGGCCCCGCCTGCCTGAGCTGCGCCCCCGACAACCGCACGCGCTGCGGCAGCTGCAACGCCGGCTACATGCTGAGCCAGGGGCTGTGCAAGCCCGAGGTGGCCGACTCCACCGAGCACTACATCGGCTTTGAGACAGACCTGCAGGACCTGGAGATGAAGTATTTGCTGCAGAAGACCGACAGGAGGATCGAGGTGCACGCCATCTTCATCAGCAACGACATGCGCCTCAACAGCTGGTTCGACCCGTCGTGGCGCAAGAGGATGCTCCTGACTCTTAAGAGCAACAAGTACAAGTCCAGCCTGGTCCATATGATACTGGGCCTCTCTCTGCAGATTTGCCTGACTAAGAACAGCACCTTGGAGCCCGTCCTTGCTGTTTATATCAACCCTTTTGGGGGCAGCCACTCTGAGAGCTGGTTTATGCCTGTGAACGAAAATAATTTCCCAGACTGGGAGCGGACTAAGCTGGACTTGCCCCTTCAGTGTTATAACTGGACGCTGACTCTGGGCAACAAGTGGAAGACATTTTTTGAAACCGTGCACATCTATTTGAGGAGTCGAATAAAGTCAAACGGTCCAAATGGCAACGAGAGCATCTACTACGAACCCCTGGAATTTATTGATCCCTCGAGAAATCTGGGCTACATGAAAATCAACAACATCCAAGTGTTTGGCTACAGCATGCACTTCGACCCAGAAGCGATCCGAGACTTGATCTTGCAGCTGGACTACCCCTACACTCAGGGCTCACAGGACTCAGCACTTTTGCAGCTGTTGGAGATTCGGGATCGTGTAAATAAACTCTCTCCACCCGGCCAACGTCGCCTGGACCTCTTCTCTTGCTTGCTCCGTCATAGACTCAAACTGTCTACCAGTGAAGTGGTGAGGATCCAATCTGCTTTGCAGGCCTTTAATGCCAAATTGCCAAACACAGTGGATTATGACACAACCAAATTATGTAGTTAACCATAAATGTGAAGCACAACACAAAACCTTGAAGGAGTTTTTACAGTGCTTTTGTGGAACAGTTTATGTTTGGAAGAGTAAATTTAAATTGTCTTTTCAATATCTGTCTTATATCAGTCAATACTGTTGGATGGCAATTTACACACATGAACTTGCTGACGATGAATATATTATACCTGCAGTTTTGGTTTATGAATGAAATAAATACTGACACCAGTCTAGAAGACATTCTACTTTTTACAATAAATTTCATTTGTAATTTTATATGTTCCGTGGCAATGCTTTTGTGCATTACATCCTCTAGAGGGAACATAGAAGGAGACCAATAAAATTTTGTAGCTGAACAGTTATTACAAAGAAACGCTGTGGGATTCTTTTTTCTTACACAAAAGTAGTAACTTTGATACACTTTTGTGTGTGTTGGACTCAGGAGGGGCAGGTAAAGAGAAGAGATTGACTCCAGATTTCAAGAGAAACTGTCAGAAAGTCAAAGCAATAGGATATTTTACTTTTAGGATCCGGTTTATAAAGCTGACAGTGCAAGTCATTAATTAAACATTATCAATTACTGAAATTAATTAATTGTGAATGTTTGTAGAACAGAATTAGGTTCTTTGCTATTTGACACATCCARGCAGAAAAAAAGGCACATCTGAGACAGCAGAACCTGGGACTCACAAAAAGCTTTTCTGCCTCTTGCAAGACAATAGAACAAATGGCTGGACTGTCAGAAGTCCTCGTTGGTAAATGCAGGTTTAAGTGGAGGAAATGGATACAAAATGGTTTAGTAGTACATCTTCACATTCAGTCTGAATCTCTGTCATAGATTCAAAAGTCAATTTGTATTTTTAAAATGGGAAAGAATTACATAAAGAATGATATTTTATGGGCAAGCACAGAAAGCAAAAAAAMCCCCATTTCATTCATACACAATTTTAATTCAGCTGGACTTCAATTCCATGAAATTCACTTTATTCATTTCAGTTTGTTGTATTACAGTGTCATTTGAATTTAGCCTAATATGAGTTTAAGGCACACTCCTCACTTCCAGCAAGACCCCAGGAGCACAAGGGAAAAAAACACCCTGTAGGTGAATGCAGACAAAATAAAATAGAAGGGCAGAAACTCTTCAGAAAGCCCACTGCCAAGGGAGATATCTTCCTTAGTGATTCCTGTCTCTCCTGACTTAATAAATATTTATCTGCTTTACTGTTTGTCTGCCACCCATGAGCAAAAACAAAAGTCTTCTTCTGCTTACAGAAAGTAAAAGTCACGATGGAAGTGTGGGGCAATGATGAAGCATTTGCTTCCCTTCACTCAGAAAAACACCAATTGCCACAGTAAATGATCTGAGGGATTTCCCCCTCACTTTTTATCCTCTTTAAAATTTTTCCCCTATGACATTTTTTATTCCTTTTTTTTTACCTACCTTTCTCTGCCAAGATTAAAAGTTCTTCACTGTGCACAAATATGTCCATAATAGAAGATACAGATCAGAAGAAGCCCCMAAAGTGGGACATCATTTTCTTATTACAAAACACACTCATTGTGTTGGACTGTAGTAGTGGAAACCTCCTGTCATTACTCACCAGCTTTGTGCCAGATTCCCTAGCCCACTAGTAATGGACTGGTTCTGGATTTTGGAACCTGTAGGTTCATGGAATAGGAAAAGTTTCTATTTTACCAGAACTGGATTCTATAAAGATAAATGTTATAGGAAAAAAAACCTCTGTGAGTATATAGTGAGGAAACAGGTTCTCAAACAGGACACGATAGTATTTCCCTTTTGACATTTTTTCCATTTGGAAACTTTCTATTTTCTCAAAGCAGAACTTTTTTTAGAAAAAAAACAGTCTGGATAATTCAATTCAGCAAACAACTTGATCCATAATAAAGTTTTTTTATAAGATATGAACTCAATGGTGGAGAAGAAAGAACCGTGGCTACATCCATGTGCACTCATTTCCATCTGGGCATTGCACACATTTGGAGTGATCAGATCCTGGTGCTTTCTGCTGGCATTCACCAATGCTGTTGTCTCCTGCCATCAGAAACTGAAGAAAAAAACCAAAGCAAGGAAAGGATGGTAATAGAGAATCACAGAATCATAGAAATCCCGACTTGTTTGGGGTGGGAGGGACCTTAAAGCCACTCCTGCCACGGGCAGGGACACCTCCCACTAGCCCAGGGTGCTCCAAGCCCCATCCAACCTGGCCTTGGACACTTCCAGGGATCTAGGGGCAGCCACAGCTTCTCTGGGCACCCTGTGCCAGGGCCTCCGCACCCTCACAGGGAACAATTCCTTCCCAATATCTAATCCAAATGTACAGTTTTTCTGTTTAAAGCCACTTGCCCTTGTCCTGTCACTGCCAGTGTACTGTACCCGTGGAATGGCACAATGACAACCTAGGACAATATTCAGAACTAATTCTAGTGACTGCAGGTACAATAACCAGATAGTTATTAATTACAGTCACCACCTTTTTAAAGTGAAGGCTTCTTTGATACAAACCTCTTCTAACACTATTTTCCAAGCAAATGTAATTCAGATCTTGTCTGAAGTGTGGGAGCCAAGTTAATGTCTAGAAATTCTATTGTGGGAAGAGACTGCAGAAAGGATGGGCCCCCTTATCACTGCCTGGGAACAAGCATCAGGTTTCCCAGACTGATCTAAGTCTCTGGGAGACAAAATTTGGAATACAGAGGCTGAATGGAATCATATTAAAACATTGTGAACATGAATAAACTCTAATTGCTCTCATTGCTTGCTGAAAAAATATATAGCCAGGAAGAAAATGTGTTCATATTCTAGTGGCTGAAGGTAGAGAGAGGCGTAGTCACATTTCAGGGTGTTTCTTCCCAAAATTTGAGGGAGAGCCTTTGTTTCCAGAGGTATGTATATGCTGACTGCATTTCCTTTGAAAGTGCTTATTTGGCAGACGCCTCAAGTCAGCAAAGAGGCAAAAGCCAAAAAAACTCAGTTTTCCCAGGCTGAGTAAGCAGCCTGTGCAGGAAGGAGAGTGCAGGAGGGGGCTACAACTGTCTGAAGGTCTTTGCTCTGAAAATGCAGCACATATTCCAGGGACAAAGCAAAATGTCACGGGGAAGAAAAGTRATCCACACCCTCCTCTGTGCTGTACTGACAGCAAGCAGGTAAATGGGATATGGTGAAGGGCCAGTGTTCTACAATCCAGCAGCAATCGTTTCTGTGGCAGCTAGGGGACAGAATCTGAGCTGCTGTGCCAGCAAGGTCACCCTTGGGAATGGGATCTGCCTCGGACTGCTGCAGCCAGGGCTCCTCCCAAGGTGGTTGGARTGCAAGGGGGAAGCGAAAGAAAAGCAGAGAGAGGAAAGGAACCAAAATCTCAACTGAGCAGGCTTTTAAACAAGCAAGAGAGCCTGTGTGCCTCGTTACTGCTAAGAGCAGAGGCCAAGATCTCCCTGGGTGTGGATGAGGTCTGGAAAAAAGGAATGTTGTTGCTACTTTTTAATGAGAGTCAGTGCTGGGGGATCTCTACACCAGAGCAAGTGCAGTGTCAGTGCTGATGTGCAGGATTCATGGGGACCCAGCAGGGCAGTTTGTGGGACTGCAGGACTGACTTTGGGGTCTATTCACTCAGAGAGCTTCACTCTCTGAGCACAAAATCTACTCCAGAAGTAGCACATACCCAACACTTTCTGCAGACACAGACCACCAGTGGAGATGGAGCAACCCGCAGCCCTGGGTCACGGTGGGCAAAATTTCAGCTTATCCACAAGGCAGAGGAGTGGATGGATTTTTGACATTCTAGTTTCACAAATCTGGCAGTGTGGCCACACCAGAGGTGACACTGCTTTGGGAGCGAGTGCATGTYGTGGGGCGAAGCTGGGCGTGTCCCAATTTAGGAACACTCGAGAGAGGCTCAGGACRYGGCTGTTGTACAAAACTCTCTAATTTTAATTTTATCTGACTCCAGTATTTATACATATGTACAGAGGTCAAGGGATTGGCTACACAGGTCGCCACCCCTTCAACCTGGATGGTGGACATCACCATCAATCATTTCTTCTCTCACAGGACAAGTATGTAAACATTCTAAGGATAGACATTATTTACATCAAGGCTGCGTGTGAATGTTCTACAGAAAGACAAAAGACAAAAACCTCAGGGCAACAAGTGCACATGGGAGAGCAGGGTCATAAATTCTTTCTTTTCCTGCCAAGCCAACAACAGTAAGGTGTGAATTAGGAGCAAAGAAACAGTTTTACCTCCCAGAAGTGGTGGAATTTTCCTCACCTGCAGATCAGTCCTTGGAYGGTAATGTGCATCTAAAAATATCAGAGTATCTTGTCAGCACGCTCACRTATTCCTCTGTTTTAGGGAACATTCAGTGCAACGTGCAGATAGGAAAGGGAAACACATGAAATGCCAATGTTAGTAACAATGGATGCTGCAGGATTGGCCACACCTGCACGAGGAGTTGTTTGTGTGCCTATGATCTGCTCTCAGTGATGCCTTAAGTTGTAGCTGTCATGTTTTCCACATTCTGTGCTGCATTAGTTTATAACTCTGAACTTCATATAAAGTGTTAGCAAGTTCCCCTCACAGTTTAGTCAGACAAAACAATCCTTTTCCAGCCTGAGAACCAGGGACACCATTACAGCCTCAGGCCCAAAAAGTATAAACAGTGAATTGAGGAGAGCARYCTGGGAGGATGGGRCTTCATAACCTGGAGCTKTAACTGGACAATTAACCCCAAWATGTAAATGGACCAAAACTTAYAAAAGTGTGAACACTYGTGACCCCTGGTCCATCTTGGGTGCAGTCTTGGCCAGGCTCTTGTACTGCCCAAWGTGTATCCTGTGAAGGCCTTTTTAATAAACACCTACTTTATTCCTTTAACTCTGTCCAGCSTCTGTTCTRGGCAGCCTCTGGAGGCATCATCAGCACACAGCAGACAGAAAAAGGAGCTTAAAAACCACCTGGGAGGCAGAGATAGCTTTACCCTGAAAACAATGCTCCCCTAAGAGGCACTAATCCAGAGCGTGACCACCTTTCAGCTATTCCAAGAGCTTTCTCTTTTTAGAAAATGGCTTTTTGCCAGTTCTCACCTGACAAGGAAGAGAGAAGAGGAGGAGTAAAACAAAGTGAGGTGTGTACCTATCAAAGTACAATTCTTCGRTGGGGAGAGAGGGGGAACAAAGTGTCTTTGAAGAGCTTTGGGATCCCATCACAGCTGTGTCACTCCCTCCAAATTCATTTAGGTACCACAGGGGTGACAGAAGACCAAAAATGCAAAGATCAGGTACAATCGCTGAGCCGTGAGTGCGACAGAACGAAATCGACCATCACTAGTTTTGACCACACAGATTTTTGTCTTTCCCTCACKCTCAGCAAGAGAAGAAACTTTAAGCATTAAACAGGAATAGGAGAATGACAAAAGATAATTAATGGTATAAATGGGTAGAGCTTCTTTGATGTGCCCTTTTCATTGGGGCCCCTTGTGTCCCCCTCAGTTATTCAGTTTACCACGTGTGTATTAAGGCATAACTCCTTTGCCTACAGAATTAAGGCATCACAACATGAGAGAACTTTATGGTCGTGTAAGATGTCCAAATAATTTCAAATAACCATATGTCTTGTGTATCATTATAGATTTTCCAACCAAGTCCTTCCTCAGCATCAAACAAATAAAGCCAAACCATCCTCCCCCTCCCCAAAATAATACAGACAATTTCTACAAGATTAGGCTGTAATCCTACCATGTATCAGCTCTATGAATTTTTAAATTTTTTTWAACTGTTTTTGTACTAGTGTCTTTCTGTGAATTTAATTCCTCTCTCACTGTCCAGTGCTTAAGATTTCCCTCCCAGAATCTGTATTTCTGAAGGGACTAGTCTGACAGCTTGAGAYGTGAAATTCTTGTTTAACAGCAGGACATCAGAGAGCATCACAGTTACCTTTTTAATGTTTAGATGCAGAAAGTTAGGATGAGGGCTGTGCAGCTAAGCATTTTAAAAATGCTGACTTGTCAACACAAAATAGAAAATGGAAATTCTTAGCTATGAATTTTATCTGGACTCCAAGCATTAAAGCCTCTAGTCAATCAGAATTTGGTCATGAACATGTAAAAGTACCAAGCATTTATTCTCATACATTATTTCTCAGCTTTAACAGACTCAGAGAGCAAAATGAAGACATGAACTGACTGARATTGAAAACATTGGTGCTATTCCTAATATGCATTAGTAGAATGGAATACATCGATGACATTTTTTTTTCCTCCTTCATTGGAAAGGCAATATTCCATCATACTCTCTTAAAATAAATTGGAGGGACTATATTCCTTCACTTTAACCCAGATAAATATGAATTTTTTGGTGTGGATATTTAATAAAGTAGTTGGATTCTACACACACACACACACACACACACACACACACACACACATTTAGTCATTGAACTTCCTGGTTACTTTTTTTCTCCTTAAGAGACAACTTTTAATGTCATTGGTAGAGCTGGGAAAAGCTACTCTCTAAAGAACTTGGACACACTGGGTAGTAATCCCCCTGCAAGTGCAGATATTTGACTTTCAGGTTAATAGATGTCRTTTCTACCTAAGCACTCGGGGAACAGGCAATTCCTGAGCAGGTGAAGTTGCTCTGTAAGCAAGGCCTTTGTCACGCTGCTRAAATTAACATACATTTCAGGTGGCTGAAGCCATCCCTGCCCACATGGAGGCATCCACTAGTAAAACTTACAGCATCTGTAATGAAGGCTTTAAGACAGGAGACTCTTCTATTTGCAATAAAGTTCTTAAGGGCAGTTTAGACATCTCATTAGCCTGYACCTGTCCATCAGCAGCCCAAAGGTCCAAGGTTTTCCCAGCCTAGATTAGATGTGTGATGTTGGGCAATGTGAATAATCAACCCAGAAGTGCTGAGGCTGTTATTGACAATTCCATTGAGCCTAGGCCCATTTTCTATRAAAAAATCTGCAATATACGTAAGAGACAAAGAGCAAAAAAAGAACAAGAAATGAAAAGAAAAAAAGAAAAGAAAGAAAAGTCATAGTTATAAAAAAAAGCAGTTATTAAAAAAAATATTAAAAAAGTAAGAAGTCACTAAGGCCCACATTTAGCCACTGCATGGAATCGTGGAATCCCCAAATGGTTTGGAATCCCAGAATGGTTTGAGTTGGAAGGACCTTACAGATAATTCAGTGTCATCCCCTGCCATGGGCAGGGACACCTTCCACTAGCCCAGGTTGCTCCAAGCTCCATCAAGCCTGGCCTGGGACACTTCCAGGGATCCAGGGGCAGCCACAGCTTCTCTGGACACCCTATGCCAGGGCCTCCCCACCCTCACAGGGAAGAATTTTTTTCCTGATATGTTATCTAAACCTTTTCTCTGCCAGTTTGAATCCATTTCCCCTTGTCCTGTCACTCCAATTCCTGATGAATTGTCCCTCTCCTGTTCCCTGCAGTCCCTGCAGATCCTGGAAGTTGCTGTGAGGTCTCCACACAACCTTCCCTTATCCAGGGTGAGCATTCCCAGCTCTCCCAGCCTGGCTCCAGAGGAGAGGTTGCTCCCTCAGCAACTTCATGGCCTCCTCTGGACTTGCTCCAGCATTTCCATGTCCTTATGTTGGATTCACCAGGACTGGACACAGAGCTCCAGGTGCTCTCAGCAGAGCAGAGGGAATGTGCTGAGGGTGCCCTGGTCCCACTGGCCCTGGAGCRGAGCTGTGCAGAAAGGTTCCCTCATGCACTGGAATTCATCAGGGTGTGATGCAGCTGCATGTGGAGGCTACAGCACAGTCACACCTCAAGGAAATATATTTTTAACGCATTAGGAGAGAATGTAAAATCTCCTTATGAAATATGATGTTTTGGATTTATAACTGAGTTTCCCCTGGTAAGTTCTGGGAAATTTCCCTAAATCAAATTAAACGCAGGGAGCTCAGCTGGCCTCATAAATCACCTGTCTAAACTAGGAATGCTTCAAGTGATGCACGTCCAAGTCAGGAAGCGTGACAATAAATTTGATGACATGAAGTGAGCCTGTTAGGCCTGGATAAAACTGTGAATAGGCAGTTTTTATGCCTTTCCTAGACAACTACAAATGAGGCTTGCTTTTGTGAAACGCTGGATGAAGTGTCCACCTGTGCAGCCACAGCCCCGCTGGATCTTATTCACAGCAATGAAAAGTTCTCTGCTCAAAGAATTTCGGAGGTTACTCCAACATTTGAACCTGAAGATGTTCAAATGAATATCAGGTCTTGGATATCTCCTTCTYCAATGTCTGTGCTATCAGGCAGGAGGGAGCTAAACAGGAATGCAGTGTGATTAGCACGAAGATGAAAAGGGGTTTGGAGCATCCCTCTGATGAGGGCAGACTGTGTGAGACTGATCTSATTAATTTGGAGAAGGGAAGGCTTAGAGGGGATTTCACCAATCTATAAAAATATCCCAAGGGCAGGTGCCAAGGGGGTGGTGCCAAACTCTGTTCAGAGATACCCAGTGTGACAGGACAAGAAGTGATGGCCATAAACTACCTAAACACAAGTTCTACCTCAACATGAGGAACTTCCTTTCATGGAGGGTGGCAGAGCACTGGAACAGCTGCCCAGGGAGTGCCTGGAGTCTCCTTCTCTGGAAACATCCCAAACCCACCTAGACATGCCCCTGTGTCTGCAGGCGACCCTGCCTTGGCAAGTGGAGGGACAGAGGATCTCCAGAAGTCCCTCCAAACCCTAAGGACTCTCTGATTCTGTGAATAAAGCCTCTCCAGCTCTGGAAATTTATTGCTGGGATAAGAACAAAGCCTTCTTGCCTCCTTACAAAATGTCACTAATTCACAATGTAAAGCAAGAGTTAATGGGTGAGAGACAGGCTGGGAGAGCTGGGGCTGTGAGAAGGCTCCAGAGAGACCCCAGAACCCCTCCCAGGGCCCAAAGGGGAAACTCCTCCAAAGGAATTCATGGCTCACACCTCTCCTCAGGAAAAGGTCAGGAAAAACTGGCCCATTAGCATTCAAAATCTTGTCATAGACAATGATAAAACACACATGAAAACCAAGAATTAGTTGTCAGCATATTGAAAATCTTACCAGAATAATCAGAGAATCGATATTGGTTCAGATTAAATTATTAGAATAAAAACAAGGAATAGAATAGTATTACACATTAAATAATGACAACAACAACAACAACAATAACAATRAATACCAACACTAATGATAATATTTAAACCTGTTCCATGGCTTCAGGCAATAGTATGTGGTGGAAGGAACACCAAATTACCAGCATCTCATTGCCTTTGCTGAAGAAAGAGGATGTGATTTCCCACACATTCCCCAGCAGCTCCCAGGCACAGGCTTGGTATTTTCATTTGTTTTCCAACAACTTCATCCACTTTTATCTTCCTCCATTGGTGTGAAGGTCCCTACCATAAATGAATTCACTGCACRTGGTGCATTTTGTGTAAGTTACATATTTGGGATTTGTTCTCTTTGTCGCCTCTAAATTGATTTTGTCCAGCTCCAGCTGGAGTACACAGCACAACATGAAACACCTACATCTGACTGACATGCTGAGAAAAAGAAATAAATAATAAACTGTGACAGGACCTTCATTGCTACCCTGATCTACCCTGTTAACCCCAGAGGACACATTAAAAGCTCAGCACAGTTTCAGGTTTTTCAGTGGGACTCTGATGGCCAAGTTTCCATTTAGAAGGATGTTGGCTTGCCTTTGTTTTCATTTCCAGAGTGCTTCATTAAGCTTACAAATGTTTAATTAAGTTTTATTAAATGCATTAAGCTGAGAGTAAGGAGCTGCACTTTGCACACTGGGTGAAATGGACTCAGTGGAAAAAGCCCATTATCAAGAGTGATCAAGATTGATCTGTGAATGCTTTGGCCAATTTGTAGCTACAGGGAGGCTGATTTTTACTTGCTGTTTATTTAAGGGAATGAATCATGCAAGTAAAAAATAAATCATTGTTTTGATTAGCCCTTTTTTTCTCTTTCTTTCTTGCTTTCTTTTTTTTTTTTTTCTTTCTTTTTTTTTCTTTTTTATTTTCTCATAGCAAATATCTATTCTCCCTGTTAGAGACAGGCTGCACTGACTCCTTGAGGAAGAACTGATGTTTTGGCAGCTCAGGGATTTTACTTTAAGGCTGATGAGACCAGATTTGTTTTAAAGTCCAGGTCTTGGAAAGCTGTCATGGAGTGAGTCTTCATTATGTGCACACAAAAAAACTTGATATCCTCAAGGCTAGAAATAATTGGTGATATAATGGGAATATTGTGGGGAATAGCCTTCCAGGTGGCATGTCCCATGTCCCCAGGCTTGAGCTAAAAGAAAAATCCAAAGATTTTTTAAGCTGCCAAAGCCATCTGATGTATAAAAGTTTCTGATAAATAAAACCTCCAGTTTTTGTGGCCGACAAAAATCTTCTCACTSTCCTTGCCCTGGGTAAAACTGACATCTGTGGATGACAGTTCCTGACTGGAAAAGTTAAAAACAATACACTAACTAAAATAAACACTAAATTACAATGCAGTCTCATGCTTTTTAAGTCAGATTCYGAGGATCAAAGGTTTGTTGTTCTTCTTACCATTCTTATTATGTGTAATTTATGCTAATATATATTCCTGACTACTGGTGGGATTTTTTTACTTGGAAGTTTACAACTAATCAAAGAACTATCGCTATCCTTGGCTGAACTTTAATTTTTGTACTCAAGAAGTTGTATCTGCTACAACATMTTGGCTCCTTGAGAAAATACTTGTTTTGGAAAAGAGTAAACTCTCCACTCAACATGTCAACTAATTTTGTCTTAGTTCATATATATACTTTGTGCTAATTGGAACAGAACCTTAAGTTGAGTTAAATATTGTATCAATCGAGCACCAAATCTGCACCAAACAGAACAACTATTTAATTTGTTAATGAAACTCTGCCCTATCCYTGCTTTGAAAATAAACTAAGGGCGAGGAAGGAACTGGGAAAAACAGCCCTGAAATATCCAAGGGAGAGAAGAAGGGGAGAAGGTGCTCCAGATTCCCCTGCAGAATTTGGGGAGACCCCAGCGGGGCAGACACCCACAGGGCAGAGACTGAAAGCCTCAAGTTGTATCAGGGAGGTTTAGATATCAGGGAAAGGTTCTTCCCCAGAGGGTGCTGGGCACTGCCCAGGCTCCCCAGGGAATGGGCACAGCCCCAAGGCTGCCAGAGCTCCAGGAGGATTTGGACAACGCTCCCAAGGATGAACAGGGTGGGATTGTTGGGGTGTCTGTGCAGGGCCGGGGGTGGGACCAGATGATCCTTGGGGGTCCCTTCCCACTCACTTTTCCACTTTGCCAGAATGCTTACTTCTAGTGATAGAATCCGAGATTCGTGGCAAGATTTAGGTTGAGAAATACCCATCCCTGAAACCTGACTGTCAAACAAGCCTGAGGACAGCACTGACAYGGCTCAGCTTTCCAGGGGCAGAGAAGGGAAGGGTGAACCGGGTGAAAAAACTCCATGGCCTGCTCAGAACCTCCTCACAAGGCTGATACACTTTGGTCAGAGTGTTATGAGACA
>QVAJ01000001.1:1491676-1506837 GCA_003546035.1 Mixornis gularis
TTCCTTTGCAGTGACACAGGGAACTCCTTTATCCCATCTGCCTCCTCTAATATCACACATGAGACAAAGGAAGCTTGGAAGAGCTTGCAAGATACTCAATAGCTTCTRTTTAAGACAAAGCTGGTCATGACCTTGTCTTTTTGTGCTTTTAGATTAAAAGCACCATGACATTGAAGAGTAATTTTAACAAATTAAAGAAACATATTTAAACARTGCATTTAATGGAGCTGTTTTCTGTGGTGGTTATTCACACAGGAATCATCCAGCATGGAACTAATGACATAAAAGAAAATGTTCAGATCCATATTAAGAAAGGCTCAGCAATCTTGACCATGGCAGATGAGGAGACTTTTTAACCTTATCAGTGCCAGTTTTTTGCTGTGAAAGGCCTGTCCTGCTTAACTTGACATCTTGTATTGTCTGATGTGCCATTTGACAAATTTCTGATGATCTGTTCCCTCTTCCATAGGTTCTCAGGCTGGAAAAGGAATAGGAAAATTTTTTCCACTTCTTAATGAAGAAATTAAAGCTGTAAACAAAATTTATCAGCTTAGAATAAAATTGTGGAATAAAACCCATGACCTTTTGCCAAGGGGTTAGAGAAGCACTAACTATGCTTTTYCCATCTCCTTAAGTACTGGAATTTTTAAAAATGGTAGACGCTACAAAGAGTAATGTGTACATAGATGGTGRTTTTATTTCTACCCATGAAAAATGCCCCAAATAATAAGATCAAAAATGTTATAGAAATAACAACAGTAATAAAACAACTTATTTCCCATGGTGAACTGGTAGGGCCCTTTAAAA
Organism: Mixornis gularis; assembly: GCA_003546035.1. NCBI lineage: Eukaryota > Metazoa > Chordata > Aves > Passeriformes > Timaliidae > Mixornis > Mixornis gularis. The sequence goes on from QVAJ01000001.1 coordinate 1,492,484, forward strand.
ACTTTTTTAAATCTTGGCAGATTCAATTCTATCCCTCTCTCAAAAGCAGTGGAAAAAAAATACATTTCTTAAAACTTTCCGGTGATTTGTATGAGCAAGGAAAATGCAGAAATATTGTTGTTCAGAAATGTGTAGGCAGAAAARTCATCATCCTGGTAGCTGGAGAGTTGGATTTGCTGAGGGCTCTGAAATCCTGCTAAGCTTATTTATTCTCAAGAAAGAATATTAAAACCAAAAGAAGGATCAGTAACTGKGCTGGAGAAAATATTGGTCCTGAGCAGCAGCAGAAAGCAAAGAACACGCTAGTGAAGCACTGAAAGAAAATTTACAAGTAGGGGAAAACTTTTCTAAGAAACTCACACAAAAATTGAACAGAAACTACAGTAATTAGAAAACATTTTCAACCATGCTTGCTCTGCRAATGTATTTTGTCATGATCTATCCTGGAAATGTGTTGTCTGATGAAGGTTAGAACCCAAAAATTCCTAGGAATTCTCTATTTGAAGAGGAAGGATGAAGCAGAAGGCACAGATCTCATAAAAGCAAGAATTATTTTTTGAGTGACTTGGCACCACTTTTAAGCATATTATAAATTAAATCCACTTATGCCTATATAAGTTGYCTTTTTTAATGGGCTGCTGCTGTCCCTCACTCTAGAATGTGATGTGTAATGGGACATTTGGGTTTGTGCCAGCATGCTGCGTTTGAAAAAGCAACAAACAGTCTAAATTTGGAAGGGATGGGTTTTCTTCTAGGGAAACAAATACTGTGTGATGCTTGAACAGGGAAATGTAAAAAAATAACACATTGAGATTATTGAAACTTCCACGCTCACACGTCTCTCTGTGGCCTGTGAATTCTAAAAGTTTTCAGCTGATTATCTCTTTAGGCACTTAAAATGAAGTTTAATCCTTTTTACTTCATTTTGCATTGTATCAGTTTCATGGGAATGTGTGGAAGAATGAAACCTGGGAGGGGTTCTACAGGGAGYCCTTCAGAAGTTTTCCCATTTTGGGACAGGATGGTTAAATACACCTTTTCTTTTAGTTTGGTTTTTTTTTTATTTCCTAACATTTAATAATATATAATATGTAATAAGTATGGAATGCATTATAATACATARGTATATTAATTTTTTGCCTGTATATTCTTCCAGATGTAATTTAGGAATACCTTTAGAAGTTTTCTTTATTTAATTCAATGTAAATTAGAAATGCAAACGATGATGCTAAGGCTTACAGCTAACATGAATATTTAATTCAACCCCTTATTTTTTAACTAGCTGGTGCATGCCACAGATTGGATTTTACATAACAGCTGATGTGACCTTTCACTCCCCCACTGATCTGTGAACCTAAAATAATCCATTTTCATACCATGAGCAGATGTTCCCTGGGTCTGTGTGTGGAAACCACTTGTCCCAGTGAGCAATTAGGGGTGGACACATTTGGGGGGCTGTCTTGGGTTGCAATGCAGGATGTAACCAGGGGTATGTATTCTATTGCCATCTGTTAAAACCAGGTGGGGCAGTGTTCTTTATCTCTTCCAGGACCCATCCTCCTTCCAGGGGATATCTGCTGTTCATGGGCCATCCAGGCTCACTGCAGGGCTGATACAATTACATCATCCCAYTGGGAGATGTTCCACCCAGGGGGAGGAGCCCAGCATTCCTACCTGGATAAAAACCTGATATTTGGAACACCAGGATAGCCTGTTTGCACTGGATTCCCAGAGGAAAACTGGACCCATCTCACCACCACTGGACCATCAGAGGAAAACTACAGCCTTCTATAGGATCATTGCTCAACAGAACCACATCTGTCACTGCAGGAGGACTTGATTGGGCTGCTCCCATTACCCTGACCAACAGGGTGTCAGGTGGTGTTCTGACTACATCAGTGTTTTCTTTTTCTTTGGTTTTTTTTTTTTGCTATTGCATTTTTATTTTAATCTTCCTAGTAAAGAACTGTTATTCCTATTCCCATATCGACACCTGAGAGCCTCTTAATTTCAAAATTGCAATAATTCAGAGGGAGGTGRTTTACATTTTCCATGTCAAGGGAGGCTCCTGCCTTCCTTAGCAGACACCTGTCTTTCCAAACTGTGACAGGGGCCTTCACTGACTCATGGCAGGAGATAATGCTGGCATATTCCTGAATTAAACACAACTGAGCCGCATATCTGGGCTGGTGTGCAATAACCAGAGAGAGTTGATTCTGGTCGTGTTGTTAGAGCTCACTCAAGAACTTGCAAGGTCATAGCTCTATTAAAAAATTATACAGCAAACAACCAAAGCAATTGGGAAGAGGGTGATCAGAGCAGCACAGAGGAAAAGCTGCCTACATCAAATAGTGCTGGCCTTTGATATCAAACCCTCTGAACAGACTTTAATTAGGTGCTGAGATTGAAATCTGTGCCCTTTGAAGGGTTGGTTGTGACATGTTCACAGCTGCTGGTGTGGAGCACACATGGACACACAGGCTGCTGTCCAGAGAGGCCGTGGGAATAGCTGCCAATTAAGCCTTTGGTTCCCAGTTCCAAGTGTGGAATATGGCTGTCAGYTTTCTAAATAAATGGAGCTTTATGTCCCAGTCCCACTGGTGCCTCTGAACTGGGATGATTCAAATTGAGTGGGACACCCAGTAGGTGAGGGAGCCAAAAAGGAAGATGGCCCTCTTTACGAGGGCCTGGAGTGACAGGAATGGCTTTAAGATGAAGAAGGGTAGGTTAGATGGGATACTAGGAGGAAATCCTTCCCTGTGAGAGTGGGGACGCCCTGGCACAGGTGCCCAGAGAAGCTTTGGCTGCCCAGGGAAGCTGTGGCTGCCCCTGGATCCCTGAAAGTGTCCCAGGCCAGGCTGGACAGGGCTTGGAGCAACCTGTACTGGTAGGTGTCCTTGCCCATGGCAGAGGTGGGACTGGATGAGTTTTAAGGTCCCTCCCAATATAAACCAGTCTGGGATTCTGTGATTTATGTGCAGATTCCACTGGAGCTGGAAGGAGGCTGGGATGTTGCCTGTAGGGTCCAGCTCTGTGGTCAAACTGATCAGAGCTGCTGAGTCTTAGGCCCCTGAAAGTGACCTTTGGATACAGCAGCCTATTCCTTCCAGTAATCTGGGGAAAAAATAAAAGACCCTGTGAAAAGGGCAGGCTTCACAACAAAACATCCTTCCCCGACAGGGGAGGCCCTTTGCTCTTGGCCTGATGGCCTTTTTGATCAGCAAGGGCTCTGTCATTCTCAAGGCCTTACAAGTCAAATTGAACTTTCCCTTCATTTCTGCTAATTTTACTACATCTGAGAAGTTTATGAAATTAACTTAATTTACTACATCTGAGAAGTTTATGAAATAAGAAGTTTATGAAACTAACTCTGTTGGGCGGATCCTACCAGATATAGCAATGTATCGCCTACAACAATTGATGCAAGACTTATTAGCAATAAATATTTGAATCTTGGCGAGATCCAGAGGCCTCACACTAAGGTGGGAATCATTTGTAGTGGATGCTGTGAAAATGTGGAATAAGATTTCATTGAGTCACAGAATCATTAAAGTTGGGAAAGCCTTCCCAGACCATCAAGTCCAAGCYGTGATTGATTCCACCTTGTAATCCAGCCCAGAGCACTGAGTGCCACATCCAGGCCTTCCTTGGACACCTCCAGGGGTGGGGATGTCACCAGATAGTCTGATTTTTAGGATTTTCTTTTAAACTTTCCTCTGTGCTGCMTTTCTAGACTCTTTATCCAGTCAAAAAACAATATTTCTATTTGAAAATGAAAGTAATTTTGATGGCAAAAAATGTTCTACCTGACAGACCTCCARAGGGACTCTCTGACAATGATTGTGCTTCCTTGTAACTGATTCCAGGCAYAATTTTCATCTTCTCTTCTGTAACAAACACAACTCTTAGCAGCATTTGAACATCATGATGTCTTCCTTAAGATGACAATACAGCCAAAGAAGGGAAAATGTGCCTTGCAGACTGCAGCCTACATGGTTTCCATAGAAGATATTTGAAAGATTTTTATTTGCTTCTGGATGGTATTATATCCAAATCAGGTATATATGATTATTMTTATTTTAAACAATACTGAGAGTAAAGATTAAGTTGAATTTGCAGGTGACTTGTGCAGTCTGACATAGGGATTGCCAGTGCTCTGTGCAGCAGAGAGCTGTCTGACCTGACAGGTTTGACTTAACCTGGCAGATTTATTAATCAAGAGAAGGCACCATGCTTGGCACATTTAGAATCTCACTAGTTCTTACCCGCTGCCACAGCCCCCCAAAACACTTCACAATTACTCTGGGTTAAAATAATCAGTTTTCYATTACCAGTACTGTAAAATGTGCCAGTCCTTGAACAAATGCTGTGCTGGAATTAACTTACAACAATCATTGTAGTCTTGCCCTCACRGCAAACAGAAGCTACTACTTAAATACATCACACAAAAGGCAAAGCCTAAGGTTCCAAAGATAAGTTCCAAAATAATTAATGGGAGAAGCAGAAAATTATYCCCAATTTTACATATTCAGGAACTGCATTCTTGTTGTAGGAACAGGAGAAAGACAGGCTTCCCCACAGAGTAAACCCAGAGCAGGTTTAACTTGTGTATTTTAACACGCTAGCTTTCTTAACTGAGCTGTCTAAAGCAGTCTAAAACTTGGCAACATGAAAGTCTACTCCAAACCATCCTGGTAYAGAGCACCAGATAAATGGTTTAAAGAGCACATGAAAGAATCTTGTCTCTGTGGTTGAGGATATGCATCAGTAACTCCCAGCTTTAGCCTACTATTCTCAAGCCAAGGCCRGTGCTAGAGAATTAAAATACTGCAGTATTGCAAATAACAGTCCCAGGACTATGTATCATTTTTATTTGCATTTCTTGCAGCCTTCTGGCATCTTATTACCCCCTGGACACAAGGCCAGTAACCTTAATGAAATACCAGGAGRTATACACAATTCTAGCACTCCTAGTTTAATAAAAAAATGCTTTAAACTTCTCAGTGCAGAGAAGATTATTGGCTGTTTGTAAAGAATTTCACTTGGGAGAGCAGCTGGTGCATCAGTGAACACAGTGCCCTTGACTTTATGTGCTGCCTATTGTATTGGGAAGCAGCTCTGAGATACAAATAAATAGCARACACTTTTCTGGAGCTACTACCAGGACTAATAATCATTTACTGAGTCTCAACAGTTACACAAACATTTCACATGTATTGCTCAAAGTATTGCCCCCACCTTCTGTAAACACAGACGTGAAATCACGAATCACATTTGCTGGGTCATACCAACTTCGGTGTGTGCAGCTTGGGGGAGCAGAGCCCATTCCAAATGGGCTTCCACATTCTCTTCCTGGGCTTCTGAGCTGCCCAAGGGTTGGGATGGGCATGGAGTGAAGGGAGATATTGCAGGAAGGAGATGGGGAGAACAACCTCAAATGTAGGAATCCTGATTCCCTCAGTTTCTCAGCGTGTCTTCAGTCCAGCCCTGGGCTCTTCCTCACATCCTCAGAGTGCTCAGAATGGTTAAAATTCATCCCAGCAGTGACTGCAAACTCACCAGTGCCAGGTGTAGGAAGAGTGAGAGGCTCAGACCCTAAATAAATTGGGAGGTAACAGATAGAGGAATGACAGGGGAAAAATAYGAGACCATGGAAATATTTCCCTATTAATTATGCCATAGTCCACTGGAGCTGCTGTGCCTGTTGCACAGGGAGGTGTCGTTGATGCTGTTCTTCATTTCTTGGTCCAGCAGTTTGTCTTGGAGGCTGTGAGCAGATGCAGCATCCCCATGGCCTGAGCAAACACATCACAAAGCCTCTGCCTCACACACCACAAACCCTCCGTGTCTGATGGAGCAGAAGAACCTCCCGTGAGCCGCTTGTGAGTTATTGCAATTTTGCAGCTGAACATTTCCAATAAGTGATTCTCTCACTTCATGGAAAAAAGATCTCATCTTTCTTAAATGAGCTCTTCCTTCATCATGAACGATTTCCCAAGCTCTGTTCCTGATGCCCTGCAAGTCACAGCCAGCACACCAGTGACACAGCTTCATCCTTTTGATGAAGTCTTTCAATAATCACCTTTGCCAGCAGGCACTTTTCTCCCCCCCACCGATACTCCCTTCTTTCATTATTTTCTGGACAAGGACCAGATTCTTTGTCAGCCAGGGTTTTCCAGGATCTCATCAATAAAACTCTGAATTAGCAGACATGATTCCAAAGGAGGTGTTTGATACTATCATTCTTCCAAGAACATTCCCATATCCTTTGCTAACAAATTTCAAGAGTCATTTTATGATACGTTGTCCTTTGTCAGCACAACAAAGTGAAACACTACAGATTTTAACCCACACAGAGAAATTTAAATTCTGTTTTTCATTTTATAACCTTTTGCATGGAAGTTATTTTCTTTTGCAAGGGTAATGCACATTCTAGGCACTTGGCACTGAATTTAGAGAGGCCCTGGAAGAGAAAAGCGTGCTTTTATAAAACTTACAACAACCTTCAGAAAAAAGTGAAAATAAAAAATGGATTTTTTTGAATAATGAATTATTTCTGGGGAAGGCTAAGAAGCTGATTTGTTATTCAGAATGAGTGACCTACTGCACTTATTCCCAGTGAGCATGGAAAAAAAATATAATTGGGCTTCCTAACAATGGTATTTAGCATCAATATACAGTTAGAGGCTTCATTACTGAAGCTCTGGATGGAAATGACTGGGTAGCAGTCTATCAGCATAGTCCCCTTCTGCACAGCATTTTGAAGTTAACTGCAAAAGAACAGAAAAATTCAGTGTATAAAAAAACGTATTAAGGCTGCACAATACTTGAATGAAGATGTGTTTACAAAGGCCCTCCTCAGAACAAGGAATGTTTCCCTTTGCTGGCACCTCAGAACRCAGAGTCGGTGCATTCCTGCCCCATCTCCCAGCCCCTAACTTTACAGAAATCAAATGAAATTTTCCTCTCATGTCCTTGACTCTGCAGTCTGCTTAGAACTCGGCCTTCAAAGTGCACCTGTGAATCTCAGTGTTTAGAGGAATGTGTAACTGCTGGCTTTAGCATTTAGCCTCGTTGGTAAAATACACAGTCTATAACCTATCCAGCAATTTAAATGCAAATAATATTTAAACAAGGCTAATCTGGTGAGCTTTTGTGTAGAGTGATATATGAGATGGAGATGTTTGAGGTGCAATAGTTTACTGCTCTGAATTCCTTTCCACATCAATCATCCCTCCACACGCATCAACAATTAAAATGGCTCATGGCTGCAGGGACTGTGACAAACCAACTTCATCATTTAAATGCCCACGATAGCACCTCTGAGCATAAGAAGCTGATAGGAAATGATAAAATGTTAATTATGAGTTGTAAGCAAAACCAAGTACCTCTATCCATCAGTGACCTGCTGATTGTAAATAGAGCTTGTTTGTACAGCCGCCACACACACAGCAAAATGTGCACTTGGTGAGGGCTGCTCTCATTTAATGGTTTCTGTACAAATCACCCGTGSCCAGCTCTGCCTGTTGCCAGGGGAAACACATTTTTACTTTGCTTTCCCATCTTATCACAAGGATATCATTGAGTARCTGTCCCTCCACCCAGAGAGGATATCACAGAGTTAACCACAAAAGTCGGATTTTTCATCCTTTCCTAAAACGGGCTGGCAATGGGTGTGTCATGATCAGCCATTCCTCTGCAGGCACTTCCTGCTCCTGTCCAGTCAAAAGGGACTGCTGACACTCATTTTTCCATCTTCCAGATGGCTCCTTAGCTTTGCAGTGTCAATTTAAATTGATGCTGACACAACCCAAAGAGGTTTGGTTTTYATTTTTTTTCCCCCTGTCCTGCAATCAGGGTAGTGATTCTGAATTGTGTTTGGAATGATTCTCCACTTTCCTCTTCCTTGGCTGTAAACCAGTTCTCACTGTGACCATGTTCTCAAAAATATCAAGAGTCACTTAAATGGCCTGTTTTATTGGAGCTGTAGGAATGAGCTGCAAAACTGTAACAGGAATTAGAGAGCTAGAAACATATTTTTCTTAGAATGTAGACCTGGAATGGATTTCTTTTTTCTTTAAAGTAAAAAAGTAGGCTTGACTGTAAACATGTTTATACCTTTTTTTTTCCTATAAATATAAACGCATTTGCCACAGGACTATTTTTCTAGTGCATAATTCCCTGTGCAGTTATATAAACTGATACTAAATCYATATAACAAGGTGACCTTTTTCTAATCCCAAGAAACACCTGTGAAATAATATTCTGTAACTTTGCCTTATTAATTCCTATTTTTAAACCTTTGTCTCCACTATTTTTTTTTTTAAATTAAACTGGCCCTTGCCACACTATAGTTTCTTGCTAAAAAAGGCACATTTCTGTCTAAAATCACTTCCATTTCCCTTATGTTTCCTCCTTTTATTTTGTTCTACAACTGCTTTCCGAGAAGCCAATCAATACCTGGAATATTTGCACTTCCATGCTGCCAAATCCYAGAACTGTGGGTTACCTGTGAAATTTGGAGCAAAATCATGATCCAATCCAGAGCAGCAGGAGTTTTCAGGAGTTTTATTTCCTTACGTTTCCAACCAAGACAAGAGCAGTGGGAGTTTGGAGAAGAACAGTGAATAAGCAAGAAAAGTCACTCTACAACAAAGCACCGTGTCAKGCCAATATGAAAAGGAAAAGGGGGCTCAGAACAAAATGCAGAGAAAGCATTCCTTCGCTCCAGTCTCAAACATGAAAATAAAAAGGCAAAAAAACATAGCAAATCTGAAAATGAAATGTATCTGATGATTATAGAGAATTTTTTAAAATCATCTCTTCAAAGCTCGGTACTTTTATTCAGGAATATATCGCAAAATAAAGCTACATTTTTAATGTCCGACAAGATTTTCAGCTTAAGTGTTCTSAGGTCAGTGTTTCAAGGCCTCTGGGTTGTTTGGGTCTTGGAAACTTTAGAGAAGGAAGAATTCTTGTTCCTTCATTGCTGCTTCTTCCCTGTTAGCCTGACTTACAAACCTCATAACAGCAACTCGTTCGAAATATCTGCACAATCCATCATCACCTCAGCTGTGCACAAACCTCTTCTAAAATAGAAAGGCAAAAGTAACCTCCACAAGTCCTAACTCCTAATTTTAGCAGCAACTGAGAAAACCTGGGYTTCCTGATGTGGACTCATACGCAGGAAGGTTGTATAAAAATGTAAAAGCTTTGCAAACAGAATAAATTTGATCACAGAAAGATGTTGGGATACATCCAGTGTCGTGTAACTGTTCAGTGTCCAGCCAATGCTGTTGGATAACAATGCACTGGGCTTGGACATGGAATTTGTTATTGTTTAGGCTGGTAAGAGAAATGTATCCATTGAATGAAGACTACTCAAAGTCCATAGCAGGAATTCACTGGGCTTCTTGGAGTAGAAGGAAAAGCAGAAAAGGTGAGGAGAGAACCTGGATCTCTTTGGAATCATGAGCCTGACCCTGTGCCATTCACCATTTTTCCTGGAACATTTGATTTGGAGAAGAGTATTTATGAGCACATTGCATGAACCATCCTGTCTTTCGTTGGTAYGGAATTAGATTTGTTGCTGTTTCTGTTGAGTTGAAAATGAAGAAATTGATAGTTTAAAACACAATTAAAGCACAGTAGGTGTATGGCTTGTTTGCTTTTGTTGGGGTGTTTTTAAGCATTCTGAAGTCAAAGAGGATCATGCGGATTCTGTTTGGATAACATTGCCATGCACAGCAGCAGCTTTATCTTTCTTTGTTTTGGTTTGGTTTTTGGATTTTTGTTTGGGTTTTTTGTGTGTGTTATTTAGGATTTTTGTTTGTTTGTTTGTTTGTTTGTTTGTTTGTTTGGGGTTTTTGTTTGGCTGGTGTTTGTTTTTGTTTGTCTTTTCATTTATTTGTTTTGGTTTTGTTTTTTTAACACTTAAAGAATAAAATATGTGCTTATGTTCCCATCCAACTTCTGCAACAGAGATAAGCACGCATGTAATGAGACTTCTGAAAAGACTTGGAAGAGTTGTATTTTCCCCTGAGTAACCTTTTATGACAGTCACAATATGTTGTTCCCACTGTTACATTAAGTTAATGATAAAGAAAACAAATTCAGAAAAAAAAACATTAAACAAAATCAATAGACGTATCAATTATTTACAGTCTAATGGGGGAAAATTCTCTTTGAACTGAGCAGGATCTATGGCATAAATAAAAAAATCAATATGCTGAAGTCATCAGGGAGTTGCTGTTTGCAGCCTGCTGAATACTTAGGGGCTCTCCAGAAAGTGAATGAGTTCTACAAACTGACAGAAATCCGAACGTGGTGGCCACAATCCACCAGCATTCCTGGGATTTGCTCTTGTGATCACAATGTTTGAACATGAAAGGATGTGTCTGTTGTAACTCAATACAACCCGCTCTAGGGGAAGGAGATTGGAGCAGGATAATGTTTAATATACCTTCCAACCCCAGCCATTCAATGATTCCATGAATTCTGACTAAAAGCAGTAACTGAGTAAATTCTTTCCCTCACACAAATGCATTCTTTTTGAACTACCCCATCCCAAATGGCCCTGCTATTATTTGTAGAGCCAGCTTGAAGTTTTCTTCAAAAGGATAGCAAAGGTTTTTTTAACTTGGGACTAATGTCTCTTGATTTGGGCACCTGCAGATATTTTTATTCCATTACTCTGTCTTCCTACAAAGCTGACAAATAAAGTTACTTGGGATTTTGCCACTATTGGCTTCCTCCATCATTTTTCTTCCCAAGCCATCGATGTCTTAAGAACATCTGCCTTGGCACATTTCAGTGATCCGGAGCTGCAGAGGTGTTGATAATGAGAGAGATGTCCCCTGACATTATTCCAGCAAGCCAGGGATGCCAAACTGATGGAAGCACAATATCAGGAAGGTGGAATTGCTGAAACACTGTACCCCACTGCCACAGGGGCTGATTTTGTAGGGCAGATGTAGCCCCACCTCACTCCCAGAGTGCCACAGTGGTGTTTTTGACTAAGGAATTTGAGCTAAGGAATTCTTCTGCCATGACAGCAGGTCACCAGAAGGAAGGAGAAGTGCACAAAAGCTTTAAATAAGTCTTGTTTGTTATTTTTTTATTTGTTGGGGTTTTTTATTTGTTATTGTTTTAAATAAGTCTTATTTATACTCTCTCTGCTTTTAAAAGCCTAATGTTACATCAGAGCATCACTGATTCATAACCTTGGGTTTCCTGCACCTGGCAAATTATTTCTATAAATGCTCTTGAAATAAAATTCTTCTTCTTTTTTTTTTTTTTTTTTCATCCACACCATCTTTCACCTTGCATCTGTGGTTGGGAGGGGTGAAAAAAGACTTCCTTTTTCACCTCTCCCTCACAGGAATTTCCAGTAATGCTGAGAATTTATCCACAATTTACTGAGCAGTGAACATGACAAATGTTTCTCATRTTCGTCGACATCCACCTGTTAAAATTAGCAAGAAAGAAGCAAGCRAATCAGCAATTTCATTTTTAGTCCTGTAATTTTTCAAAATAACCTTTAAAAAAGGTAGAGTTCTAATGGAAGCTCTCTGCTTAGCTCTAATCCTGGGTCCTTCTTTGTGTTCTACTGCCACTGTGCTGTTCCACCACTTGATTTATGTGACACAGTGCTCCATTAGTGACATTCCACAGGACTTCCAGTGAAAGACTGAGTGTAAAAATGGGAAGGCTGCATGGTTTGGAAACCTAGTGTAATGGTTAGGGCTTGAGATTGAAGGCTAATCACCACAAACATAAATCCGAGAAGGATCAGAGGTACAATGGCAGGCAGGGGAACCCTAAAAACTTAATCAATGCAAATAGATGCCTGCTTTTCTCCACTCCTCAGGGGCTGCCTGAGGACAGGGACTGCTCTTGGCACTGCTGGGGAACACACCAGGATGAGCCAGGCACAGAAACTTGCAGGATGTGCAGCAGATATAAAGAAGTTATTGACAGCAGAGTTCAATATGGGAAGGGAGATCCTTCTCAGGGGGGAGTCTGGGTGTGCCTGGATCCAAAACTACTCTCAGGCTTGGGCAGTGGTTGTACAGGTGTAATTGAGCCTTTATATGACTTTGTCCCCCAGGATTAAGGATGGGAAATCAAATGTGTTTATAGAAATAAAAYAAATGGTTTATTTAGATTAATGAGGATGATTATAATGATTAGACTACAGATCTTAATCAGAATTATTTACTGCACAGTATAGGCAGCTCTGACTACTTCYATAGTGCACTATTTGCTGAAGCAATGACATTAAATCTGGCAGAATCATTTCCCAGCAGAGATTGATGTCACTCACCCATCCCAATGACTGTGGGCAAACTTCTTCAGCTCAGCCTTGGGGAGTGACCTTGAGGGGTGTCCCCACTCCAGGGAAGAATCTCCACACACAAGAAAGTCCTGAGGATCCCTCCTCTAGAAATTTGGGCTGGGTTTTATACTATAAAGCATTGGACTGTCAGCCAGATGCCCCCAGGCTGTGCCAGCTCAGCAGCTTTAGATCAGCTGTCAGCACTATAAGGTGTTGGTTCCTCTGTCAGGAACTCGGGAAACATTGCTCTTCCCCTGTGTTTATCTTTGGGATGGATGAGTCAGGCTGGCCTCAGCATCCTTCAACCCCAAAAGTGATCCCCATCTCCATTTCCTCTGATCCTTGGCAAACAGGGGATTATCCAAGCTGTGTTGCCCCCATTTAGGCATCCTGCTCCATGGTGCACATCCATCCTACGAGTGCACCCCAGTGCTGATGAGTGACAGGTGAAGAACAGGACCAAGCCATCCGTGCTGTGTCCAGCAGGGTGTGTTCACAGCTCTAAGGTGCTGTCCCATCTTTGCCAGGAGATGAAATCCAGCAGTAACTGAGCACATAGCAGGGATCTGCTGCTGCCTGCTTCAACATCAGTCTGTCCCACTGGCACTCAGAGGTCCCTTCTTGCAACTGTGAAACCTGATTTTGGTTTAACCAAAAGAACACCCATAGGGGTGTGAAAAAGCCTCRGAAATTTGACTTCCCATCCACTCTTCAAACCAGGCTTTCCAAATCCCTACAATTCCTGCCTCCTCAAGGATTGTCACAGGTCCCAGAGACTGCTATGGAAGTTCTCCTGCATTAAAGCAGTTCCTGGTGTTGTAGCCCTGCTGGATGTCCTCCCCTGCCACAGAAGAGCTGAACATTAAAAAAGTAATCAGGCATCTTTCAGGCATATGTGCCAGGCCAGTTTACAACTTCCACTGCACTCAGTTTTATGAAGGGAGTCTTTGAAATGACTCTCAGATCCTTTTACAACGGTAATCACARGACTATTAAGTGATTATTGTGATCATCTGGACAGAAAGCCAAAGTTTGCCAGGCAGAGTGACATGCTTGTTGTAAGAGAGATTGAATTTTACAAAGGTGAACATTTATGTGCTGTCAGTGTTTAGAAACACACAGCTTTAAACTTGGACAAAAACAAGGTTAAAATGTCTYTTACAAAATGGTTCATTCCATTTTAATGATGATGMGAAGAAKTTTCAGTTAGTAGATRTGAAGATAGTCTTATCTAGTGCCAKGATTCCTTCCTGAAAARATTAGAACTATTTTACTGATTGCATTGTTTGTTAGACAGTGGATAAAGTTAAAAAATGTGCTTTGTTCAAGTGGAAGCGTGCTTCCACCCAGTCCTCAGTACCATGATTTTGTTGGATGAGGACATCCCTTGGAGGCTGGATTTACCAAGGAAGAAAACCATGACACCAAGGCAAAACCATGACACAAAAAGATCAGTGATTTATTAGAACTGTTTGGTTGGGTTCTTGTGTGTAACAGATTTTCTGAGAGAAAGAGTCTCATTCTGTACTTAGAATGAGACATTGAATAAAGCAATGAACTACCCAGCTGAGGCCTGCCTGGCTGAGGCTTGGCCTTCAAGGCCCTGAGGCCTCGAAGCTGTTGCACAGGTAAAATTAATTGTGGCGCAGCAGAAATTAGATGTTAAGATATTATTGTAAGAGAGTGGGTTTTCTGAAGGTCACTGAGAGCAATTTTTAGTGGGCATGTTTAGCCACCTTAAAAAGTAAATTAAACAATGTGTATTTGCATTCCTTTTATGCTGTGTGCCAATGGAAAAGCTACTGAATWTGTAAACTATCTAGAAATGTATATAAGCAGCCATTTTAGATGAAATAAACGGAGAACATAGTGGGAACCATATTTGTCGGACCTGTGTTGCCCTGGCTTAAACTCTCTCTGTCTTAGGGCTTCCCTGCAACACCTGTGAGGTTATTTTAGGGTTTTCTTTCCAGTTCTCTGCAACAATCCCTAAATATGCCAGTTCAGCGTGATTTAA
>QVAJ01000001.1:1536697-1571121 GCA_003546035.1 Mixornis gularis
GTAAACTCAGGTATGCACAGCAACAAGAACACCGGGAGTTTAATAAATTCTCTTTACTTGGCTTCTGAAATGGCAGTGAAAAAGACCCACTATGGGAGTTATAATTCTGAAAATTAAAGATGTGTGCATGTGTAACACACGGAGAAACACGCACAGGAATGGTTAACTGGCAGAAAATAGGGTCACTTTTCAAAATGGGACAGATTACTTTGGGAGTTATAATTCTGAAAATTAAAGATGTGTGCATGTGTAACACACAGAGAAACACGCACAGGAACGGTTAACTGACAGGAATTAGGGTCACTTTTCAAAATGGAACAGRTTACTTTGGGCATATGTATTTATTAGCTAGAATATTCACAAATGTCTTTGATTGCCTGTTTGATATCTTGTTGAAATTGTATCCCCATGAAACCCTGTTCAAACAGGGCTCCAGCCTTCCTGACTCATCTGCCTACGACCTAACAAGGTTCTTTCCCCCTCCCCAGCCATCAGACTGTTGCCCACACCCAGATTTTGCTTATTTCRTCAGTCCACAGTGAGTCAGCGATGAGCTCGGTGTTTTAAACACACTTGCATCCATGTTGGGGTGGAATTCAGCAAGCCATCTGGTCCTTGGAAAAGGAAGATGTTAGCAGTGCAGAGATAAATCAAGAAAAAATATAAAYAAATATTTTAAAATATTTATTTGAAGAGATTCTTTTTTTTGGTTTAAATTTCTTTCTTAGAACGGTGAATCAGAATTGCCCAGATTTAGAATTAATGGTTGTAAACAAACTGCAACTTGTATTAGTGTTCAAATGGAAAGACTTTATCAAGATGAAGACAAAACTCAGTATCAGTTTCAAACCTTGCCAGAAACTTGAATAAAACAAACAAAACCCTCCCCCTCTAAGCCCCTGCTCTGCCAGGAAACCTCCTGATCAGCCTTTAAACAGGTAAACACGACCATGGCATAAAGGATCRTGTTTTCCTCTGAAACAAAAGGGAAAGCAATCCTTTTGGGAATCAGCAGAGCAGYCGTGGTGAATATGCAGTGATTGATGAGGATTTGTGCTTGGAGTGTGCTAATGAACAGCAATCCACCAGTGCAAACATGCAATTTCTCAGTCATTACCTCTACATTAACATTGGATTTTATATCTTGTCAACATCAAGTGCAAACTAATTCAGAGCTGGAGAAAAATCTCCTTTGGATATTCCTCAGCAGGAAAAATAGCYTAAATCTTAAAAGAATGTAAAAGGGCACGTGAGTTCACTGCCCAAAAGTTGYTCTGCTGAAGGCTCTGGTAGTGAACTCCTTTCTTGGTAGGACAGCCTGTGTCTGCCTTCTGYGTGATGCCTGAATTGTATTTCTGTGCCTGGGCCTCTTTTAACCTCTGCAAATTCCAATTTCTTTACAGTCTCTGTAAAGCAAAAGTGACAGAGATAAAAAATGCTGTTTAAATCCAGCAGACATTGAGACTCTGAAGGACAGATATTTACTCTAAGAATCCTTATTCCTGGAAAATAATCCTAGCAGCAAGGGAAGTGAGTAACAGATGGGATTACAAACACTGAAATTCATCTGCTGACAATAGATGTGCATAATAAACACTGTAAAGATTTTATGAACAGTGAAGATCTCACAGTCTATAGCACAGGATAAAAAAATGGCATTAATATCCCCAAGAATCCTGAATACTTTCTTTCTTTCTGGTGCCATCATACAGCTACAGAATCCCAGAGTGGTTTGAGTAAGAAGAGACTTTAAAGCCCATCCAGTGCCACCCCCTGCCAAGGGCAGGGACACCTTCCACTGTCTCAGATTTCTCCAAGCCCCGTCCAACCTGGCCTTGGACTCTTCCAGGGATCCAGGGGCAGCCACAGCTTCTCTGGGCACCCTGTGCCAGGGCCTCCCCATCTTCCCATGGAAGAATTCCTTCCTAATATCCCATCTAAACCAACCCTTCTAAATTAGAGAATTCACCATTCTTTCCTCTCTTGTAATTTCCCAGTTTAAATTGGAACTGTGTGAACAATTCAGCCACTTATGAAATTGTATTCCAACAGCTCATCTCTGGAGATTTTTTTTCCCCTCGGTGTGAGGGTTGTGATCTTTACTAATTCAGTAACAGTAATTTACTAATACAATTGATTTTTATTTCAAGTCATTATCACAAATATGAGCAAGGTTAGGTAGCTTGGGAATGAGTGACTGAAACACATTATGTCTTCAAATAATGAAATTTTTGGTGTCAAAAYACAATTTTGGAGGAGATGAGTGCTGAGAGGAGTAGCACTACTACTATATATACCACAAGGAAAAGAACTGTAAAAGGAAATAACAATGTATTTGGTTTTGTCTGATTTTATCTGGTTTTAAGATCCCAGCTGATCCAAGAACAACTAAAATTTGGATTGTTACGGAATGATTAGCATTCTGAAGAATAATTTCTCTATAAAGTACTAATCTGTGAATAACACTACCACAGGGATATTTTAATTTTCAGAGAAATTTATTGTTTTGGGTCTTTGCTTCACTTATTTCCTGATGCCCACCTGGATTCTCAGTGAACACTTTTCAAAATCAACTCTCATTTGCTGGTGTCTGTCAGCAATAATTAAATCCCTAGAGAAGTGATATCTAGAATTAKTGATATTTCCCAAAAAAATCAAGAAGAAAGGCTGTTGTGGTTTTCTTTTATGATTCTTTTTCTACTATTTTCCCTTTTTTTAGGCTAATTTTGTTGTGATGCAAAACCTGCCTTTTAGGCTGTAATTGTCATTAGTGAATGTCTGTAGTCTTCTGGAYTTGCAAACCCGAAATGCAAATTTTAAAGAGCATGATTAACTGTATTCTTTCCAAACACACCATCATTAATTGCTGATCAGAGGTTTTACAAATGGAATTAAATGCGCTATTTAGCKGTCTAAACTTGGAGAAAATATCCCTCAGCTTTGAATTATTTTGGGGGCAGTTAGTAAATACATTAYTGCAACAATATTATGTGAAGAATCCGTAATAGAGAGTTAAAATCGTAATTATTGTGGTCGTGTGACAACAGTTTTGCAAGTGAGTCATTGCAGCCATGGAACAAAATTTTGTATTGTAAGCAAAAAAGATATGTGGGGGAAAAGAGGGGGTCATCTCCTCAAAACTTTTGTTTTGYACCTAAAATTTCATTATTTAAAGACACAAAGTGTTTCAGTCGCTCATTCCCAAGCTATCTAAACTTGCTCTTATTTGTGTTAATGACTTGCAATAAAAATCACTTGCATTAGTAGATTCCTGTTATTGGATTAGTCAAGATCACTACCCTAACACCAAGGAAACAGAGGATATTAATAGTAATGAGGAAATAATCATGTATGAAAGACAGGGGGGAATGTCTTGAAACAGAGAGAAGGGTGAGATGGGATATTGGGAAGGAATTGTTCCCTGTGAGGGTGGTCAGGGCCTGGCACAGGGTGCCCAGAGAAGCTGTGGCTGCCCCTGGATCCCTGGAATTGTTCAAGGCCAGGCTGGACAGGGCTTGGAGCAACCTGGGACAGTGGAAGGTGTCCCTGCCCATGGCAGGGGGTGGGATGGGATTTAAGCTTCTGTCCAACTCAGACCACTCTGGTTTTGGTTGGAAAGAACTCCAGTTCCAGAGTCTCAGACACTCACCAGTGTCTTTCTTCTGTCCAATTTAAATCCACCCTCTTTCATTTTAAACCAAGGGAAGACAAAATTCTCAGTGACAACCCCGCAGTCCCCCCTTAGTCACTTCTCCTGCCTACAGGGATGAATGATTCCTCCTTATTGCTGTAGAAATTTTATGAAATATAAAGTTTAAGCTCAGCACCTGGCACAGAAAGTGTGCCTCAACTGTTTTTTCATCTGATGGCAGAATGATGTCTTTGTGAAATGTATAATTTTGGAAATTGGACAGCTTGCCATTATCATTTCCCACCCTCAGTACAACTGGCTCAAAATTGTTTTCCACCATACTTCTGCTGATTGTCCTCACACAAAGAATTARCAGCCACCCAACACAGCTTTCATAAACAAAGACCAAACCCGAATCCAAGAAAATAGGCAGTATTATATTTTTTTTTCTTTTTTGAAAGCAATCTTGGAGATGTAAACACTTCATACCAGTGAGAACTGTGCTATTCCAGACTCCCATGACTTCGTTTAATCCCAACTTTTCTCCTTACTACGTGCAGTAGTCTAGGTGAGGAATATCCCTTCAGTCAAATTAAAAAGAAAAAAATAACCAGCTGGCACTGGAGGGCAGATTAAACAAATCATTAATTTGAGGGTCACCAATGTATGTGCCCATTTTTCACCAACACGGYGCATATGTGAGCAGGAAATCCAAATTACATCATCAGCAAAGTGTGAGCTTAATTTATTCATTACTTCTTCCCCAAAGGTTCTCAGTAATAAATGAGCAATTGCATATGTCTTCTTGTATATATCAGTTGTATACGGCCATTAACTATAAATTAGCTACATCTCTGACCTGAATATTTAAAAGTTAAATGGAAAACGAGACATATTCTCTCACAGACTTGCTCTTACACTGCCAGCCGACACCTAGTGTTTGTAATGTTTTGCTTAACGGGTACTCAGTCCCACAAAAATCCCATCCAGGAAGAGGAAAAAGTGGGAAGGAAATGGGGAATGTGGGAAACATCTCTGTGAGTACCAAGATGAGAAAAGAAGAAAAGAAGGAGGGGCACAGCTGAAGTTGAGCCTTGCTGAAGGGGTGTGGGGAAGGTGCTGTTTTAATTTTGTCCTCATTACTATCCAAACTTATTTAATGCCTTATTAGATAATTAATTAATTAAATGCATTATATAGGTTAATTAACATAATTAATTAATGTACAATTAAATAAWTAGTATTAAGGAATAGCTARATTAATTGATTATTTGCCCARGTTGAACCTGTTYTGCCTGTGATGGTAGTTGGTAAGTAATCTTTGTGTCTTGATCTCAACCAGGAGCTTTCACATCCCAGTTTTTCCTATTTTTTTCCCTCTTGTCCCAGGATCCTGTGATCCAGTTGAGAGCAGCTCCACAGCCCTGTGGAAACAGGACACTCACTCCCACTGGAAGTGACTGACTTGCCCATTGGAAACCTCTAAGCTGCTAAAAATATTGTGGCCCTGAAAAATGCTGAGCCCAGTCTGGGTTGTAACAGTTCTTTAAATTAACTGGAATTCAATGTGAAAAATGTTAAACACCCTTCAAAACTCACAACTGTGTTTTAATTGAGAAAATTTATACAATGTGAGTTTTTCTGTCCTGGAAGAGACCCTGAGGCTTCAACTGCTCCACCACGAGGTTCAGCCTCCCTTATGCTGAGGACCTGTCATCTGCAATCTGCCTTTGGCTTCCAGCTCTGGTAACTTCTGTCAATTATTTTTATGGCAACAGTTATCTCAAAGTCTTTGTGGAAATATTTCACCCATTATTTGTTCTCATGCTATGGTTTTTGTGCTGCCCATGATGCAGCATCTGYCAATCCTGATACTGTTGTTATGGTGTGTTTCCATCAGAAGAATGGGTTGCCTGAAAATCACCCCCTATTTTCTCCTGCTTTTCTTATCCATTAACTTGTTAAAAATTCCTTTTTTTTTGCCCTTTCCTGAAGAAGAAACTTCCATTATGRGAATTGAGGTGTGCCACCATCTGGGTCATTGCTGATAAAGCCTTGTGCACGTAGG
This sequence comes from Mixornis gularis, assembly GCA_003546035.1. Taxonomy (NCBI): domain Eukaryota; kingdom Metazoa; phylum Chordata; class Aves; order Passeriformes; family Timaliidae; genus Mixornis; species Mixornis gularis. The sequence goes on from QVAJ01000001.1 coordinate 1,542,397, forward strand.
AAAGTTCCCTTTAGGAAACAGCAGCTGCTCAATCCTAGTCATGCCCATATCCCAGCAGAGCCCTGGAATTTTCCCAGGCAGCCTCAATGAATCATCAGCTCATCAGAGCTTTTCCACACTTTTCTTCTACYTCGTTATGTCTTGACCTGTTTGGTTTGTCCTGGCTCAGGACAGGAATAGAAAACCACTTTTTCATTTCCAGTTACAACAGTAATGGGCAGAAAGTAACTTTGTGTTTTAAGTGGAACATCACATTTGACACCTAAAAGAACCAACAAATATCTTCAAAACTTACCATGAAATGTGGCCTCTGGCAAACTGATAACCCACTTTCTGTCTTTCGCTTGGATTTTAGTACCTCCAGCATTAAAAGAACCAGAGATAAAGAATTTCTGAGTTTTGTAGTGGCACAAATAAGATTAAAACCTGACCATTGCCATGATGATAAAATGAGAACTATCAGAGAGATATAATTAAAATATTTTAATAATACACAAGTTAGTATTCTCTTTATATACGAATTACATAAAATGTTACAACTAATATGACATCATAGATGGCCACCTGATAGATACTGTTATTTTTATAACAACATCATTCTCGCAACATTGCCAGCACATTTTGATAACAAATTGAYCTAATTAATTTAATTGATCAGGGTAAACCCAGAGTTTCCATTTCAACAGAGCACTTTAACACTCCCTGGAGGGGTACAGGAAATGACTGGGTGTGGCACTTGGTTCAGATGGGGAGTGGTGATGRGCCAAAGGTTGGATTCGATGACCTTGGAGGCCTTTTCCAAGCTCAATGATCCAACGATTCTATTCTATATAAAAAATTCCTTTCTAAACAACAAAAAGAAGGCTCTCAAAGTACGTGATTTATTCTTGCTGAAGATGGTCAACGCCACACAACTGAATGTTAAACAGTGCAGTGAGTTCAGCCTGTCTTGTTGATACTTTACTGAATTAAAGCCAAACTGTGTTAGAAGAAGTCAGAAGCTTTGAAAGTCTCCACACAAAGCCACTTCTGCCATTGAGAATTCAGGGGAGAGGAAGGGCCACCATCCAACYTCTTTACAAGGAGTTGCAGAACTGAAGGACAGGGAACCAGCCTTTACAGGGACTGGGGTTTACAGGGTTAATTCTGTGGCTACAGCTTTGGCTTACGTTGTTGAGTAGTTCAGAGTGGATTTCCCAATGGYTGGTTAATACAGTTCAAAATCTGGAATAAGTATTCTAAACTTAATTTGATGGAATTAAATCCTGACCTTCATTTTAGCTTCAGTATAAAGTGATGGAGAACACAGGGATAAATTAAATTTGACCATTTGGGGCAAAATTAATAAAACTGAAATTCATATCCTTCCATGGGCAGTTGTCTATTTTATCCCTCTGCCAATCCAGACTCCTAAATCTTTCTCTAATTGASGCAAAACTTTCATCTGGAGTTTTTATGGGGTAGGAAAAAGAGAATGAGAATTTCATATTTAGAAATTATATTACATAGAGAGTAAACTGACTTTGGATTCACACATTTTCTGATTTATAAAGCATATTATTCTCTGCATTATTGAATTTCACAGGAAAAGAAAACATTCTGAGTTAGCATAGTCATTCCCTCTCTGAAAATAACGTTGCTGAGTTCAATATGCACATCTTTCTTAAACTTCCACAATAATAAACCAAAGGCTTTCCTCATTTCCCAATYCTTTGTTGTATTGTCTTTTCGTCTGGTATTTCTTTAATACAGTTTCAGGATTCCACATAGTGTGATATTCACAGGGAACATAAACTGATATTGCCCYGTGACTTGAACTGCAAAAATGTACCGAATAACCGCAAATCTCATTCCGAGTTTGCTAATATATTTTATTGACTCCCAGAAAATAGACTTAYACTAGGAAATAAATTTCCTCATAGCCCAAAAGATAAAGTCTCCTATTTGATGTGAAGCCATAGCATTTATACAGAGGAGGATAAAAAAATCCATGAAACAAACCAGGATGGGCAGGAAAAGGGTGCCCAGATTTTCAAGCRAAGGTCTGTGAGTTGTTTCATTTTTAATTTTCACAGACTGAGGCTGGCAAAGGAGATGAGAGGCAGCAGGTCTTGCTGGTTGAGGTCACTCAGAGCTCCTCAGTTTCTTTTTGCACAGAAGAAAGAACATGAGGTTTGRCTCCAGAGAAGCGAGTCTGAGAATTAAAAATGCCTGGAGACCCTGCCTGAATGAGAGAGAGAAGACAAACATCTGAGCTCTCTGATCTCTCTCCATCTTGCTACCAAATAAAGGATGGCTTGTGCCTGACCATTTCTCCTTCCTGACTAGAAAGGCCATTTTCTAGGATTATTTCCTGCACCCTGTGCCCTCTAACCCAAAGCTCTGCCTGCAGAAGAGTGTCTGGACTTCTGAGAATCGTCACCTCAGCAGGGAAGATCAATTCAATATTGAACATGGTGGCAACACAAATTAGGAGCTGTGTGACAAGGAAATCACAGCTGTGAGATCAATGTTGGTTTCTTATTTATCTCCTCACCCGCAAGCAGTTCCTGAGGAATATCTTAAATTTCAAAACCTTCATGGGTTTTTTGTCAATGATTAAACACAAATATGCTCGTGTGCTCTAGAGGTTGGATATAACTGCCTTTGAAATCACTTATAAAACTTCATTATTGTGAATATTGATCAGCTGTTCATACACCCATCTAGAGCAGACATGATTTGCACTCTGTAAAAGTGTGCAACTAAGCAGTGAGTTTCATTAATTAATGGTCCTTTACCATTAAGAATTATGTTCTTGTATATTTTTTTTTAATTTTTGAAAGAGAGGTGCAGGGTTTATCTCTCCATTTAATTAGAATAAAATTTATTTGGTTCCCAGATTGCTATTTCTTGGTGATCTATATTGAACCTGTTGCCTATCTTCATCCATTTGATCACAAAAAATGTTTTCTCTGGAAATGCAGCTTATTTCCGGATGTGGTGGAACTGCCAGTTGAGAAAATAAAGCTTAAAATAATATGAAAGTTTACTTCTCTTCATCTGTTAAACTTAATGGTCTGATTAAAAATACAATGAATGGCCTGAAGAGAGAGGGGAAAATATTCAACTATTCAGTCTCTAACTCATATAACAGTAAAACTCTTTGCTTTGCAGTCTGGATATTTTTTTTTTTCTAACTATGAGAACTGAATTAATATATTGGGGAAAAAACAAGGATATGAACAGAAGATGAATTTATGAGCAAAGTTCATGTTTGTTCCTTTATCAGAGCCATTGGCTTGGCTGAAATGTAAATGTACATGSTTGCCTACACTTGGCATTCACTGATACTGCCTTTGCTCACTTGGCTCATGACCATTTGCATCTCACTTTTCTGACAGGATGGAGAGAACGATTTAAAAACTTCTCATGGGTTTTATTTTGTATGTTCTTTTAATCTGTATATTAGATTTATAATCATATTATAAATACATATATACCTAGATGGCATATATGTATTATATGTTGTTATATTACRTTGTTMTATTATTATATGTTATATATATACCTACATGGGACGTACAATATACAAATAATTATATTATTTAGATAATTGAAAATATTTAAATATTTAAATAATTATATTATTTTTATATTGTATATCCCATGTAGGTATATATGTGTGTGTGTGCATATATACATTTATATAGCTACATACATACATATACATGTCTAKCAAACAAGAATTCCCTCAAATCTGTTATTTACTAGGACTCCATAGGACATGACATCTCATCTTCAGCTTCATAAYGCATTTGGCTTTGCCAAGAGCTTTCAATTTGTTTCCTGTCTAAGTACCAGAACCCTTTTTGGCAGTGGAAATTGGGATGAAACACTGCAGTGGTCGTGGCATATGATAATCTCCCAACTGTTCACAAATGTATTTTCAAAGCAGCTTCTGCTGGACTAACAGCTCAGGGTGCAAAAGCTGTAGGGCACATACAGTCACACAGCAGCAACTAATGATGAGTAGGGAYGGACAGACTGCATTTGGGATGGATAAAGGTGTAAACAATGTAGTCATCCACTTTTCCAAATTACACCTTCTTTCCCAACTCCTCATTAACAGGAAAGGTGGCAGAAAACTGGAGGAAAAAATGAAAATGTGACGTGAATGGCTATTTTTAGTCTCCTTAATCATTAGCTGCTTCAATCACTCAAAATTCAAATCCTTGCCTACACAAATACCCAAGGAATGCTCTCCATGGAAAGCCCAAGTCACATATATTAACCAGGTTGCTTGGGTCTTCTGCTCATGAATTTTTCTTCATGGGACATTATAATTCATATTTGTACAAGTAATGTCTGCTCAAACAAGTTAATGTCATTATTTCATGTAGCCACCCTTTTTTTATAGGAAATTCCAGTTAGTCAAAATGACAGCAAACACATCTGACCAATGCTGAATTAATTGCATGTGCAGTGGAGCAAAATGTAAATTGGTGAAGTGAGGAGATCATGGGATTCCTGTGGGTGAACTTTTCTTTGATATGTCGTTTGAAAACAGTAAATGTTGCTTCTTTTTAAAGGCTTGGTTTCTGAAACCCAAAGTGGGCACTTGAAGGAGGTGAAGGTTTAGTATTTTTGTAAAGCTATGTAATTGGGCTCAGGAAATGCTAAGTATATTGATTATTTAATGCATATGCTCTCTACTAACCATCTAAACAGGGATCTTTTCCATTCCAGATGGAAAAGTGGATACATAAACCTATGCTCTATACCATAAGATTTAAGTAGGCTTAAAACTTAAAACTCTAGTTTCAGACTAAACTTCCCATGTACAGTTCCTATTAAAGGATTTCTTCCCCATTGCAAAGTATTTTTGGACTATTAAAATTTTCCAGCAGGTAATGTCTAATTGAGCTGCTACTCTTCTAGATAAACATCTCCTGAATAAATACTGTACCATGTTGAAATGTGCTTTCTTTTTAAATTGAAAGAGTAGGTGTGAGTGTCATATTAGTAACAAAGCATTGCTTAAATTCTCCTCTCGCTCCTGGGTCTCCATCAGTAAGCAGCTGGCTGAAGCCACCAGAGACTTTTTACCTGTTTGGGAAGATTTTGCACTTGTCAGGATGTTCTGTGAAATGTCTGCACTGTACAGTATTTGCACTGTGCATTTTACATTTAAATGTCTCTGCTAAAAGGTGTGATCACACTTGCAATTATATTCTCTACCTTCCTGAGCACACCTGCCCTGCCAACCTTTTGAAATGTCAGACTCTGAAACCAGTAATGCAGGACCTTTAGGATGATTCCTTTGTTATGAGACTGTATGTATTTGTTATTGGAAATATTAGACTGAGTTTTTTCCCTAGTTTTATAATGTTAACATCATTTACATCCCTATAGCCACCAGTAATAGAAATATCTCTTCTCAGACAGGGAGCCCAAACTGTGGCTAATACGACCAGTAACTAGAATTAATTTTTAGGGTGGCATGAAGTTGCAAGGAAACAAATGGTCTTACTCACACCCGCTAAGATCTTTTCTCCGTCTTTAGTGATTTTGGTGATTCTGAAAGTGTGGGGTCTCTTGAATGCATCATATTTAAGGCCATGAGCAGTAGGTAGGGAGCTTTCTACCCCTGAAATTTCTGAGATCAACTGAACAGATCACGAGTTCAGTTTCTTTATTGATTGCTATAATATGGACATCTGGGCTCTGCCTTTTTAAAGCAATGAACTTTGTTATTTTGATATTTTATCTCTTAGCTAAGTCCCTTTATACACCCAAAACCCTCCAGCAAACAGGTTGTAGAAGGGAAACCTGTGAAGAATTGCTTTAAAATGTGTTATTTTCTGCCAGCATTTCTTAACTAAGTCCAGCACTTAGATGGACAGGTTTTCTTTATCTTTTTAAAGTGCTCATTAAATGGAAAGCACAATTATAGCTGATTATTTACAACCATTAGCACCAGCTCATCTCAGTCTTCTCACGATCTCATTAGGCTCTAGATAATAATATATATATAAAGTATTTGTTCATTTGGAAGCCTGCTACCTTCATCAGTCTTTATTCAAAGAGTTTAATATGTTTGAAGGGAACTGTCAGCTGTGCCAACCATCACAGATTTTGTTATTTTCTTCTCTCCTATTTCTAACAAAGTTTAAAACAGAACACAGGGAACATTGAACAAGTTGGAAGATTGAAGCCAGCTTATTATATTTTGTGCATTTTATCTGGAGTTTTGTGCTGGTGTTATACAGACAATAAAATTCAATACAGCCTTGATCACGTTAGATGCTGTCAAAGGAACAAAATCTGTCTGAATAAATGGAGTTTCTGAGGGCCACCTGCACTCCAGTAGGACCTTGCTGAAAAAAATGGATGGAATATTTGGCAGCAGAAGAGGTAACCAAAAGGTGCCAAATCATAACCCAACCCCAGAAAAAACAGGGATCCCTTTGGGGTTTGGGTGAAAAATTGTCATATTGGGACATACTCCATCAGAGCAATGCTTGATAATTTGCTTCAGCRTAATGATAATCCTAATGCTAATAATAACATTAATACATACGACTACAACTAATTATAAAGTATGTAATTAGAAATAGAGGTATGGAGCACATAGAAATACCCATTTGGGGCATTGAGAAATGTCTGTGGAATTTTCTTTGTCTGGATATAACACTGAAAAATATTTTTAAATTTTGGAAAGGGAAAATGTTATATTGAGGAAGTGGCTGGAAAGGGAACCATCAGCAAGTGCCTTCAATGACCTCAAGAGGACAACGGGATGTCAAGCACTGAAAAAAACAATATTTTTGCTCTCCTGAAGTTATTTATGACTGCAGAAATAGTTCTTTATGTTGCCATTGTTGTAGAAGGAAAGTCATTAAGGCAACACAGCTACAGAGAAGGTGCAAAGTGAAATGCTGCTGCTTGCAATTACCCACTCCATAAAAGCATTGGCCCACATTCCTTGCCCTCACCAGTTTGAAGCAGCTGAAGCAGAAATAAGGAAAAAAAACCACAATGGGAGTTATGCTTTTTATACATTCTATGTGCTTTTGTAGTATTTGTGTGTGTATATTTTTATTTACTTACATAGACACCTCTGCATTCACACACAGACACACAGACTGACAAACACAATATCCGTGTGCAAGAAAAATTTCAATAAAAGCATCTTCTATCTCAGGACAGRCATGAGACTTAATTTCTAAAAACATCTTCCTGATACAATGCATAGCAGGGAAAAAATGTCATTATTTTGCCCACACACCATTTGGAGTTTGAGTGAATTTATCATAATACCCCTAACTGACAAAATTCATAAACACCTTACTAGCTTCTTCTAAGATAAAAATAAACAAGTGTTTAGCTTACATTTACAGTACTCAGTAAATAATTTCAATTATTTAAACGACCATAAAATTTTGGGGCCTGGTTCTGACCTACCAAATTCATGATAGCTGACTCYGAATGATCACTTTTGTCACCTCCAAAACAGAGACTGTCCATCAGAAGTTGTGCCGTATTCATTGCCTGGGACTAACCCAGATTACCAAAAACCATTTTAAATTCTATTTCTATTTCCGATGAAATTCATAAATGTCTTTGAAGGAAGATTTCTCTAGGCCTTGTTGGAATGTGTCAGGGAAACGTGTCTTTGTTAAAGGTTTGTAACTATACAGAGAATCTTTAATACACAGAAGGATTACCTGGGAGGAAGATAAGGAGGCAGTAATCAGCTGTAATAACACCACTACCCTGTTTTCCTTATTTATTCCTCCTTTGCACAAGTTATTCCAATTCTGCTTTGCTTGCAGCCAGTATTAGAGCATCTGCTCTTTTTCCTGCCTTGCATTATTTGTTTGCTGCTCTAAAATGTTGTTTTCTGACACCTCAGAATCAAAGCTTTTTCTCTTAGAGGTACAAGTTGGGAATGTTTTACAGGCAGTTGTTCCTGATCCCTAACCTGTCCGTTCCTTGCCATTATTTTCATCTTATTTCAAATTTTACTCTCAATATTTCTACTTAATTTCAGTAGCAGACAAAAAATAATCCCTGCAGTTAGTCCTTCTGCCTCACACTTATTTTCTGTTCCATTTATCTTGCGTGTAACACACAGGCTTCTGGGAGGGATCTCTGAGTGGGAAGATTTCCTGCTTTGTATTCATTAGTGCCACTGTCATCAGTGGTAATTTTCTGCAGAAAACTCAAGGACTTCACTTTCTGGAGCTACACACACTTTGCTGCCTCCAAATGAGTTTCCGTCCACAACAGAATGAAGGTCAGGGAAAGAAGGGTCTGAAGGATGAGTTCAATTTTGCAGAGCTGTTGCCACAAGTGGTGGCTGCTTGGCCAACGCCTGACAGATCTAATGGACGTGGAAAATGAATGGTTCTCTCCCCATTCCTGTTTTCCCAATAGGACAGAGCAGGAGCTCATTCCAGGAGTGGAAAGGTCACTTGTGCTGCAGCTGCTGCCAGGAGAAGTGCTGTCAGAACTGAGATGTGTCTCTGAGCACTAACGCTGCCCTCAGGGCCGACAGCACGAGCTGCAGCCTGGCAGTGCAACCCCAACCCCCTGTGTGGTGGTTCTGACTCCATCCCCTCACCAGGAGCACGTATCTGATCATGCCTTATCAGCTGAGGGCAAGAGGCAGATGTTTGGGCTGCTCTGCTTCGTGTTTGACCCGAGTTCACTGGGAATGCAGCCTCTTCTTGCTCACTCCAGGYGCCCCTGGCTCGTCTTTCTGTGTTGCAGGGAGGCCCTGAGATAAAGAGAGGTTGAGCCAGAGCAACATATGATCYGACCAATATGGTTAATCACACATTCTCCGTTTATTCTGCTTAAGATGGCAGGTTATATACAGTTCTACATAGTTTATAATTGGAGCRACATTTCTGTTGGAATACAGCATAGAAAGAATGCAAACAAACACTGTTTAATTTTACTTTTAAGGTGGCTAACCATGCCCACTAATAATTGCTCTCRGTGACCTCTAGAAAACCCACTATCTAACATTACTACCTTAGCATCTAATTTCTTCTGCGCCACAATTAATTTCACCTGTGCAACAGGCTTTAAGGCTCAAGGCCTTCAAGGCCAAGCCTCAGCCAGGCAGGCCTCAGCTGGGTAGTTCATTGTTTTATTCAATGTCTCATTCTAAGTACAGAATGAGACTCTTTCTCTCAGAAAATCTACTACATTTCTGTTTAGCTGAGCTCCTTCACTCTGAATTGTGCTGCTTAGGGCTGCTGGGAAATCACAGAACCATGGAATTACCAAGGTTGGAAGGAACTCCAAAGATCAGCCTGTACATTCGGCACTGCCGTGTGTAACTCCTTGCCTCTTGCATTTTGYTGTTCACAGAAGAAGTAGGCACGGCATAAAAGGTGCTATGCCTTGGGATAAACGTGTTGCCCAGGAAGGCATGACAAAAATTACTTTGTATTCAGTTGTTATTTCTCCCCAGTTCTGCATTAACCACTGACAGCTACAGGTTAGCAAAGGGTCCCTGCTGGGAGGGATCCTGTGGGAGGAAACTTGAGTTGTAGCCAGAAGCTGATTCCTGAGAAAACTGGGTAGAGGCTTTGTTTTAAACTATCATCAAAACAGACTGCGTTGATGTGAAAAGGATGCTTTTGATTCAGCTCCCATTTTCAGCTGTACATCACATTCCTGTAGGATAGTACGGCAAAATCCACTTTGATATTTGAATATTTGTGCTGGTGTTAAAAATACTCGTGTTATTGTCATAGAGTGCCACAATGGTTTGGGTTGGGAGGGACCTTGATGCCCATCCAGTGCCACCCCCTGCCATGGGCAGGGACACCTTCCACTAGCCCAGGTTGCTCCAAGCCCCATCCAACCCGACCTTGARCAATTCCARGGATCCAGGGGCAGCCACAGCTTCTCTGGGCACCCTGTGCCAGGGCCTCTCCACACTCACAGGGAACAATTCCTTCCAAAAATCCCATCTAACCCTGGACCTCCTTCAGCTTAAAGCCATTCTCCTTGTCCTGTCATTCCATGCCTGTTTCCAAAGTCCCTCTCCAGCTCTCTTGGAGCCCCTTCAGGCAGTACTCTTCTCCCACCTCAGGCAGGTTTCCACGCCTCAGAGTGTTTGTTAAGCTGGGAGGAAAACACAGGCTCCAGATCTGGAAACATTGTCTCAAGGGACAAAGCAGCAATAGATGCTCATTTGGGGATTTTTTTATTTTTTTTTTTCCCCAAAACAGCCCGATTGCCAGTTTTGACTGGATAAGGTCTCCTATGGAACTGCCACAGTGACAGTAAGGAGTACCTGGGCTATTTTTCAAGACGTGGAACTAGTGCTGATTTTAGCTTACATCCAAACTCACCTTTCTGCAATCATAAATCTTGGATCAATTTTAATGATTCCAGTAAATTGGTTAATCATTCCTTGACAGGAAAATTGACTGCTCTCTTTTATTATTCCAGCATGTTCTCACTCCAGCTATTTCCACATATCATGTGTAATTTTCTACAATATTTTCTACAACTTCTTTAACATGAAATATTTAAGACTTTTTTTAAAGTATCGTATCAAATATCATAAAATCATTTRTATTGGAAAAGACTTTCAAAATCCATGAGTTCCAACTGTTAACCTAATGCTGCCCAGTCTACCACTTGAACCATGTTCTCCTTGTTTTTACTCCATTAGAAATATTTKTAAATGTATCCTATTTCAACTATGATGCAGTTTGCAAAAATYCTCTAGAGGTAAGAACATTATCTTGTGTGCAGTGTGTGAAAAAGCCAATTGTCTCCAATGAACACAACCCAACGCATTTTTCCATAGGATTTMATGTTAAAAAAAGAGGTTAATTTTTTAAAGGAATTTAGTGATCAATTAGCTTTGTAGTTTACTACATGACTCCTTGACATTTTCCTTCTAAATCCAGTCTAAAATGAATCGAAGCACCAAGACTAAACAGTTCACCTGATTACTGGTTTCTTAAGAGCTCCACAGAAGTTAAATATAATTTTAACATAAAACTAGTAAATATAATACWTTCTTTAGTAAATATAATTTCAAAGTCCACAAAGTCCAAGGAAATATGTGTAGGAATCGACCTGGCACCCGGGGAGAAAAAATTAAAATTAAAAAATACATMTTTTACATTCATGAGAAGACTCAGGAATCAGTTTCTCTTACAACTGTTTTAACCCACAGAACCACAAGGATATTTCTCCTCTCAAGTGTGTCTGTGCTTTGCAAAATCTCTACATTTGTTGAGGAATGATTGATYGGATGTCATTGGAAAGCACAAATATTCCAGTTATGATAATTTGTTATTTCCTGATCAACTGATTCAAACGAAACATGTTGTATAATTCTTTCAGATTTATTACCGGTTAAATTTCATTAATTGGATTTGTTTGATGTGAGCCAAGTTTTGATGGAATCACTCTGTAGGAACAAACCAGGACTACCATGGAATTTTATCTCGCTTCCAGTTGCACAGTTCCTTTGTCTATTTTTCCCTTCAGTGTCTCCTGCTGTGGATATTTCTGGAGCAAACAAGGCAGTGTTATCATCCCTCTGTTATGATTTAATTAATGGAGCAGGAGAAACYTTGTACCTCTCAGGAACGTTTTGTTAGAATTTTAATTTTCAGTCAGGCTTGTGTGTGTGYGTGTTTTGTTAATTGGTTTGGGGTTTATTTTGTTTTTCAAAGTAAATGAGAACGGGAAGGGTCATTCTGTGGCACAAAGTGGCCATGGATAAGATGGRTAAGAGATATTCCAGTGGAGCCCAGATTAAAACATTCCAGAGGAAGGACCAAGCAATGGAAGAAAATCAGTTGGGTTGAGAGTAATACCTGAAGTTTCCGCAGAGGGGAGCTTTTGGAATCAAAAGATTCCAAAAAAGATCTCCAAATCAAGGATTTAAATAAACATTTTAGTTAAAAACACTAAAAATCAACTTGCCTGACTGCTCCAAGTATTAACTGCTGAAGGAAGCAATGTCCAGTGCTCAGTGCTTGTCCCAAGACAGGGGAATCCTGCCCTGTCTTCCACTTGATCATTGGGTTCCTTCTTTTTCAATGGGTCTGATTCATTCTATGAGGAAAGAGAGCAACACACATTTTCCCTCAAAATAAATAATATTAAATATAATAAATATATTCCCAGTTGTGTGGCTCTCAGGTACTTAATTACCAGAATTATTGCTTTTAATGATGTAAAGTGTGGTAGAAACATTTGCTGTCCAACTGGCTCTTAGAAAAATTAGAATAGCACTGAATCCAACATGATTTTGAAATATTTTCTCATATTAATCCATATGAGAAATCCAGCATATGGAAATGCTGGACTAAGAACTGTAATCTCTTGATTTTTTCTTTTAGTTTGATTTTGATATTGAAATAGCTGTGAAATATAGCTTTTCACTTTTTATACATCTTTGATGACTGATTTAGGAACAAACTCTCATACATGAAGTAGCACCATTGCAATATTCTGGATGCAAGCTACAAATATAAAAAGAATATCAATGATTTAATTGAGAAATCCAGAAAAAGCTGCCAGTGAGGGAGGACTTAAGAGTAGGAGGGTGAGTAGGAATCARTGATTATGACCTGATTGCATTTGTAATCAAGAGAGAAGAGGTGGCCTGTACTTGTAATATGGTATAGCTGTATTCTCCCTGCAGGTAGGTTAAATTCCCATTTCCACGGGAAATTAGAAATTAAAATTATCAGAAGAGATAAAGAACCTGAATAAAACAGAACTTTCTTGAAACCAGTAGAAATAACTTAGGAAATCTCTCCATGCTTTTCAGGAGGAGCCGGTGTGTTCTTGGTTTGTGTATGACTTCATGGAATCACAGAATCACGGGATCATTAAGGTTGGAAAAGATCTCCAAAATGACCAAATCCAACTTTTGACCAAACCCCAGCATGCCCAGCAAAACATTCCATGTAGTGCCACATCTAGTCATTCCTTGGACACATCCAGGGATGGGAACTCCAGCACCTCCCTGGGCAGTCCCTTCTAACACCTGAGCACCTTTCAGTGAAAACACTTTTCCTGATCTCCAACCTGACTCTCCCCTGGCACAGCTTGAGGACATTTCCCTTTCTCCTGTCCCTGTTTGCAGAGCCTGACCCCACCCTGGCTGCCCCCTCCCTCCAGTCARGGAATTATGGAGAGCAATAAGCCTGTGCAGCTCTGTTCAGTTTCTTCACATAGCAGACACCAGAGTATTATTTATTGTGAGCAAGCAGTCCAGAAATTTACTCTCAAAAATTAAGAACTGAAAGCATAGCTGTGGGACAGAATTAGAATTTGGGACAGAATTAGAATGTCTCAGTTAGAGGTGAGCTACAATAACAGTTTGTCCAACTGCAGCTGCAGCAATCTGGGCAARTAATTTCCGTGTTTTACGTATTTCAGAAGACACAGGTTAAACTGTTGACAGCTGTAAAGAAACTGCAGCCTGTGAAGAGCCCAACCTGGAGCAGGTTTATCCAGCAGGATTGCCAGCCATGGAAAAGACCATGCCTGAGCAAGGGAAAAGGGCATGAGGATGAAGAGTGGAGCTGTCACAGTCCAACTGCAGCTCCTGTTTCCACCACCCCTGCACCCCATGGGGGTAGGAGGCAGAGGGAAGGAGGGAAATTAAGCCTGGGAAAGGGTGTGGGGGAGGAAGGTGATGTAGTTTTTATCTGTTTTTCACCATCCAACTATTTTTATTTGGTAATGAGCTGAAAGAAGGCAGATTTAGACTAGATACTGGGAAAAATTTGTTCCCTGTGAGGGTGGGGAGGCCCTGGCACAGGGTGCCCAGAGAAAATGTGGCTGCCCCTGGATCCCTGGAAGTGTCCAAGGCCAGGTTGGACAGAGCTTGGAGCAACYTGGGCTAGTGGAAAATGTCTCTKCCCATGGCAGGGGGTGGCACTAAATGGGCTTTAAGGTCTCTTCCAACCCAAATCCAGGATTCTGTRATTTTTTCATCCGTGGTAGACATTGGTAAATGATCTCCATGTCTTTATCTTGCCTCATGAACTTTTTCACCTTATTTTCTCACCCTGCGCTGTTTTTGGGGAGGGGGAAGAGTAAGAAAGCACCTGGTGGGTGTCTGGCAGCTCAGTAAGATCAGCTCACCCCAAATGTACACCAAATTCTCTCAAACTTTGGGTGGAAATTCCTTACAGTCCTACAATGTATAGATAAGGCTGTGGAGCACGAATAGATAATGACCTGGCAAACCATTTGTAACACAGACCAACCAAAATGGTGCTAAAGAACCAAAATCCMGTTCAGACCACGTTGTCAAGGGGACAAAACATGAGATCACAGATATGTATTTTGTATATTTGCTGTATATTYCATTTCTCATTTGAATAAGGATGCMAATGTAGAAAGAGCATAAATTAAGRAAATAACTCTAAATTGGCRGTGCATCAAAGAATTAACTGATCTCTGCTTCTGAAGTTTCTGTTTTGCACAATAACCTGCAGTGAAATGACTTCACACATGTGAAAAGCTTATTCACTTCAGTAAATGTCACGCTCTTAATACAGTCACTTTTCAAATACTATTATATCATAAAATGTACAGAAAATAATAAGGCCGTTTTATAATTAGAACTATGCAGGATCACCATCTCAGATTACTCATTTGCTTGAACATCCCTTTACCACCAACTGTCTGTGCGACATTTGAATGTCACAAAGCTCCTGTTATTAATATTTGCACAGCAGTGTGGAATAATAGTTTGTACATTTGCAATGAGCTCTTCTGAGATCCCACAAAAGCCCCAGCTATGCTCAGCTCCCTGCAGAGTCAGGCATTGGCCTCAGGACTGGATAAACAGCTCCAGAGAAGGGGTAGGTTCAGGTTTTCAGGGGGAAGAGAACCACCTGAGGTATAAATAAAAGAACCAAGAGGTATAAATCAGCTGAAAAAAAATACATAAAAAGGTYCCAAGAATAGAGGCAATGAGAAGAAAGACAACGGCTCAGATGTCACAAGGTATTACATCCCCCACTAATTTGCTCCAGACCCACAGAGTGAAGGGACAAGGTTTAAACAGGGAAGAAGAATGGCAACCTGTTAGTCACCATCCTTTGGCTTTACAGCTTGATCTTAGGCCTCAGAGAGCTGGGCTTTAGGAAAGGTGGTGGGAAATGATCCTAAATGGGTAGAATGGATATGTGCCTAAAGAGATGCACCTGCAGTTTCATGTTCTAGTGCATATAGAGATCATTCCTGCACAGAATCACAGAACCACAGAATACTCTGACTTGGAAGAAACCCACAAGGATCATGAAAGTCCAGCTCTTGGCCCTCTTCAACATACTACGAGTGGGTTCTTTTTGGATCTTCAGCCCTTTTCCTTTTCCTTTTCCTTTTCCTTTTCCTTTTCCTTTTCCTTTTCCTTTTCCTTTTCCTTTTCCTTCTTAATTTAGTTTTAAGATTTTTGGGTTTAATTGAGGTTTTACAGGATTTGTCGATGAAGAATCTCAGGCTCTGGAGTGACATTATTGTCCAAGATAAGGAATGGCAATAGATTGGTTTATGCAACTGAATATATTCCAGAATAGATTTTTTTTTTTTTTAATTTGTTAGCAGCTGTTTGCAGTGTAAGAAGTCCTGTTGAGTATTCACTTTTAACAGGCTACTGGAAAACTTTGTGTTAATTCAGGAAATGTTAAGGCTGCACCTGCCATGCTTCTGCTGTGAATTCTTATAACTTTGACAAATACTACCAGAAACCYGGAAACAAGTGAGTTTTCACTAATGTTTCTTCTTTAACAAGAAAGTCCTAAGGCTTGTTCACTGGGTGCAAGATCTAGATGTAAAACTGGTGCAATTTGTCTCGGCATGTACCTACATGCTTGACAAATTTACTGCTATAAATACGATAAATATCTGCAAGCAGTAGTGGGAAGTGGTGAACAAAAGAAATGTTTTCCATAAATCATGCATTTAAAAATGAACACCCCTTTTTCCTTCTGCGTATCTTGTTAAAAAAGAGCAACAATAATTCATTAAATYTTTTAAGTCAAAGAACTTTTTTCCTTGTGGACATCCAGCTTAGCTCTTTCTAATGTCTTACTACAAACATGTATTAATTTCAGATTAACACCCACACAGGATCTTGTTTTATTTCCAAGACAGATTAGAATGGCACAGGGTGGGACTGTTAGGGTTCTGTGCAGGGCCAAAAGTTGGACTCAATGATCTCTGTGGCTCCCTTCTAATTCAGGATATTCTGTGATTCCATGAAAATAACAACAACAACAACAACAACAATAATAATAACAATAATTGATAACTGAAGTATTTATTACATGGAACTCTTTTAGTCTTCAAATATAATGAACTTGAAAAATGAATGAAACAGGAGGAATGTTGTCTCATGCATCATTTTACATGATGGAAAAGCAGTTCCTTTAAAAGAAGGACCATTAGGAAATTTTTTCCTGAAAAATCTTAACTTTGAAGGAGTAAAAATCCCYCATCTCTGGCATGGAAGAATATCTGATAGATTTTTTTATTCAGGCATCACACCAGAAAAAAGATCAATTTTGCTCAAACCACAACAGAATTATTCTGAGGACTGAAAGTAATTAAAAAAAAAAAATACCCTCTCAAACTATTAATTGCCAAGTGCTAATTCCAGATGTTGCATAATTTGTATTTTACCTTTTTTAAATAGCTGCTATTGAATGAAGATACAAACCAGCCAATCTTGGAAATACAAAAGTTTGTCAGGTTTTTAAAGTCACATTATTAAAGGAATTTACAAAATCTGTTAAGTAGTTCTTTCTTTGATCATCCATTGCTATGTATTTATAAATACTATAAATGCATAGCTTTTAATTCAATATACTTTCTATCTGCTTTATCTGAGATGTTTCCTTTCTTGTTCCAGACAAACATGAGGAATCTTACACAGCTCCTACTCCTTGTGACAAAGTGCCACTAAAAACCTGCAGGAAAATTTAACTGGATTTTTTTGAGTCTGCWTAGGGAACTCTTTGCAAGTAAAGTTCTCAGCAACCCAAAAATTAAATAATTTCCTTTTGCTGTCAATATTTCATGGTAATTTTGATTTCTGACTTCACTTTTCCTTTTTAATTTCAAGCAGTGTTTTTTCTCCCATGCGTGTGATGTATTATCTTTTCTTTAACTCGCAGATCTCTACTTTGCATTATGTTTCTGTCATTCCTGACGTGTTTCACTTTGCTGAAGTCTGTGGGGTGGCAAAAAAGCCTGTTGGAAAGACTTGCCATACCATTTCCCACATGGGTATTTCTGATCAAGCCTGAAGTGATATTTAAATGTCTTCTTCCAGTTTCATAATCCTTTTTCTGAAGCAGAACATTAAATGACATTTTAATGTAGCCCAAAAGAGTCTCAAGAACTGTCATTATCTTTGGAGGTGCTGAAGGAAGCAAAGTGCTGCCTTTTCAGAAGGACCTGGACAGGCTGGAGAGGTGGCAGAGAGGAACCATCTGAAATCCAATAAAGGTCTTTAAAACAGAGGGATTTATTCCTGTTTAAACGTTTCTCCAGCTGCTTTAGCAACTCAAGGAATTTCTGTTGTTCTTAGCACTCCAAGTAAGAAATTACTCCCAGTTACATTTTCCTTGTTTTCCTTTCCCCCTTCTGTCTTTTTTTGTTTGTTTGTTTGTTTTGTTTTTTGTTTTGTTTTGTTGGGTTTGCTTTTGTTTTTGTTTTTTTTTCCTCAAGCAAGCCAGGTGTTTCCTAGATTTTGGGAAATGCCCCATAGAAGAATTCCACACGCTGATGCATCATATACCTCACTCCTATTTCTTTGAAATCATCTCCTTCTAGGTATTCTGGAGCTCGAATTCAAATGGTTTGGAAAAACTTTACAAAACCAGAAATGAACCATGATCCAAATTGTGAGTGAAGTTTCTTGCTCAAGAAACCATCTGTGTTAACTTACGCATATTTGGTGCCAAATCATGGCAACGTGATTCTATGAAATTCTGATTCATTCCAGTGACTCTAAAACTGTGGATTTAGTCAGATCTGACTGAGGGATCTGGTGAGATTCTCTGGGCCTCCTGTACCACGGCCTCACCACCCTCACAGAGGACAATTTCTTCCCAAATGTCCATCTAACCTTTCCCTCCTCCACTGGGATCTTCACCATTATTTCCTCTTGTAATTTCCCTGTTTAAACTGGAGTTATGTGAACATTTCAGCCATTTTTGAAATTCCAACAGCTAAACTCTGGAGTTTTTTTCTTTTGCCTCCTTAACTGTGTGAGTTCTCTTGTGGTTTTCTCTGCATTATAAAGGCCTGGGCYGGGAGGGGTGTGGGGACACCAAGTCCCTGTGATTTGTGGCACAAGGCTTTTGTTTGATGGAAAAACCCCTTTATTTGTGTCCAGTTYTCCTCCTAGAGAGCTGCCCTGGCACAGAGATCATTCTGTAGGATCTCTGCAGGAAGGAGTGCCCTCAGCTCTTGCTGCCTGGGTGAAAATCTCCTGAGCCAGTGAGCCTGAGAGGAGCCGTGCTTGGCAACCCCCATTGTCCAGCTGCCAACTGCAGGATGCCACAGTCTGCCCCACTGGACACGGCCTGTCCTTGGGGTTCCTGCCAAAGCAGCTCTTGGTTTGTCTGTGCAGCCTCAGGCTCCTGCTTGCTCCCAAAGGAGCAATTGCCAGGAGGTGTGTGCAGAGCTGCCCGGGCTCCCTGAGCAGCCTGGCAGGAGCTGCAGCACACAGGGTGGGAACCCAGCCCTGGGAATGTCTTGGTGCTGCCACAGAGGGGAGTGGYGTGGGCTGAAAGGCTCCGTGCTTGTCAGGGTGTCCCAAAGGAAAAGGGAAAATCCTCCTGAACTCAGGCAAAGGGGACCTGCAGCCACTGAGGTGGGTGCTGAGCACCTCCAGCACCAATCTGGTGCTAAGGAGCTGAGTCATGGAATCCCAGAATCTCAGAGTACTTTGGGTTGGAAGGAACCTTAAAGCCCATCCAGTGCCACCCCCTGCCATGGGCAGGGACACCTTTCACTGTCCCAGGTGTCTCCAAGTCCCATCCAAGCTGGCCTTGGACACTTCCATGGACCCAAAGGCAACCAGAACTTCTGTGCCAGGGTGTCCCCACTCTCACAGGAAAGAATTCCATCTAACCCTGCTCTCTGGTAGTTTTAAGCCATTCCTCCTTGTCCTGCCCCTCCAAGCCTTTGCAAATTGTCTCTCTCCATTTTCCTGTCGGTTTCCTTCATGCACCAGTACTTTCTTGTGACTCTGTAGCTCGTTTTTTAGAAACAGATTTCTTTTTCCTGAAAATAGTGAAAAGAAAAAAGTAAAGGAAACGAAAAATTTTGGTGAAAAAGTTCATAGGAATAATTTCCAGATTTTAAAATTTTGATTCTGGAGTGGTATCAATTGCTAATTTTTCAAAAGAGATATGGGTCTACTAGTCTAGGTAGTTTAAAAAGAAACCTGAGTTTTCAACTTTAAAATTACATCAATCTTTCAATGCCCTCAATTTCTGTGCCCTCATTTACTTTAATTTGGCTGAGACTTCTGAAGTCAGTGGTAATATTTCAGTGTAAGAAATTTATAGGATTTAGCTGTATGGGAACATTTAGGAAGTTCCYATTCTTTGCTATTTTGTGAAATGGCTGCATTCAGTTGTTGCTTAGCCCAAAAAAGCAAATTTCAGTCCACTTTCAAAGAGCCTGGACTGTGACAAATGAAAGAGCTTCTCATAATAGTGTCAGGTATGAAATAGAAAAGGTGAAGGTTAAAAAAAAAAGTTTTCTGACCATATCCCAATTAAAAAAAAAAAAAAAAAAAAAAAAAAAAGAAAAAAAAAGAAAAAAAAGGCGTTTATGCACCTCCTTGTGCCATAGAAAATTTTCAAAATGAAAAAACTGTTTGAGGCAAAACAGGGAAACCTCCCAACGATGTACTTGCCCTAAGAGCTGTGGAAGTCTCCCCCTGAGCTGTGGGCACACACCAGGATTGGCACAGACACAGCAGGAAGGGAAGGGGTTGGGAATCAGTTGCTCTGAGGAAGGAGCTTTTCCTCTGCTACACCCTCCTGCCCTTCTCCTATCCCACCACAGCTGACACTTAACCCCTGGCAGGCAATTAATATTGCTATTAGAAGTATTTTCAGACTAATTATTTTCCTAGAGAAATGTCAATATTCCTGCCATAGCCAACACAAACTTTTGTTTTTGTCCTGAATTATGTTTAACAGTTTGATAAAATGGCACTTCAGGGTTTGGGGGAAAGATTTTCAAAAGCACAAATGAGATGTGACTGTAACTCTAAATGCCTCTTTTTTCTTCCATYTAGTTTTTTTAATGCTTTTGAAAAATAACATTGTCTCTGCTTACAATCAATTAGTTTTCACTCTGTTACAAGTTCAATTAAATTCATCTGAACATCCACAGAAGTATTATTAGACATGTTGTTCAAAATATCAATTTTTTATTAAGCAAGTAACAGACATATAAAAGATTTAAAAAATGAGATGCTTCTAATTATAAGACAGTTAATCCTTCATTAAGGTTCCACTGATTTCTRATTCTTAATGAATAACAATTTTATGCTTTATCAAGGAAAGGTAAGTTGGCCTTAATGCTTCCATAATGGCAAGCTCCTGAAGACATTGTGATTTCCCTTTTCTCCCTTCTGTGCTTCAGAAAATCACATGGGTGATCTTTAAAACTGAGAGAAACCCTAAGGCAGTGCACAGCAATCTAACCAGCCTTGTGTGCATCCAGCAGAAACATGGGCTGGTTCTTCAGGACAATGCCCCGATCCCCACAGCTAGGGCCTTGAATGTCATAAGGGAAGAGACTGATAATGAAGTCATTAAAAAAAAAAAAAAATAGATGGAGCAAATAGCCTTAATCCAATCATTTTCTCAGGATCTAATCACTAGCTGCATGAAAGAAGCAAAATTATGCTTAGTTGTTTTTTCTTTCAGTCCAATCTTAATGGATTGGTCCCTTTTCTCTTTGTCCTCTTAAGGCTTTCCTTTGTCCCAGGTAGAAAACCACAGTAAAGTAAAACTAACTGAAGCAAACAATCCTCCCAGGTCTGGGATGGCTGCAGAGACATCCCTGCAATTGCTGGTTTTTTTATGATGATGTGGTTCAAAAGTCACAGTAATTCACTTTTGGCCCCAGCTGCTCCTCCTCAGGCCATAGACATACTGCATTGTGATCCTACAGAAAATCCAGGGATGTGCCTGGTGTTACCCCACAGCTGCCACCCAGCCTGATCTTTCTGTGTTCACAGACATGGGGGATAGCTTATTTTCCTTCAGGAATCCATGGGAATCCTTGAGGAGGAATGGAAGTTTTTGTATGGGAGACCATTTCAGTGTAGCAAGCAGAGCACGGAATACAGGGATCCTTCACTGGAAAACTCAGCACAGGAATGGGAAATGCTCTAAATTCACGTGGTTCTTTCCTCTTGGTGTCTTACAGTAAATGTGGGGTAATTCAATCCTGGCTGTGTGAACCTGACCCAGCTGGAAAGAAGGAATAACCATATTTCTCCAGCTGCCATCGCAGCAGTGAAACAAATTAACATCTCCTCAATGTCCTACATCTCCTGCAGAGCTGAGCTTTTTGTACTCTTTTTGGTAATGTGATTTGAGAGTGAGAGTTACTCATTGACAACCTTGCTTCTCACAACCTTTGTGTTTAGATTAGTTAAACCCCTTTGGCTTGGCCACAAGAAGGTTGTAGTTCTGACCCAGGCCTACTAAAATATTTCTGAGGTGTATTATAGAGAGTGGGCTGAAATCACTCCTCAGATTTTAAGAGTACTAAAGCTTAGGTTAATAGAATTTTCTTATCCCTACCTCCAGAATCCAGCCCTACATCAGTACCAATTACAGCCAATATTTTCTTGAAACTCCTCTGGAGCTGCAATTTGCCAGCCTTCATCAATTTTATCTTCTGGCTCATGTGCAGAACCGGTTTCAACAAGTTGGGAAAACAAAGCATTTGGCTGGGGAAGGTGCAACATGAGACACATCTGAATAGAACATGAGAAACAGCTCAGTCTGTACGCTTGGAAATGATTGATAATTGTTTGGTTCAGCTGGAGTGGGATCCTGAAAAACAGACTTTTCAGAAGTCTACTCTTAATCTAATGATACTGCTATGATGAATGTACCCTCAGTACATTTCTGTGGAGAAAGAATAATCCTCAGTTGTGGGTTAGAACTGCCCTGTTTTCCTCTAATTGAGTAAGACAAACAATCCCATGAGCTATGATGTCAACAAACTTCTTTGTAATAAAAAAAAGGTTTGGAGTGCTTAGAATCAAAAAAGTAGGACACTGTTAATTTAATTGCTGGGAGATAAGTTTGATCAAAGCTGAGGAATGTAGACTGCATCTTCAAATATAAGTAGCTTCATTTAGAAAATGGACTTAATAACAAGCACATTTATTCATTGTTGGAGACTCGTGATTATTAATATTTGATCTAAAGAATGCCTTATATTTAAGGCTCTTCCATTATTTACATTTATTATCCAGTTCTCTCCTGCCGTTTCTTTCTGGCTTCACTACTGCTAAGAAATATGTAACAAAGATAATCACATTATCTCCCATCAGTGCTGCAATCTGCTTAACAGGAAAAGCCAAGCACAATATTGCAGTGCTGCTGCTGACAGAGGATTTAGCTAGAGCTGATTGTTCTCGGAGCAACTCACTCTCCTGACTTCCAGAGAAAGTCTGCTAAAACCTGGGAAGTTTACTCCGCTCCAGAAGGCTGGAACTGAACTTCTTTTCCCAGCCTCAAAGAGCCAAATGGTCAGGGTAGCATGAGAAAACTAAAGTGCATTTCTGCCTGATGCGTGAATCCGTGTCTGGTGGAGATGGAATCATGGAATTGCATTGTTTGGAGAATGTGAGCCTGATATTCCTGGATCTGAGAGATTTTAGCCTGCTAGCAGGTGCTAACCTTTTCTCAAGGAAAAATTTCTCAAGAAATTTTCTTCTCAAAACCATCTTGGCAAACAACTCTCCTTTTTCAAAACAATCTTTCTCCAGGTGGTGTTTTGCTGTTTCTCTGGTTTAACCAACGGGATTAGAGAGGTGTCATTCCTATTCACCAACCATGTTAGGCCTGTATGGGAACACCTGATAAAAGGTAGTAAGGATTGGACAATAAAGCCTTTTTGCTGTGCTCTTTGCCTTCTGGAAAAAAAATATACTGTTTTAGGAATAATCATTTGCCAAGATTGTTTTGAGAAAAAGATTTCTTGAGAAATTTTTCCTTGAAAAAAGGTTAGCAGCTGCTAGCAGGCTAAAATCTCTCAGACCCAAAAATACCAAGCCCACAGGACAAGACCTCTGAGATCAGTAGGTCCAGCTGGCAATGTGGCACCACCAGCAGGATCACCACCAGACCACATCTCCAGGTACCACACCCACGTGTCTTCTGAACACTTCCAGCGACAGGAACTCCACCAGCACTGCCCTCACCAGCCTGTGCCATGAAATCTTTTGTCCTGATGTCCGATCTAAACCTCCTTTGGAGCAACTTGAGGTCATTTTTCTTGTCCCTTGTTCCCTGAGAGCAGAGCCTGACCTGGCTCCAGCTTCTGTAATCCAGGCCACACAAGGGGATGACCCTGAACATGAACACTCCATTCTACCCTGCATCATATTGTGCTCATAGTTTATTCTGGTTCATGGTTTTGGGGATTTCTTAAAACTCTTTTTTATTTTGAATTATTTTTATTGTGCAAAGAAGCATCACAACTTAGTGACCCCATCCTGTGCATTCAGCATTTTTAAAGCAGGAAGTGTGTTTGGAAATGTTTGATGTCCTGCTTGGATGTTTCAGCCTCATTCAAATCCTAGCCAACATAATTATTGGAGAAAATATTTCTGTGTGGGTGGCCTTTCACAACAGCTTGGCTGCCTTATGACTTTGGGTTGAAAGGTGTTTATTTTCCTTTTTTTTAAATAGGAAATTTTAATAGGAATTTTTTTAAATTTGTGTTTTGGATACAACAAGAAAAAACCTTATACCACAGACAGAAAAATTCAATGTAATTTTAAACAGCTCTTCTTTCCCTAGGAGTGTGCTCAGTGGGTGGGATACCAGAGCTGTACTGAACAAACTTCCTGACCTTAAAGAGAGAAGACTGCCTGTTCCTCAGGGCCCCCACAGAAATGAGATGTGACATTTGGTTTGATGGGCTCCAGAAATTCCTCTGCTCAGCTTGGTGTTGTAGAGCCCTAGAGTCTTCTTTTTCCCCCTCAGTTCTGCAATACTTTGTCTTCTTCTGAAGAAGACCGAGTGGGGAAGGTGGGTTCAGAAGGAGTTTGGCAAAGACAAATCCATCTGTTGTAGATTTTGGAACTTTCTTGGCTTTTTTTGCAATAATGAACTACCTTAATGCATTTTGCAGGAGGAAGAGGAGTCCCCAAAATTCCAGTCATCTAATGAGAGAACAAAGTAATCCATTACACCTTCCAAAAACATCTTTTGAGGAATGCTAGCTATGTAGTCATATCCATTCAGCTTTATCTCCAGCAAGTTTTAGTGGTGCTAATGAGTATTTTAAATAATTGTGGACAAACCAGCAGCTGTAAATTGGGATTTAGTTTATAACTAAAAAGTTTCAGCCAATGTCATACCCTGAGGATGGTTCTCTTATGTCTCTACTTACGGTTACTCAGGAGATGAATTTCATGAGGCAGAGAAAGAAAGAGTCTCTTCTGAGAAGAGAACCAGGAGGAAACAAAACTGCAGAAATCCTGGCTGTTCCTTACTTAGGAGGTTGAAATATCAAATCTGTGTTGTCACAGATTAATGACCAATAAGTTTAAATATCCTACTTAACCTGCCCTAGATCAATGCTGCAGATTGTCTCCAAGGCACTCAGAGCCTTGTAAGAAATCAAAAAGACAAAAGGACGATTTTGGCTTTTTCCTCACGTGTACCTGAAAAGATAGAATCATTTTAAAAAACCCTAATGACCAGCAAAGCTAAAAAAACCCCAAAAAAACCAAAACAAAAAAGCCCCCACCTAAATATATTTGTAGTCATCTTTATTCTTAGAACTAGGAAGTTCTGAAAACTTTCTGAACCTTATCCTGTTGTTGGAATGTTTATAGAGAGCACAGGAATCCCTCTAGCAGTCATCCCATTTTCATGTGATATTAGTAAAAGCTGCATGACTATGAAACACTCATTTGGAAATGAAAACGTTTGGGGTATTTTTGTGAGATGCACAGTCACCTACACAATATGATGATATTCGTTTTGGTTCCAAGAGAAAAAAAAACTCACAAAAGTCTTTGAACTCTTATTTTTGTGGTGCTGTCATACTTTTTTTTCCACACAAAATATTATTGCTCAATGGAGAGAAAGAGAAGGACATAAAAAGTCTGTCTTGGCTGTTGTCAGGGAACCATCCCACCCTAACTGTAAAATCTTAGACTTAAATATCTTTAATAACTTGTAAAAATCCTATGTGCAAGGATTGGGCCTTGCTTCTGACTCATGGAAGCATTTCCTTGGGGAAATTATTCCTTTATTATAGGAAGTAATTCCCTTATTACAGGAAATTATTGCTGTGCAATAGTCGTGTATTGTATTTCTGTTTCAGTCAGTCCTTATATCATCCAGGACTTCTTCAACTCTGTTCTTGTCCTTTTCTCATCTATTCATAATGTCAACATCATCTTCATTGACAGTTTTGAATAAATTATTTGTCTCTGATAAAACTGCAAAAGATAAGAATGAGACGCGGAAATTCTGGGGAACAACACAGCCCCCAAATCTTTTCTTCCCACCAATTTAAGGTCTGTGCTGGGCTTACATGACAAGGGTTAGTATTACATTTTTTTGGCTGTTTCTAGCTATGCTACTCCGCTATTAATTAGCAATAAATTAAATTTGTCTTGCCCAATTTGAACTGTTTTGCCTATAAGGTAATTGGTGAATTCCCATAACAGGAGATCCCTGTCATTATTTAGATTGACAGGTTTTTTTTGTTATATTTTCTCCCCCATCTTGTTGAGAAGGGAGAGTGAGACAGAGCCTTGGAGGGCACCTGGTCAATCCACCTCAGGTTATGTTAACAAGTCAACTTTTATTGTTTTAAAAATTGCAAACCAACAACCTTCAGCAGCTAAAACAAGAGTTCATTTAATTGAAAAGGTACAAGGCTATTTGTGTTTAGTATCCTACCATGCAGAATATAACTTCTAAGTTCCCAAATCAAAATATTGACATATTTAAAACCACTATCAGGATTACTAAACCTGAGCAAATAAACAAACTAAAATACTGGAATTGTAATATTTAAAACCATAATCAAGATTACTAAGCCTGAGCAAATAAACAAACTAAAATACTGGAATTGTAATATCTGTGAAGGAATTGATACCTCTGGCCATAAAGGGTGCACAGACTTTATACACCCATTATTTTAATTATTGATGAAATAATTTCTGGAAATAAATAAAAATTACAATCCATTTCTAAGTAATATCTTTATTCCTAAAAATTCTATAAAATCCTAGGTGTGTCATGTGAAAAGAAGGTTTAACTTCAAGAGAAATGTCCAGTGGAAACTGAGTATCTTTTTGGTGCAAAATAATTCCTTTAGGTTGGTGCTTGCAAATTTATTATGATGAGTGCCATGACTGAAAATGAAAGATTTTTGGGCTGTGTAATTCTATGTAATTCTGCACATTTCTCCCCTGAAATGTGAATTCCAAGTCTGGGACAACATGGAATATCTCAGGGGGAGTTGCCCAGGAGTCTCTCAGTGCCTCACAACATGCAGAGCTTTGGTTTTCTACTTGGAACAGAATCCTGGGCTGAATTGTCTCTTTTTTATCCTTTTTTTTTTGTTTTTTTTTTCCCCATTTAAATTATTTTTTAACTAGATACACCTCATTGGCTTCATTGCTGTCCATCCTCACAGGGGTTCTGTGAAATAGGGAGCTTTTCAAAGCAGAAGGAACACAACACTTCAAAGAGATGTGCCAAAATACCACATGTAATTTCTTGATAAACCAGGCTTTTCCATCAGGCCCAGGTTACTTCTAAGTTAGAGAACCATTTTTAAGAATTTTTTTTCAAAATTTATTTGCACTGGAATTATTTTTCTAGAAGGGCTTTAACTTTCTTGAGCCCTTCTTGCTGTCAATGAGTACATAAATAATGAGTCAGAGCAGAGCCACTGCTCACACACGGCTCTGCCCTCTTGGCAAACCCTGATTGCTGCTGGGTAAATTGCAGGAAAATAGAGTCCACTGCCTGCTTTTAGGAGTTTTGAAACAGAGCCATTTGTGTATTTTTATATTTATATTCATATTCACTTTGAAGAAAACCAATATCTTCACGTTATCCTTTCTTATCTTTATTTACTCAATTTCTCACAATCTCTTGGAAGGACACAATGTCTGCTTTGTCACAATTTATTACTCAGACAGCTTCAAAAAATAGTCCCATTCATATAGATTTCTTTTCCAGACTCTTCTTCACACTTTTTAATTTCTTTTTTTTTCCTATAGAGACCATATATCTTTAAAAGGAAAAACAAACAAACAAACAAAAAAACCCCAACAAAGCCAAACCCCACTGTAGGGAGATTTTGTGTCAGGAACTGAAATAACCTCAGTGAGAGCAGAGTTCCCTAAATTTCCACGTGTAAGTGTAACATTATGCTACATAAGTAGACTGGAATAGATAAACATAAATTCTAAAGCTGACTGCACCAGCCTTGAAAAGCTGTAATTAAGGTAAAGAAAGTCCAGGGAACGATCTCTGAGGAAATAAAAATAATGAATGAAAGAAGGAACCATTTCTCCTCAGTACATTATTCCACAATAATTAACATTTTTTATCGCTGCATATATATCTCCAATTAGCTATCTGAAAACTGAGGTCTGAGTTAATTGATTCTGTTATACTTGTGTAAATCTCAGCTAATTCCATGTGCTTCAGCAAAGCTGCTCTGGTGAAGCTTGATGGCAGGATCTGGTCAGCCATATGGGCTGCTTTGATCATCCTAAACTGCTCATTTAGGAATGTACAGTAACTAATACAGATTAATACAAGCGTTTAGCTGCAAACCAAGAAAAAATCCAATATTTCCTATCTTCCTGCATGTGAAAATACCATCTAAGTACTATATTATATAGGAATGTAATAATGAAGTGAAAGGATAAAATTTGATTTGGATGTTTGTCCTTAAACCAGCATGGTTTTCTACCAAATCTGACCTTTTATTTTATTTTATTTTATTTTATTTTACATAGGATTTTGCAATTCCAATGTATATTCTATCCAGCAAAGACTGAGACAAATACAGAAGATGACATAACATAGGAATTTTATATACACACACTCACACATAWTGGCAGTGGTATTACCTGTAAAACTCACATTCAAATATTATTGAATATGCATTCTTAACTTCCTTGTCTTCAGCTGATGCCAATTATTAAATTTATTGAAATTCAGTAATTTGATGTATTTCTCCTGAGAACGTACATTTGTTATGATTTGGAAGGGAATGCTGCTTTGATTTGATTTTTTCTCACCTTTCAGAATCTTGACATGAATTTTTGTATAAAGCATAGATCTGTTAATTTGGAAAAACCTGCTGCTATTTATGTTTTTCTTCTTAGACTCTGGACTACTTTGGGAAAGCTTGACAATGTGTAATTTTCAAAGGAGCTAAGCCATGTTTCCTTGTGATAAA
>QVAJ01000001.1:1586041-1597725 GCA_003546035.1 Mixornis gularis
CTGATCTCTCACCTGGAGCAGCTGAGCAGGAGCTTCAGGTCAAAAGCAGAATTCTTTACTGGCAGCACAGATGTCCAGCAAAAAGGACTGACCTGGTTCAAGTGGTTCTCTAAGGAGTTTGTTATCTATGGGATGGAATGGATCCATGAGGCTGCAGGACGGTTATCTGAGAACTGAAGTATCTCTGCTCTCTGATTCTTTATAGCTCCCTAAAACCCTTCATTCTCCTGTTAAAGGGAAAGGCCGACTGAAGAAAGAGAATTTGTGTTAGCAAACATGGATTCCCAGTTTTATAATGGACCATTCTATACTCCAGGTATGTTTTTTTTTTCCTTGGAAGTCTCCCTAATTCTGAACCATAAGCAGAGGGAGTCTTCTTCATCTTCACAGCCACTGAGAAAATACCKTCAAATTATTAAATTATTGCTGGAAGGTTCACTTTGGGTACAGGAACAATCACAAATAATTTATCAGTTGTTTGTGCAGATTAATRTCTGGATGACATTTACAGGAAGGAACTTCAGGTCTCAGAAAAGTTGATAAAGACGGTGATTATTCCTAAGATATTTACACAATTTTCCAAGAGAATCACTCTGAATGAGAGAAAAAGTACTTAAAAGTTTATAATGCTAGTTTGAATAATATGTAAAGTGGTGAAAACTACATTGTAGATCACTATATTAATAGAAAAAATATAGCATTAATCTTATTTGTACTTATAAGATCATTTATAGTAAAATGATTTCAGAATTAGATGGCAATAACCTGGAGCTKTTAGTTGTTAGCGAGTGACTTTTTATTAGAGAATAAAAGAGACTTCCTTAAATTATGGCTAAGAACAAAGAACAGAAGCTCTTCAGTCTATTCTGTTTCTATTTTATGCTTTATGTATTTCTCTACAAAAAGYCCAATAGTGACAGACAATACAAGATTAAATGAAATTTTTACGTGAGCCATGTTTGATGAAATTTCATAATATTAGAAATGGCAAGGGTTCAGCTCAACTATTGCTACGCCAATTACATAATTACATATTACAGCAAATATATTAGTGGTTTTGCCAATCTAAACATATTTCCTTTAGATTTTCTCCTTTAAATCAACTTATTTTTATCCTATGGGCTGCCCATTATCTTTCACCAAATATGTGAAACAGAAGTAAATTTTTGGAAGAAAATTTTTTTTTCACTGAATTTTAATTAAATCAAGAACAGCTGAGTCATTTTTGTTCTTGTTCCTATGGAGATCATAATTTTTTTGTTTACAGTGGGTTGTTTTATATAATTTTTTAATATTTTAATACTTTAAACTTCCACAAACTTTGATCAGCCATATTCTACAAGACAAGTAGGCTTTGGAAATGGAGTAAGGGRCTTAGGGAATGCCTGAGGAACAACCATGTGCTCCTGGGATTCTAGGATATGACATCCTGTGCCAAAGTAGTTTGGAAAAAGAAATATCCTGGAAGGATATTTCCTGAATGGAAATAAAATTTAAAATAAAATAATAAAAAATAATACAAAAATATTTCTTTATACAATTCTTTCCTTGAGCAGTACTTTTTTCTCCACTTTTAACAGGAAAGATCTTTAAAAACACAGGAATATAAGGATGGGTTAAAATCAGCAAGCTGGGTTGCCATAGGGAAATCAGGCACTGGATTAAACTAAAACTGAAGTAAGAAACTTAAAATCAAAAATGCCATTGATATAATTATAAGATTACATGAATTGATCCAGGCCTGAACGTAATGGGAAAAGCAAGATCAGTAGAAATTGTCAGAATATAACTTTTTAGTGTTTGTAATTACTGTATTTAAGTTTCACATGCACTTGTTAAGAATGAAAGCTTTTTTTCCAGTGTCAGAATTGTCAGACTCCAGTTGTAGCAAATCAGAGACTGCAGTTTTGTATTCAGAATGGCACCTTGCTGCTTTGGGAAAGGCACACTGACATTTCACCGTGCAGAAAAAGGTCTTGGAAGTGTTACCTGTCCCTCAGAAATGTTCCAGTGAAGTGAGACGTGGCCGTGTTCGCAAGGCCTTGGTGACAAACCCTCGCCACTGGCTACGTGTACACTCCATTATTCATTCCCCCCCTCCAGCAGCTGATACAGRTTGTCATTACCCAGCTCTCTTCGAGGCTTATGCTGGAATTATTTATGTCAAGACATTTCAAYTAAGGGAACAAAGACCAGGTAAGACTCTCTCTGAACAATGGATTTTACATAACAGTGGCGCACCACAGCTTCGGTTTCAACCTAGAGAGTCTTCCCTGTGCAATGTGGGTTGGAATCTAAACTGATTATCTAYTGACATCCACAGATTGATTCATCAGTGATAAACAATCACAAACATGACAGATTTGTTGCAGCAGCCCTCTCCTTAGAGGGTAGAAATGAGCCAAAACACAAACTTCTTGTTTATCACAGCATGAAAAGGGTCCTGGTTTATCCCTCTTTACAGCTCAGCCATCCTGACTCCAGCCATTCACTGACTCTGCCTGCACCAAGCTCCTGCTGTAGGTTTCCCCTGCAGCCTCTGACTGCTGCTTATTTCCTGCTGAACTCTGACTGCAGGGATCAGTTTGCAGACTCTGACTGCAGCTTTTACCCAGCTAGACTGTGGCTGCAGGTTCCAACAACAGGCTCTGACTGCACACCCAGACTGACCCCACAGCARTGATTCTCTTCCCAGGATCCTCCTTCTTCATGATCCTCTCTCACCAGCTAACCCACTCCCTCTTATTGCACTTATCTTTATTGGTTACAGCTGTGACTCATTAGGGGTGAGGCTGTATTGGGTAATTAACACAGCTGTTACTTATCAGGGGCCAGGTCACCTGTATTCCCTTCTCCTACAAGATTCAAAGAGCCCCCCCTGGCTTTCAGAATTCCTGCTCAGAGGGGAGTCTGGGTGAGTCAGGATCCAATCCCAGGCTTGGGCAGTAGCTTATGTCCAAAGGGATGTACAGGTGTTTTAAATGACTTTGTTCCACAGTATTAAGGGTAGCCAATCAAATATATTTATAGAAATAAAACAAATAATTTATTTAAATTGATGAAGATAATGATAGCTATTAGACCAAAAGATCTTAATAGAATTATTTACTATACAATACAGGCAGCTCTAACTGTTTGACTATTCAAATTTTCCTTCAATCTGCAGCAAGGAGCATTAGCAGTGTACTGGGCAGGGAGGTGGATGAAATGAGGACATAATTCCAATTCTGAGGTAAAAAAAGAGACAAGGATTTCATACGAGATGCAATATCAATGGCAGGGCAGGGAATGGCCCCACCGTTCTTACTACTCCATTTCTTGAACTTCCCTGAAAGCATTTCTTCTCATGGCATAATAAGCATGGAGCAGTATCCCTTCCCAAGGAGAAAGGGATTTTGGTTGCCAAGGGTTGGAAGCCAAGGCATAATTTAAAAGCTTTACCAACAGCAGCACAAAGCACAACATCGCCTGTATCGATAGTTTTACACTTTTTAGGAAGATTTTGGAACAATTCCAGGGTGGTGTTCACTACCAGGGCAGTGGTGGACTCAGCTCCCCTGGAATTGTTTAAAAAAGGTGTAGATGTGGCACTTGGGGGCTTGATTTAGTGGTAATCATGGTGGTGATGCTAGTTGAAAGTTGAACTTGATCATAAAGATCTTTTCCAACCTTAATCTTCCTATGATTCTATAATCTGTGACCTCAGAAGTTTTTTGCCTACTTAAGAATCAACTTGATCCAAATCACAACCAACTCTGACATCGTAATTGGTTAATTGTTTTAGGCCACAAAAATAAAAAAAATAATCCTTAGAGTAAATTTCATACATCTGTTTTAATACTTTGCATGCAGTTTGCAGAGTCTGTGGAGGAGTGCAGCTGTTCTGTAAAAGTCTTATGAAATACAAGGTTGCACTGCACCAGAACATAAATCCTGCTGAAGATTCAAGTACCTTGAGTGAAAAGCGTTGGTCTGTGGCTGATGAAAATGCCAACAGGTGTATAAGCTGAAAAAATGTAAGCCATTTTCACCTCTCTAGTCCTGGTCTTTCCAAGTTTCTTTTCCCAGGGTCATGCCTAGAATGTGTGTTCTTGAGGTCTGCTGCTTGCAAATATGCAATCATAATTCCTGACCAAAGGCAAAGGGAAAAAAACCCTTTTCTGAAATGATGAATATTTTAGCAACTATAACAAGAAGAGGAATAAGTTATTCATGTAAGAACAAAGAGCAGCCCMAAAGCCCAGATCAGTGTGAGCAATTCGAGAAATAATTTAATATTTGACAGGACAAATGTAAAAGCAACAAGCTGCTAAATGCTCACACTGGCACAACTTCCATGTCCATCCCATATTCTGTTTTCCCAGGCCTGTTAGTGAATAATCAGGACTAATGATTTTACACAAGTCTAAAATATTTTACCTTGCAAGGTGCCATGATGGAGGCTGCCCTTCCTGACCTTGAGGAATGAGATTTTTCATTCCACTCATGAAGTGTAATGTCGTTGAAACCAATTTAATGCATTCATTTCAATTGCATGATATTTTTATACAAGATACAGTGCAGTTACTTTGTGGAGGGGTTGTATTTTTTTTTTTTTAACTCAGAGAACTGTAATTCTATTAATATGACACCTACCTTTTCTATTTTTGATGAGATATTTTAATTTTTGAAATTACTCTGGGAATCCAGGTTATGTTTCCAAGATTACAATTATATTATATTTAATCCCAGTAAAATAATTTTCTTTCCTGGTCAAAAATTGTAGTTGCAGTGTAACAATTCTGAAATTTCTACCTGCACATTACAGAGATGAGGGCAAAGATTTCGCTGCTTACACAATTTTGCATGGTGACAAAAAGAGGCAAAAGAAGAAAAGCAATTTAAAACTTAATAAATAAGAGATTGTCTCCACCCTCCCTGTGCTCGACTTATTCTTAAATTATGGGAACAGAACATTCATTTGATCAGAAGTGTGAATGGAATTATTGGAATTAATGCAACATGAAAACCTAAAGATCTAAAAGACAAAAAGGAAGAGCAGCAAGTAAGGAAAGGGCAGTGCCTCCCCTGGAACTGAATTGAAAATATTCACCAGAATTAAATATATTGTGATTTTGGTGATGTAATTCTGCTAATTGCCTCTTCTGATAAAAATCTTTGTCCAAGGTCAGATGAACTCTTAAATTGTTGTGCATTCGTTGATTCTGTTTCTTGACACACAAAAAATAGATTGATGCTAAACTTAAACCAATTTAAAATAAAATTAACTAAGTGGAGCTTCCTTTGATATCACAAAAGTTCATTGAACAAAAACTTTTATCAGAAGTGGCAGAATAATGTCACCAAAACCACGGCTGGTCTATTTTGATAAAAAGCCCAAATGAAGCTCATGTGACTGTAACTGGGCCAAACAAAGGTATCTGAAGCGGGAATCTGGAGCAGAGTTTGATCTTCTTTCTCTGGATCTGTACCTAGATGTCCCTGGAATTGCAGTGTTCTGTCCTAAAATCAGTTATATCCTGTGGCTTACCCCAAAAGAGTCAAGATTTAGTACATTTCACTTTGCAATCATCACAGAAGAGATATAGCTTCCATTTTCTATGGAAGAAAAGATAATGGAGGAGGGACCTTATTTTTTATAAAATGCTCCTTTTCTTTACACAAATACCATCAAAGTGGAAGCTGTCACTGGACCCTTCATCCCTATGTGCTCCTGTACCCTGCTGAGTGGTATCACATTTATTAGGAGTGTTATTAGGAAGTCTTCCTCCAATGTGTCACATCTGTCACATCTGTCTTTCACTGCCTAGCTGGCTGTCCTCTGCTCTTTTGAGCATCAGCTCATGAGGCAGCTCTTTCCCCAGGCTGATTTTCACAGTGGAGGGAGCAATGTATGACCTGATTTTTTTTCTTTAATAAAATAAATTTTAATTGATTTGGTACTTTTTCTTTCTCATATTCATTTAAATGGTGTATCAGGCAACCACAGGGTTATGTATATGTGTGGAGAAATATGTCACCTAAACAGATGTGATGTAATGATGTGTGAAGAGACCTGAATCAGCAGGTGGGAACACATTTCAGGGTTTAGTGCAAGGGAAAAGGCTGTAGCAGGAAAGAGGAGGAGGAGGGAACAAGGAGTGTTATAAGAGTTGCCTGAAGTTATTTTTACATCATTTTCTGGCATTTTTTTTTCTTGCAGACAAGCTAATATAATAAGGTATTTAAACAATATTGTTGTCTTTCTTGAGAGGCCCTTGTTTACAGTTGTTCACTATTACTGCTCTATTCTCCTGACACGCCATAAATCTTGTTTGGTGCCTGCTGCCCAAAAATGCCATGTGGAGCTGTAGAGAGTTAGTTTGAGCTCARTGGGCACTTTTCGGCTGTATTTACCTGTTTATTGGTTTGGTTACCAGCACTCATTTCAACTGGAAACTGAATCAGGGAATCACAGAATATCCTGAGCTGGAAGGAACCCACAGGGACCATCAAGTCCAACCCCTGGCCCTGCACAGACACCCCAACAATCCCACCCTGTGCATCCCTGGGAGCRYTGTCCAAACACTCCTGGAGCTCTGGCAGCCTTGGGGCTGTGCCCATTCCCTGGGGAGCCTGGGCAGTGCCCAGCACCCTCTGGGGAAGAACCTTTCCCTGATCTCCAGCCTGACCCTGCCCTGGCACAGCTCCAGTCATTCCCKGGGTCCTGGCCCTCTGCTGCCCCTCAGCCCTCACTGAGGTCTGACCTCAGTCTCCATTTCTCCAGCTGAACAAAACAAGTGCCCTCAGCCTCTCCTCAGATGGACAAAACCTTTTTAATTCCACRCTGTTTCTATACCACATCACTCCCGAGGGCTTTAATTCACAGATACTCCATGCTTGCTAAAAAAAAAAAAAAAAAATGGGGTTACCAAGTTGCCTACACCCTTTAGAATTACAGCAGAGAATTATTTGTACTCATCTTTGAAAATCTGTCCTCTGTAAAACGTGATGATAACATTTCCCTTGAAGGGTTTAGTGGAAAATGTCTCCTCTTAACAACGTGTGCGGCGCCGCTTGTCCTGTTGGTGCTCTCCTGCAGCAGACCATAAATCACTGCAGAATTACTGACAGCCTGCACCACCAACATGCTGTACCTTACTCTGGGACCTAATTATATCACCATCCCATGGCAGCACCTTTGAAAGGGKTTTGTCAGCATTTTCAGTACACCAGCTTTCCGGTTCTTTCCAAGGTGGATGAAAACTTAATATATCAGTAATTCCAAAATCGTATCTGCTTGAGCAGACACAAAAGTTGTCAGTCAGGATTTGATTTTACTTGTCTAAGGTATGTTCTAGTTTTCTTCATTTATTTTTTTCCAGCTGGGGTTAAGAATCTCACAGCAGCTTGTGTGTGTTTTTGAAAAGTTCCTATAAAAAGCTGTTCAGTGTTTCTCACTTATTTCTAATTATAGGTGAGGTAAACGGCTGCTGAATAATGAAGTGTTAAATATATTCAGTGTACATACAAAAGTGCTGGAGGGTAGGAAAGAAAAAGTTATCAAAAATAATTACCTGCTAGTGCTGCCTCCTGGGATCATCCTAAGTAAAATGGCACTGTGATTTCTGAGAGAAATTTGAGAGAGTTGTGAGAAATCCAGGAGCCTTTACAGCAACGTGCATTGATACCGSTCATATTCTTCAATGTTTGCACATCAAGCTGTTATTCATTTTGTATTTCTCCCCTGGTAATTTTTTTTCTGTCATATTGAAGAATTTTTATTAATATAATATATACTGTAGGTGATTCTAGTTCTAGAAATTAGTATTTTAATTTTAACTGTGATTTAAAACTTCAACTATTTCCACGCTGGTTCATTTTTTTTTTTTYCCTAAGTGAGGCAGTAACTACAGAAGAGAGGATGGATTAAATCAGGTARCAGAGATTACTTTATTGCTAAAATATCAAACTAATCAACGAGACTCATGATTTGACAGGTGGAAACAGTACTGGTGGTGGTGAATTACAATTGCTACGTGGTGATAGTCCAGGGAAAGTGTCACTTATGGCATCAGGAGTAATAAAAGGAATCATATGTTGGACATTTTGCTGCCATTTCATTCTGCAGCACCAAAGTCAATGAAAAGCATTGATACAGTTAGCTGTTGGCTCGGGATAATCTCCATCTGGAGCACTCTGGCTAACACTGTTTTGTACCTGGGACACACTCCAAATTCAATTTAGCCAGAAACACTTCTCAGCACATTTGGAAGAACTGCCTCTTCCACCTTCCTCGATGAATTTGCCTCGTGTGCAGCTTTGCACAGTTTTCCTTCCTGTATATTTTGGACTATCAATATATTTTCTTTCCTCAAAATTGTCACACCATAGTAATGAAAATATTTCTGATTTCTTTTTTGCTTTGTACCAATTCCTTTGAGAGCTCTGCTTCTGCTGCTCTTTGTCTCAGTAAAACCTTCCCAAGCTTTAATGCCGTAGTTGCCTTTCCTGGTCCTGCGCTTACCACACATAAATTGGCAGAAATTAAAGGCTTGAGTGCCCAATATTTTGAAAACCAGCATTGCAGCAGCTCAGTGCCCATCCCTTGACGTGCAGGGCAATGTGCAAGATGCCAAAATTTCCCAGATTTCCTCCAAATGTTGTGTGAGACAGCTCATCTGCCCTGGGCTGGGGAGGAACAGACACTGTGGTGGTGGCAGGGCTCAGGTTCCTCCTTCCCTGGCCCCTGTTTCCCTTGCTGTGCCCTCCCGAGGAGGCTGGGAGATCGTTTTCCAGAGGCACTACAAGCAAACAATAGGTACAAGAGCCATAATATCTGCACTTTGTGGGGAGAGGCAGGAGGAGCTGGGGTTCACTGCTGGTTGCGTTTTATCTTCTTTTCTGCCAGATTTGGGATTAAATGCTCAAGATAGGAGATAGTATTTCTTGTTCAGGCTCAGATGTTTATTAATTCTTATTTATATTACAGTCTCACAAACCGTGAGTTCTACAGCTCTTCTAGCTAACAAACTAAAAAATGGCTCCTATCTCTTTCTCTAGAAGGCCTCTTAAGAATAAACTGTCCAACTATGAAATGACACCTAAATTATTTTTACTTTTAACCCAACAACCCACCACCGGTGGCCCACAATGTGGACTTTTCTACCCAATTACAAAATACCACCTAAACCCATGAAGAAGAAGGTGAAAAAAAAGGACTAGCCTCCACCTTAAAACCTCCATCTTGCTTTATATATATATTTATATATATATATATATATATATATATATAGCTATATTCTAAAACCTTAAACTCTAACTTTTCCACCATGTGATATTACACATTTCTATTCAAACTACACACACCCATAATCCCAGTTCTATCATTCAATTTTGGAAGCCTTTTCCAAGGCTAAAATTCTCAGTGCTCAGGGTTCCAACA
Organism: Mixornis gularis; assembly: GCA_003546035.1. Taxonomy (NCBI): domain Eukaryota; kingdom Metazoa; phylum Chordata; class Aves; order Passeriformes; family Timaliidae; genus Mixornis; species Mixornis gularis. The sequence continues at coordinate 1,595,466 of QVAJ01000001.1, forward strand.
ACTGCCTGCTGTGTGTAACACCCAGCCAGTCCAGACCTTGGACACCCCTCTTTACTCCATGTTCTTCCTTGAAGAGAAAGCAGAGAAGAAGTTGATGGTTAACTTGTGTAAATATGATTTATCATTCCTAGACTCTTATCTAGGAGTAACCTCCTTCCTGCACCCACAAAGGACAGTTAATAACATGTTTTTACCTACCCCTTGCATCACTGATGCTGCTTCTGGGGTGAGTGATCAATCTTTACAATATGTAGCTATTCTCTCCTGGTGATAGTTCTAACCCACTTAAAGGAATACCCAAGTTCAATTTCCCACTTCAATTTCACCCCAAAGCCAGTGAAATTTCCCTCTTCAATTTTACCCCAAAGCCAATGAAATACCCTTTCCCYCTCTCTCCAGCAGACAGCAGAGCTGATCTGCATCCATCATATGGAGTGGGTCAAGGAGCAAAACTAAACCCAAGACCCATAACATTTTAAATTTTATTTTATGTTAAAGGACACAGGACTTGCCTGCACAGTGATGTGAGCAGCTCTTGTGTCCTGTTGGTGCACATGGAATCACTTCCTTCCTCAAACACAAATGCAAAATATCACAGAATGATAAAATCACAGAGTCATGCAATGGTTGGGTTTGGAAGGAACCTCAAAGATCAAGAGTTTTTAGGTAAAACTGTGAGCCAGGATCTCCCTTGACTTTCTTTTTGCAGTCTGAATTATTTCTATACTTCTCTTCCTGTTATTTTTTATTGGTCCAGCTTTTTCCTCAAGGCAGTCTGGCAGGCAAAACAAAAAAGAAAAGTTTCCTCCAGGTAATGTATTTTTTCCATGAAGATATGGCTTCAAAGATCCCAGTTCAGCTCCAAGTCATATAGCTGTAAATTGGCAGCACTCTGTTTAATCAACATTTTGATTCTAACTTCATGCTGCGGCTTTCCAAAGCAGAATTCAGGAAGAGGACTCACTTTTGAAAATAATATTTTGTTTCATATTTTTGTTTCAAATGAGTAGTTGTGCCACTTTGTGATGTGTGGTGGGCACAGTGGGATTCAGTCAAAGGTTGGACTTGATGATCCCTGAGGTCTTTCCAACCTTTATGATTCTATGCTTCAATGATTTTAACTTATATTGGTTTTACAGGTATTATTTTYCCCTTTCTTTTGCACATACATTCACACAGAGGCAAAGTAATAATTGGCAATACTGCTGTCTTAGAGAAATTGATTTTTGAAAGGCCAAACAAAATTAGCCAGGATTTTTCACATGCTAATGTGAGGAAAGGTAAAACAGCTTTTCAGACAGAATGAAACCTTGACAAAGATTTCAACTACACAGATCTGGCCAGGCTTCCTACAGTTTTCCTCTATGGCAGTAATCAGCCTCATGGGGAGGTCTGTAAAACTTTGGCAACACATTGAGAGCCCAGATGAATCCAAATCATGATAAATCACGAGGGACCTCATTGCAAGGCTTATTACAGCTCGACCAAACCTGGCCCAGCAAGTGAAAAATCAAATTGTCCTTGTGCATCTCAGGGGAGCAAACGTCCAACAAAACTCATAAAGAGTAGCAGCATCATATTCTGCGTTCAGAATACCTTTTGGGCTTCATAAAAAATCTTTTTATTTTTTTTTCTCAGAAAATTTCCATCGTGCAAAGGGGTGAAATTAAATGATGAAAACAAGCAGTTAATGACTGGACTTTGTGTTACAGAAATCAGGTACAGGATGCCAAAGAAAATTATTCCTAAATTGAGTTTAGCTAGTGGGAGGAAGTAGAGCTGTAGATAYTAGGAAGTTTAGTTCCTAGATCTCGTTTTTCTGTTTCAGAGCTRTGATTCATTTTGCTAAAGCAAGGACCATAAACATGAGGTCTCATTTTGCCCCTCAGCTGCTTCTCATTAGGCACCTCCAGGACCCTTCCCCAACCTCGTGTCCTTCCTCTAGACACTCTCTAACACCTGTATTTTTTTTTGGTAATCTGACAGCCAGAATTACACACAATATTCCAGGTGGGGCAGAGCAGGACAAGCCACCCCTGGAACAGCTGGTGATGTTGGGCCTGGTGCCCCCCAGGATGTGTGTGAAAATCAGCAAAAAAGCCAAATCAAATTTCTTCATCTACACTCTCCACGTATTTCAAAACCACCACCTTCACTGCTGCTTCGTAGATAGGAACAGTCCTATATTGTTCATGTGATGCCTTAGGTTTTATCTTTCATGTTTTTCACATTCTGTGCTGCCCAGGGGGGCAGTTCTGAG
>QVAJ01000001.1:1606726-1618291 GCA_003546035.1 Mixornis gularis
GCTTAACCCTAAACTCAACCCTAAACTCAACCCTAAACTCAACCCTAAGGTCTCTCATCTTAAAACTTAGGAAATAAGGATTGCATATGTAACTTCGCCTATGTAAATCCCTATAACATTATGAAGAAAAAGTGAACAATTTGGATCTCAGTGTTCCCAGAAACAAACTGAGTTTGTTTATTTGTTGGCTTGGTTTTTCTTTTGGTTGTTACTTGGTTTTCCTTTGTTTTGCTGAGCTTTTAAGTCTTTAAGCAGTGTTATCCCACTCACATTTTTATCCAACTAGGAACACCAAATGGTTTATAAAACAGTCTTGTTGTTTTCAGGCTAGTACTTTATTCAGTACCAGAGTGGAGATTGCTTAGCTTGGCTGTTCATATCCTGAAATGATTTAAGTGGCCCTTGAGGTCTGTTAAGAGCAGTGCATTTGATTAAATTAGCCAACAACAATTAATTGCTTCTAACATCCTAAAGTGCCCAAGATACCAGAACAAAGGAAGTTCTTGTGGTCAGTTCCCGCTCTTCTGTGCTGAAAAGACCTTTTTCTTTTATGTGTCATTATGAATTTAACTAAATGAAATCTACTGAAGATCAAGACAGACTTTGTTCAGAATGAGAAGCTTGGATTGTCTGCAGCAGATGATCAGTTTCTTTGTCTTCATATTTTTCAGAATAAAAGTAATTCTCTTGTTCATGCAGTTCAATAAGGGACTAGATATAAGGAACCCAGATATGCATTAAAAAAGCAAAGAACCACTGTAAAATTTAAAATAATTTGCAAAGGATTATTTTAATTTAGTTGCTTTTTTCATTATATTTTAGGAAAATATAGCTTAGGGGCTTTTTTGATGTATTATAAAGACACATGAAGGAAAGAGAAATTAAGAAAATTTTATAAAATCCAAATGAAAAAGTGTTGGGTAGGAAGAAATCCTACTCCCTTAGATAATTACAGAGACATTGAGAGTTCCCTGTTTAGAGTCCTGCAATTGGAATAACAGACTTTTGTAAGACCAGAGATTCAGAGCCAACAGGAAATTCTTGGGGAAATAAGTTTCTCTAAATCTCCATGCAGCATAGATTTACATGAATTTATTTGAAGGACAGGAGTCTACTATACTGCAATAGTGGTGAATTCTTTTAATTTAAGGCAACTTTCAACTACTTTAGAAGGTCCCAGGCAACTTCGTTGGAAAAAAGATCCCTACTTGTGAGTAAAGCACAGAGAAAGTACCATTATCATCCTATAAAGGGAGGGTCTTGTCCCACTCTGCTCAAGCCAGGACTKGGACTTGATGATCCCAGTGGGTCCCTTACAGCTCAGGATATTCTGGGAGTCTACAATTCTCTGATTCTAATAATGAACCTGATTACTGGTGCTTTTAAAAATGCCATAGAAAAATAGAATTGAAACAATTGGACTGTGTAATTCCAAACACTGAGATTCTAGAAAATAAAAATATCCTGCTGTTTAAAACTGTGTGATACTATGAAAACATGTCTAATGTGAATATTTAACGTATATATACATATATATACATTCACCTATCTAATATAGAATCACAGAATTATTGAGGCTGAAGAAGACCTCCTAGATCATCAAGTGCAACCTTCGACCAAATCCCCTCGTGTCCACTAAATCCCATCACAAAGTTCCATGTCCACTCCTTTTTTGAACACTTCCAGGCATGGTTGCTCCCTCTCTATCCTGGGCAGCCCCTTCCAATCCCTGACCTGTGTGTCAGTGGAGAAATTTTTCCTAATATCCGACCTGGACCACCCCTGGCACCACTTGAGGCAGTTTTTGACCYTAAATGACTTTTCTGATATCGTGCTAAATGAAATACACTTTTTGAARTTTAAAAATAAAAAAGCTTTTCAACTGCATTTAAAGTTGCAAAGTAGTGATAATCTATGATATTATTGTTATTGTTGTGATTATTATATATTTTATTGTAATCCTGGATTACAATGAAAAGGTGTAACCAAAAGTGTGTATTCTATCACTATCTCTTAAAACCAGGTGGGGAAGTGCTCTTTACCTCTTCCATGACTCATCCCTGATAACTCCCTTTGAAGGGATATCTTCTGTTAATAGGCCATCAAGCCTTACTGCATGACTCATAAATTACATCACCCCATTGTGAGATGCTCTGTGCAGGGAGAGGAACTAAGCATTCCTACCTGGATGTAATCTGTGGCTTGGAACACCACAGTCAGCCCTTACCTACTGGACTCCCAGAGGACAAGAGCTACATAACCACCACTGGACCTTCAGAGGAAGACYAGACCCTTCTACAGGATCACCACTTCAACACAACCATGTCTGTCACTGCAACATGATTGCAGCCACCATTTATTGGGACTGCTGTCACCACCTGACTGACAGGGTGTCAGGTTGTATTCTGACTCTGTCAGTGTTTCTGTACTATTGCATTTATTTTAATTTTCCTATTAAATTGTAGCTATGACTTGGAGTCTCCTGCTGGTTTGTCTACAAACTATTGCAGTCTTGAAACCTGAGAGAGAATATAAGAACTTGAGACTGTTTGCAGAAACTTGAGTTCTTCTCTCTGCTAACCAGAGGCTCTGATTTGCCACAGTCCAGCTCCAATTACTAGAGCTGTTAACACTAAAGGCTGCTTGCTCCAAGTGGTGTCAGAAGCTGCTATAGGGTGTAAGTTGCAGGAGGTTGTGCTGGGGCCTGCTGTAGCTCCAAAGGCTGAGCAAAAACTCCTAAATGGAAAACTGCTGCTGTTTCACATGTCCAGGCTTATCCCAGGAGCACAACACCAGTAGAAGGACAAGTCCATTTATTGATTAGCAGTGGAATCAAAGAGATCACGAGCACAGTGCTTTGAAAATCACCACTGGCTGCTAAATATATTCTGAACTTCAGTCGAGATGAAAATCAGAAGCAAATCCTCACTGCCAGATATCTTGACAGGGTCAGGAATGGTCCATRTGGAATTCTAGATACACATAGTAATGAATACATTTTTTTTTTCCCCCCTACATCGGTATGTAAGTTCTATTTCATACTCCTGTTGTTTCCATAACAACATGCAATGAAACACAACTGAATGGTTTGTGTGAGGGTATGTGTAYGCTCCTTTAAGGGCATCTGGTCAAGGGCCTTTTGCAAGGCAAAAAAAGGGGAAATAAGTAAACCAGGAAGCCATAAACACAAGGACACAAACCTGACTGACAAGTAGGGGAGTTGGTGATGAGAACCAACTGATGAGAGCATGTGAGCATGAGTGTTCATGCCAGCCAGGTTATCTCGACAGGGACCTGGGAAACTGAGAAATTAAGGGCARAACTTAGGGACCAGAAACAAAAGAGGCACAGAAAAAAACCAACCAACCAAMCAAACAAACAAAAAACAAAACAAAACAAAAAAACAAAAAACCAAACTCAAAGGCACAGATCTGACAAAACAAGAAAAAAGCTGCTCACTCACCCTTAGTGCTGGGCTATGGGGAAACAACAGGAAGGTCAACCTGGATATTGGGGAGAAGTCTTTCCCTGTGAGAGTGGGGAGGTCCTGGCAGAGGGTGCCCAGAGAAGCTGTGGGTGTCYCTGGATCTCTGGAATTGTCAAGCTTGACCAGCTGGCATTTGGGGCTCTCAGGCATGTGGGATTTGCTACATTGGCTCACTTTCACAGTAGGTATTTAAACATTTGTATATATACTTGTGTGAAGGATAAAATTACAGCTTTTTATCCATACATCAAACAGTCTCTAAATTTTAACTCTGTACTTATGTCTGCGTCAGTGCATTTGGCACAAATCCTTTATTTGTGATACTGAGCACCGAAGACAGGCAGAGGGAAGTCCAGGAGAAAAATAAATGCACTTATTCTACTTTTCTCAAGCCTGTGCTTTGATTAACTATGGCCTCATGAAATGTTGTCTTTCAAAAGTATTCTAAAGGTATTAGATGTAGGGGAAAGTGTATAAAAGGAACAGGAATATTAATCCTGTTAACAGGATGTTAATCCTTCCATGTGCTGAGAAAACACAATTACCAGATTACAATAGAAATAATTACTGAAGGTTCCAGCATTACTAAGGCAGCCTTTTATGAATATTTTTCCTATAACAAGCTAGAAGGATCCCAGTTGAATCCCAAGTGTTATTCATCTTAAGGCAAGCACTATAAGAACATTACATGCAGGTACCCACTGAAGCAATAAGATTTTGAAATGTCCTTCAGACATCCTTAGTGGGSAAAAGTTGATTTCTCTGCAAGACTGTTAAATCTCAGAACCATCAGTTCAGCACTTGAAGAATGGGAAGGCACAATTACTCACTACATCCAAAACATCTAAATTTTTTAGCATCATACATAGGTATRGAGAGAATACAACTGTCATGTCATTTCCTGCTGTATTTGAAAATCTCCTTTCTCTCATTTATTCCCCTGATCATTAATTTCGTTTTTTCAATAATAAGAAAGATAGAGGCAGTAGCATTCCCTAGAATTTAACCATCTCATCCCACCTGTGTGTAGTTGAAAACTGGCACATTGACATCAAAACTCTTTTTAAAAGAAGAAAGGCTCTTTTTCCCCTCACTCACGTTTTCCTCTCCAATGTGCAACTGGTTGCAGAGATAGTCCAGGAAATTGCTGTGCACTCAGTTCAGGTATCAGAGCCCACAGCCTGAATGATTTAGTGACAGCTTAGACTCAGCTAAAACCCTGTTCAGAGGAAGAATTTCTGCTGTTTCAAGTCCACTACTCCTGTTTTTTTGAGAGGGACGATATTTGGATAACTTCATATTGATTGGAAGCAGAAGGATGTCCTTAACACAAAGGATGAAAGTCACCCTCAATTTATAATCAAAGTAGATAAGGTCTTAAAAATAATAGCTCTTGACATTAATTCATTACGGATAAAACATCCTGTTTATTGATCATAACTTATTTATTTCAGGACTATTTGCTTTCACATATTTGGAGCAGAGGTCTGGAACAATGATTCCTTATTTCTAATTTTTGCTCCACAGTAGCCATTACAACTGGACAACTTGCAACAGTGCCTTCCATCCAATAATTRTAAAATTATAGTAAATTAGTTTATTGAACTGTTTAATAAACAGGCCCTTTTCCTGCTCAAATGAAGAGAAAGCAATGCTAAAACAAAGAAATCAAAGGAAAGTAAAGATAATGACCAGGAGTGGTTTTTCCCCTCTGGACACATCAGCAGAGTAAGCACTAAGGAAAAGTCAGATTGACACAACAAGAAATGGGCAAGAGAATGTGAGAAAGAATGAATTTCAGATAGAAATCAGGGGAAGAACCACAGGCACTCATAAAGAATATCCTAAGGCTCTGGACTTTAAGTTTGGTATGTATTAATTGATATAACACAACCATCAACATTAAATCTTATCCCGCCTTCCCAAGCAAAGTCTCAGCTAATAGTGCTTTATAGTTTGTTGAGTATTTAAGAAACAGTAACAACTGGGAGAGTAGGTAAGTGTTACAYTCCTAAATAGTTTATGTTCCTATTAATCCACCTGACTGTTGAACATAATATATCCAGGTTCCTTTTCTTGCAGGAGATAAAGCAGTTGTCTCTCCTCTGCCAGAGGATGCCCGTTCTGTAAATTCACCAATGAACAGTGAAGAGCTGCAAAYTGTTATTCCTTATCTAAAATGAAGCCAATTTCACCCCCTGTTASTTCCCTGTTGCTGCAGCAACAGAGGGAATTATGAGTGCTGAATATACTGTCCTTGTCTAGAGCTTGATTCTAGAGGCTAAACACATGACTTATTGGTCTTTCCTCCCCCATAAGTGGTAATTAATTTTATTTCAGATGTTTCTCTTCGGGAAATCAGTCTTGAGAGGTTGTACCTCTGAATTTACTTTGTATGCTGATCTTTTTCCACGTGTGTATTTCCAAAACCTCTATCAGCCTTTAATTTATTTACAGTTTGTGTAAATAAATTGTCTATATTTGCACCACTGAATTTTCTCCTTGTGAGTTATGCTTCCTGTACTCATCGCAATAATTTCTTGGAGACAATTTTAATTTCAGAGGTACAAGGGAAACCAAACCAAYGCAGATTGACAACCCAATTGGGCCAACACTACAAAATATGCTCAGAAACATTTATTTGAAGAAAAGTAATTTCAATTATACTATGTCTGACACTCTTCCTTGAGTTTTTAAATGCACTTGAGGATGGAAGTATTAGGTTTTATGGAGGTTTATGAAAAATTGTGGAAAATACTCATGCTAATATTTATTAAGAGGACTGAGCAACCTGGTCTGGTGGTGGARGGGGCTTGGGAAAGGTGATCTTCAGGGTCCCTTCCAACCCAAATGATTTTAAGGTTCTGAGAGAATCCAGGCAGACAATTTAAATGACATTTTGCAGTGTCATTCAGCAATAACTCTGAGTGTCATAAGCAGAAAAGAGCCTTACAGCAGAGTTACAGACTTAACTTGCCTTTCCAGCAACATTTCACCGGCAGCTGGGTAAAGCAAAAGCACAACCACTGGATAACTGGGGGATATTTTCCACACAACAAATATTCCCTATGAAAACAAACTGGTCTAGTCCTTGCAAAATAAATGAAGCCTTTTGAGGCCACTGGGGTTTGTGCAGTTTGTGGCAGCTGAACAAAGCCCGTCAAAACTCAACTGTGCCACTTAAAAATGGTAGAGCAGAGTTGTGCTGGSGTTGCTTTGGGCAGTTGTGCTGTTGTCAGGACAGAACTCTGACACCAAGCTCAGCCATTCCTTTCCCATTCCCATTTCCTCTCAGCTGTGCCAGACATTTCACTGGAATACATTCCCTGTCTGGTTTATCAGCAACTTGAAATAGGTTGAAAGCAGCCCAGACTCTACAGTACACAGCTTTTTACCAAGGTAACACTTCCTGTGATGGTTTCATAAAGTAAATCAAAACTGGTGCTCCCAAATGCCTGGAAGACTTTTTAGGATTAACGTATCTTTGAAAAAAAAAAAGGCACTTCTTTTGTGTTTTTAATGAACCTCMAGCAGCTGAATTGAGTAAATAAAAGTATTATGGAATTAGAATTACAAGATTTTTCACTCATTTGCATCTGTATTGTTTTCAGCTGCATGTTTGCAAGTCACATTTGGGGAGTGATGCCAATACTGCAATAGCCTGAAGAACATTTTTGGCTCAAACTCAGTGTGTAAAAATCCAAGTAGTGTTTCTGTATACTAAATTGTCTCTTACAAAACTCAGTAATAAAGCAAAAACCCAGTAATACAGCAACTGAAGAAATGAAGAAATACTTGAAAACCCATCAGAAAGGCTCCTTACATGGGTATCTTATGGCACATCATCCTATAACCCTTTACATTGAAAATGAAATATTAMAACATAGAAGCAGAACTGTTGGATGCCCATTGTTCACTGTTAATTTGYATAATGCATCATGATTGCAGAAACACCTGTGCTAAATATCTTTGTGCTGGCAGTACCTGAGAGCATGTACAGCATTCAGTTCCGCTCAAAACATCTCATTCCCACYATTCTCTCCATTGTTTTTCACCCGTGCTTTTCAAGGCTGGCAGAATTTCTTTCTGCTTATATGCAAGAGAAAACACAGAGCTTTTTCGATATCATTTAYATATATCAGACATTGAATAGTTTAATCAGCACATCTATAAATAACTCAGCTGCAAAAATGGCCAAAGGGAAAAAAAAAATCTTGATTATCTTAATCCACAAGTACTTTTGAGCTGTGTTTCAAGAGTTTTGCTGCTGTAACTCTCACAAACAGCATAATTGGCTGCAACTGCTTGGATTCTAGGATGATTTTGTCAGAGCCTGGGTGATGTTCTCCAGTGCTGTCACTTCAGCAAACCCTGATCCCAGCTTGCTGGGAGCTTCCCTGCAGCACAACCACACATCCTGTGCTGCCTGGGCTGCTCAGTGCTGCCTTTCCAACACCCATCTACAGGTCAACCCCGGGGGTAAAACTCGTCCTGCATGTCTTTGGGGCAGCAGTATTAAATTTTATAGTTCTCCATTCCATATCTCCAGAGTATTCTTCTCCCTTCTTCTCCCCAAATCACATTGCCTGCTTTTGCCTGCAAAATTTTGACATGAATTTGTACTCTATCTGTAACAAGGATCCCACAGGGTGGAAAAAGACTCTGCCAAGRCTTGCTGCTTGAGCAGCCTGGGATAGTGGGAGATGTCCCTGCCCAAGGCAGAGGAACCAGATGGGCTTTAATCCCCCCTCCAACCCAAACCACTCTGGAATTCTGTGATTCTGTGRTTCTGTTATGACTGTATTTCTTATGGCTTGTGCATGATTTAGTTTATACACCTCAAATTCTTATTTTCAGTCTTTTCATGATTCCCCAAAGCTTGCATGGAAGCAGGTGCTGCTGTCTATGCTGAATTACATTTTGTCCTCAGAAGAGGGTTTAATAGTTGCAACTATTTTAAATCAGCTTGGAATCTTTAGTATCTGCCTGAAGTCCTGACGTGATTCCTGAGCAACCTTTCATTGATTATAGGGGATAAAATGCTGAAAAACACACTAGCTAAGAGAAATAATTCAATTAAATTCTATTCATGTGATAACATTTAGAGTGAAACTTCTGTCAGGAGTTGGACTTTCATGACCCTTGTGGGTACCTTGCAACTTCGGGCAGTCTTTGATTCTGTGTTTCTGTGTCTTTCAGCAAAAATCATCTGAAAAGAACAGAGTTTACACCCTCTTTACAGTGTAAATTATATCACTGGATGAAAAGGATCAGATCTTTTTTTTCTACTAGTTTTCCTGGTAGGGTTCATTTCATTTGATTAAAGAGTTCAGGGAAGATTTTCAAAATACCTAGATGACCAAAAGGAAGTTATATTGGCTGATTACTGAAATATTGATGCTTCTGAATAACTAACTTTTTTTTTTCTTTATTATAACTGACACTTTAATCAAGAAAAAATACCYGGTAAGAAACTATAAACATAATGAGATTTAATCTTAACCATTAATCCCAGAGCAAGTAGTTAGGTAGTATTAAAACATCTCATCATAAGGCATTTGATTCTGTTACCACGAGCAGCAGCACTACAGGGAAATCAGCAAAAATAACTTCTAGAACTGATGAAAAAGCTKCAAAGATAAAAGTATGCTCACTAATGAGATGAATGAATTAATTCAAACTGTATAATCAATGAGGTGACACTTGCCTCTTCCCTCTCTGTTATGTGATGTGGCAAACTCAGCACCTGGGGGAATTTGGATTGAAGTGCAGCAGGAAAACAGATTCAGTGTGTAAGAACTGCACTCGTGCCACATCCACACACTGTGGTTTCATAGTGAAGGCACTCGTAAAACTGTGGAAAAGAATCTTYTGCATTTCCAAACTCTTGCTTGCTGCTTTAGCAACAGCAGTTCTGGATGGAAAACAGTCACAGATCAACAAGTGAGGTTTTGGAAGGGTTTTAACTCTAAAGCTCTGCCTGACAGAGGTTCCCTTCTCCATGCTGTTCAGTCCAAGTCAAACTCAGTGATCTTGGAGGTCTTTTCCCATCATGATTCTGTGGTTCCGTGGCTGGAACTTCACATAAAAGGTTCAGACTTTGCAAGTTTAACAGAGCTTGTTAAAAACAGATAAGCTCTGGTTTTAMCCTCCTTTTGTTTCCTAATTGTGCAATAGATTTAGTTGATTTTGTGTCACACTTTGGATTTAATGGCCTGATTTTTATCATATCCTGGATACAATTTGTGTTAACTTTACAGTCTTTTGTTTTCATCAGAACGGTGTAATGTTATGTTAATACAGAGACGCATCCTGTAATCAAACCCTACAAATCCTGTAATATCTCTAAGCAAATGAAAAGTGCAGAAGGAAAGCAGGCTGGCAGGTGGAAATTTRACAATATTGCCCTTTTTTTCTCAGAGAAACCACAGCAAAACRAGGCCAAGACAGCAGAGTCCTCTTTGTCCTGAAGAGTTGGAGGAYTGTCCTTCACAACAATGTGTGAAGTGATGAGCCACAATTATAAAATACAGTTTTGTTGGGTGAAAAAAACAAACCTAATCTCAAAAAATGAGAACTGGAGTTCTGGAAAATTCTCTCATCTCCTCACCAGGTTTTTCATTGTTTGGGTCTCCTCACGTATGACTCAAAACCATTGAGTTGCATTTAAATTCACATCTTGACTGCAACCATCAACTTAGCTGGTAAACACAGATTATTTTAAGGATATGCACAGCTTTGTAGACAAAATTATATATATAAGTTTTTGTAGTGTGTTCACTGCAATTGTCTGGAGGAGAAAAACAAATTGTAGATAAGAACAGSCACAGCACATGTTAATTTCCTTTCATTTAGCTGTCCAAGGTTTGGCTTTCTATGGCAAARAATTCAGATTAAAGACATAAACACAGGCTTTTATACAGTTCTGTTTACTGATGAAAGAAGACATGCTAAGGCGTGGTAAAAGCAAATACTAAATGCCTATTGTGAAACTCTGATTTTGCAGTTGCTTTGTGTTACCCTTGTGAAAATCCCTCATAAATTGGCACCAAGAGTCCCTGTTAAGATYTGTCTCATAAACCATAGAGGAAACCTGCTGATAACACTGAAACTCTTAAAGAGGCTTAGTAAGAACTCTAAAAACTTCATTTTAACATGATGACCTTAATGACAGAAACGTCTTTTTCCTATGCCCAGGCATAACAAACAAACCAAAGAACAAAAAAAGCCCCAAGAGAWCAAACCGCTCCCCAAAACAAACAACACAACTAAAAATAAAAATAAAATTAAGTTCACRAAAGGTTTTCCAAAGTGACTTTTTTATTCGTCTCCCCTCAGAAATATAGACCTCTATTAATCTTTAGTGACCTGTTGCCTATTACATGAAGGTTTCGGTTAATTGCCAGCATTAGTTAAAGAGAAGAAACTTTCCAGAAGATGAATGCATGYGTTACTTCAGCATATTTTGAAAATCTAGGGTTCTGTGAGGAAAAAAAAACCCTCTCAAAAGTACCATTCCTTTGAGACTGTGCTGGCTTATTCATCAAGGAGACAGAAAGGCAATATCATAAAACACCATGCAGGAGCGAAGATTGGGGTTTGGCACTGAGATTTATTATTACAGTAACAGAATTGGAGGGTTTTTCTTATCTGTACCCAGCATATCAACTGTCAGTGGATGAATAAGGAAGCTCCAGTTCAGGAGCTGGGCGAGCAGTGAGCAGAGATACCTTTGCTTTTGGTACTGCACGATGAAAACACAATTTGGGATACCTTTGCTTTTGGTACTGCACAAGGAAAACACAATTTGGGATACCTTTGCTTTTGGTACTGCACAAGGAAAACACAATTTGGGATACTCAGAGGTAAGGAACACAGTGTGTGACTCCCATCTGGTCGTGGCAGAGTGCCCTTGGCTTGGCCACCCCATCGTTACCACCAGGAATCACCAAAACCCTATGGTTTTTTGTATGTATTTATACATGACATGACATGACATGACATGACATGACATGACATGACATGACATGACATGACATGACATGACATGATACGATACCATATAATATAATATAATA
>QVAJ01000001.1:1619625-1638674 GCA_003546035.1 Mixornis gularis
CAATTTCTCATCCCAGCCAGTTTTGACTTTGTACAGGACCACAAAGGCCATTTTTGACAAAGAATATTTTTTCACATGTCAGACTCAAGAAAGAGGGATTTGGGTGGGAGGCCATCCTGGCCCACATCTCCTCTGAGCATTTGCCCTGGATGTCCTTTAAGAACTGTAGTGTGGTAAGAATTTTGATACTTATTCAAGATTATTAAGGAATAGAGGACAGGGAAGCTTTGCATTTGTAGCTCTGCTGCATGCTGGAATATAGTGCCACATTCCAAGTCCAATTGTTAATATTCTTTACATCCTGTGGTAATTACAGCACACGTGCAGAGAGGCAATTACAGGTACCTTTCTCTTTTTATGCCTGTTTTAAAAACATAATTAATAATCAGATATACTCAGCAATTTTATAGCAGGATTAGCTCTATTACTCCCAATTAAAAAAAAAATACCAGGCTGCAAGAACAGCAGAGGTGACCTGTCCCCTGTTGCACTCAGACCCGGTGGCACTGCTGATTTGAGCCATGTGGAAATGCTCTGCCAAAGCAAATACCACGTTTTTAAGGTCCCTGGCACCAATTTGATGCAAAGCTTCACAAGGCCAGGAAAAGCTGACAGCTAAGCCAGGCCTTCTGCAGCCCATGGGTGTGAGGGGGTCCCGAATTATGTGTCAGTCCAGTGCCAGAGCTGAGCTTTTAGAAGCTCCATCTCCACAGAGCAAATGCAGCTTCCACGGTCCTGGTGTGTTGCCCTGACTTTTTTGCCTTCTGTCTTTGTGCTGTGGGTTCCCACAGAGTGGAATGTAAACAAGTGTGTAAAAGTAGATATAGAAATTCCCTTTCGGGGGCTGCTAGCTCGCCCCGGGATTCTATAGGTCAGACGTTTTCAGGTCCTGGATCTCAGGCTGAAGTGTGGATTGCGGCGTGTGAGAAAAGAGTGTCTCTCGCTGGGTTTTTTGGATGGTTTATTTCTCCAGGAAACCCCTCACGGGCAGATGGAAGGCAGAGAGGGTCCAGGAGCCCAGATGCAAGAGAGAGAAAATTCCTCTGGGCTTTCCTTAAGTACCCAGGGGCATCTCTTGGGCAGGGAAGGGCCAGGGACCAATCATTAGTAAGGTATATTATAAAGACAATAGATGTAGGTGGCATCTAATTACCTGGACAAATCAGGGGTTTCATCCCCAGAACCTCCTAACTCTAGCAGGGTGATTGACAGAGGGAAGTTCAAGGCTGCACCACTGGGGGGTTTACGGGGAGGGGAGGGGGGAATTGGGACAAACCACTACAAATATACAGAACATTGGAAAAACCCGAAACATGCACCGCAACAAGTAGATATTTACATTCCTGTCCTCTGAGAGAAGAAATGATCTATGGTGATGTCCACCAGCCAGGTGGAGGAGGTGGCCCCTGTGGTGGCCGATCTCTGGACCTTTGTAAATGTAGATAAAATGGAGTCGGATTTTTGTAATAAACGGTTTGTTCTCTTGAACTGCTGCTGGTGTGGCCTCATCTTTTTGTCCCTGAAATTGGGACATCCCAGCCTCGGCTATCACACTGGTGTCATTATGAGTTTGTGATGCTGGTGGTGTTATGAGACTCACCACGGAGCAAAACCTGTGGAATTCCACATCAGGACTGAAAAAGATGTGAACATCTTAAATGTGACTATACTGGAGAGGGGTATGGACAGAAAGAAGCAGCCAAGGGGAATCCTGAGAAAACAGAATCTCATTATTCCTCTTTGTATAAATAAAACCTTTTTGTATCCCACACTTCACACTACCCACCACCACTGCCCCTTAATATGAGCTGTTCCAGGAAAGTGATATATAATTTAGAAAAAAAAAAGCAATTTCCAGCACTTCTGTGGGATTTTTACATCCAGAAGATCATTCAAGCAAAGCTCAACCCAGAATTGTGCTGGCATTCTGCAGTGGAGGGTTGGGCTATCCTGCAAGATATTGCAGCCAAACTGGGTGTGCTGTGAAATCAGGGATTTAATTTGATTGATAGGATGTAATCTGGACCTGCAACAGCTTAACTGCCTTTGAATTTATCAACTTCATGCCAAAATGTTCTTTTCTTTTTTTTTTTTTAAAGGGATTAAGAGAAGGAATATTTGAGAGCTTTGAAAGTGTTCGTTCTTAATTCATCTCCAGCAGGAGGGACAACCTAAGAAATTCAATTTGTGGCCTAAAATTGATATAAAAGAAGTAACTGCAGAATCACAGAGAATGGTTGAGGTTGGAAGGGACCTTCAGAGTTCAGCTGGTCCTGCCCCTACTCAAGCAGGGTCATTTAGAGACAGTTGATCAGGAAACTTTTGTGAATGCATAAAAAAAAAGTTAAAATGTGAGAAAAGGATTTTCTACCTTTTACATTTAAGTGCTTTTTGGCAAATCAAGTAAAAGTTTGCTCAAATAACAGCATGACAACCTGGATTAACTGATTAAGGTGTCACCTCCCTTCATCCTTGATTTCCCACTCAGCCTTGTGATCTCTGGGGATATGTTAAGCTTTTGTGATTTCAAAACATATTTTAATCTGGAAAATCTAAAGAGAAGACCAAATCTGAATTCCTATTTGCTGAAATAGAATTCTGAAGAAAATCCTGGAATGTAAGCTTTGATATCACTGCTCCCAGCATCCCTTTTCCTCTGTCGCCTTGCTGTAAATTTGTTTACATATTTGTTGATRTACCACCTAAACCTCAAAAAAAGGTGTCAAAAGCTCAGGTAAACTGGATAAAGTAAGCAAGGTGTTTCTTATTGCAATATTGCCTGTGAAACCATAACCAGAAATGCARTTAAATTCAGGATCTTGCCTAGCAGGTGATAAAGTCCTTGGACAAGTGTTTTTCTCCAGAGGCAAGACTGCAAGGAACGAGGATGCCAGAAAAAGAGCTGCATGTTATGTCTTCAGTTCTGTTTTCTCTATTTTAATTTTGCCTTGTCTTCAAAATATCACCATCTGACCCGAATTTCTGAGATCTGTAGAAAAATCTCAATTTCTTCCCTTTGCAGGAGCAGGATTTACCAAGTTTATAATCACAGCAGAGACATCCATTCTTTTTTATTTGCTTTACATTATCCCAAAACTTACAACCTAGAAGTTAGAAAAAATAATTATATTATTAGAAACTTCCAATATCTTTGTATTACATACCTCAGCTACTCTCTCCTTCCTCAAATTCTTTTAGTTAAATAGATCTTTCAAGTTTTTATCTCTGACAAAAAATATTGATGTTATTGAAGTTCTTTTTTTATTAAATATATTTTACTTATGGATATAATACATTAACCTGTATAGAACTTCAGAGAACTTCCTTTTCTTTGCTGTTTTAGAGAGGACAGACCAGAGAGATTTTAAGTTACTCAACAATTCTTCGTGCTACACCACAAACCTTCCTTATACTCCACTGGCCATGATCAAAAAAAAMCCTGCAACAAAGACAATTTTTGGTGGAAGAAAAACATTCAGAAGCTGAATTAGAGACATTGAAATGACACAGTTTTGGTGTTTTGGGKTTTTTTTTCAGAATAAAGGCATTTGTAATAAACTGAACTCTGCTGCAACAGAATGATTTTTGTTAAAAAGAATAATTTCACAGTTAACATATAATTATCCTGAAAAGTTTGCTAGTTTGAATCGTAGTGTGATGCTGCCTGAAAGAGGATAATTTAAAAGATGTAAAGTGGTTCTTTTAAAGCAGTTGGAAAATGCAGACTCTTACGAAGAGACTGAAGATTTTCCTTATTAAGATATTTGTTCCCCAAGAGTAAAGTTGAAATAAAATCTACAAAGGAGCAGAAAATGACATTTTTGTTCTACTGACGTTTTGTTTCTTTTGGTCTYGTGAAACAGAAAATTCGACAGATCCTGTGTGATCCTCATTGTCTTCTAAATATCTTGTATTTGTTCAGARTTTCTAAACCTTCAGAAGGGAGGGCAGGGAGCACAGACATCTAAAAAAATATAAAAAAAAATATGCCAAAGGCCTGGATCCCAGTTTAATCCTCAGGGTTCTTCACAAGGACCCAATCCATTTCAAAGCCCATACTTTTGAAATTTTGAACTCCATGCTTAAGCTAGAAAGTTATTGCTTTTTAAAGAAAATTCCAGTGGGAATTTGCTTGGGAGAAATCTGCTTTTCCAATCTGTCATTTTTAAGAAACATGATAAATTAGTGTCCTTAATTTTCACCGAATATTTGGGTTGGAATGATGATAATACAAAAGAACTTAGTTGTTTTTAACTGAGTTATTTATGATGGGTTCTGCTGTCACTGTTGTCAAGCTTTAATTTGATAAACGTAAAGTAGCTGTTAATCCCTCCCTGTTTCCACCTCTTTGCCAGTACAATTCCTGTGGAATTGACTTGSTGAACTTTCCCAAGCCATCAATAATACATCCAAAGGAGGTTATCAATGATTGTCACKATGAATTTGATTTTCTCATGGTAAATGTTAAATTTCATCCGAAGAGAAGTGGAATTGGTGATGAAAGGACCGAATTCCCCGTCGCTGAGACTCCTCTTGTTTTCATCTACTTCATTTATTATTCAAAGTGTTTGACCTTAAAGAAAGGACTGAGAATGCATTAGGTTCATCTCAGTATTGAGAAGATTTCAGACATAAATCTTGTTCTGGGAAAGAAGAAAGGAGTGAAGGAAAGGTTTGATTTTAGGGACTGGAACGATGATGTCAGCTGAGAGTCAGCTGTGAATAACTAATTCCAGGATCAACCCAGAAATAAAATTTRGGATATTTAACAGAGTGAGAATAGACCCCACAGTGACAGGAGCAATGATTCACTGYTCCACACTTCCATTGTAATCAGTGGGATTCCTACATGGATGGAAAAAGGGAAACAAAGAGAGAATGAAGAAAATTCACAATTAATAGGCCAGGAAAGAAAACCTCAAACTACTGCAAAATGCAGTAAATGCAAAACCTCAAACTACTGAGAGCAGAAAATATTGATAGCATGAMTGGAGAGAGGATCATGTAAAAAACTGAGCTGAAAAAGAAAATATCAGTATAATACAGATTATAATKTAAAAAAATATAATGCACTGAGTAATAAAAAAAAAGAATGCTGGAATTTACACTCTGTTGCTGATTTGATGGTTTTGTGGCACACAGAAACTTTTTTTTTTTCTGATTAGAATTTACACTCTGTTCTGATTTGCTGGTTCTGTGGCACACAGAAACTTTTGTTTTTCTGATAAGATCAATAATTTATTGCAATCAACAGCTGAAAAGACACAAAGAAAGGAAATAAGGCAAAACAACAGACATGACAACAGGATTTTTTACCCTGAGTCCCTCTTTAAGTGGCTGAAATAAGTAACTTCATCTACAGGTGGAGAATTCTATGAAGTTCTCCCAGCTAAAATCATCCCATGGGTTCTTTTACTTTACTGATTCCCCAGCTGAGCACCCTAAAAAAAATTCAGTTTTCTCAAAAATAAAAAAGAAAAGGGGGGAGGGGAAATGAAAAATAAAGATTGATAGTTGAGTTCTTAACAATCTCCCTTTCTTACTTAGAGAAAATCTGGTGGAGATTCATCAGGCCAATTCTAGGAATAATATAATTGCTTGTTACCACTCTGTGGTTTGTTTATATTTGTAGGTGTGTGTGTAGAGGTAAGTGCAATCAGCTGCAATAATTATGAGAAAGGGCTTTCAAGGTGGTGCTTTGAAGAGATTCTGRGTTCAGCAATTCAGGCATTTTCCAAAATCACTTCTATGGGTTGCTGCCACTTATTCATTTTTACCCTGTACTGAGGACTCATCCCTCATTACTAGTTAGTTAAATATAAAATAATAATTAAAAAAAAATAGAAAAATAAAACCTGAAACAACAACACCACCAGGAAAGAAACAAACCAAAGAAACAGAAAAAAGAGTAGTCTAGATGAAAGATAACACTTGGGATAAGCAGGGGGTTTTAACTTGAATCAGTTTGATGCCTTGGTTTRGAGTGGTTTCTCAAAATTGCAATAACACATGGAGGCAGCAAACAGTGACCTGAGAAGATCAGACTTAAGTTTTCTTTAGTGCTACAGATTTCATTAAATTGCTTTTTTCAGAAGAAAGGTTTGTATTCACATCCTTCAAAGCAGCTGCACTGCTGGGGAGAGCTGTGAATCAGAGCACCCGGAATTGGCAGTAAGATTTTACATCCCCGTTTTCCACGTGCAAAAGTCAAACAAAAAGAAAATGCATCATGACCCTGAAAATTACAAATTTCTGACTGTGGAGAAAGGAAAATCCCCATCTGTGCRTTGAGTTAACCTTTGCTCCTGCTCACTCCCCCCGTTTTTGGTCGTTGTAGGATTGTTGATRATTGGACAAGGTACCCCCTGTAAGACAACTGATTAATTTTTTTTACATAGAGAAGTGGACCCATGGTAAGGTTTGCTAACAATGGCAGCCCCATGTACAACCATCCCTATCATTTCAGCCTCAAAATGCGCTTGCAGAAGTTCATCTCCCATTGTTTGTTCAATTCTGTGCAACACAGTGTCCAGCTTCATTCAGTCACTGTGATATTTGTGATTTTACACCATCTTCAGGAAMCTTTKCYACCAYCTTTTCCAAGAAACAGTCCTGAGATGTGAAACCTTGAGTTGGCTTTGACAGTAATTTCATTTCTGGCATCCAATCATCTGCAATCGCCATGTCACAAGTCACACATCACATAGAATAAACAGCAATCTTTAGGCATCTTTAAAACGACCAGTCCTTAAAAAAATAAAATAAATGGAAAAATAATATAAAATAAAAAATTGAATCTACTCAATTTTTCTATGGTAACAAAAAAAACCACCCCTCATTCTTGTATTTATAAAACAACATATTAGAAAAAATGGTTTGAAAATTGCAGCCTTTCAAAAAGAGCATKGTTACTTTTTAACCTGTCAAAGCCAAAAAAAGGCACCTTCCCTCCATTTTGTACCTATTTCCCCTGAGAGCTGGAAACAAACAGTGCAGCAATGGGGGAAACTGAGACTCCCAATTTGAATTTCAAAGACAAGTGGTTCCTTACATTAAATAGCTTTCCCTTCTRTGAGGCCAGATCTTCTACCAAGCAACATCGCAGGAAAAGCTCCCACAAACCTTCTGCTTGAAAGGATTTTTTAAAAGCTGGATTTTTGTAAGTCAATGGGTATCTTTGATTTATTTGAAAGGAAAACCAGGGTATTAATGTTTTAATCTTTAGCCTCATTATAGCTAACATGCACTTGAAAAGACACACTAATTCCCAAAAGCAGAAATATGACATCTACTTTATTATTCATTCAGCAATATCTGGATTTTAGTAGCTGTGCTGGTGAAGCATCGTTATCAAAACCAGGTAAAATAACAAACGCTGTTTTCCTGAAAAAACACACCTCTTCCCACCTTCCTCTTCCTCTTCCTCGTCTTCCTTCCTCTCCCCACTGTGAGTGTTAAACCAGCTCAAGTGAGCCAAAATAAATTAGAGATTATCACAATAATCTCTAATAATCTCCTTGTTTGATGGTATCATCTGTGGTTCAGCAATGGAGATAAGGGATTTTAATGAATGATAGTGCAATTCATAAAAAAACCCTCAATGTACATTCATATAACCCAAAAAATCCCTGTCCCAAAGGAGCTGGGATCCAGCTGACAATACAAATGAAAGTAACTCAAACCGTTGTGGAAATTAATTGTAAAATGGAAGTGTTTTAAAATACAAGAATACCTATAGAAATACACAGAGCTGATTTTTGTGTATGTATTCATTTGTTCTTTACCAAAGTGTCAAAGCAGCCTGTGTAATTGTCTGGTTCCAGTGACAATTTCAGTGCGAGTTCTGGGTGGGATTCCTGGGAAGAACAGTTTTCAGTGGAAGCCTGCTGGGAGTGTGGAGAGTTCATGTGGGTGTGGACTTTCTGAATGGATTTATTTGCCTTAAAGCAAATGGGACAGAGGCTTGAATCCCGATTGAGGCATGCACACTCTCAATATTGCTGAGTGCTTGTGTAAATTTAGGATTTTTTCTTCACCAAATGAACCAAGAACCAATTTAATGCAGACTGAGGATGCTCTCAAAGTTCTCTTTGCTTTTCCAACCAGTTCAGCTGATAAATAATAATAATAATAATAATAATAATAATAATAATAATAATAATAATAAATTCTAGCAAATCCAAATAATTTCTAATAATAAATTCTAGCAAATCCTCTTCTAGCTCAGCTCCAGTTCTCTCTGTACTCACCAGAGGGAAGAACATTCTGCAGAGACAAGGACAACAGCCAAAGAGATTTGCAGTTTCTTGCTCGTTATCCTCAGAGAAGCTGCAGAGTTTCTCTCACTGACCCCTCCTAAAGGTCTGCAGGTTTGGGGTTGTTCCTTTTTTTTTGCAGGTACACATATTTACACAGATATCCTTTCACACTTACAGCCAAATACCAGGGGGAAAACAGAACATAGTAAGAATTTATTGTATTAAACACACAAACGCTTTTGTCTGAACTGCGCTGAGCAGTTGAGTTGCTTTTGTATTGAATTAGAAAAAATCCTCAAACACGCTGTCACCAAGATTTTTAAAAAAACAATAGTCATTTGTAAAAAAAACCAATAGTCATTAGAATCTGCCAGGTTTTGGGGTTTTGTATTCATTCTGATGGGGCTTTGGGGATCAAAATTAAGGTCACAGGGGTGTAAAGGAAATCTGGTACAAGGGTGGGGCAGGGGGAGGGTCAGGCACTGCCCCAGCAAGAGGAAACAGAATCCCCTCAAGAAGAAAACAAAAAAACCATCCCCCATACCCTGTCACCACCTTATTGTGCTCATTCGTCCTGCTTTTGTCACCAGTGATCCAGCACAAATGCAACAAGAGCATCCAGGGATTCACATAAAACCAGAAGTGGAAACCCCGCCCCGATCTCGATTTTTAGCTCACCTTTAAAGTTATCTAATTTTTCATCTTTTCATTAGAACCTGATCTGTCTTTTTTTTTCCCCCTTGTTCCCAAATGCAATCTTGAATAAATGGATACAAAGTTGCTAGTTTTCTATTTCTATTTTGAACCATACTTAGGCATTCTCCATAATAAACCTTTTCATCTGCATCTTTATAGAAAATAAAGAATTTACTTACATAAAAAATTACCACAAAAAAAGCTGCCACCAAACTCCCAGGCAGTTTTTCCCAGACCCAACATTTGTCCATTATTTCCTGTCAATCTTCCAAGGAAACAGTTTATTTCCTTTCCTCAAAAACTTCAATTTGGACTTCAGTGACCATCAAGCTTAACAACTCTAAATATTCAAACCCAAAGTGCTTGAAGGTCTTTTAATGATTTTACTATTGAAAGGTAATGCTTCAAGTTTTTCTGCATAAATTCTCTTTAAAGATGAGGAGGATAAGATTTGTCCATATTTGAGCAACCACCAATGGAGTTACTTATTCCAGAAGGGTAACATTTAGTTGAGCTTCATAATCCTGGCATCAATTTAGACTCCCATTACATAAAAGATAAATTTAATTTATTAAGAGAATCTCAGATAATAAAAGTACTGTTTTAACATGACCCTATATTATTCTATACTTTTTTGCTCTTCAGCAATGCTATGCATTGTTCCTATAGTTACAAAATTAATACTTTTATTTTAATAAGTTTAAAAAACCTTAAGCTTTGTTCTTACTGCTTGAATAGGATTTTTAACTTTTGCACMAATTTTTATTCTATTCTTTTTAAACAAAAAAAAAAAAAATTCTATTTATACATTTTCTTATGTAACATGGGGAAAAAGTAGAGCTTTAAACTTATGTTCTGAAGCTTCCAAAATACTGATTTTTCTATAGAATGTCAAAAGAAMAGTGAAATATCATTCACTTTGCTTTGACAGCTACATGGAAGGATGTTTCATACTTTTTGATTTGTGACTCCTGAAATTCACTCAAAAGCCACAAATTACTGTAAACTGCACCATAAATTATCTAACTCATAGTCCTTGTGTCCCAGACCTAAGTCATTGGACAGTTACAAACCACTCCCTGCACTTCCTCTCCAGTTTGCTGCACAAATTCATCCTGACAGAAAAAAATTGTACTCCAAACACTCTGGAATCTTCATTTGGGAAAACTTTTCCTCAAACTGAGGAAAAAAATGAAATAACCCTTGAGCTACTTCTAAAAATGGTTCTTCAGAAACCTCCAAAAATGTTTGCAGTCATTCAGCCTTTCTGTATAACCAAAACTAATGTCCAAAATCACCACATTAAATTATTGCACCCAGTTATTCTTACACATCTCAGCCCCATCTCCTTGTCACTGTAATTTGATGTGATGGGAAATAGATGGCATGGGTGTTATCCCAACCAAAGGACTTGAGCTTTGCCACTGGCAAATTCAGTTCTGCTCTTGGTAAAAAAAAAGGTCATCGTTAAGAACGTTGGTTATTGCATTTCTGCCAAGAAATAAACGTAAAGAGTCAACCTTATCCTTCASAAATAGCCTTGTTTGAATGATAAATTGATTAAATCTGTGCTATCAAACAATCTTTTCCCTGTACTGCAGCTGCTACTCATACCCAGAAAAGTTATTTTCTAATCATGGACTTTATACAATTGTGCAGAGGTTTTATCCTGAAATCTGCAGAATTGTAAACAATTACATTCTCGTGGGATCTTTGAAGTCGAAGTATCCATTGATAGTCTGTGCAGCTCATATTTCAAACCCTTTTTTTCATGTTTTTACAGTGGTAAAAAACTCCAAACATAGATACTGATGTAAAGCAAACATTAACTGTCCCTATATGATTGTTCCTGGCTCTTTTTTTTGTTTGTTTATTGTTGTTCTGATATTGATTTTTTTTTCCATATTGAAGGGACATTATAATAACAGATGAACCAATAAAAYGTGTTGATTATGTATAGCAGAAAGGAAATTGGAGCTCCTACAAAGGGGCTGGCAGGATATTAACTTCTATAGAAAGTTGTAGTTGCTCTCCCACTACTGTTAAATGTGTTGTTAATTAKCACAGATATTAAATCTTGGTGTCTATCAGCTTTTCCAATCAATCTCCCCACTTCTAAATAGTGATGAGACTCATCACAGTGTTTTAAAAAAAATACTGTACCATTTTTTGTTGGAATTCACCAGCAAACAGGATTTAAAATACCCCAGCCTGGGTGGATTATAGATTTTCTTTCCTTGATTTCATGTCTTCCTAAGAAAGGAGAGCAAACAAAAAGTGCTGAAAAGTAGTAAATTAGACTCTTCCTTTACCATTGATTTTTTTTTCCTTTAGTAACTGATTTTGCACTTGTTTGGAGGAGCCTGTTTAGGCCTTTCAATTCCCATTAAAACCCCTGCAGGAATATGGTGGACGTCTCTTACAGATTGCCCAGAACATGTGAGCAGCTCTTCTGATGTGGCTTCAGCGTTTCCTCACCAAACAACAACAAAAGCACAGTTAGAGGACAAGAAAACATCCAAAGGGATATTTTTCGGGCTACAGAGTGATGACATGAGAGAGATGCCCAGGGTGAGGGATTTTTCTGCTTTGTTTTCCCTTTCTGGAAGGGACTGCTCAAGTCACAGGGGCTGCTTCAGACAAAATTAACTGGACAAAAAACAATGAATAATTCTCCTGAGAGAAAGGTATCTCATGTTCTTTGGATGAACACAGTCTACTTATTTTCTGTCTGTGGAGGTTAGTGGGCAGAGCCTGTTCCTTGACTTGGACWCTTCAAATTTATTTTATCATTTGTGTTATTGACAAGCCTTCCCTTGGGATTAGTTTTTTCCTGTCAGAAATAAAAGGGCCTAACAGAGGATGAAAAACAAATGAAGTTGGAAAACAATGCCAGAGTACACAGGAATGGTCTCTCCACCAAACACTGTGGGCATTAATTTTGTTTTTAACCTTTCAATCTSACAGATTTTTGTCCAGCTGCTGCTTTTGTCCAGATATTGTAGCGCCCATCAGTAAAAATTATGAGAAGCATAATCTGCATGTTGGAGCAGGGCTGTCCAGATTCATAACTCACTCTTACTAACTTAGYTCAATCACACTAATAAACCGTGAAAACCTTGAAGGAAATCAACCATTTTCTTTTTTTTTTTTTTCTTTCCAATAGGAAACTAATTCCTAATCAAGAGTGCAGGGCAGAAGCCCTTCATTGATCGGTGCTCCACTGAGAAAACAATTACTCCTCTCCCAAGCAAGGGGTCATTTCACATAAAGAAGTGATGGGGAACAAATGCAGGGGAAGTAAAAGATGTAATTGGCAAATGGCTCCACTCTGTGAAATTGTTCAGCGCCGTAAATGACTTTGGTGAAATAATTCACTGAGGTGGAACCAGAGAACGACAATGATAAAGGGTGGCAGCATCTCACGTGCATTTTGTCAAGCTCCTGCCACACTTGAACTCCTGGGTGAGGAGGGTGCAGTGGCAAAAGCTCACGGGCAGGAACTGGGGGGAGAAAAATCTGGTGTTATAAAATACAAGAGTGAAATTCCCTCTGTGCTTTGGGGCCACGAGGTGGGAGATGGACTGCCAAAGCTCAGGTAAGGTCACTGTCTTCTAGTCACTGAGCAAAACATATATTCACTCTTCCCTGYCATGTGGGACTTGCTTTTAAACTTTTAAAGCATTGGCTTAAAAAGAAAATTAAGTTTAAAAATAATTTATTTTTTCCCACGAGAAAGCACGCAGTACACCTCTACAAGATTCCTTCCAATAGTGTCTGGTCTCTAAAATCATTAACTAAAGAGGCAAAAATTTCTTAAAGAAGAGCAGCAGCAGAGTTAAAACATCACTCACTCTCTCCAGAGCTTCTTAGTTTATTTCTCTAATTTCTGAAAAATATTGACAGATAATTTGGAGGCGAATGAATTTAAAACTTAACCATATGACGATATTCAATGTCCAAGAATTTTCCTGTATGGGTTCTATGAAACATAAGCTGTGCTTAAGATTTTGGAGCTCAGCTGCCTCCTCTAAGCTGAGCCTTGCAGGGACAGCCAGATCCCAAGAGGCTGASTGGAAAATGGGACTGAAGTCCCTGTGAGCTTGATTTACTGCAACGATCTAAACACATTTTTAAATTACAATGAGYGAAACACAATATAAAACCATACAAAAACATACACAGGGAGTTATTTTTCATAATTTTCGAGATTCAGCTGACCTTTATTAGAAAACAAATACAATTTGCTGTATCTTCTGTAGCTCCTCTCCCTAACTGAATTTACTGTGAAGTTCAGCTGTGAGGTAGATGCAAAAGACACAAATGTTATAAAGTGATCTTTCTGGTAACTGCATCTTCCCCTGAACTTTGACTCCTGAATGATATGGAGAAATAACAAGCTGAAAAGAAGCAAACACCACAATTACATTTTCATTTGAGCATTTAGCCAGCTATTACAGACGGTCAGATRACTCCACTTCAGGAGCAAATCTGATTTCCAGGAGAAGACTGATTATGATTCAATTAACCCTGACATAGCCATAAGGCTTTTTTCCCCCCATAAATCAAAGCAGATATGGTAGATAATTATGTTATTATCAAYATACAGTGGGAAAAAAGCAGAAAGGTTTGACGACCAGAGTGGTGATTCATTCTGTGAACACCTTTAAGCTACACTTTATATTATTCAATATAATTTATATATAATGAGTGATGCAATATCTTATGATACCATGCATATTTAATATATAATTTCCATTTAGTTTTGAGGAATACCGTTTCATCTTTCTGCATCCCGTAAACTGAAATCCTGTAAAAAGCCAGAAAACGAATATTCCATTTTTGGCTTGACTAACAAAGAAATCCACCCCAAATGCAAATTTGCAAGAGCCTGACAAATCAGCCACTTCTGAAAAAACATACTCTGGCTTAGAAGGCTTGTGCCTTTTCGTTTGGCTCCAATTGAACTTCCCCCTCATTAAACAATAATCTTTATGGTGAATTGAATAAAGATGAAAAAAGAAAGATTCTGAAAAGAATGCATAAGTAATTTTGGTTGCCTAGCTGTGGCAATGAATTCCTGTTTGTTTAGCCACTGAAGGGTGAATGCAACCCTTTGAGCAAATGGGAATTCATTATTCCAGTGACTGAGAAATGATCCACCTAAAGAACCTAATTGGTTCTACAACAGTGATTTCTTTCAAAGCAGCGTTTCCGGAAGAAACAACAAAAAGAAGACAGCTCTTTGACTAGCCCAGGGTCTGCAGGGGACATTTGCCTTCCCATGTTTCAGCTTTAAAAAGAAAATGTCACACGTAGCCAGGACAAAGGAACAAAGAGGCAGTGTTTTAAAAGGTACAGGGATGGAGCAGGTCTTGCACGTCTTTCCTCAGCACTGAAGCTGAGTTTCAATAAATATTAGTGCTTGCTCGTGACACTTGAACTGTCAGTCAGAAAAAAAAATAAAAAGCTTTACTGACCATTTTCAACTGCTTCCCAGAGTGTTCATCGGTAGCCAAAAGCTGCTTGAATATTTTCCTGTGCAAATGAGGAGTAAATCATCGTTATTTACCAGCGTTAAAGAATAAGTGAATTAATATCCCCAGTTCTGCCTAAGCAAATAGAACACTGTCATTTATTTTCAACCTAATCAATTAGACTATGCAAAAAGGAAACTCAGATACACAGGTAGATAGAGACAGTTCTCATTTACATCCCAAGAGTGACACTGCAAGAATAACAACCACGAACTGATGGTTTGAAAGCAGAATCTGAAACRAGAGTTCTTCTGGAGGCACAGAGGGGTGAGAAAGGGAGCTGATCTGGGTTAATGGGGGATAACTCTTGGCTTCAGAATGAGCYTCARAACTGGCCCCACAGAGCAACAAATYYYTATCGAGACCAAAATCTGGGGGAAAGCTTCCAGCCCTGTGCCAGCCTGAGAAGTAAATTAATACTGTTTGTAGTGTTAGTGTTGAAAYACATAATGACAGARTGATTATATGCAGGTGCTTTTATTGAAGAGCTCTGGGAATCAGGGGCACAGGGTACAAACCTAAATGTGASTCTGACAKGGATTTGAGATGGACATGTTTTTATACCCTTTYGTTATAKAMCTATATATAWTAATTATTAAACTYATATTGTTCTRTTKTATACATTGATCTTAAMCAARCATGAATTCTTGTAGTTTCCATCAGGGCCCCCAARTATMGTTTCTCATGATTCTTRTTTARGATAATAATCATATTCARTTACCAAACAATCATTACAATTAACAATCATRTCATTTATCATATGATGATTATGCAGGTGCAGTTTCACATGATCTAGTAAAGACAAAACCTAACCTTTTTTTCCAGGGCCTGCGTARTTTTGGTTCCCTTTCCCAGGCCTATCCAGGCCCAACCTTTCTTTTCACCTCCCCTGAATCTATTGTATACAATTCCCATGATTTTTAGAAACATTTTAACCCTMTGSTATCAGTAGAACTGRMATGAATAACACAAAAAGTGTGTTATTCCCTAGAGTCCCAGAATCACTGAGGTTGGAAAAGCCCTCCAGGACCAYTGAGTCTAAGCTGTGCCTGATCTCCACCTTGTCCCAGGCTTTGAGTCCARRCCTTCCTTGGACRCCTCCAGGTYTGGGGACYCCAACACCTCCCTRGGCAGCCCATTCAAATGCCTGAGCACCCTTTCCATKGAGMAATTCCTTCTGGTGTTCCACCTGAGCCTCCCCTGGCACAGCTSKAGGCTGTTCCCTCTTGTGTTGTCAATTTACATGTCGCTTTCAATGTGCGCCCAGTCCCCTGGCAATGAAGTTATTATTAAATGCTCAGATTGGAGCAGAAATCCCTCAATTTCTGTTGTCCAGTGACATTTCAGCATGGGTTCAACACCCCAAAGCAAGCAGGAATMATTTCTGTTTTCACAATCCCTTCAGTGCTTCCATCAGGAAGTCCTTGGTGGGGGTGGTAGCAAGAACAGACCATGCCAGTCAATGACAAAAAAAATCTGAAGTTTAGAACAACCTGCAAGGCAGCAGGTTATATTCCCTGATGCACACAAACGCATGACACACCCAGCAAGGCCCTGCATATCTGGCCCMGTTCAGACCAGCACCACAGAGCCACAGGACTCTGGTCTGGGCCACTCCTGTCCCACCTGTAAATGTGTCAGGCCCTGGCTGGTATCTCCATCATTTCTCACAGTGCTTACAACCTGAGTACAAGTACCTAAACAGCTGCACTGGCCCCCAGCTGTGCTGATCCCACCCCTCCAAGGAGCTATTTTGGTCAATAAATCTGACTTTCTATATTAACTTGCCAACATAAGCAAGGGATGACACTGCTCATGGCATAGCTGAACTGATCTCTTTGATTGTCCCATATTTAAATCCAGTTATTAGTTGCTTCAGAGGTTTCTCCTACACTGTGGTCTCCTCTCAAAGGTGCTGCAGAAAGTGCAAAATTGGTGCACTGTTGGGATGAGCTCTGAGCCAGAATAATTCAGTCAGCTGGAGATGGGCAGCTGTTATCAAGGTCTTGTCTAATGATATCTTGACAGCAGCAGTTCTGCCTAAAACTTCATCAGCACTAAAACTTTTTGGTTTCCATCTGTTGCCTCAAAGTTGTACCAGGTCAAATGAGCCACTGAACATACAGTGATTATCATTTTCTTTAACTTTTATGGGCTGCATTTTCAGGTARCTCTGTGCCAATCCAGTATTTCTGAGCAATTAAAACCAGTCACAGGATCCCACCAATGGTTTGGGCTGGAAAGGGACATTAAAGTCCAAACCTCAATTATTTCTGTAGTAGAAGTTTTAGGAGCACAGACTGATGCATCCATGCTAATCTGGCTTGTTTCACACTTGCATTTCTTCACGCTCATTTGCATGGCTCTGAGCTGTTGCTCATCCTCATATGATGATTAAGTTACAGCTCTGGGAGAAGTTGTGCTTCAGCAGGCAGGTGGATCTGGGTYTTTGAGAAAAGAGATTGAAACAATGCTCAGACCCAAGAGCTTGAACCTCTCTGCATATGTCTGCATCCCAATGTGTGTCCATAACCTGATTTGTACTGCAGGAATCCTGTAGCCCTGGGCATTGGGCTAGGCAAGAATTCCTTATCCTTTGCAAATCACATAACAGCAAAGAAAAATTAACTACGGTTTTATTTTCACTGTAGTTCCACATGACAAGAGATATCTTCACATTTTATTATTATTATCAGACCAATTCTGGTGACTCAGTTTAACAAGAAGCTTAATCCTGGGCATGAAGGAATTTTCCAGGCTTTGGAAATATGTTTGGTGCTGGAAGCAGGAGTCTGATCTGAGGATACCTACATCTAGTTTTGGATTTTGTTGCATACATTTAAATAGTCTCTCAGTTTCCCTTCAGTGTCCTGATGACCATGAATGCCTCAAAACCTYCAAGCATGTTTGAGATCCCTACACAACAGAAGCCCCACAAAGATGAAATACAATTAGCAATGCACTCTTCTTTACTGCGCACAACAAATGTTTCACAAGCCTGACGCTGGCTCACRCTCACCCAGCGTTTAATTGGTGCACAAAGGAAAATCCCAGCAGCAATTCATTAGGTGTAGCAGCGGCTGCTGATGGCACAGTCCCTTTTGTGGGAGTTAAATTGGGGTAAACAATCCAGCCCTGAGTCCCTCCTGGCCCCTGCATTAGCAGGGAGAGGCTGAGTATCAGCTGTCCGTCACACAAACCCAGGCAGCTGGGCACAATTAGGCTTTCAAACAAACTGCAGCGAAATCACATTGCAGTGCAAACACATTATGCAGTCATTAGCACACTTACTCCACCAAAATGTAATAAAGCAGCTCTGATTAGCAGGCTCTGACGCATTAAAAATCTTCTCTTTATTTAATACTCTTTCACAGAGTGATGAGCAATTGTACAGAGGAGATCACAGAACAACACATTCGGCTTAGCACGGGATTGGGAGCAAGGGTTGTGCATCAAGTGRGTCTCCAAAAAGTGTATTCCAACTGTTATTGACCATTTTAGACACTTAAAAGAAAAGTATTTTTCCAAAGGACTGAGCTCCTGAGGAGATTACTTGAAACTCTCTAATTGGTTTTGCTCAATAAACATAAGAGACGATTTCTGTTTACACTTGCAGAAGATTTTGATTTACAAATGATGTTTTGTGTCCTCCTCCTCAAGGAATCAGTACATTTTCAGTCTCCATGGAAATAATCTTTCTAAAGTAAATGGGATGTGCCAAATATTTCCTGAATTAGATACAAAATATCCAGCTTTTGTTCAACTGTTCCTGAAGGAAAATTCCACTTCCTTAAGAAAAAGATCTAAACCCTTGAATTGTGGTTAAAACAATGGTTGCATTAAGAAAGCAGAGGATTCAAGCTCTTCAAATGGCCTAACACAGAGTGGCATGAGAAGTAAAGAGAAAAATCGGAAATATCAGTTCTTGCAAYAGCAACTTGAAGAAACTGTAAGAAAAAAAAGGAAAAGAAGGTATTATGCAACTGCGCTGCATTTTAGGGAGGACASAGTGGATCTTTTTGCATTGTAAGTGTAGAAAACAAAATTTCCTAAAATGTGGCTGACACCTTTGACCCAGCTATAGGAGCTGAGAAATTTAAAGATTATACTCAGAAGCACTATTAAAACCCATAGAATTGTAGAATGGTTGGAAGGGACCTTAAAGCTCATCTCATTGCACCCCCTGCCATGGGCAGGGACACCTTCCACTATCCCAGGGTGCTTCAAGCCCCGTCCAACCTGGCCTTRGACACTGCCAGGGGTGGATAGTGATAAATAAACAAATGCATAAATGACATCAGTAAGTTATAGAGCACATTACCTGAAGGAATGGGGTTAGACTCAGTGTTAATGAAAGTAGATAAACCACAGTTTGTTGTTACTTAGGTGAAAGCATTGGCATTGCCACAAGTGTCCCAGAAGTCCTCTGAACTTCACAGGTGGACCAGTGTGGCCCTGAATTTTCTGCCTCCTGTGTTCGTGCTGGAAATTTTCACGCAGCTTCATGAAAACAATGTGTATTTTTAAAATGTTTACATACTTGTCCTCTGAGAGAAGA
>QVAJ01000001.1:1642172-1660670 GCA_003546035.1 Mixornis gularis
CCAGCAGGATGTATCGACAAAGTTCACATAACCATTGCAAGTTAATAGACCAGACTACTCACTCAGACTGGAATATCACACTTGTAAAAAGAGATTTGTGGAGAAAATATCATATTTAAGCTTATTCTCTACAGAATGTGGATTTATCGCTGAAGGTCTGGTCTTCATAATTTCAGTTTAAATGAGTTGTTCAAATGCATTTCAGTTTTCTGTGTCGAATCAATGTCACAAGTCATTTTTGTCCAGAGAAAAAATCCTTCAAAATGTCAGCTTCTACCCTTTGCAATCTCAAATTGAATGGTTTCTTTTTCACCCTGTAGTAGCCAATTTTTGCTAAAGATTGTAGTTTGGTTTAATATGCTGTAAACTGTAACTTAAAGTTATTTTTTTAAAACACAAATATTCATTCAATCCACAAAAGTAGGAAAGTATCAGAGCTCCAATTCAGACTGTTCAGATAACATTGGACAAAAAATTCTCAAGGAAATTCGGGTGTGTTATAAGAACTTGGAAAGAAAAATCCACTTTGGAGTGGACAGAAAACACTTTTAACACTTTAATACCAGAGACTTGTTTGAACAAATAGTGGAGTCCCCATCTCTGGGAGTGACCTGTGGATGTGGCACTTGGGGACATGGGTCAGTGGCGGCCTTGGGGAAGATTGGAGTGGATGATCTCAGAGGGYTTTYCCAACCTAAATGATCTGTGAGCCTGTGAAATTTACAGTGAATAAATGAAAGAAAACTAAACACACAGTTAACGAACCAAACCTGCTGCCCCTCTGCCTCAGGACAGCAAAACACTCAGTTCTTTGCCTGAAGTATTTCCACTAACAGATTCAGAGATATTTTCCATAGATATTTATGCAGCACAGAAGCCGTTATGCAGTCTCTGGAAGAAAAATAGTTCCTAAATAACTGTGGTTTGATTTGAAAAGAAATGACGTGTGGGGTGAAGGATATGAAATGAGAAATGGTTGTTGATTCTATCAGTGCTTACAGGCAGCCAGTGTGAGTTTTGGTCTGCTCTGAACTCTCATCCACACACCTCTGAATGTCATGATTTCTATGATTCCTAAGACCAAATCAACTTGCATTTTATTTCCTGCTGAATTCTTGTTTCCCAGTGGCTAATTAAAGAAAGTGCCTTGCCTTCCTGTTTCCATTAAGCACGTGCACACTTTTGGAACAGCAGGAATTCCACCAATGCCCAGTACAGGGCTCCGAAATCCAGATCAGATTTTGTCCTCTTTCCCTGTGTCAGGTCATTTCAGAAAGTTCTGATTTGTGCATTCATTGGAAGGACAGGGTCTGCGTGTAACATTTCTGAGGGTGAATATCAAGTGTGTCTGAGACCCCAGGGTGGAAATACATGATGGATGTTTTGCTACCGTGCCAGCACGACCTGCAGTACAAATGTGACACCGAGTCACACACGGRCATCAGGCAGGAGGGAATTCTTTGCCAGAGCTAAAGTAAACCTGCAGGAAAACTGAATCCCCTTTGTCCAGACCAAAAAGTGTGGTTTGTATATTTGTTTTGGGGTTTTTTTGTTTGGTTGGTTGGTTTTGTTTTTTTTGTTTTGTTTTTGTTTTGTCTTTGTTGTTGTCTTTGTCTTCCTCTTTGTCTTTGTCTTCATCTTCATCTTTGGTTTTGGTTTTGTCTTAATAAAAAAAAAAGAGAATGCCCCATTGGGCTTAAGTCCCTTAGTGGACTTAGAAAGACATGCCATCAAATTTAACACATCCCTTCACTCAGTGACTGCAATAATGTAGGTTTAAAATATTTTCATAGACTTTCACCACCTTTCCTGTTTCAAACAGCTGGTTTCAAAGTTTCCTTGTGAAGTCAAGGACAATCTTGAARTTTCCCTTTATAAATTATCCAACATTATACGCTTATGTTGAACGCATAAGCACAAAATTATTAGGACTGAAAGGTTTTGCTAATCTTCTGAAATGTTCTAAAGGTCTTTTTAAAAAATAAATAAAAGTCCATCATCAAAGCCAGRATCCAAGTCAGTGTAGTGTTTTATGTGAACACAGCTCGTATCTGATTGATCTCGTTCAGGAAAGGCTCATCAGCTGAAAAAATGGGATTATTTGGAGCTGTGATATCTATGGCTGTGTTCACACTGACACAGAAGGAGATTAATTTTTTAACTCCCATTGGCAACCATGACACTGTGTCACTGCAGATCAGCCACGCCAGGATTTATTTTTGTGCCCCTGAGATAAATTTCATCTCTTAGATAACAAAAGAGTGAAAAGGAGAAATCAGCTGGTGGAATATCTGACCCACAGGGCAAACAGGCAAAGTAAACTCCAATCAAGTCTTTATTGGGACCRAATGCCAAGACCTACATTAGCTCTGCTCACCCTTGAGGAATTTCTGGTACTCTCCAGCTGGAATTATAGGACCACACAATTCCTACTGATAATTCCCAAAGGTTCTAATAACTTGTGTGTTTTCACAAGTTCTAGAAAAATATTGTTTTCCCTGATTTTGTCACTGTTTACCTTGAACAGAAGGCAATCCTTTGGCATTTAGAAGGGGAACAATATTTCATACTTGGACTGCCTGGTGGCTCCCTCCCTGATGTTCTGCAGAGTCTTTGTTCTGTCATTTAAACAGATAATTTTGGAATGCTTTCTGAAGTGATAAATGCTTAATGGAGGAAAGAGTCTTCCTTAGTGAGGTCATGTGAGAGAGGGAATTGCTCATTTTAATAGAGAAGGTTAGGAAATTCGTATTTGGTGTTTTCCCAAAAAAATCCCAGGAAAATGCCCAGCAGTTAAAGAACTTACAGAAATTAAGGGAAGAAACCCCCAAATAACAATTCAGACAGGTTTGGAAGAGCCTTTTCTCTGTGCTGTTTGCTGTCAGTTGGGAATGGAGCAGRGCAGGTATAAAATGAAGGTGAACATGCAGAGATTTCTCCTGCCAATCTGCAGACTCAGCCCTTGGAAGAGTGGAATTGATTGGTGCAGTGACAGGGCAAGGGACAACAGCCTTAGATTGGTAGAGGGAAGGTTCAGATGGGTATGGGSAAGAAATCCTTCCCTGGGAAGGTGGTGAGCCCTGGCACAAATGCAAATCAGCACAGGGACAGCTGGGAAGSAATTTAATCCATCCCAGAGAGCTCAGGGCGCTGCCTTAGCTGTGCATGAAGATCTTAAAACCATCAGCAGAGAGGTTGCAAAGACTGCTTTTCCTGTGATTATTTCATATTCTTCTATTTTAAAAAGCTCTTATTAGTGTATATATATAAATAAACATGAGAAATATTAGATATTGTGAGCAAAGCTAAAAGTGCAGAATTCTGGTGGCAGCCTGTGTTATAAACCGAAATATAAAAAAACACCAAAACAATGGATCCAAACCCAACATACAGCAATGAAACAAGCTCTCTCTTCCAGAAAAATTAACAAACTACCATAATRTTTGTAAATTCAGTGAGGTTAGAATACCAGCTCTGAGGTGGCAATCGAAGCAGTTTCCAATAGATTTTTATTAAAATTAAGGAATACACAGGATGCTATTACCATAAGTTGCCTAGAGGAGTGGGAGTGGGTGAGTTGTTTGGTTTATGGCTTTTTTTTTCTTTTTGACGACTGGGAATAAGATTTTTTTTTAATGTCTGCATAAAATATAAATGAACTGTAACATTCTTATAAATAACAAAATTCTCAAAGGCCTCTCAACAAATTGCCTACAAAAYGCAATTCTTAGAAACCAGTAGATTAGTAATTTATGCTTAGCTCCTATGGGCTTTTCTGTTTGGTGGTTAATTTAAAACTTTTTTCCCCCCCAAGAAAAATAAATTAAAACCAAAAAATTAATAAAAAGTTCCTCTGTGTTGCCTGGAAAACAGATCTGCAAAGTTTGCACGCAACCTGCTAGAGAAAACCATTTGGCTTGAAAAAGAATATCACATAATCAACATTATGTTAATGCAAGTGAGAAATGTAATAATTCTTTCACAGGCTTTGACCAGAAGTGGCTTAAAAAAYGGAGATATTAAAAATAAAAACAGCCAAAACTGGGAGAAACACTGCTATGGTAGCAAAGTTTTTGTTGAGAAAAGAAGGAAGGAAAGAAAGAAGGAAGGATGGTGCYTGAAAGTCCCTTCCAGTAGCCCTGCAGCAGTTGGATGAGGAGGAGGAGAGGAAGAAAAGAATCCCTGGCTTTAAAAATAACAATTATCCACTCCTCCCCTCTGGATCCTCCCCAAAAGAAGAGGGAGAAAGGCACTAAGTAGAAATAGCTGATAAGTGGGAGTATCACTTTACACACTGTTGTACCTAAATATGTGAAGAGCCGGGGACCAAAGGAGRCAATCCTAATTAATTTCACTCTGCAGCATATAATTTCCAAAGAGCCCCAACATTAGTCATGTTTGCTCTGTGCTGTTCTGAAGTTCTTCCAGYGGATGTGCTCTTACACTGAAAGGCAAATGATGTTTGAAAATTTCAATGTACACTGAATTCCAGAAGGATGATAYGAATATAATATATTATTACTTTACTCCGGTGTTTTTCCTCTGCTGTTAAACAGAAGTTGTGCACCTGGCAATGAAGCCAGTAGAAGTCTGGTAATTAAGACTCCATGTTTTTCATGCTTATTAATCCTTCTGTTTCTTCTGTTTTACCACCAAATTAATTCCATGTTGATGCAATGAACCTTAAAAGGGGCACCTCCCAAGACAGCCTATTTCAGAGCCATTGTAATCCAGAATAGAACAGGCTTGGTGGATTACACATCTGCAAAGAGAAGTGAAAAATTGGGATTCTCATCCACGCCATCCATAGTAATCTTCACAGACCATTGTAAATAGCACTTGACTCCTTAAAAAAAATAACAGCCACAATCTTATCACCTTCATCTGCTGTACATAATTAGAAGGGGGAGAAAGTTACACAAACTCTCTCGGTTCATTCAAAAGATGCTTTTCTGCAGATTTTTAAAGCTGTTAACTACTTCTTCATAATTTCCTTATTAAGGCAGAGATGAAAAACTGTTGCTTCAGTTGGCAAAAATAATTAGGCCTGGGTGTTCTCCCTGAAGGTTTGGGCAAGATTTCCCTACCAAAATAAAGCCCAAGGGAATAAGTGGTGCATTAGGAATTGAAAACATCAGGTTCAAATTACCATTTGGCTTTTTTTTGTTTTTTCCTTCATGCATCAAAGCAAGGTGTCTTTGTAAATGAAGAACTGATAAATCAAAATGCCACTGGTTTAGGAAAAAAGGGTGGCTGTGATGTGACTGTGGTGTCCCACAGCTGAGGGACATGGAAAAGCAGGGTGGGAGCAGTCCCAGAGCTATGGCTTTTCAGCTATAGCTTTAAAGATATAAAAAGAGATATATAAAGATGTAAACCTGATGCCCTGTTGGTCAGGGTGTTGGAAGCAGTCCAAAAGTGAGTCCTCCTGGAGTGGCAGATGTGGTTCTGTTGAGATAGAGATGATCCTGTGGCCAAAAATGAGTCCTCCTGGAGTGGCAGATGTGGTTCTGTTGAGATAGAGATGATCCTGTGGCCAAAAGGGTCCAGAGGTGGTGAGAAGGGTCCAGAGGTGGTGAGAAGGGTCCGGTGATGATGAGAAGGGTCCAGTCTTCCTCCGGTAATCAGATGAAGCAAGAGAACATCCTGGTCCCGAGTTCCAGCTTTATCCAGGTAGGAATGGTTGGCTCCCCCCACTGGGTGGAGCATCTCACAATAGGATGATGGAATGTGGGTATGTKTTGGGAAGGGGAACAGCTTGGGGAGAAGAACAGCCTGGSCAGTGTTAATGGCCCATCGTGAAGAGAGATAAGAACAATGCCCTACCTGGTATTGACCGTTGGGCCATTATCAAAAGGCACCCGCCCCCTCCCTCCAGAGTAAACAAGAAATAAAGAGGAACAACCCCCCAACTGTTTTCAGCAGATGAAAATAGAATACACAATTTAGGCTCCACAACCCAAGACACCTCTATAAGAATTGACATTGTTGCCTCATGACAAACTTTCTGCCCTTCTTCACTTCATCCCCCTTCACCCTCCTTGGCCGAGCAGCCTTTGTGCTTAAACCAGTTGTCACACAGACCTAATGATGAAGGAAACTCAGCTTGGTCTTCATGGCTTACAGATTGTTTGCCAAAAGAGCACGAACATCTCTATATTATGCTCATTTCCAGGGAATTTGAGGGCTCCTTTGGAGTRTTTGCAATTGCTGTTGGAAGCATCTCAAGCCTCTGCCTGCATTATTGCAGGATAATTCMTGCTCCTTCCTGTGCAGTCCCTCAGGAGTTCTGTGGAAGTTGAGTTGCAAGACCCCAAATGTTCCTTTGGAGGGTTGGCTCCTGCTTTTCCTGGGTACCTTTTCCTGGCTTTCTGTGTTTACAGGGCTGATTCAGTGCAAAATACTGTAAATTTAAGGTGTCCCTTTGATTCATAACTCAGTGAGTTCAGAAATATGACAGAGTCCACACGTCTGAATTTTCATTTCCAGTAAAATAAAAGGAAAGGGACACAGGGCATCATCTCCATCTCCACTAAATAATAATAAGATTTATACTTTTACAGGGTTGCAAATTCAGCAGTGCTCGAGAAGACAAAGGTAAGATTTGTTATTGGACTTGTTTCTGGATTAAAAGTTTTCTCAGAAGAACAACAGAGTAATTTACAAAAAGCGCAATGAAATAAGGAAAACAGAGGAGCTAATATATTTCTTCTTCAGTAGAATTACAAGAAAACACATCAGTGAAAGAGGTGATACTGTATTTTCATAATAGCATAGAATTGTCTGGGGGAGACAACAACAGAGATATTCATTAAKATCCAATAATAAACCAAATGCAAGGGGCAAATGCTGCTGGTCTTACCTTGGCAAGAAGTCATGTTAAATTTATTGGGAATTACTTAAAGAAATCAGAGGGAATTCATAACCTAAAGTTAAGTTTTAACATTCAAGGAGTCACATAGACGACACTGTAATTGCAGCACTGGACTCCAGAAAATATTCAAATTCAAAACCATGAAATCCTATGCTGTCAAAAAGAAGTGCAGAATGCATCTACAAAAYATGTAGATAGAAAACTGTGACTAGGAAATCTGGGAGGTGGGTTTTTATTACTCTTTTTTTTTCCAAGAATAGCTGTAAAGATAGAAGAACCTTTGATTTTATTTGACATGTGTCAGTAGCATGAAAATGCCCAAGTAAACCAGACAATCATCACTCATGAAATGTCAGTCTGCTCTAGGCACACTCTTTGGAAAATCTCTTTCACATGAGCTAGAAGTGAATATTTACTCATGGCAARCTCTAGATTAAAATATTTTCAAATTGCTTGTAAACCAAAAAAAGAGCATTTAAATCCTCTAAAAAATCTACCTTGCAAAATGTCTTGTCTCAGAAAGAAAGGAGTGCCACAGTAGAAAATGAAAGTTACACARTGTAAATTTACACACTTGAATAAATGATCTCTAGCATATGAAACCAGCTGGAGGAAATCACAAAGCTGATAAAACTCATCAAAAATGTTACCATAGCAATGGAGAGTTTAACATAATGGCTTCAAGTGTCTAGAACCCAAAAAATCCTCCAATTTTCAATATATAGTCASTGAGATATTAACTGGTTGAACTTCAGCCACCGTATTAAATCAAGTACGGACTCCACAGCACCAGAAATATCTACAAAATCTGAATTCTTTTTAGCAAAAACCAACCCTTCTTATCACTGTGTTGGTGTGTAGAGTCCTTACATGTCCCATTCTYACAGACTTGAAACTCAAGTCGCAAAAATTGGAACTAACTGCTTAAAAATTGGGATTAACTATTTAAAATCAGAATTAGCCTCAAAATTGGAATTAACTACTGAAAATGGCCCTTTCCAACCTGGCCTTGGACACTTCTTGAATATCTTGAATTTGATGGTTTGTGATTCAGTGTAGAACTCAATGTACGTATTTTTGTCATCAAATGTGGCCAATGAATGTCATAAAACATTTATTACTAATTTGGTTATTGAGACTTTTCCTAGCAGCTCTAATGAATTGCAATTGATTGATGCATTACAAATCAATGCATAGGGAGGTATTGTTAAACAAAATAAAAATAGAGATGATCTAAAGACTGTTGATTAATGGGGGGAAAAAAGGCAGAAGTCCTTGAAGCCATAAAATATATTTATTTATAATATCTATTATCTTTTCAGTGTGTTTCTTATTCAAGAAGAGAAAATTGATTTCGACCTGATTTGTTCCATGTCCATTCCTGTATCCGTGTGGGTAAATAGATTTCTGAAATCTGGATGGCTGCAAGATTAGGGTTACAGACCAAGATTATCTTTGGATTTCTAATTTCTGGACCACTCCTGATCCACCAATCAGTCAGCAATCCTTTTTCTATCAAAGAATCAAACCCAAAAGAGTACATGCTTTCATTTAAATCTGGTCTAGGTATGCCAGCAATAAAAATTCAGTATGAACAGAGCTGACAACTGAAATTCTTTCTTCTGGGCATTAATATCCACTGGAATATACTGAAAACCATAAACAAACAAATAAATATGCATACCATCTATAAATAAATGTATTATTTAACAGTGCAGACACCACATTTTGAAAGAGAGGCTTCCAGAGTATGTAATAATTTCATTATTTGATTATCCAACGCTGTCCATAAATGGCCATGACATGCTGCTTCCTCTGCACTGGAATGAAGAGGGTGATATAAAATTCTGCTCGTTTTGCTCATCATTAAAATGTACAAGTCTTCTTTTTTTTCCTACTAGTGACGCAGTTTGTGTCGCTGCCAATTATAATTAACATTTAATTAACTTTATAATTGACATTTTGGTATGTTTGCCCRGTATTAAGGACTCACACAGTACAGAACTTCTGTAACAGCCCTTTCATCACTTAAAAAGAAAAAAGTGTGTAATTTGGAGTCAGAAAATGCTGTACTTCAAAATGACATTGGCCCAAAGGAAAAACAAKCCTGGAGAGAAATGTAAGAGTTTGGTAGAGGTTGTGAAAAGCCCTCAGCATCCTGAGATATTTGCTGTGTGGACATGGTTGGGTTCCTGTCCTTTTCAGTCTGGAGCAGGCTTAAATTAATTTTGATSCAAGTCTTGATCCCAGAACCCCAGTCCTTCTCCCAGTCTCCCTGTTTTCATGTCAATCCATGAGATTTTTCTTCTTATTTTCTGCCCTGTTGAGGAAGAGGGAATGCAAAGATTTGTCAAAAATACGTGATTAGAGATAATGAAGTGAACGTGTTATTTGGAGCACAAAAAGGCTCTCTAAAATATATGTAAGAATATAGCAAATAATATGAATTTTTATAAGGTTTGGGGAGCTTTTCATTAAAAAACCAAAGTATTTAGTGACTAGTATATAGAAAGAGTGTCCTGGGACATGATTTAAATCCCATCTTTCCATACCACTCTAAAAAAATGTTTAAATATTCCAATTAAAATGGAATGTAGTCAATCTAACAGAATATAATGGGCAGAGCAACATTCCAAACTGAGTAGCTAATAATAATAATAATAATAATAATAATAATAATAATAATAATAATAACTAAGTATTTAGTAAGTAAGTAAGCTATTGCATTAAATAATCTTCAGTGAACCCTGCTCCTATAAATTTCTCTAATTGTTACATTCTCACAGTACACTGTTGGAAGCCAAGGCATCCATGACAAAGGAAATCCAAAATATAATCACAGGTTGTTTCCTTTTTATTGGTTCTAGGACTCCTATGCTGTGGTTTCACTGCAAGCTTTTTATTTCTTATATTCTAAGAAACACTGGGAAATAGGTCCCTGTTCATTTTCTGTTTGAGATTTTGTTAATGTCTTCTCCACTGTTTCCTTTATTGCTTTCCCAAGCAGAAGAATCTCAGTTTATTTAATGTATGCATTTGCAGAATGAAATAGATTAAATTTTATTCTTGAAGTTATATTTGTTCCTGTTTTACATTCWTTTTTTTTACCTCTTTTATTCCCCTGTGGCTTTACACAGTGGTACAATGATATCTTCTCTCTTGTTCTCTTATTCTTTTCCTAATTTTTCTCATAATACCTGCTTGCTGAACTYCCTCTAAAAGTGATATTTCCATATAATTATTCATTATATGATTTCAAGAGCACTTTTKTGAGCACTAATACTGGTTTAGAGCCTTCCTCRTGTGCTGGCAGAGCTGTTTCTAATCAGCTGAACCCCTCTTGCCACATTTTTGTCCACACAGCCCTGGGGGAGCTCTCTGAGGGAGTTCACTGACGGATTCACTCTCTGAGTTAGGAAAATTTGTGTCACTCAGCCTTTGCCACCTCCGTGGTAGCTCTTATTCTGCAGGGAGACT
The DNA here is from genome assembly GCA_003546035.1 of Mixornis gularis. Classification (NCBI taxonomy): domain Eukaryota; kingdom Metazoa; phylum Chordata; class Aves; order Passeriformes; family Timaliidae; genus Mixornis; species Mixornis gularis. The sequence goes on from QVAJ01000001.1 coordinate 1,652,524, forward strand.
AATTAGACAGCAGGTTTGTATGGGTGAAATCCTGTTGCAGACCTYCTAGGACCCTCTTTGGACACTCCAATATTGGGGATTTCCTCACAGACGCTTCAGCAAAAACAAAAGTTCAATTTTAACCAAATCTTCTGTCCATGCCCTGCTAAGGGGGTCCATTATTGCACATTTTGAACCAGGTTTGTACTCCTAATACACTGTTATTTCACTGCACCAAGTTTATGCACGTGCATCCATTTCTACTTTACATTTTATATTTTGTATGTTTGCAATTTTATGCTTTATTGCTGGTAAATGAAGCATTGCTGCACTTTTCTTTATCATCACAAGTACTGAAAGGAAATTTACCCTGAAATCTGAAAGTAGACTTGGGGGTTTTGAACTAAATTATGTCCAAATTACAGGGGGTTTGGGGCTAATTACTCCTTTCTCTCTGCAGAAAAGAAAATCTGATACATGTAATGGTGCATTAGATAACAGCAGGATCAGCAGAGGTATCCCTTGAAGTTGAATTTAAAGGTTTTTCCTTCCCTGTAGTCTTTAACAAACCATCAGAGCAGCAGGACCTGAGAGAACCATCCCAGGCAATTCCACTTAAAAATAGAAATCTCCATTCTTGAATGGGAGATCAATTATTTTTCTTTATTTCAAAGAATCATTGAATCCCAGAATGGTTTGGGTTGGGAGGAATCTTGTTTCTCCTCCTGCCATGGGCAGGGACACCTTCCASCAGCCCAAATTGCTCCAAGCCTGTTCCAACCTCATCGTAATTCTTTAAAACCAAGCGAGTTACTAATGAGGTTTCCCTCTTTTCTTCTCTCCCTGTCTTCATCTTGCATGATTTCACTTTTCACACCTGCTGTTTGTTCTGTATTTATGTTTCTCATTTTCACCTTACACTGATCATAGCAGCTCAGATTTTTTTCTTCCCTTAGCTCACTAGTGTAGGAGTTGAAGAATGTGATTCAGTTCACCTTCCAGAACCACCATCAGCTGTCACTTGTGTTATGTTTTCCCTTGGCTTTACCTTGATGTTACTCAGAAATTTCTCAAGTATTTCAGATTTCCATTGCTGGCAGCTTTCATACCCTCACTTGCCATTCACTAAGATGAAAGTCATTAATAATTATGACAATTACTTGATTCTCTGTTTGCTGTGAGCATGGCTGGGGTGCATGGCAGGGACAAAGGATGTGCTTTTCCCCCATGAAGGCAGTGTCCCTGCGGAAGGGGCTGCCCTGGTGCCATCTCCATCCTCTCAGGTTTCCCAGCCCTGAGCAGCCTGGTCTGACYCACAAGGCTGGACAGRACCTCCCGAGGAATTATCTAGGAGTCCATGACATCTTACATTTTACAGCACAGACCAATGTTAGATCACATCCCTCTGCACAAGGAAGAGAAAGGAAARAGGGAATCCAGAAATTATTAACAGAATGGGTTTCAGTTTCGAGCAGAGATCTCCTGTTCCAGGTGATAAGAGATGAGGAAGGATCAGGATATACATAAAAAATTTATTCCTTCTGAACGGAAATGAGAAATTACTGATGTGGAGAATCTATCACCAGAAAGCCCGAAACACCAAGTTTTGCTGTTGTAGAACAGATTTGTAAATTCAGCYATCAGATTAAGCTCCATGCCTAGCTTGATGTTTTGGCTTTGATAAATTTGGAATGTGATATTGAATATTGTCTTTTATTTTCTCAAGATTTCTGTCTTTGTTATAAATAGAAACAATGCAGGAAAAAGACTCCAGGACATGAAAGATTAATCCTACCTCACCTACTCTGACCAGGAGCATTTTTTGATAAATTAATTTCCTTGAGCCGTTAGAGCCTTGCCCCTTCCCATAAATTATATTGGAACTTATCTCTAATTATGGCTTATGTGTCCAGCCAGCTCTGATCTTCTTTCAAATACCAAATCCTTCAATAATATTTATCCACATCAAACTTCTTATGTTTAATGATGACACCAATGATGAAATCATTCWTCAGAATCACCTTTCAACTTGTGATAAAATCAGTATTAAAGCACTGGTGACCTGTACTTAACAGCTTCCAGGTGGAAGAAAGAAGGATATTGAAAGTCATAGAGAACCAGTGCATACAAAATAATACAGAATACTCATTAAATTCCTCCAAACTCTAACTGTATTGATTAACAGTCAAACTATCAGGGATCTGACCTATTTGCTCTTCCACACAGCATCCTTCTGACATTTACTGTAAAGAAGGAGAAATGTGCCTCCTCCTCCTCCGGTAGGATCTGGTAGCAAATGAGGAAAGTCAGWGCAGGAACAAAGAAAGCAAGAAACTGGGAGTGGTGACAGACATATCCTGGTTTGCTCTTGGCTCATTTAAAATAATTATGAATTAATGATTATTAAGTTATCAAACATGCACATAAATTATTCTTTTGTGTATTCTTTGGGTCATGGAAATGAGAGATGAGATAGTYGCACCTCCAGGTTTTGCTGTCTCTGTGTGGTGACACAGCAGGAGAYGCTTCAGGAATGCATCTGAGCCTTCTCCCCAGATCACAGCACCCGTGGAGATCCACAGGTGAGGCATCATCCCATTGACKTTGTTTTACACTACAAGGACACAGACTCTGAGATACAGAAGGTTGAAAATGACTCTTTTATTTTTGGGATGTGTCTTCTTTTTATACTATTTTACACAGARCAATTCAATTGGTGAAACAAAGACAARCCTCTTCAATCATGTRGGYAAGACCAGAGGGACACCAAGAAGAAGTCCTTCCTAGGAAAAGGAATTAATATCATAGGTACAGTTACAAAAACATTTTTTCTGTTTACAGAAAATTCTTTGGGAAAAGAATTTCAAAAAACTGAAACACCTCGGGCATGAAACTAAACTTATATCCCTGGGAGCTGTTGTGTGTAAAACAGGCAGGGGCTGGCCCCACCCCTGGTTTTCCAGGATCCATATCCATTGTGAGTGACAGTTTAGGAACCATARAAAACATTCAAAGCAGCTGTTCAGGTCAAGCATTTCCCCTCTCAGCGTGTGTCTGTGAGGGGACCAGGGCACAACCCCACCCCTGAGCACTTGAACTGTACATTTCCTCCTCTGTCAGGTCAGATATTTTTTGCCCTGGCAAGGACGAGGTATTAAAGGCAGAGCAGTGGGATTGCAGTGAGCAGAGCCCCCTCTCAGTCACACTGCTCACATTAAACCAGCACAGGGACTGATGCAAAGGAGCTGCTCAGACCAATGAGTCAGGCACTCCTGKGTATGGCAGRAGATTGTTCTATCTATCACAGGCTRGAGTGTTCTCTCTGTACTGCACGTGTAAAAGTACATTAAACCCGGACTATTGTACTGTGACATTTCTATTTCAGACAATTGCCAGTTAAATCAATGCACATTTCATCACGTCTTTTGGATGTCTAGGAATAGTTTCGTCCACAGTGCCTTGTCAAAGACTTTGGCATGAACATTTTCTCAGGAGGGCTCTGTAATTCTGCACAGCTAAGCCAGCCTGTGGTAAAAAAACCCRTGTCTGGGTCAGAAACATTGTTATTCACACCCTGCTGCTGCTCCGGTGTGGGAGGGATTCAGGAGCACTCTGTAATTCCTATCAGCAAGAATAAAAGTGGAGTAAAGCTCTTCCCAGCCCTTTACCACCACTGGACTACACATGGCCTAGCAAGTGGGTTGCAGAAGACAATATCCACTTCTGACAGCAGAACTGGAGTAAAATCTGAATGGGATGGACCAGAATTTGGGACTTCACCATCCCTTCATCTGGGTAAAAAACCAGAAGCAGGGCAGACATGGATTCCTGATCCTCATTTCTATTTAGGTCTGAATCAGAAGGAAAAATAGAACAAAGGATATTAAATCACATTTSTCAAGTAAAGCCCAAACAGTGAAATTATAGGCAATGCCAAGCCCAAGATACCTGCAAAATGTGCAATCCAGGTGGGTCTAACTCTGGTATACTTTCTGTCATTTAATTTCAGAATTTAAAAGCATCATCTAAGCAGAGATCTAAAGCCTAACCTGTAAGAGCCAAAGGACACTGACAGGGTGGAAGCAGGCTGTTAAAATGAGAAATTGCCATCTAACTTCCAGTAATCATGTGAGCAACCTAGGATTAAATAGAACTGGCTCTTCTTGCCCAGTTCAACACTTCTTTGCCTGTTTGATATCCTAGGAGTAAAAACAGCTTTTAAAAMTCAAACAGAACTAATTTATTAATGCATTCTTAGCACTTTAAGAATGATTAATGGCAATTTTCTAGTTTTACATTGCCAATGTTTAGCAGAAAGCCATTAGAAAATCAGTGCATAATGACACTGCTGAGGTATTTACAAATCAACACTGGAGAGAAGGATTCTGGAGTCAGAATTTATACACGTGTGGCAATTAGCTGTGAAGGGTGGTAGTGAAATAGGTGRGTTCTTTAACTTTTGGAATAAATGTTTTTGAAGAAATGGAAACAATATTTTCTGGGAGGAATACAGTTACTTTTTGAAGCTACAGAAACTCTCACATAATCCAGGAGTGGTGGGAAATCCATATAAATGTGACTAAAACATTTACTATTAGAGACTAAAACCAAGCATCGAAAGTTCTTAGAAGCTTTCTTCASTATCAACAGCTTTTAATAAGGTTGGACTTGGCAATCTTGGAGGTTTTTTCCAACTTTAATGATTCTGTGATTGTGTGGGAATGAAAGGACACCAGATCTCAGTGCCAGTCACTCATGTTGCCCATCAACCAATTAGGTGGATAAAAATTGAGACATTTTCTCTCTTCACAGAAATTCTAACAGCCCCCAAATGCTTCTCTGGAAGATTAAAGCAACCAACTGTCTTGAAGGTGTTTCTTGGCCTTGGCACAATATTAAGAATATCACAAAATCACCCCAGCACAGTTGGGTTCCAAGTACTCCTGTTCATTCCCTTTGCAAAAATAAACGGGAGCCAAGAGTGTTCCCAAAAGAAAAACAAAAAGTTTCACAGAATATTTACAGATTTTCTGTTCTTTGTGCAAAATATGTGTCACTTTGTAAGTGCCAATGACAGTCTGAAAGTTTCTTTTTCTGCTACATCTGATCTTTCTAAGTTGTGATCCGTGCCTCTGGCACCTGTGATTTTACATTATTCCCAGTTCAAATCCAACTGAAACACTTGCATATTTTTAAGGCTGTGTGTGTTTAAGGCAGCTTTTTTTGCAAGGATGGAAAATTCTGACATGCACTTTTATAATCCCTGCTCGTGGAAACCTTTGCAGAAAGCCAACCAATAAACAGTGGAACAATATCTCAGTGAGGCTGGAGATGGATTATCTTTAAGGCCCCTTCCAACCCAAACCATTGTGTGATTCTGTGAAATGGCTCATGGATAAAACACTCCTGCTTTCTTCCACATCCTTATTAGCCTGGTACAGCATTCCTGCCTCTCTGGAAACCTTCACTGGGTGTTGGGTGCCTTCAGACTGCTGGGTTGAGCCTTCATTGCCTTCTTGGCTTCCAAGTATTCCTTATTTTTTAATTTCCTTCTACCAGATTCTCACAGAGCCTTTCTCCATCGTTTGAAATGTTAATTTTATTAACAAACATTGGATGAGGCACACATGCAGTACATGACATAAGTAGAAGATTAGTGATTGTTAGAAAAAAAAAAAGCATGGTGGTTGAAAACAAATAGCTTCACTTTCATTCTAATTGATGTAATCCATTACCAGGGTGCAACTTCTATCCATGACTGCTTCTAATTAGCAGTCTGCCTAATTAAAAGTGCACTGATAACTTCTCCCTGGAATCTCCCTTGCAGGAGCTCAAGTCCATCCGTGCTGAGTGACATGAATGAAACGTAAACAGTGGGAATGGAAAATTTCAAATATTTTAAAGACTATTTGTGTTAGGGGGAAATGACTGTGGGTGGATCTTACACTCTGTCTGGAAGGAAAAAAAAACCAACAGAATGTAAAGACTCTTATTCCTCTGGTTGTCAGAGAATCATTAAGGCTGAAACCAATCATTGAGCCCAAATATGAACACAACACTGAACCATGAAAGGTCTGAAGGCTTGAGGTTAAAATCAGTCCCCATAAATGAACAGAGTGTTGCTGAATTACTAACACTGCACTGCAAGCAGAACCAAACCCACATCAACTCACACAGGCCTTTAAATACACCAGGACCTGGTGCATCATGAAGACATCCTGCCTTAATTGTTCTTAATCCAAGATAAGCACCTTCCAAATACAGGGATTCTGGGCTGAATGATCTGGCTGCACTTCTGTCATTTTATGTGTGACTCCTCTTGTATTCCTTGGTAGAATTCCCTTCCCATTGATAAGTACCCTACTGAGCTCTCTGAGCCTCTCTGAARTCCTGATCAGTGGCCGCCTCAATGGCTGGAACAGGGCACAGAGACAGGAAATTCCACCAATCTTAATTTAGGATGGAAACTCGTAGTGCCACTGCAGCCACAGTGCTGAGCATGGGTTTGTCATTTGTTCTTTCTGGATGTCAATAAGGTCAGCAGACATGTGGCAGTTTTGAGGCAGGAACACAACAAGTGACCACATCCCCCATCTGTGTCCTTCTGTGGATCCAGGAGTTTGGGAAGCTCAGAAATGCTCTGAGCTGAATTTGTTTCCAGAGACACACACATTTTCCTCCAGGGCTTTGCAGAAGCACTCCAACAGTGACTGCTAAAATCATTTTATTGTTATATTCTGATCCATTAGCTGGGGCAAGGATTTAGCATCCCYGATAGTCAACAGTAATTAATCACAGCTCAGGTGACAATGATGAATTTTCTCTCTTTACCTGAAAGGACCATGCAACACACTGTCTCCAGTGGTCTCCTGAGCTCCCCACAGACAAAGTCCCAGCCAGGTGACCCACAACAATTTTATGAACAGGGAGGGCACCAGAAYAAATCAGATGCTTTGCATCTAGACTTGGTTCAACACTTGGATAAGATGGAATTTAAAAATCCCTTGGAGAGCTCATAAACATCTGGACACTCATACTCCCTATTTTTTTTTTTTTTAATAATTAATCATGATTAATGAATAAGCAAGAAAAGTGTCTGGATTTGGCACCTGAATAGCATCAATAGCAAATGTTTAACTCACAATGTTTCTTGCTTTCTTTTACTTTCAGTCTTATTCTGTTATAGCCTTATTCAATTATTGCTGGAAAAGCTTTGAATCCGAGTTCAGACAGTATTTTTGAGCCAATGGAATAATAAATATATTGCTGTAGTATTTTCTTTTTCATTATTCCTTTGAAATAGTAAAATAAGAGCTTCAAAGGAAACAAATAACCATGGTTGAGGTGGATTCTGTGGAAGGCAGACTTGGTGACCAGACMGGTTTTCAAACACAGCAATGGTGTGACAGGATATTTGAAAAGGTATGGGGATATTGCACATTTATTTTAAATAAATGAAATAATTTTAAAGTGCTATATCAGAGTATGTTGCTTATATGTCATTAAATGTTTCTACAAGCGCTTGTCCAAATTAAGGCAAACCTTCAATGATTTAATGGCATTTAGAAATAAATTCAGACACAATTTCTGATTTTTTACATAAAAAYTTTACCATAATCCACATTTTACAGCAGTCTCACACACTCACASACAGAAAATCCAGTCAAAGACATGCCAGTACTGATAGGGTCTAAGAAAACTGGTGGTATTGAAGGGAAAATAGGAATTGGGAAGCGACAATTTGGTCTACAAAGAACTGAAACCAAAAGGGTTCCTAAAGAGGACCTCAAAATCTGGATGGGTTTTTCTTTCTAAAATAAAACAGCAAAAAAMCAACAAAAAACAAACCAAACAAATATTTTCCATAGAAGAAATGGATTCCACTGGAATATTCTGACTTTTCTACTTTATTTTTCTTAGTCACCATTTCTAGACTTAAAAATACRACAAAAATCTCTGGGTTTAGGCACATCTTCCCTTGTTTGAACCTATCAGAAATTCATGCCCTGTGACAGAAATTACTTCACATTGCACAGAACATGGGAGTGTGTGAAAAATGCTGCAACAAACTCTCACCTGGGAGTTTGACACGTAATTCCTTTCAGACCTCCTGTCCAAACAAAGGTGCCAGGGATCTGTAGGGATGACATTTAACAAGTGAAAAGAAA
>QVAJ01000001.1:1674317-1684925 GCA_003546035.1 Mixornis gularis
TGACTGTGGAAGTGACCAGCCCTGCTGGTGAACCGGTGGAGGAAAAAAAAAAAAAAAATTAACTAAGTGGATAAAAAGAGGTTAAAAAGTGGATAAAAGTGATAAAAGCTCCTTTCAAAATGCAGCAGCAGTGAAAAAAGCATTGAAGTTCCCAATTTAAGAATGAGTTAAGCAGTTCTTAACACGTGTTGTAAGGTCACCATGTGACCAAGCCWACCCAGAAATGAGGTTAATAACAGAGTTACACAGCAGCACCAAGGCTGCTGACTGTAGATTTAGCTCTGAGGTAAAAGAATTATTTACTCATGTTATTCTGGATATTCATTTGATACTTGGCATCCTGGGCTCTCTTTTCTCCCCATTTTCCACTCCACAGCCTCCATTTTCCAGTTGTTCCTGAAGATWCTGCTTTTTTAATTTTTTTTTTGCTKTTTTTTCTTGCTTTATTTTTAAGCAAGCTATTTTTCCTAAATGTGTTCCACCTTTTGTGTACACGAACAATTACCTCCACGTCTTTGGATCTTCTCTGCACACAGCTAAACATAATTCTTGGTTATAAATGTAATTCTCAGATGAACTCACAACATAATTTAAAAAATATTAACTTGATGCCATCCTTACTGACCAGTTTTGTGAGGTACTTTACCTCATTTAAGTAAACAACTCTGGTTTTTGGGAGGTTTTTTTTCTTGTTTTAAAGCAAGTGAAAGATGAAGTAGGACATGGGAAGAGTTGTTTGATATTTGCTTTCCTACAAGCTGACACAAAAGTACAAAATATTGACAGATGAGTCTGGYGTTCGATTGAACAGAGTCTCTGGGTACAGATTTTGCTAAGAGAAGAGCAGCTAATGGTTGAATAGAGTCTTTCATCTACTTTAAGAGCACGGGGATGTCTACAGATATTGTATAAAAAGTTGAGTTTGCTCCCCAGCAGCAAGCCATGATCGCTGCGGTGGGGCAGTAGGAACATGCATGAAGCTGGATGGAAATTGCTCAGGAGCATTTGCAAATTATCTTTGCTCGTCATCTTTCATCTTTTGCGTATTGAATATTTTCTCAGCAGGAAAACAGATTCTTCTTTCTTTTCTCTGATCTCTGTTCATAAACAAAGGGTTAATGGTTGGAGTCGATGATCYTAAAGGCCTTTTCCAACCTAAAAATTTCTGTGAGCCTTTCAGAAAGAGCAGCAGAATTTTGCAGTACATTAAAAGAGCTATATTCTACTCAATACTACTCCCTCATCATACTTTTCTCTTTTCGAACCATAATAAACTTGAGCAGCTACCCTGAAGAATCCTGTCTGAAGGCACCACCAACCTTTGGGACACATTTTTTGGTACCCAGTTTGCAGCTAAAAGAGCACAATGCCAAAGCACATTAAGTAGATTTTTTTCCAGTGAACCCTCCTTCTGAAACCTCTTTTTGCTCTTTTTGCCCCTAAAGAAGGGTGAAACAATTTCAACTGGAAAGAACTTTTTCTTTTAGATAATAATCATGATTGAGGAATTGAGAGAGGGATGCAGGTTGGGTACTATACATGCAAAATGCCATCAGTGCTTGTTGTTCTGCTGGGTGAATACTTTGTTCAGGATTTCTGAGAGCTGAGTCCTTCAAAATGAAATGAAAAAAAAACATGGCTTCAAGTTCAAGGCTGTTTAGYACCAATTCAAATCCTGGTGTTATTGTTCTCTCTCAATTTTATAATTATGCATTGAAACAGAAATTTTTTTTTTTCTATTTGAAAATCCGGCCCAGAAGAATAAAACTGATGACCAGAGAATGAATTCAGGGGAGCACAGAGGGAAACTCATTAAAAGGCAACAGATTGATGACATCTGTTAAAGCATTAAACATATATCTCCRAAGTAATAATGTCAGTCTTTGATCCTTTCCTTTCCAGCCAAGTGGAACAGATTTTTCTAGATCCTTAAAAAACCTTTTTTTTTTCCATTCAGATTGGTAGGAAGCAGGCTCAAGTGTCTCTGCATTTGTTCCTACAAATGATATACTTGTCTTCCTCATCAACATGAGGAAAATAAAGTAAGAAGATAACAAACTGAGGTTTAAAGCAGCTGTTCAGTGTCACAAATTAGGCTGCATGGAAAGCAGGCCCTCAAATTACCTGGGCTGAAATTAAATGAATTAATTATTAATTATGGCCTTTTCTCATACAGGTCATTTAGGATAACCTGTAAGTACAAGCCCTACCAATTTCTGAATCATTAAAAAAACCTCAATATTTCCCCACTCCAATCCTTGAAGAATTTATTACTTTTAACTAACTTTGCTCTCTTTACATATTGTTTGTTCAATGCAATAGMGTATATTAAAGTTACTTTAAGAATAAAAAAGTAAGGAAAATCAGTATTTTGGGAACTTATATTCACTAAGGTTTGGGAGACTGCAAGAGAGAAATTTTGTTGAAGAGTAAAGAACTGGATGATGGGAATGGCCATAAAAGCCAATGGAAAATGGCAGGGAACAATGGGAACAGTCCAATTTCCCATGGTCAGAATATGATGTGTTCAAACCAGGGAAAAAAAAAACAGATATTCAAGTTCCAGGGAACACTTTCTATCAGGATGGATTTGGAAAACCAGAASAGAGAGTAAGTTGAGTAAAATTCATGGAAACCTTTCAATGATTTGCACATTGTAGCAAGAGCATAAAAAGTCCCATAATAGACTGACCCTGGGTTGTTTTTTAATGGATGGAAAAAACTAGAATCCTACAAAATTTTTGGTGGAAGCAGGAAATATATCATACAGGCAAATATTTAAAGCTCTCTCTCCAAAACCTAGACTGAGAAATTTCCATGTAGAAAACAAATACAAGCTGGTAGTTAAAGCCAACAAAATATAGTTACAAATTAAATATTTATAAAATTGAGCAACATTTCAACCCGTTTCTGTGTAGACACTTCAAAAGCTGGTGGAATATGTGTATGCACAGATATATAAAAAGAAATCTGTAATGACAGCAGATATACAGTCCTTTCTGCTACATCTAGTTAGTATTAAAATAAGATTTTTTTTCCCCCAGTGGAAAAGCTGTCCTATTCCTAACAATCTTTATAAGTATTATTTGTGTTTATATCTTCCACAAACATACAGATTTCTTGGAAAGAGAGTGGAAATACATTAGGAGATGTTCCTAAAGAGGGGGAAAAAAAATAGGCAACAGGAAAAAAAGAAAAAGAAGATATTAAGACACTGTCTGGTACAGGGAGACCAGAAGGCAGCATTGAGTCCTGACTCACGGAATTGCAGAAACCTCAACGTGTTTTACCACCAGCAACAAGGAGAAGTGAGATAGCACATGTCTGGAGTCAAATATTGGCATTAGTTTGAAGTTTATAAATGTCAATTGACACCTAAATCCTTGATTTCAAATTATGCTGAACCACACTTGGCACCCACACAGCTCCACTGCCAGAAAGAGGGAAATGAAACCACCACCATGTGTGCATAAAAGACATGATTTAACTCAACAGTGGCCAGATTATGCTTCAAATAATCCTAATAAAAAAGAAATTTTCTACTGAGACTTAGGGAGGCAGTCAATTTGTCTGGTTTTAGTCATGCAAATATTCAACATTAATTTTTTTTGAGCAGAACCCTGTCTAGCAGTTAAATTTTGAAGGTCAAACCTGGATTATATCCAGCCCTGTAGCTCAGTAAATTCAGCATGGCCATTGGTATAACAGGCTTTGGGCTTTGCAAGGACTCAAGACCCCTCTTGGTCCTGTTTGGTCTCAACTTATTCTCTGCCTTAAGTTTATGCAGTTGTAAAAGCAGCATTTCTAAAGACCAGGCCAATTTGGGGGCATTTTCAATGCCACAATCACAATTGGTGAGCAGAGAGGAGTGACCAGCACTCACTGCACACTGAGCACCCTGTTTATTCTCTCAGCCAACACATGAGATTTGGAAAGAGAATGAAGATAAGTTGCACCAGGATAGAGGAATTTCGATTCTTAGCGATAAGAGTTTGATAAACACAAATTTTAAGAGTTTTATAATCGGTTTTAACATGCATCTCTGATAAAAAAACAGCTTCAAGTCTTTAATACAAAATATTACGGAAAATTAGGAATGGAAGTTGGTTTTGTATTTATTTGATTTCYACAGCAGCCTGGCTTCTACCTCAGTGTATGAGGGTTTAGTCACCCTGTAATGATATTGACTCTATTGACTTTGGAGAAAATTTCCTCACTCACAGCASTATTAAAAGACTTCTCTGTTTTCTGTTGCCTTTACCCATCATTCAGTGTTATCCCATTTTTTAAATTTTAAGATACAGCAGGAAATTGGAGTTTCTTTACAATTTGATATTTCAAATTTCTCATCATAATTTGTTTCTTTCTTAGCCTCTCTGAAAACTAAATAAGTTCATATTTTTTTCCTGCCATAATGCAAAGTTTTCCATGTTTTCAGGATAATTTTCACTCCCTTAAAATCATAAGGGCGATGTGATCCTCTTTGTTCCCTACACTAATTACAGCATKGCTGAATAATTGGAGTTTGTAAACAATTCACTGGGTTTGTTTTTCTGCATTTGAAATCTAAGGAACGTTCCCATTGACGGCTCATATTCAGGTTCTGACCTATGGGCATTTTATGGGTAAAATTACATCTGTTGAGAGAAGGGGGGTTTGGTTTAAACCAAGATACACAGGAATATTGCAGTAGCATAGCCTATTATGGGATGTCAGTTATACCTTTGCCATATTGTTCTGTAAATAATTCCATGCTAAAGAGATAACTTGGGGTGACAGGATGAAGTGGAATGGTTTTAAATTGACAGGGAAGAGATTTAGATGGGATGTTGGGCAGAAATCCCTCCCTGTGAGGGTGGGGAGGCCCTGGCACAGGGTGCCCAGAGAAGCTGTGGATGTCCCTGGATCCCTGGAATTATATCATATTAAAGTTACTTTAAGAATAAAAAAACTAAGGAAAATCGATATTTTGGGGACTTCCATTCACTAAGGTTTGGGAGACTGTAAGAGAGAAATTTTGTTGGAGAGTRAAGARCTGGGTRATGGGAATGGCCATAAAAGCCAACGGAAAATGACAGGGAACCATTTCCCAAGGCCAGGTTGGAYGGGGCTTGGAGCAACCTGRRAYAGTGGAAGGTGTCCCTGCCCATGGCAGAGGRYRGMAYTGGATGAGCTTTAAGGTCTCAAASCWGTCTCTCATTTTATCTTAAATAAATTAAGSAGAGTTTTTACTCCAGATCTTACAACTTCAGTCTAAACTCTGACATAGATCCTAATGTTACTTGAAAAATTCACACAGCAGAAAAGGAAAATCTCAGCAGGCATTGCCTCATCTGGTGTCAAAATTGGCAATATTTGAGTCAGAACAGGGAGAAATGATCCATAAGGCTCCATCATTGTTGGTTATCGTGTTGTCAGGCACTGTCACGTTGTGATTTCCACAGTGCTAAGGTGATGCCATCACCGATACCAAAGGATTCAAAAGCAGTACAGCACAGTGCTATGAGGAAATTTCAAAATCTTGCCATTAAACCTCAAAATGACATTTTTTAATAGCAACGTCAGAATTTTAATGCCCCCAAATTAGTCTTCYTTCCAGGAGTTTTCAGCATGCTGTCTTATCACAGAAATCACACCACAATTAGCTTTCCCTWCGCCCCACACAATGTCAGGGAACAAATATTACTTCCTCTTGCAACGTGCAATGCATTGATCCTTCCTTTGAGCCTTAATTCACTTTTTTTTYCCTTCCCTCTTCCCATCAATGAAGGCACTGCTCCACTTACTGAGGAAGCAAATTACTTTTCCATTATAATGTAATGATGCAGGAAAGTGGTATTTTCTAACAATAGAAAATAAAATCTCGCTGTCTTTCTGAGCAAGAAAAACACTTCACCACTATTAAAAAAATGCTATAAAGCAAAATAAAATTAGCTTCCAGTGGATATTGTGATAAATACCGAATTAATGATGGAAATAAATTYGTTGCTAGGGTTCCTGTTTCCATAGCCTTTCTCAAACCAGGTTCATGGTTTGTAGCTATGCCCAGCTTTGGGAAGCAGCAGAGAAGAGATACATTACTTCAGGGTAAAACTTGATGTTTATAATTCATGCATGAGAGCCACCAAGTGTCCTTTCCAAACTTTTGATTAAATGGATGATTTCAGAACTATCTGAACATATACCTTGAGCTAAAAACTGCTAAAAATCATGTTTGATGACAGACAGAATTATAAGTCGAAGTGTCAGGAAATAAATTTTCCTCAAGCAAATCTACTTGTTATTGTCAAGATTAAAAACATCGCTTGGCCATAAATATGCCCAGGAAATGCTTCTTTGTCCTTCTAAAAAGGTACAAGTTGTMAGAAAGTTCTTATTCATTAGATTAAAATCTTTGCCAAAAGAGATGAGAATTACTTTCTGTATTTCTAGGAACCTGACACTTCCACCTGCACACTAAGATACAATCTCTCTGTTATTTATTCTGCCTGTAATTAATTATTTACACAGTTTGGAACAAAGACCGAAGGCAGCTCAGCTGAGAACACTAATGTGGCACTTGGGCAAAATCAGGGGTCAAAACTAGATGTCCCACAGCACAGCTGAATGTTCTTTATTGCCACTGACTGGGTTCTGTTCTCAAAACGAACCTAGAAATTTGAATTCCCAAACTTTGAAAATCCACTTCGTTACACAATTTCTGTTTAAAAATTAGCAATTTGCCATTTGAGACAAATGTCTACATAATTTTCTTTTCTCTTCACACATATTTATTGCTCAGTCTGAATGTCCCACCTTGACACTCTCCCCCTTGGTGTGCTCTGMGTGACTGAGGGGTGGGAAAAAGATCTAATGATTTAAATTGATTTTAAAGATATGCTGGTTTTAACACCTTTTTGTCTTGTGGCATTGACCTTAAGCTGAAGGAATTTCAGTCACAGCCTCTCATGCTGCAGGTGGCAAAGGCCTCTGCCCTTTCTGGGAGTTTTAGATCAGCAAGATCCAGTTCAGAAATGCTCAGCTGGGATCTCTTGTACTGGGTAGTAACTTTTCAGCTGAAAACCCAACACAGTATCTTCTATCCTGGCAAGGATTGGTGTTGTCAGGTGGCATAGCAGGAAATTAATTTGGTTTAATCCTCCATTTTGGTAAATAATTATATAGGAACTTGGAAAAAAAAAAAATCCAAAACCCAAACAACACCCCTAAATCCAAAATTACATCTCTCATCATGAAYAGATTTTGTTCTACAATGAGATGACTTTCTGAGATGAGAGCATCCCTGAGGATGTTAATTTTAAAAGGTGTTCTCCCATCTGTATTTGATTAGTGGGCATTTTATGGAGTTCACACAGAGCCTGACTGCACAGAGATCATGGAGGTATTTCTACATCAGGTGTCAGAAAAATATCTACTTGTTCTCTGTCATCATCACTTTACAGACATCAAGCCACTTTCCTTTTGCAGTGAATTATTAGTAGCAACATCAAACTCTTCAGAACAGCAGGGACAATAAAATATACTCTTTTCTCCTTAGAAAAAGTGTGAAACCTTCACGACTTCAGCATGATAAACACAGGAAGCACATCCCATTGCCAAAGAAATCTAAATATTAATGGAATAATGGAACTGGAAATGGAATGCTAATGGAAAGCCATTGTTAGTGCTAGTTTGAGATGATTTAACTTTGTTGTGGCACCATTTAACAACCTTGTGACTGAATAATGCAAAACAATGACATGGATCTAAACCTGGATTGACTGACAACACTCGTTTGCACAGGAGAATKAAATAAAAACTATTACCCTGTGCATAATGCTGAACCTGCAATTTAGAAACACACACGGTTGGAAAATTACAACACCTCTACATATAAAAGCCTGATTTAGTGAATCTATAGCATTTAGTTTAGCTGCAATAACTCACTATTACACAACAATTTAAGACATTTAGTTAAGCACAGTCAAGGGCATAAATATAAAATTGAAAACACGAGGGTAGGATGAAGTTTCACAGAAAAATAAGGACACAGGAATCCCAAAAGATCATAAAAGACATATAAGATGTATTGGTTTGCCATCTACTTCCAATAGGTTTTTGACAGGAAAAATAAATTTACTAAAGTTAAAATAGTTCTCATCTACCTGTTCTTCCTTTCCTTCCTGAATGCAGGAGATTACAGGCATACAAAAAAAAAAAAAATAAAAAAAAAAAGAACTTAGGGGTTTTGGGGTTTTTGGGAGGGAGAAGAACAAGAAAAGCACTCAAACCCCCATATTTGCTGGCTAATGGAATAAAAATTGCTATTCCACCTGCATGAACCCAGCCATGTGCCATTTGGAGATCATGTATGGCATGTGTGATACTTTAACATCTTTTTCTGGCACCTCTCACCCACATGATCTATAAACTAATGAAAATATTGCAAATTAAAGAATTTCAAGATTTTATTAAATTGTAAATTCATTACATGTTCATTGCTTCTCCTCCTGTCCCTGAAGAGACAGAATKAAGTTAAATTGGTGGGAACAAATTCCCACCTTGTAAAAAGCATTATTAGAGTTCAAGAAGAAACAATGTCCAATCCACATAAAGCAATCTGAGGAATATACATTAGACACTTGCTGTCACTCCTGGTCCATAAAATAGGAATTCACTTTGTGCTCCTGAGCTAAAGAAAGTGGGGAGGATTTTGGTACATTTCTACCCTTATTACTTAATAGACTTCCCACATATCCATTCCAGGTAAGAACATTTCGGGTCTAAACTCCTCTCTGGGACTATGTATTTCCTCATTACATCTCTAAAGCCCTTCTGTGCTATTATCCTGCTAATGTTAATGCACAATGAACATTCAGCTCCGTGTCTTTTTGCCAAATGCCCTCTCCCTCCTCTTTCCAATAATTCACTAAAGCCACCTCTTCCAGGAATCATTCCTACTTTGTTTTTTTTCTAATCATTAATCTCTTCATGCTTTTCACTRCTTTAAATCTTGTTCAAATCCCCATTCCCTCCCTATCATTAGGTGARGATGACTGCTTCTTGCAGCTTTGATTAAGGATAAAATGCAAATCCCTCACCATGTGGATCCCTTCTTTAAATAACCAAGAGGAGGGGRAAAAAAAGGTTTGTTTTTTTTCCTCATAACTTGCAAAGTGAAAATATTTGGTTAAAGGAGTTCAGGTAGCCAGAAGGACCCAAACATGACTTCACTGGTAAAATATTTCTGATATAAGATTTATTATCTATCAAACTATGAATGACTGGGCATTGCAAGCTCTTCAAGAATCCCTWAGAAAAGCCTTGACTGGAGCAATAAATTTGTTTATTTCCTTGTTACATGCCCAGGGTTTTCCACGTGTGTCCCCGTAATTGCAATCAAAATCTTGTTACAACTCAAAATTTTGGTACAAGCCAAATGGTACCATTTTTATGTATAGAGCTTAAAACTTAATTTTAGCCCCATCAGTATTCAGACTGCCTAAACAAAATTCATCACCTTTTATTTGTGTTCAACTGCGATCTTCTATATTAGATTTTTGTGGAGTTAAATCTGAAAGAACGCCATTGGACATTGGAAATTTGGATCTATTTTGCACAAATACGTGAACCTCTGATGTCTAGGACACATATTCCCAACTGTATATGAGAGCTGCAGAAACCAGAGTGAACTGGAAGAAAAAAGTATTCAAAGGAAAGGGTGAATAATCTGGGCATGTCTGAGCCTCATTTATGGAGAAGAGGCAGGAAAAATGGGAAGGATTTCACTAATATATCTCAAATTCCACGACTGTAAAATGACAAATACATTGATTTTAGCCCAGACTAGGAATCCATGTCACCCCTTCCCACTGAAAACCAGAGATATTTCTTCCAAAGTGTTGCTTCTTCCTTCCTGCTGCTTTCATTTGAATAATCTTGTTCACCTGCAGCCCTCTCCTCTTCCTGTTTTAATCTCCTCCARCCAGGGAATTATCCCTCTTTCCACCTCTGGTGATTTAATCACCCTGAAGTTCAACAACAAGATTAGTGTTTGCATATTTGATGGGGTTTATGCTGTACTAGTGAGAAAGTTTGGTCAGAATGCTGGGGTTTTTTATCACACTTCAGCCTGTTATATAGAAAAATATTCAATTTTAATGGCAATGTACTGTAGACTCTTCCCATACCTCAACTATATCCAAYAATAATTACTAAATTGCTGTCAGTGGCACGTCATGAAGATAGCACATTGTTGAAAACAGCTTCATAATTTACAAGTTTTCATTTTAGAAACTCCTTAAGCTTCTCTTTACATTTTATACCATATAGAAAACATTCACGCCAACTCATTTATTGGATTTTTCCTTCTAAAATTTCCTGCTTTATATTTTCCCACAGGCAATCAGGAAACTGTGGATTTAGTGATGTCTCCRAGCTGTCAGAACAGAACTGAAATTACAGCTGTGTTTCTAACAGTGCTTTGGGTTCTCTTCTCTCCTTTTCTGGTTTTGTGCCACTTAAATTTTATGAATATTAAGTTCTTCTCACCAGCCTGTTAAGAAAGAGAAAACTGCTCTGTTTATGACCCCAAAACCTGCTGTATTCTATTGGTGACCTCATCTTTAC
>QVAJ01000001.1:1799095-1811084 GCA_003546035.1 Mixornis gularis
AAAAAAAAAAAAAAGTAAAGTTACAAATTGTGTAGGTTGTATTATATATTTGCATTCAAAAAACCCAACTGTGCTAAGAATCCAGTTAAAAGTGCACTGAGCCAGCAGGGACAGTGTGACACCAAGGAATAATAACTTTGAAAAGTACAGGCAGAGAAGGGAAGAAAAAGCAACAAGTGAAGAAGCCCTGTGTGATGGCTGCAGGATCCTCAGTGGCACAGACAAGGGCTGCCTACTGCAGCAGGAAGTCTACTGACTTCATTTATTCATTTTTAATAAACAATCCAGCAGYGTTTACAATGCAGTGAGCATTTTGAGCTGCAGTATTTATTAAGGTGCCATGGAACGTCACTGAGAGGCCTCACGTGGCTTTTGCATCTCAGAGACTTGTGACCTTTCTAAGCAGCTGAGTGACAATTATTGGAGAATAATTTATTTACATTTAACATGGCYGGAATAATGGGATTTGCCAACAGTTATGGCTAATAAAAATTCCTTGCAATTTTTTGCTGGGTGCTGGAATGTCTCTGTTGAATACAGGCAAGCTCGAGATGGAATTTGAGATACTGCAGACCAGCTTTGTCCATCCCACAATTTATTGCTACATAAGTGGGAGTTTCTTTCTTCCTCTAACTTTCCCCTCTATGTCAGCAACAATCTGCACAATCAGTACAACTTGCTGGACTGGTAAAAAAAATATAATAAAACCTGACCTGGCAAAATTAAATCATTGGGTTATCAAACTGAATCAGCTCCAAGCAAAAGGTCAGAGAGGGAAGTGGCAGCCAAGAGACGAAGGTGAAAGGACTGTCCATCCTGGAGAGGGAATGTGCTGGATTAGCACAAGTGGATTTTCACTGGAATGTCTGTTTTATGTAAGTCAGAGCAGGAGACTCCAGACTCTGATTACACATGAACTCTTGAATCTGCAGTTCCTGAGTTCCAAAGCAGGACACTGCTTCTGCAAACTCTCTGGGAGGCTCAAGTGACAAAAAAAAAAAATCCACTCTGTTGATATTTGCACAGGTTTTGTAACACTCCTTGAAAGTTTGGGTGGTACTGTTATTTTTCTGCTTTAATTCTGTTCTTGGAGCACATCAGGAGTTCCAGAGTGCAGTGCTACCATATGAGAGGAGAATTAAATGTGATGTGAGAGGATTTACGGACAGGGAAAACAGATGTGGTGCTCAGCACCTCCTTTGCCTTAACCAGAGCCAGAAAGGTCTCAGATCCTTGAGTTTGGGGAAGGAGTCCTGGGGGAGGATTTAACAGCAATGGATGGAGAGAGATTTGGGGTTTACTTGAGACATCTTAACCTGTGGAGGTTGGTGGCGAGTTGGGGAGCTGGAAATTCTCCTTTCAATACCATCCACTGTCACCTTTGATGGGCTGGGAAGATCAGGGGAGGTGCTTCAGCAGTGAGGAGAAGAGTCAGTCACTTTTAAAACAGGTGAAAAGGACATCCAGGGAGCTGTGGAAGGGTCAGTCCTGCCTTGGTCCCTGGGAAAGGAGCAAACCCTCATGAAAAYGTTTCTGGAAACAAGGCAGAGAGGAAGGTGGCTGGGAGCAGCCAACGTGGACTTATCAAGCTTGCCAAAGATAAATCAGGCCAGATCAACCTGATTGCTTTACAGGATAAAAAGATTTGGTCTGAGGAGAGAAGATCAGTGGGGAATTGGGGCAATATGGTGTGCTGAARGAACAAAGAGCTCAGGCCACCTTTAAACCATTTAAAATGCAATGATTTACAGCACTTGTAGTTTGACTGGGCTTAGTTCTTACGCTTATTAATTACCAGTACCTAGAGTTATTAATCAACATCACTGGGCAGACAGAGCTGTTACTTTTAACCCTTTAACAACACCAACACCACCAAGCTGGGCTGGGCAGCACAGATCCCAACAGTTCTGTTTGGAGTCAGGGCTGGAGGTGATGAGGCTTGATGTTGGAGCCCTGGAAGATGAGAATTTTTAGGCTTTCTGTGCTGACAGGCACTGACCCTCAAGGAAACACTGCATTTGACCTGAGACCTTGGAACAGGCTTCCAAAATTGAGTGAAAGCACTGGGATTGTGGGTGTGTAGTTTGAACAGAAGTGTGTGATGCCATGAGGGTGGAAAATTTAGAGTTTAAGGTTTTAGTATATAGTAATATATATAAAGCAACATGGAGGATTTAGGGCATAGGCTAAGTTCTTCTTTTTCACCTTCTTCTTCATGGGTTTGGGTGATATCTTGTAATTGGGTAGAAAGATCCACATTGCGGACCACGGGTGTTTGGTTATTGGGTTAAAAGTAAAAATAACCTAGATGTCATCTCATAATTGGACAATTTGTGCTTAAAAGACCTTGGAATGTGTTAAGAGAGAGCCATTTTCTACCCTGTCAGCTAGAACTCACAGCTTGTGAGACTGTACTATGGATAAGAATAAATAAACATCTGAGTCCGAACACGAATCTGCGACTCCTGAGCATTTAATCCCGGCTCTAACAACAGAGAAGAAGATAACAAACCCACAGCTTGAGAGCTCTTGGATGGAGAAGTCACAACTGCAACAGGCTTCTGGGCTTCTCCTCCCTGACTCCCTGACCTTTTTATGTCATTTGTGCTTTTATCTCTCCTGAAGTGATGCATTGACTGCCCCTTTCGCTGCTTATTTCATATTTGCTTTTGGCAGCTCGGTCTCTTGGGTCCTGGTGGGGATGTTCTGCCTCTTTGCTTATCTTGTTCTTTATCTTGTAGCTGCTTGTTTTCCAGCTGCCCCTTGGGTGCACCTGCACACACCTTTGCTCCTCTGGCTGTTCCACTGCTCGCACAAGTATTTGAAATAKTCCCACATTTTGTCTGGCTTTGCCATAACATTTACAAAGTGCTGCTACGCTGTAATAAATTAGGATGCTAATATTTGGCTCCAAGGCAAAGTGGTATTAATTATATCCTGATTGATGAACTTCTAATTTATATGTGGCTGCTGCCTCTGACTCTGTGCAATACAGTGCTTGAAAATTATTGTGTGGAAGCCCATCAGTGCAGAACAATTCCACCTTATTCTAAAAATAGGGATGATCATTCCCAAAATGTTCTGAGACAAATACCAAACAGAGTGTGTTCGGATCCCTGTGTTTTGGCCAATACCTTGACCTCCAGATCACAGATGTGGAAACTTTGGCTCTGGACCACAGTAGCAGACAGATACAATCATAATTCAGGTATAATTTTAGCTATAATTTAGATAATTTTATTATAATACCTGCCCATACTGTGGAGGGGTTTGGAACTAGAAGATYTTTCARTTCCTTTCYAACCCAAACCAATCGTTCCATGATTTCATTGGGAGACTCAAGTTGCATTGATATAGATAATTGGATAATATATCATAAYGTTACAAGTATTGAATGATGTTAGATTTTGGATAATAGAATGCTACAGTCTTGTTACCTTTATTGACTGAAATGTTGCCAAGTGTCATCATTTTGCCACCAAKTTTCAGATCTGTTGTTTCATCTTTAAGTCACCAAATACTGCGTTAAATGACTGTGTGGAAGGTTCTTCTCTTTTACAATTAAAAAGAAGAACRTCCAACATTCACTGTTATTAAAACCAACCTGGAAGGAGACAAAAGGGCTTCCATACCTCTCTAAATCTTTTTTAGGTTCCTGAGGCTCCTGGAAGCAGTCACAGAGGTGTGGTGGGTGCCCGTGTGACATTCTCCATCCTGGCCTCGTCTTGGAACATGAACATGAGAATTACACATCTAATAGATTAATCCATCATTAGCCCTGTCACTCCAGGCCCTTGAAAAAAGTTTCTCTCCATCTTTCTCCCAGGCTGAATAAAAACGACCACGAATATTATTCTAAAACAACATCATTTGAACAATATATATATTTTCTCTCTTCAGAAGTTTCTTCATTAACTTCAGACTGAGCTGGTAGGAGGTCACCTTGGATGGGGCTTGGAGCAACCTATGCTAGTAGAAGGTTTCCCTTCCCATGGCAGGGGTGGAATGAGRGGAATTTTAAGGTCCCTTCCAACCCAAACTGTTCCAGGATTCTCTGATTCTACACTTTTATATGTATRTATGCTTTTAAAATGGAGATTTCCAGGCTAGATCTGCAGACAGAGAAAGCTTTCATTTTCTTCTTATAATGCAGACAAAGGGATGAGATAAAAATTTTTCCCATCTTTAGTGGAAAAGAAAATGTCTCTTCTTCCTTTCATGGTTTTCTGGTACTCATTTTAAAATCATTCATGGGAAATAAGGGAAGAGGTGAAAGATTATTAAATGTATATCCACTTTATTGTAACTTCTGAGACACATTATTGCCTCCTGAATTGCGGAATAACAGGCAATCAGAAGAAGGAAAAAAGAAAAAAAAAAAAGGGGGGGTGGGGGGAAGAAACAGCAAGGAAAAGACAATCTGTTTTAAAACACTAGGATAAGATAGGTTGGAGAGCCTCCAGTTATAAAGAGAATGAAGATTTTAGCAGAGCTGTTCCAGTCCTGTTTCCACATTTGTAGTGAAGGTGTTTGTGTGTCCCCAAAGCTTGGAGGGGGCTCAGCACGGTGAGGAAGGAGCCCTAAAGCAGCAGGAGATTGGAGCTGCCCAGGCCCCAGGGGGATGCACACACAGTCACTTTGCTCAAATTCGGCAATTTTCCTGCACCCAGATATCAGGGATGTAGAAAASTGCTTTTTCCATGAACAGGGAAGACATTTACAAACCCAGCACTGCAGGAGCAGCACTTACCTGCCCTGCTTCTCCTAAAAGCAGGGGGAAATGTGCCTGGGAGAGCCTTGGGAGCCCTCTGTGCTTGGCAAGCAGCTCAGCACCAGCTCTGCTGCGAGTGGAAGCTGCACAAATCTCCTGTAAATACCTGTCCAGGTGAGCTGTGCTGTGYACCCCAGTGCAGCAGGGAGGGCACRGGGAGRCTCTGCTGCCCCGGGGAAGGGTTTTTCCAGCCACAGCAGCCAGAAAAGTCCCATCCCTGTGGGTGTTGGGAGAAAGAACATTAAATATGCAGTAGTGGTGCTGGCAGCGATGCTCGGGGAGAATTGGGAGCACGGACTTTGCCGCTGCGACAGATGATTGCCTTTGCTCTTCCAGGCAAAATAACAAAATATTTTGTCAGATCAGGTTCACAGAAACATATTGGTGACTGCACACGAAGCCACGGGGTCTCGTTTAATAAACACTGAGGCTCTAATTGGCAGTTCTCAAGCACACACAGCACCGGTGGCCACTGGAGGGCTCAAACACCGCTCAGGAATTGTTATCCCAGGCCCTGGGCTGTGCTCAGCCACCAAGCAGGAGACCTAAATGCCATCACACACCTGGGAGGGAATATTTGGGGATCCAATCTCAAGGATTGGACAGGTCTAGGCATGAGATGGATATTAAGTTGTCCTAAAATGTAATTTGCATATTCCTCCTTCAGGCTCCCTTTTGCTGAAGAATGGAAATTTAGAGGATTTTCTGTTCCCAGTCCCCATCCCTAGGCCTCCCCAGCCCTGGCAGTGTCCAAGGCTGGGTTGGATGAGGCTTGGAGCAATCTAGGATAGTGGAAGGTGTCCCTGCYCATGGCAGGGGGTGGCACTGGATGGGCTTTAAGGTCCTTTCCAACCCAAAGCATTCCTGGATTCCATGATTCCATGACAATGCCACCACTGTTATGCTCACTACTTTAGACCTGTAGCATTATTTCTCGAAAGACTTGCAATAAAAATGTTTTCCTTTATCCCAGTCTAACCCTGTTTAAGGAAAAATAAAGACAATGTTAACCCATGGCAGTTTTCCCATTTTCACACCACGGCAGAGCAGGGTGCAATGTCACYGGAGTCACCAGAGGAGTGTGGTGTCTGTTAAACCACATCATCACAAATTGACATTTTATTCTTTTATTTCTTGAGTGTCAGAAAATCTGGACAAACTCTGGATTTAAGAGGAAGAGGTTAATTAAGTAGATATTTAATAGCCTTGTGACATGAAGGAGATATGTCTTACCTGGCTGTTATAAAATAATATCTCATGCATTTTTACATGAAAAGAAGTGAAAGGTCCTAACAGATTTTTCTGGGAATTGCTGTCACCTCTGGGTTATTAATCACCTTCGTAAAGCAGCACTCCAGATAACTGTTTGGATGRAGTTAAACAAGTCCATTTAGGAAACTCATTGACAGTATCAGTTAAAAATATCATCAGCTGCTGAGGCTGGTGATAGCTGCAGTGCCAAACCAGGTKATATTTAACACTGAGAGCTGAAAGGGCCTCACTCAGATGGGAATTCACCATGCCAAAAAAACCACAGGAACCTGGAGTGTGAGAAGGAGGAAATTCTCCATGTGAGTGGAAATTTTAAATATAAGATTTGAAATATAAAAATTCAATATTAGCTTGGGGGGAAAAGACAATTTTTCTTATTTTTCTTTTTCTTTTTCTTTTTTTCTTTTTTCTTTCCCTTTCTCTTTCTCTTTCTCTTTCTCTTTCCCTTTCCCTTTCCCTTTCTCTTTCTCTTTCCCTTTCTCTTTCTCTTTCTCTTTCTCTTTTCTTCTTTCTAAATTCTTTTCTTTCTTCTTTCTTTTTTTTCTTTCTTTTTTCTTTTTAATTTTCCTTTTTTTATTTTTCTTTTTCTTTTTCCCCTTCCCCTTTCCCATCTTGATCATTAATTTCATCAAAAATTATTAAGTCATTTTTATTCATTCACTTGTATAAATATGTGCTTATGTGGAAACTAGAGWTAGAATTCTGCATCCATATGTATATGCTAAAAATATTTTATATTTGTGAATATTTGTGACTTTAAACATAAATATATAGGAAATGTTCTGGGAGGCCCTTGAAGTCCTTCTTGGCTCTGGAAGGTGTCAGTGCCAGGGAATTTTGGGAGCACCTGGGGCACAGCCATGGCCAACAGCAGGGCTGGCACGAGGCTCCCTTGGGGTCATTGTCTTCCTCTGTCCGTTCAATTTTCAGGTTATTAAACACTGTGGTTGTTCTTCTCCTCAGCTCTTTATTTGTGCCTGCAGCCAACAACGAAAGTCAGAAAAAATTAATCAAAAGAGATGTTTAACTGACTCCTTCCGTCCTTTCTCCAATGAGAAATTAATTGGGCAGACGCTTCTTTAAAGAGCAAGATCAAAGCTGCTGAGTGCTGCAGTCCTGAAATCCATTCAATGACACAATTGAYAAAGAGCCAAGATATTTCCTGCCACGCCAATCACACACTCACACCTCCTAAACCTTTCCAAAGAGACCAACAGGAAAAACCAAAAACAAACACACACACAAGTAAAAAAAAAAGAGGAAAACCCCCAAGCCTAATCCAGAAAGTGGAGATACAAAATATCGCAAAGGATTCATCTGATACTAATCTTTCTAAAAACAACTGAAATCAACCATGTCAAAATGTGAACTGTTCCAAAATAATAATACAATATCAGGGAAGGAAAAATAAAAAAAAGGTTATCAGGAATGAACTTGTTTAGACATCCATAGTCATTGCACGGGTAAAATTGGAAAATTATAACATGCCCCATCCTAAGTGGGAAGAGAATGGGCCCAAAAGTGTTGGAAATATGAGGATACAGTGGCATAGCTGATAGAACAATACAGGGAATATAAAAAATTTAAAAGGGCTTAAGATGAATAGTTGGTTCGATCAGAGGGAGGCCATTTCTTGTTCTCCAAAATACAAATTTATATTTCATGCCCATTTTCCCCCCAAACAAATCCTTTATTTATAACATTAGAGCTGCCTTGCATTTGCTTGGGGATGGAGACACACCACCTTTTTGTGCACGTCTCAAATGAAAAGCAGGGGTTAAAGCCAAGGCATCTATGAAAATTAAAGTCAATCAAATTTAATCATTAAATCTATGAAAAAGAAGTGTTTCCAAAATGTGCTTCAGTGTTTAGCCAAAAAACCCATAAATAATATGCCAAGAGTTCCTTGTTCTGGGTAAAAGTATATTTGAAATTGTTATTTGGTTAAAATTACAATAAGATTAATATAAACAGTGAAGTTCTTTACCYCGTGTTTTGCTGGTTATTTATCATGAAGCTCCTGATTAATACAGTTTTCCACAAACGATTCCTTTTCCTAGGAAAAAAAAAGAAAAAATCCCACTTTGGTAATTTCTTGTTTCACTTTTGAATGTGAATTGTGTCATTTGCTCCACAATGTGGATTGGAAACCTCGTCTGGCAGTGCATTACTAAATCAAAGTTGATTCATAATTAAAACAAGTATTAACAACTGCTGCCACATAACTCAGCCTATTACATTCCTTCCCTGAAAGAAAATAAAAGTCATGTCATGCATTGTTTATTCTTGAAAGGGAAAAATTTATTACACTCACAGTCTTCCCTTGTAATGGCTTTTAGAGCAAATAACTTTATTTTCATCTCATTTTTGTAGTGGAAACTGAAGTTCCATATGCATTTTCGGTGACAGCAATATAAAATATCCTGAGGCATTTTTCCAGTCCTGGTTTGTGGTGCAGTTCTCTCGGAGTTTAAATGCATGGGCCAGGTTTTGCCCAGTTCAGAATCAATGCAAAGAGGATAAATAAAGTACCAAGATTCTATTAAAAAAAAAAAATTGGTTTTCGCTTAAACAATTATCCTTGCTTGTAATTTGAAAGCTAAAATAGTCAGAAAATAATTTGAGAGTTAAAATAGGRAGAAAATAATGCTTTTAATTATCACGAGCTGAGCTTTGTACCATTAACTGGCTAGTAAGGAATTTTTTTGTATTACTTTAATTATACAAATACATCACATTAAAAAACAATACTTGTGCTCTTCTCTAAAACATTTGGATACATTTCCTTTTTTTTTTTTTTGGTAATCTATAGAGTTTATTCAGGGTATTTAATCGTGATGATTTCAACTCTTCATTTAAAAACACAGTTTAAATGCATAGTCTAGGAATAGTTTTTCAGGTCTGTGCTTCCCAGTTCTTGATTATGCTTCTGGGAATATGAAAAAATCATGGAATCACAGAATATCCTGGGCTGGAAAAAAACCCACAGGAATCATGGAGGGCATGATCCTGTGCACAGGASACCCCAATAATCCCACAAGGATTATCTCAATTTTGCATTGAATTCATTTCCCTACAAAGAAATCCATTTGAAATCCCAAGCTGAGGAATCTGCTGGTGGGGGATGAAGAAAAAAAATGTCAATTTCTCACTGGAATATTTGCTGGACTGTGGATACATTAAACCTCACCACAACACAAGCTTTTGTATCCCTGGTCATTTGCAACTTAAGCTCTCATTAGAAGAACCAAGCTTTGTTTCTTATAATTTTATAGCTGAGTTAGGTTTTTAAGAATAACATTTGATATATATTTAATAATATTTAAAATATATTGTCTTTATCATCCTTCTCTCTTTTTAAAACATAAATAGATCCTGAAATATGTCTGTAAGAGCTCCCAAAGGCAGCTCTGGTTTTGCTGTTCAGAAATATGACTTCAAAATGCAGAGTGACCACTCAAGTACAGAATGAGAACTTAAAAACTAAATGTCAGCCTAAATGATGGAAGATGGGATGTGCTTTTCCCTGAGTTAAATCCTCCTCGGCTTCCACCTGGATAAACAGGAGCCAAGTGAAAGAGAACAGCACTTACAAGAACATCTTGTGCTTAAGCTCAGTGAAAACCATCCTGACCTTGACTAATGGGCTTTATCCTCTCATAAAATACTCTCCTCAAATTAAGAAGAGGGGAAAAAGTAGTCAGCACAGCAATTTCTCCAAGTCAGAAAATCCCTAACTCAGAATTCTTATGCTGATGTTCTCCCCTCTCTGAAATCATAGGAAGATATGCACAAGAGGGGCTGGGTTTGAAATGAATTGGATGAAAGGCACACAGAGTGCTCTTGAATCCATGAAAATTCAAGGACCCAAATGAATCAGGATTAGAGGAGAAGCAGGGGGAAAAATCCATGTGTGTGGCAGCATGTGGGTATTGCTGAAGGAGCAGGAGGCTATAAAGGGGTGAAAAACCCAATAATTGTGTCTCTTCTAGACAGCAGCTTTAGAGGATTTAGGTCTTTCCATTCTACTGGCACCATAGCAGCTCCACAGAGCTGATGCTAATGGAAAAGCGGGAGGGAAAGCGCTGGTTAAAGGGCAAAAATCCAAATTAAATTTGTGTACAAAGGTTTTGGTGGAACACTTTTTACCACAGTYCATTGGCCTCCCTTCACAATTTGGATGATCCTCCCCCAGCCATTGACACACCACCACCTGAATTACACAACTCCATCCAGTTCCTGAGATGGGAAGCTGCTGCAATTCCTTCTTTTCTGAGTTCCACACGAGTTCCCACTCACTTTCTGTCTTTCCCTCTCTGCCCCAGGAACTCTGGCAGTGATTTCTGTGTGATCAGCAGGCTGAGGTTTGTTCCAGGAGCTGCCAAGGTTCACCAAAGCCTTGCTGCTGTGTGAGGATAATCCACAGCTGCTGCTGTGTGAGGATAATCCACAGCCTGTGTTCTGGCCATTCCTCTTGGGAATGCAGCTCCATCCCCTCAGGCAAGTGAAGACAGGAGCAGGATTTCCAGGGAAGCCACAGCAAATAACTGAGATGGCTTCAGTATCTGAATTTCCTTGAGTCACACTGAACAAGACCAAGCTTCTTCTGTCTTTGAAAATACAGGGTCCAAAAGCCCAGGTTTCAGATCCCAAACAAGTTATTTTTTTTGGAATTTGAAGCAGAACAATCCACACACTTAATGTTGTTGAAAAACCCAGTTGACATCTCTTCTGTTAAGTCATTCCATTGTTTGGAAGGATTTAAAGCAAAAAAATCACACCTGGTAAATCTTGTGACAGATTCACAGTGCAAGAAATGGGGTACTTAAAGAATTGGGGCTGAATTGAAGGTTTATTAATTGTTATTTCACCCAACACTGGAGGTAACTCCCAGTCTCTCACATTTACCCTCCCTGGTAACTCAGCTCTTTCTGGAAGACAAAGCATGACTCAAGCTTTTGATTTTAAGACACATTTTCTGATTATTTTCACATCAAAACTGCAGCATTATTTTTCTCTATTTAATATTATCCAATATATCTAATATATATTTAGATATTTTATGTATATTGTATAATATTATATTTTCTAATATACCTTATATAATACAAAAATATTTTACTCCATATAGCCACTGATAGGACTTTTATTCTCAGCTGACCCAGGATAGAAATTAGTAATATTTGCAGATATCTATTAGTAGAGGGAAATTAAGAATCCCCTAATCATGGATTAATAGAATCAAAAGGGCCATTTTTCAGATTTTCACCATGATGAATTCTGAGACATTTGTGTCAACAGCAGCACAAAATAATTCTGTAAACATCCTAAAGTAYCACTTCCTGACTTCTTTTTAGGAAGTTATTTTGCACAGGGGTGTTTATGAAAACAGAGGGAGATGGTGGAAGCCACAACTCTGCCTTTCTAATTCCATTTTAGCTGCCCCAAAGGCAGTGGGAGGCAGAGCTGCTGCTTCCTTGGTGTCTCTGGCACTTGGAGTCAGGAGAACCACGAAATGAACTCAGATTTTGTTTGTTCCTGGCTTTGTTTTAGTCTTACCAGAACACAATTAATGATGGTGAGAAAAAACAATAGTTTTCTCCAAAATATCAAATTCCACCTCGTTTATGACTTCTTTCTTGAATTCAAAAAAAAAAAAAAAATCTTGGTTTATATTTGATGATGAAAACTTACAAAGTTTTTCTTGACGTAATGTATGTAAAGGAAACAAAAAGTAACAATATTGTGAAGGAGAGAAAAAAGGAGATCTAGCCAGCTGCAGGATGCTGCCTTTTTCCCTTTTTTCCCTGCTAAGTTGGGGATAAAACCCTTCTGGGTTTGGGAGGACAGTATTTCCTTCTACCTGCCTCTGCCCACATTGCAAGGCAAGGCCACTGATGTGTTGGGGAGGTTTCTCCTTAAAATTCCATTCTAAATCATTGAAAC
>QVAJ01000001.1:1816377-1832771 GCA_003546035.1 Mixornis gularis
CMTTTATACATTTGTACAGAGGTCCAGAGATTGGCTACAGAGGTCGCCACCTCTCAACCTGGATGGTGGAYATCACCATCRATCATTTCTTCTCTCASAGGAGAAGTATGTAAACATTCTAAGAATTGACATTATTTACATCAAGGCTGCRTGTGAAAATTCTACAGAAAGACARAAGACAAAAAACTCAGGGCAACAATAATGTACTGAGCCAATCAATGTAGCAGGCCCAGGGCTGAGAGGAGGTCTGGTTTGAGGAGGAATTAGCACTTSCCAGTTATCTGCACTTCAACTCCACCACCTTGGGATCATGGGGAATTCTCTTGTACTGCCCATCTCCACACATCAGTCAGCAAATAACAGCAAAATCATATTGCAGGTTGAGATATTTGGAAATGTATTCCAAAATATAGGTATTGGTGACATGGTTTGATGGAGTGGTTAACAGATAGTAGGCTTAAAGTTTTTCTCACGTCTAGAAGTGCTTTAAATGTCATTTTAAACTTTTTAATTGATTTTTTGAGATTGAAATAAAATCTCAGTGTGAAGATGTGCACGAAATTATCATGAGAAATTGTATAATATACTGAAAACTGTAACTAGAAAGGAATTTGCTTATTTATTTAATTTACTTTGACTCTATAAAGCATTTCATAAATATAATACATTAGGCTTTGTTCAAAAACATTTGCAAGCTGATTTCTCCCAAAGATTTATAGTGCTCTACTCCTCTGGTATTCAGTGATTGTGATGGAAAGCAGAATAAATACATTCTAAGTTATTCTGTAACTTAGAATTTCCTCCCCTTCACCTGTGAAAGATAAAAAACTGACTCAGTTCTATTTTAATATAGAAATGTCATATGTCGGGTGTGTGCAGTCATACAGAAAACACARCATAGAATCAAAAATCATGGAATGGTTTGGGTTGGAAAGAACCTTAAAGACCATCCAGTGCCACCCCTGCCACGGGCTGGGACACCTTCCACTATCCTGGGTTGCTCCAAGCCCCATCCATGAAAGTAAAAATATTTATTTAAGGAATTATCCTCCCCTGAGTGATTATGATGAGTCGATCTTGCGTCTGAAGTAGCTGCAATTAAATTATTTTAAAATATTAAAGCTTTCATATTAGAAAAAGAAAATTAGACAACTAAGATTTTGTTTGTGGGGTTTTTAATCTTTTATRCATCGAATCAAGTTTGTTACTGCCACGAGAAGAAAACCAGATGCTTTATTATAATCATTAGAGTATTAAGGTGAGTGAGACTGATAACCAGCCCAAAATAATTCTGTGAGCTCTGCTGATAACTGAATCTGGCMATAGCTCACAGTTCTCATGGAAGAAATGGGATGATTTAGGGAATTTTGAGAAATGTAGGGGTTTGAGAAATTTGGAATTTCTTGTCCAATACTCATTGATATATTTGCACAAGTATACTGTGTTTATATTTTCAAATAGGAGCAATTTTGCTGGAATAAACTGAGGAGGCCAGATTGGCCATGACATTTCAAACCTTGGTGAAAACAAGTCTTCAAAGGGCCTTCTGTCCCTGGAAGGCTCTTAAGACAGTCTCAAGAACCTTCCTTCTAGTGCAAGGTGTCCCTGCTTGAGGCATGRGATGAGCTTTGAGGTCCTTTCCAACCCAAAACATTCTGCTGTTCTCTGACCACGCTGGTGGGTTTTATTCCCAGCTAACCAGGGAAAACATCCCTGTCAGATGAGTAGAAAATGTCTCTACCAGAAATTAATCTGTTGATGCAAAAGGCGTATTTTTTTCCAACCYTCAAAGTTGGCATTCTTGGAAGAATTGATAAAATAAACCCATTTCCCTATAATTCAATTTATTGTCATTATTCTGGAAAACTTGGCTTCCACTGGGAGGAGTTTGGGCTTTTCCTCTGCCCCCTCAGCATCCTGTGGGTGTTGAGCAGCCAGGAATCAGTGACTGTGCTAATGTAAATATTGGCTTGCATTGTAAGCTCTGTGTCAAACAAAGCCAAATAAACGAGGGATTTATTCCCAGGTGCCATCCCACAGGCCCTGCTGTGCCTTGTTCTCTCTGCCCCGAGCACCACCCAAAGGACATTTTCCAGTGAAGTTTKATGGTGTGACTGAAGCTCCCCCAGCTTTCTAAAACAGAACCAAGGACGTGGCTCGCAATGTTGTGCTCCTTAAGGTCAGCTTTGTGAATGGGGACAAGGGTTAAATTGGCTTTTTGGAGCCCTTCCAGCACAATCTGCTGTTTTCTGCCTTCTGCATGACACAGCAGGTGGCAAGGCTTGCGTTCACCTTTTGTATCACATCTTGTAAGTGTGGAAGGAGCTTTATTTTTAACTGTGTCAGCTGCACAGCCCAGTCAATAACTCACTGGGACACATCAGGCTCAAACACACAGGATTTCTTTCTCAGATCCTTGGCTGTACGTGGGTTTATCCACATCTGTGTATAATTTCTGTGTGCATACACGTTCTGTGTTTATGCACGGAAATTTCTGCTCCCGTTTCTCCAAGTTACCAATCAGAGCTTCATCTTTAAAACAAATTAATCATGTTTCTCCCCACAAAAAACTGCAACAAGCAAAATCTTRTCTCTCCAACAGTAGCCACAGAAAAGAGACAAGATTTTTGGCCTAGAAATGCTGAAGTCCAGCTTGAATTGCTCGATCTGTTTCTGACAGGAGCTGAGATTTATTATCTGTGAGCTTTGATTTCATGGGATTCAAGATTAACCCTTCCTTATTTATCCTTTTATAAAGTCTYGGAAGGGTTAAGCGGTTTAAGTTTTGTGCTTCTTTATTTTGCCCTATATAAATCACAATTATTGTTTTAAAAAAATACATTGTGTATAGATATGTTAAACTTAGCCCAGCCAGAGAAAGGCAACTTTGAACTTGCCCCATTCTCCAGAGACTAAYGCAGAGAGAGGGAATAAAAACCACTCTGGCATAATGCACATGATACCAGCAACTAAAGTTCAAACTACAGAGTCTGAAACCAGTAYCTATTTTATGGTTAAATCCATATTAGTGTCCCACTCCAACATACAGCTTCAAAAGCAAKAAAGAATGGGCTCCTTTGTGAATTTTACCACAGGTAAATGAATAAAAATGATGGTAAGGGAGATGAGGATTGCTTAGGTCTTGATCCTCTCTACAAATGTTAATTTTGTAAATGTTTGAATAAGTCAATCAAAGCATTTCTGTTAAAATTTAAGCGCAAAGGAAGTATTTACACACCCGCAGGAGAAATGGGAGAGGTTAAGCACCAACCATGTTGTTACTTTGGAGCTTTATAATATTTCTAGAGACCAGTTCCTCGCATCTTAATGTCTGTTTTTTTGCTGGTGACATCAAAGTCCTTCATCATTCCCAAATCAATTTGTGCTCTGAGAGCAGTAGAACCATGGAARAAGACATGAAATCAGGGATGATCTCCTCAGGAAGGCTCTTCAGGTGGCACTTGTGCCACTTTAGAGACATCAGGGGACAGCTGCTGCGGGTCTTGGCCCTTTCGCTCTGAAAACAAGGTGATCTATCCCAAAATATTCATTTTCTTTATGCAGCAGGAACAACCAGGTGAATCTTCATCCTGTTATCATGAATTTCTCAAACAACTTTTCTGTCACCTGACAAAGAGGACAAAGAGGACAAAGAGGAACTTTGCCCAATGCTTGGACACCTCACGGACTGCACTTATGGCCCTACGGAAAAAAACACAGTGAATCACCACTGACTTTTCTGGAATCCTCAAGGTCTTTAAAGGTCATTATTCACTGAAAACCTTACCCAAATATTGTCAGCTTATGGTCATGTCATATTCCCATGGTGCTTTTAAAGATACTAGTTACAGGCTCTCCTTTATTACACAGAATTGTAATTATTTTTTTTATAGGATGAAGGATGTTCCAGGAAGTGAAGAGATGCAAAGAGGGTGACAGCAGGAGGCAATTCATGAAAATGCACTGCTTGATCTTTCTCTGTGGAAAATAGAGAAAACAAAACAAGTTGCATAAGATTTTATCAGTTAAAATAATCAGATTTTACACTGAGTATTAACCAAGACAATGGATAGTTAATAAACGATCTCCTATTAAATCTATATTTGGAGTCTTACTGAAACAAGCTCATTTCTCTACAAATACAAGAACTGCCACTACTCTGTGCTTAAATCTGTCTGATCTAACAAAATAAATCCATTTCCAACCAGTCAAGCAAGATGCATCCCTGTGTAGTAATCCATTCAAGCATGCAGATAACATCCATTATTTGATAGCAGCTTCTGGAACATTTGCTCCCAAAAGAAGGCATGCACTGACAAGATAAATAAAGTACAAACTCACCAGTTTTTATTCCATAAAAAAAACCTGTCTGCAGGAAAGTGCTAATTTTCCCAAAGGTGGCAAAAAAAGAAGGTTTCACCTTGTATTAGAAACTACAGGTGGGTGTAAAGAAAGAAGAATGCCAAATTCTACAAATGACCTTCAAAGTCAGTTCTTCAGTCTAAATCACACAGTTTTGGATCTTAATTCTACCTGCAGGTGTCTGTTGGTTTCGAACAAAACCATCACACTCTTCTAAATTTCTTGCATTTGCTGCTGTCCTGGAACCACAGGATATGAAATGCTATAGGATCAACCACAGGAATCAGTTGTTTTATTGCTGAAAAGTGAGTGCCCTGTGTTTTGTAGCAGGTAAGAGGGAATGGTCAGCTCAGGGATCTCTGGAGACTTTCCTGTCTGGATCGATCACCCCCAAATTGTTATCAGCCACACCCTCTAACCACATCCCACAGGATCAGGTGTTTAGGACAATCTGCTGGATTTCAAACGATTTCAAACGTGTCTCTGGCAAGTGCATTTAAATATCCTAATTACTAAACTGTTAATCAGATATGCCAGTTGGTGGCTTATCAGCCTATGCAAGGAGATAAAGATGATTATCTGTGAGTGCTGCCACCAGTTCCCAGCCACAAACAGGAGAATAATGGGGGTTTGAGTGTCACATTCCTCCCCAAACTCCTCCTTCAGATAAAACAGCACCAGCCCTTTTTGTCAATAGCTCCACCACGTCTTCATTGAATGAGTCTCTGTGTGTGCTCACCTCTGCTGGAGGAATTTTGGGGAAGCAAAGGGAAAAAACATTTAACGATTTCAAGGTGCAGAAGATGAATAGTTTTGTCATTATCTATTGATTGAACACATATCTATGAACTATTCAAATGTTAATTTCATTACCATGAAATTAGGAGAAGCTCAGCCAACATCCATTTTAAGACTCTGGTGTAGAAAATGCCAATATCTGCAACAAAATGACTTATGTCCTATATATTTTTGTATTTTTACGGGTGTACAAGGGGATAAGAAATCTATGTCTTCAGTTCAACTGTTTTCCTTGGTATGATATGATATGATATGATATGATATGATATGATATGATATGATATGATATAATATAATATAATATAATATAATATAATATAATATAATATAATATAATATAATATAATATAATATATCTATTCTACTGACTGAGGAACAAATTCATTAAGGAAAACACATAATGACTATGGGGGGTAAAGAATAACAAAACTTAAGCACTCCAAAAGAACAAGTAAAATAAAACAAAATAAAATAAAATAAAATACCCTCATGGTTCTTTCCCAGTAAYGAGATTATCCCTACAGACAAAATTACCCCACACCCAAAAGTGTAAAAATACATAATAATAAAAAAGCATATTTGCTACTTTATTTACTTTGAAATCTGCTTGAAAATACAATCTGCAGAGGCCTGACCTCCCATTTTTCCTTCTTTTTTTTATCCCTTCAGGAAGGATTGCACACAGCTGATTTTGGAGTTAGACACACAGAAGCCAATCCCAATAAAACGCAAATCAAACCTCAGCATAATAATATAAATTTTTTTAAAACTGAGCTCCTCCCTCTTGAGGGCCACATTTTCAGAGTGTCCMTGGGATGGCCCTGAGTAGCTTCGTGTCCCAGGTCACTGGGTCACCAGTACAGAGCTGTGGATTGAAGCCCGAGGAGAAGCGATGGGATTATCCCAGCACCATGTCATAAAATATCCGGTCTTTTCCAAGGAGAGGCTCCTTCACCACTTTTGGGCAAGGCTGCTTTATCCAGCTTGGCTTCAGCTTTTTCCAGCTGTGCCTTCAGCTGAGGCAGCACTCGGGAAACAAAACCTCCCGGGGTGAGGAATCCTTTGTGTCCATGCAACGAGGGTGCAAAGCCCTGAGCTCTGTGGGGGCTGGCCTTGGTCTGGGCTGCTGTGAGAACTTCCCASGGGTCAAGGACCACTTGTATAAACACTCTTGCCTTGAATTCTGGGAGCAACAAATCCCCACAAAACATGAGACCTTGGTGTCAGCCAGAGGTGGAGAGTGAAGGTGTCTATAGGGGAACAATGAGAGGATTTCTGGAAATGATTCCCAGTGTATTGAGAAGGAAACCTCTCTGCAGTGAACACCTGGTTCCTCCCAGGAAAGACATTGAGGTGTAAATGTGATGTGGAGAGGTAAAGCCTGACAACCCAACCCATCCCATTTTCCTGGAGGAAGGCTGAAGGGTAAACACTAGGACAGAGGCAAAAACAATAATTTTTTTCCTCTTCTTTTATATAGGAAGGCTTTTTATATAATGGTTTTCATTATGCTAGTAATGAGGCTTTTCTGTACTGATAGGATCACTTGGACTATTAAAACATTTAGACAACTAGAGCATTATTAGACTTTTAAAACATTAATCAGGATAATCATAAATTTTTCATTTGGAGGTGCCTGTCTGCTGTGTTCCTTCTGCCTGTAACAAGCTTTTATTTCACCACGAGTTTGGGAGGAAATAACAAAGCAGCTGCTATCAAAGTTTCAGTCTGTATAAGACAC
Source organism: Mixornis gularis (assembly GCA_003546035.1). Taxonomy (NCBI): domain Eukaryota; kingdom Metazoa; phylum Chordata; class Aves; order Passeriformes; family Timaliidae; genus Mixornis; species Mixornis gularis. Next base: position 1,823,279 of record QVAJ01000001.1, read on the forward strand.
AAACCAGTCTTTCCCAAGGATTAGGAAGCATTTTGAAGGTCCAGTCAGTCACTACAGACCAAAGCCACAGCAGATCTCCAGGGGAACATCAAGCCTAAATCCTCTCTGATGTCTTCTTTCAGTCTTCCAAGTGATGTTACACCAAAAGCTGGGACAAAACCGAAATCAGAGTCATCTCTACTGTTTGCAAAAAACATTCTGGGGAACAGAGAGAGACTGCTGAATTCCATTCCTAATAGGTAGAAAACCTRTGATATTTCAGTGTGGCACTTCTGATTCCAAGTCAGATTTTATTTCTGACACAGCAACTCCCCTAAAGCATTTGACAAAAAAATTTGTGAGTGACTGAGGCCATCACGATGTTAAAACTGGCATAAATAAATATCTCAACAAAATCCTGTTGTGCCTTGCTGTTTTTTGCTAGGAAGAAGAATTAGGGAAGTACCACAGTCTCTGTAAGATGTTTCAGTATTGAGTGTAGGAGAGACAATGGCCAGTGGTGAGAAACTACAGGGAGCTCTGGTGATTCTGAGCGTCTTGTCAAGATTAAACTGAATTTAGACATGTACAGTAACACTCAGAGAACAAAAAAAGCCTCATTTACACACTCAGGACAAGTCAGGAAAAGAAAAATAGAGACATGGCCTTTGGGCTGGACTGCTCAGCTCCAACATTACCATTGTTATGAACCAATCTGATGCTTTACCACTGTCCCTTCCATTGGTGTGACACCGGACTTGTCTCTGTGAAGAGCTGACGCTGTCCCAGCACTTCACCCAGAAGGATCAAAGACCTCCAGAAACCCCATTTCAAGCTTAATTTGCTGTGGTTGCTCCTTGCTGCCACATGCCACTGCCTCAGGCACSTCAGGTTCCCTCCTGGTGAGCTGACAACCCTGCCAGCCACAGGCTGGAAATTCAGTGATCATCCTCACAAATTTTTGAACTGAAGAATTTCACCAGGAGAGCCTTGGGATAAAAAGTCGACTGCACACAGATGATGAGATCGGGAATACAGTAATTATTTTTCTAAAACAAAGCAATTTCATGACAAACTACTTGGTTTTATTAAGTTCACAGAAGCCTGAAATTAAACAGTGAAGAAGCTGAGAAAAAACAACAATCAAAAGCTCAGACACCCAAACGCTCTCTCAGCTCTGGAAGAGTTTTGAGACCAAGGTTATCTCATCAGAATTATTTTCCTGCTATTAATTATAAAGATCTCTGCCTTGAAGTACTGTCTCAGCCTTCATAATTTTACGCAGATGTGATATTATTTTATCAAGAATAAGGATTAAAACACCATATAACTACCAGATAAAAATGCATCCAATCATCATTGTGCCAAAAACACAATTTCACAGAGACATTGTCCGTAGATAATTTATTTACCTTCCTGTTCTTAATCAGATTTTTTTTTTTTTTTAGGTGTCCCTGGATCCCTGGAAGTGTCCAAGGCCAGGTTGGATGGGGCTCAGAGCAACCTGGGACAGTGGAAGGTRTCCCTGCCCATGGCAGAGGTGGGAGAGGATGGGCTTTAAAATTCCTTCCAATCCAAACCATTCTGGGGTTCTGAAATTGTCACAAGGATAAGGCATATATGGCAACCAGAACTAAGGAACCCTGCCCAGGGTATTCGAAAGAAAGTGAAGATAAAAAAAAAAAAAAAAAAAAAAAAAAAAAAAAAAAAAAAAAAAAAAAAAAAAAAAAAAAAATAAAAAAAAAAATAAAACAAATAAAATAATTTTTAAATAATACAATAAAATAAAATAAAATAAAAATAACATCAGGACTATGGTTTGCAAACTAAGGGAATCTATATCTCAAACGCACTGGAACACAAAGCTCAAATTGCTTCTTTGTGCTTGTTATTTAATAGGCAAGTTCACACCACTTAGGAAGGAAGCACCCAAAGTGCCAAGGAAGTGGTGGGGTTCTTTAATTACCTTTGCCATATTGAGATAGCAGGATTTTCCATTGAACTTGAGAATTTGAATTTGTATTGGATAAAGATATACTCCTTTTTAAAGCTTCTCATGCACAATCTTCTGTTTTCTCACTTTTCTAGCATATATAATCTAATTGATTTGGTTAAAATACACAAATTTAAATGAACAGATCAGACTTTTGTGCATGTCTCATTSAAGTTTGTTGTTGTTTGTTTCCCAGATTTTAGACAGACAAAAATTGCTCACCCTCCCCGAATGCTCAACCATCTGAATGCTCCAAAATAATTTTTGATTTACAGGACATCAGAAGTCTTCAAGCATTTCAAGTCTGAACATGACAATAGATTTCAGAAATCYGTTCTCCAGCGAGGCCCTGACAAGGCATCTTGACAGAGACAGAGAGAATGAAGAAAACCCCAAAAACTGGCATTAATACATCAGAATTCTGCTTTGTCGTGTACAAATCCCTCCCTGGATTGGGACTTTAAAATGTGCCTACTCTGTGCTGCAACAAATAAATGTATATATTGTGTAATAATATATTTTATAATTGTATGTTGTATTGCAAAATATATTACATATACTGTACGATTGTGTATATATTGAGTATATATGTGTCATTGGGGAATTAAACACTGCAAAGAAAAGGGGTTTTGACAAGTTTCTACATCTAACAGGCAAATTGAAAGTCAATATTCAATAGCAAAATCTTCAGATTGCATTTTCAGGATTATCCCAGTTACGAAGAACAAGAATTTTGTGATTGATTCACGAGTTCTAATGTAGCAATATTGAAGAAAATTGGAGATGTTATATAGAACCACAGAGTAATTAAGGTTGGAAAAGATCTCCAAGACCATTGAGTCAAATCTCTGATCCCTCTGCGGAGCTTTCCTGCCCTCCAGCTGATGCCTTAAGTTTTATCTTTCATGTTTTTCAGATTCTGTGCTGCCCAGGGGGGCAGTTCTGAGCCTCACATTCAGTGTCACTCAGCTCTGCACAGAGCAGGGAGACAAAACAAATCCTTTTCCTGCTGAAGACCAAGGACAACTTTCAGGCCCAAAAGCACAAACAAGGGTGGCTGAAGGGAGGAACAAGAAGGATGGGACCTCACAACCTGAAGCTGTAATTGGACAATTAAACCCCAATATGCAAATGGACTGAAAGTTATAAAAGTGCGAGACCTCGTGACCAGTCAGACATTTTGTAACTGGTCGTCCATTTTGTGACCATTTTGGGTCCACCTTGGGTGTAGCCCTGGTCAGGCCCTGTCCTGCCCAAGGTGGATCCTGGAGACCTTTCAATAAATCCCTGCTTTATTCTCTAGCTCTGCCCAGTCTCTGTTTCATGTCAGCCTTCCCAAGGCATCACAGCAGATCCACATCCCACCCAGCCTGGTGTTACCTGTGACCTTACTTATATGCATATGCAGTGTCCTGAAATCAGAGCTATTAACACATCAATAATTCATATAAAAAACAGCATTACTGCGATTTTGAAGGAGTTTATTTTCTTTGCCAATTCTAGCTTCCAATATACCTGCAACATCCAAAACTTTTTTAATTCCAGAAAAAAACATCACAGTGTATGATGACAGCAGTGCATAAATGTGACCACAAATTCCCAGAAATGTTTAACATCTTTAGTAGACATTTTTTGTTTCACCTCATGCAGTTTTGTCTATTTAATGCAGCTCAACTGACACAAATCAGAGGAGAAGTGAGATAATTTGAAGATCTGATTCAGGAGAACCTGTCATCAATCAATCTGATTCCTGAGGTGGTTTCGAGGAGAACTGTTAACAGAATGAGCAATCTCAACATTTTCTTTATGCTGGTTTTATTCTGCCCATTGATTTTGTGTCAGGCAGAGCACAGGAGAGACTTGCTCACGTGTAACAATGGTGTTTCTGTCAGGCATCAGTGGCGGGCACAAACTTCCACAGAAGAAGGGCTGAGTACATGTAGAACTGGGATCCCGACTTTAAATTACTCAAATATTTCAATTTTGAGAGTCTGCTCGAAATTAATACACTCAGCAGATATAAATCCCCAGAAGCATTTTAGGAGTTTCTTACTGAAACCAACAGCGGAATCATTCTTGTTAGATTCCTGCTGGAAAAGAAAACAAGATGAAAGGAAAACCTCCCGAACTTAATTGGGAAGGATTCATATTTGTGACAGACATTTAAAGACAGAGAATTTGGAGAAAATGCTTCTCAAAAATGTTGTTCTGAAGTTTTATACCAGTTCTTTCTTTCAATGCAGGAGCTTACTCAGGAGCTCGTGTTCAAATCCTGGATTTAGCGCTGGCAAGTTTGACATTTCCAAGAACTCTTTAATGTGTGACAAATCTTCCCAGCTCTTCATTACAGAGCCTTGCCTTTGACAGGCAAATCTACATCAAACTGGATTTCTTTTTTCCTTTTTGGGTCCAAACCAAGCAATAAGGACAACAGGTGGATTGTCAGGAATTTGTTGCATTAAAATGCCATTCAAGTCAATCTAAAATTTACTTTATTTTAATTATTATCTTCTAAGAGACGCAAAAATCTTCAGCAAATGGTCATGCTGGAATGCAGGAATAAAAGCATGTTTTTCTGAAAACTCTCTCTCTATTCAGACTTTGAAATGACCAGTAATCAAGAAAACTAATAAATTAATTTAATGGAAAATTGCAGAGAAAACGCACACAAAAATAATCCAGACATCTGTTTTAGAAACCATCACAAACTGAGCAGCCCTTTTCATAACCCTTGTGCTTCTCTGACCTAACATGTCTCAGATCAGCTGAGACAGTGTGAATGCTGAAATAAAGGATGGGATGGCTGTGAGGCAAAGGCAACTCCACAGCAATAAGAGAATGAGGAAACTAAATAAATAATATGGACAACTGGATAAAGCCAGTAAGGATGAGGCAGGTTAAAAAAAAAAAAAAAGTTCCACTGGAGAAAATAAGGCAGTCTGGATTTTGGTTTTTCAACATGGACACATTACTGGAAAAAAGAGATTTCAGAACATGCATCTGTTWTTATTTTTTCTTMATTTCTCACCCTTTGGCACATTGCAATGTGATAAAATCTATGGCAGAATTTAGGCACACTGAAGATCATGGAGTCAKRGAATCCCAGAGTGGTTTGGGTGGGAAGGGACCTGGAAGCTCATCTCATTCCACCCCTGCCATGGGCAGGGACACYTTCCACTRTCCCAGGTTGCTCCAAACCCYRTCCAGCCTGTCCTTGGACACTTCCAGGGATCCAGGGGCAGCCACAGCTTCTCTGGGCACCCTGTGCCAGGSCCTCMCCACCCTCACWGGGAACAATTCCTTCCCAATGTATGATAAAAACCAATCTTCTCTCAGTTCAAAGCCATTCAGATGGGCTGACTGAGCATTACAGTTTAATTCTATTACATGCCAAGGAAGAAACCAGTGTCAGTGTTGACAGAAACATGGCTCATCCCAACATCCTTCTCCCACACCATTTTTACCCTTCCTTGGATCATCACAGAGAGCTCAGGAACATCCGATTGCTAATCCTGTCTTCACACCATTTGAATATGTTTTACAAAAAAAAATTAATATCTGTGAAATTTATACAAATTTACTAATTCATATGACCACCAGTCAGGTCATTGTTAGGAAATAAAACTGACCCATAGTAGTGCCAAGCTGGAAATTCTCTTTCTGGGTAAGTGATGTGAAATCATGGTTAATGCTCTGGGATACTTAGGGAAATTTAAAATTTGAAATGGCTTGTGGGATTAAGGGCTTTAGAGGAATGGGTTTTGCTCTTTCACAGAGGGTTAAATAGATTTCCTTCTTTCTCTCTGCTGACCCCCAGCTCTAGATTTAGAAAGAAATTCTACGTTGAGAGAGATCTTGGAAATTTATTCCCTTTTCATGGAATCATAGAATGGTTTGGGTGGGAAGGGACCTTAATCTTAATCTCAATCTCATTCCACCCCCTGCCAAGGGCAGGGACAGCTTCCTCTAGACCAGGCTGCTGTAAGCACAGAAATCCTTTCTTTATTACTTTGATATCTTTCAATTTTTAGTGGGGAAAGTGCAAATTCTTGGTCTAATATGTCATTCACATCTCCAATAGTTCACCAAAGCACAAGACACCTGAATTTAGAGCTAACTGCATTTTGTTTTCCATTTTAATAACATTTAAATAGAAAAAATGTCAAGTTCCTGGTACCAAAWTATCTTCCAGAAACATGTTTTGATGAGTGGTTTTTGAGGTGCTGTCATAGCACKGGACCACCCTTTCTGTGAATACATTTTTCCTGATATCCAACTTGAAACTTCCCTGGCACAACCTGAGGCCATTTCCTCTCCCCGTGCCTTACAGTGTGACATGTCTACTAAATGTTTACAATGTTTAATGTCTACTAAAGACMTTAAACATCACCATAACCTCATTTCTGTGGGGTGCCAGGCCTGTTGAAATTTTCACATCCCGTTAGCAATAGGAAGTGAATCTTCTGTAGGTCAAATTGTTCTGCAGAGCCAAGAAAGGCTTTTTTCTTCCCAAGCACTGTGTTGTCCACACCACAGCATTCCAATCATGGAAAAGGACYTGCATTGCCTTGGCTTTCAATGGTGTTGAGGAAAATGGGGGATTTTGCCTTTTATGTGTGCTGGCAAAACTAAAATTATAGCTGGTGGGTTGAGGACCATCTCCTTTAAATCTCCAAATTCACCTGATCCCTTAGTCAGGCAAGTCAGGAGGATGGCAAACTTACAGATCCAGATGATTTTGTGTTCCTGTGCTATGTCTGGATTCCATGTTGTTGTAACAGAGGAAAAAAATAAAACCCCAAATAAAAGTCCCTTCCGCAGTTAAAAGTGCTTGTAAAAATCAGTGTTTCACTTGCAGTGTGTCGTGCTGTCCTCTAACACAGRGGTCAACAGCTCAGCCAAGGGTGAATTCCAGGGCATTTTTAGCATCGTTTTTTCTACAGAAAGATGTTTCTCCTCCACACATTTTTTTATGTTTGGTGGTTTTCTAATTCAAGCCTCTCTGCAGACACAGAAACTCAGTTAAATCTGGAAAGCTGAAGGACAGAACAATGCAGGAGCATTAATAAGACTATGCTGTTTTGCTCTAACTTTCAACAAGACTTGCATAATGTTTKAGCTTATGAATTTCAGTGTGTGAAGTGAGATTAATACTTTTGCAGCATACTTTTAATTTTTTATCCTTCTCTTTCATTTAATTTAAAAAAGCCCAGGGTTATAATTTCTCCAGCATGCTGCAGCTTGTCGTACAAATTCCCTCCCCAAAACAGCCTTCAGCCTATCCTGGAAAAACTCTAATTAAATTCAGCAAAAGGAACAATGAGCAAATATAAATGATAATTTTAAATGAAATCCGGATTAGCATGTCAGCAAAAGAAATTCAGTTCAGGTCAGAAAAACTGTCATAACAAGTACAAGGATTAGAAGTTATTCTGCAGGAAATAAGATACAACTTTAAAGATCAGCTAATTAAAGTTTCCACTTGCCTTGCTTGGCACATTTTCTGTCAGAGGGTTTAAATATATGTCATGGCCCTGTGTGCTCCAATGGTTTGTAATTGACTTGTCCAGCCTCTCCTGAGTCCAGCTTGTCCGTGGTGGAGGCTGCATTTCAGCTCAGACACATCAAGAGCTGAAAATGCCACAATTTAAGTAATTAAATAGTTATTGAATATTTTTTTTCTGCCAGCAGCAAAACACATCCCGGCCCTTGCAGAGAGCAATTATCTTACAATACATCGATTAAGTGGTCTGAATGTGTCATAATTAGTTGGTATTACCTGAAAAGAAAAGGTCAATATTCTTATTTTCCTTTAAATGTGGATTTCCATCAGAAAGGAGGTTGGAGGGAGAAGGCAATTAAATAGTTGGCTTCTTGTGGAGTCATTGAAGAATTACAAATGGATTATTGTGGGAGTCCTGGGGTTGAGTAATTCAGGTTTAACCACCGAGCAGCAGCTTACTGGTGGCACCCATTTACAAAAAACTCTTGGAGCTTCCTTGAGCAAGGAGATTTTAAAAACCCAGCCAGACAAAAAGGAACTGTAGTCAATGGATGCAGCATAAAACCCTGTCAAGAAACATGAGCCAGAGAAGCTGGATTTGATAAAAAACACTGATATTAACACATGAATCACCTCATTGATACATCAGAGAATCACAAACCGTGTCTTGGAAGGTTTATATGTATTACATACATTTTATATACATTATACATATATATATAATATTTTTATTATGTAATTAATTTTAAAATTATTATAGTATTTTATTATTTCATTAATATACTGATATATTTAATATATATGTATATTATGTAAAATAATATATTTAAATAATATATATATTATTTATATAATGTTGCACCTCCATTTGAGGTGCTATATCATAATATAATGGAAGTGCTACATTATATCAATAATATATATATTATTAATATATATGCACTAAAGGTGCATCAACCCCCTAGGACTATATTTTTGGAATCACTCAGAGGTCCTCAGGGATGGATTTTGCCCAGGGGTGGGGAACTTTCTGCACCCTGAGGCCTTGATGGGGGTGGTGAGATGGACATGGCACCTTCCTCCTCTTTGCCAGGAGGAGGAGGACGAGGAGGGTATTGATATTCTTGGGATCTACTTGGATTTTTAGAGACGTTTTCCCTGCAGAGCCTGCCAAAACGCTCCTTCCCTTCCTTTGATCCTTATTATCCAGCTGTTCTCTTCTGTTCCCTTTGAAAGTGGTTTTACCTGAAGGATGTGAGGTTTTATCCCTGTAACAACCTCAGATTGACTGTTGTGATTGGAGTGAGACTCCTGGGATCAGCATGTCTGCAAAACCTTCCCCACAACTACTCATTCTGGATGGCAAAGACAATTCAATTCACACAGAAAAATCACCTTTTATCTCTATAAAGTGAAGTAAAACTACATCAAAATGTTGATTGCTTAACAACTGTTATCAGACTTGACAAATCTAAAATCCTCTCAGTCTAAGACAAAACCTCTGGTCCTTACAAAGCCACAGGTTTTTTATTAGTAAAGGCAAAACTCTTTCATGAAATGATAGATACAATAGTGTTCACAGATTATTATCTAAGATTGTTGAGAGAATCATTCCTTTTATTCATTATGCCAATAAAAAGATGTTTCTATTCCATCTTCATTATTAAAATATTAGGTTTAGTCTATTATATTGCAGTGCAGTGAGTACAGCCACCATCTGGAGCTTCACAGCAACTTTAGCTGCTTTAAAAAGATGGATAATTCCCTCCCATTTTTACCAGAGAAAGGTAATGAGCAACATGGACGGGTGAAAACACATTGTCCACTCTCATGGCATAACAGGGAGAAAGTTGCTGGTTTATTTACCAGTCCARCTTTCCAGACAGGACATTTCACTCCTTTGCCAAAGCAAACTGACTCTGTATTTTCCCTGTAATACTRTCAGTCTGCTCCTTCTTAAAAAAGGATCATGTGCCCAAAGATAGAAAATTCCTTTTTTCCCTTAAGAAAAAAACACA
>QVAJ01000001.1:1852317-1862875 GCA_003546035.1 Mixornis gularis
TTTTTTAATTTAGAGTGAAGAAATAAACAGATTCATCAAATATGTGAGAATTTGCTTTTCCCCTAACTTACTGGTAACATTCCAAAACTTCAAACATTTGAATTTATAAAACCTGTGAATCCAAATTGGGATGAATTGCACCTCAAGATGTAATTTTAACTTGCTGAAAATTATTTGCAGGTGGGCATAGTCTCGGAGTCTTCTTCCATGTTCTGTGCCCTTTGACAGCATTAAAGTCTGTAATTTTGGCCCTCTAATTCAGGCTTTGAAGAGCTGCCTTTGAGTTAATAAATGGTATYTCCCATAAAGCCTCTCTCCACTTAGAAATATTATTTAGTATGTGCTGGTGATTAGGCTACAGCTACTCATGTTTGGTGCTTTTGAGGATACAAGAATGAGGGGGTTGATTGAGAAAGCAAAACTGGGAAAGTTGTGTTTACTAAAACCTCTATGAAGTCCCTGAATGCAAAAGAACATTTTATATATATATATATATATATGTATTAAAAGGGGAAAGATGTAAATTTTTTAATTATACTCTGTGGAGTACTGTTTGCTTGTAGCAAAGTTCTTCCTCTCTAACACCCTTGACAATAATAAATCATTAAAAATTACATGATTTTTCTGTTTYAACTTGGGGCAAGGAACATAGCAACTTGGGATATTCAGCAAAAAAATAAGTGGGCATTAATGGGATATAAGTTTGAACAGCAAGTTGATTTACAGGGGTATCTAAAGCCCTGATTTAAACCCTGAGGCACTCCAGAGCTGGAAGAACCTTCTAGGCTGGCAGAACACAACCAACTGTTTATTTAAGCTCCATAAAAGCAGAGCTTTTTCTTTCTTTTTTCCTTTTTCCTCCTGTCTTTTATAACCTAAGTGCTTTACTGTGTTACAAACCCAGGTTCATTTGTAGTAAAACACCCACTTGACATTTGTAAGACTCTTGCCACTGATTTCCTGGGAACAAGGTTGATTTCCAAGCACTTTTRTCGTGAGAACATAAGCTGTAAAGCCCCAATAATTTTAGAAAGCTCCTTAAGTAAGTAGTTTAAATTGCTACTAAATTCTTTAGATAAGAGTTTGTTTTACAGGGAAATTTGGAATGCACTACTGAATTAAAGGGCATCGACCTCAGCTAGATTTTCCAGATAAAAGATACAGACATGTTCTGTTCCAAGAATTTTGAGAACCTTTCATTTTGCTTCTCCATCTGTATTATTATGTATTTTCAAATTTGYTTTTTAAAAAGAAGGACTTTGCCAACACTGGATTTAAATGAAGATTTTTTTCAGTAATAAATTTTCTTCCTTAGATGTGCATCACTGCATGGACTACTTTGCCTGGAAGGAGCKGCACTCCTGACTGAAGCTTATTATGGTGTCAAGGGTCAAAGAAAGAGTAAACAAGAGAAAAAACAAGCGGTGAACTCCATTATCCCATCCTTCATTTATAATCTTTAAATTTCTTTTTTCCACTGAAATGGTTGCAGATCCCTACTGGCTTCCATTTACTATCGCTAAAACTTTTTCAACTGGTTCCCTTGATTGAAACTTGAATTTCACAATTAAACTCAGTGAAATGTGAAGACCCTGAGCAGCTGTTTTTCAGAAGTGATGAATCCAAGTCATTGGGAATACAAGGAAACTCTATATTACTGTTGATGTAGCCTTTTAATGTTAATATAGATCTACTCAGACACTAGAAASAGATAATTGTGAGCGAAATGTTGGCTTATCAAAGATGCATTTGAAAGTACGTTTGAATGTCCTGAATTAAGAGATATTGTTGTGTTCCCATAGCACCACAGAACCTTACAGGTTGTAAAAGACCTCCAAGATCATCCAGTCCCAAGACTGAATTACCATGGTGCCTATTAAACTGATCAAACCAGAAAAACAGAATAGCCAAAACGAGACTTTACACATTGGACAAAGGTTCCCAAATAGTTTTAATGTTCTGCTGCTTGCTTGGCTGCCACTGAACCTCAAAAAGAAAACTGCAAGGAGAAAATCAAAAACAAAAATAAAAGCCCCCCTTCCTGATTCAGAAGAATATCAATAAACAGATAAAGTAGCTCTGWTGCTTCTAAGAACACAGAAAAGGAAGTTTCAGCCAAGGAAATGCATTGGAAATTAGGAATTTGCATAAAATTCCCTATCTGAGAAACAAAACATCGCAGCTAAAACGCTGCTAACAGAATCTGTGAAAACTCTGCCTTCAAAATCCTGGGAGCAATGAGCCCTTCCCCACAGTCTCCCTGTCAGGGGAACATTGGCACGCCACTCAAACAATCAAAAGAGCAAACAGCTTCTGGGAACACGTCCTYTCACTCTTCTGAGAAAAACTCATTGAAAACAAACACAATCCAAGGTACTTATGCATCTCCAAAGATACATCCAGCTGGGAAAATATCAGCAGYGAAGGAGAAGCAAAGTGAACACCAACACACGCTGCAGAAAAGCCCTGACTCACACGTTTCCACAGCGTTACAGAAAAAGCCAAGTTTCACTTCTGAAATGTCAAGAGGTTTTCAGGTTTTTTTCAATCAACAGAGTTAAAAGAGGCTGAAACACTGAGCCAGCAGTGGTCCCATATGGAAATGTTGTCACCAAGTGTGGCTTCAATGAGGTGCCCAAAGCAGACAGTTTAAAGGCTTTGTGGACACCATGCCACCAAATTCATCATCACTGACTGTCTTCATTTTTGCGGGTGTTTTGAAATCTAAACCTGAACAAGTGATGGAGCAGCATCACTTCCTTTACTGAGCTGTTCCCAAGTGACCCAGAGCAGTGGAGCAGAGCTGAGGCAGGGACTTGTTTCCTGCAAAAAGCAGCAGCAGCCTAAGCAAAGGCAGTGGATATTTGCCTGCCTTGCACCAACGCATGAGCACTCCAAAATAGTGCAGCTGGCAGTGATGCAAAATGATTTTAGCAACACTTTTTGTGAGAGGAAGGCACTCTGAGCATAACTCTGTACATTTACATAAATATCTGCGATCACAAAGGGGTCAGCAGAGACCCGTGGTGGAGCAAGGGAGAACACTTGGAAACAGTAGAATCAGCAAGATAAAAATAGGGAATTGAGAAGCAGGAGAGCTGTGTGCTGGGACCAGGTAATTCTACAGAATAAGCAAGAAAAGAGCCTGGTAAAACCAGAAAAAATCTGGGCCTCCAAAATAATTTAAACTCTGTCAAGGGCAGATGGGATTATGCCCTTTTCTTTTGGAAGAASAAAGACCAGCAATGGGAAAGGAAATCTGGGGAGAAAACAGGACTTTGATTCCAGCTCCTGTTCTCCAGCTGACTCTGACACTGGCATTCTGGCAATATCTTCTGCTGGGACAGAACTGTCCAAACTGATGTCAAAATCTGCTGCTTTCCTGTCATTTGTCCTGTTCATGGGGCTGTGTTTCACGTGTTTTATTGGTTGGTRTTGCTCAAGGCCAGGTTGGAAGGGGCTGGGAAGGTGGAAGGTGTCCCTGACCATGGAAAAGGGTAGGACTGGATAGCCTTTAGGGTTCCTTGCAACCCAAACCAGTGTGAGGTTGAGATTCTGTCACTGGTGKAGCCTGTACTCAAAACATACCTGGAACAGCTGCAAAAGGCTCTTCTTGCAGCCCATCCCATATGGAATTTATCCTTCTGCCAGCACTGTAACTCACACCAGTCACAGARGAGATCGTGCCATACTCCCCAGAAGGAGTGAGACATCCTCCACCTGCTCCGTGTGGCAGAGGRGGAGCAACTGCAAAGGCTTTTGGCTTCTTCTTCAGAGAGGATGTGCAGCACAGATTGCTCCCTCGGAAAACCCAGCAAGCACGGTGTCTTGGGTTGCAATATGCAACCAAAAATGTGTGTTCTATTTCTATTTCCRTCTGTTCAAACTGGCAGGGGAGGTGTTTTTCTTGCTTGTATAACCCATTCCTCAGAACTCCGGGGGGGAGGTGGTGGGTGTCTCCTGTTAATGGGCAGCTGTTMAAACCAGGTGGGGCAGTGTTCTTATCTCTTCCACAACCCATCCTCCCTCCAGGGGATATCTGCTGTTCATGGGCCATCGAGGCTCACTGCAGGGCTGATACAATTACATCATCCCATGGGGAGATGCTCCACCCAYGGGGAGGAGCCCAGTATTCCTACCTGGATAAAACCTGAGATTCAGAACACCAGGACAGCCTGTTTGCACTGGATTCCCAGAGGAAAACTGGACCCATCTCACCACCACTGGACCTTCAGAGGAAAACTACACTCTTCTACAGAATCATTGCTCCAACAGAACCACATCTGTCACTGCAGGAGGAATTGCTTGGACTGCTACAAACACCCTGACCAACAGGGTGTCAGGCTGTATTCTGAACCTGTGTGGGTTTTCTTTTTTGTTTATTTGCTTTTTTTTGTACTACTACATTTGTATTTTTTAATTTTCCTAGTAAAGAACTGTTATTCCTATTCCCTTATCTTTGTCTGAAAGCCCCCTTAATAGCAAAATTATAATAATTCAGAGGGAGGGGGTTTACATTCTCCATTCCAAGTGAAACTCCAGCTTTCCCTGGCAGACACGTCTTTCCAAACTAAGAGACACAGAATATGGCAAGATGCTCCAACAATTTATAAAACCCCAGAAAGACACCTCTGTCTCAGGCAAGTGGAGTGATACCTGTGTTCAAAGAAAGCACTTATCATATAAAGATAAATTTTCACTCAATTGTCCCAAGTGCCCAAGCCAGAAAAGACAGAAAATGAACTGGCCTCAGGCAACCAGGAGTCCTTTGGTTTACCTTTGCAGTCAGCACAGGGAAATCACTCTTTTATTTTAGAAATGTAAAAATATTGCATTTTGATTAAATAAATAGTCCTGACAGCATAAGACAAATCATGTTTGTTTGGCCCATGTAACCAGGACAGTGAGAAATGAGCTATTTACACTGATAATCTCAGACTGTTATCAGTAAGATTAATTTATATGCAGAGACATTCCCAGGTGACCCCAGGATCCTGTACTATATTTATGCTACACTTTGGAGATTTATGAACTGAGAGAGTTAAGAAGAATATTGCAAACACTTTTAGATTCATTGGAACAAAAGAAGAGAACAAAAACTAAACTTAAGGATTTTGTTGTAAACTTGGTCCCTACAGTCCAATGTTAACTCTGGGAATTTGGCTCAGATCTGTGAATTGAAGAAACATTCCCTGGATCTTACAATTTTCCATTCAGCAGCCTTCCTCTGAAATGCTGTTATTAGCATTCCCAGAAAAGCCTCCAGAACAGAACCAGGCTCAATAATACATTTATCAGCAGATGCAATATTAACAAACCTATTGCTCTGAGGAGGCAGCTCCTGTAGATTATATATATATATATATATATATATATATATATATATATATTTGGACACTGACTTTTGAATTACTTGGTAATCATTTTATTTGTTGGCCTTCCAAGACACAGAGAATGACTGCAACTGTTTACTGACTGTTTGCCTCCGCTTTTCTTGTTGTCCTTTCAAGACTTGGAGCATTTGCTCTGGGCTAATTGGCCAATGCTTTTTCAAACTGACTCTTGCTTTAAATCCCCTCCCAAAGAGCAGCTATTAGAGAAATGACGCTGTTGGTTTTCTTTTCTACAGGATTCTCACAAGATTCCTTTGTCCTTCTTGCCCCCCTTTCCTTCTCTTGCTGATGCTGTTCCTGCACACACCTCAGAATACCCAGCTTTAGTGGATGAGGTTAGCATCCAGATCACTGCTCCAGATGGAGAATTAAACTAGTCAGTGAATCCTGAAAAGCTGCACAATATTTCATTCCAGTCTCGCTGGAGTGAAAGATAATAATGTTGAGGTTTGAGTACTATTAATGCAATGTTCTCAAAGGAGCTATTGGTTTTCTCAGGATTATGGAACACAACCATGGCTATAGAACATTCTATGTTGATCAACAAAACTTGACAATACTTTTTACAACAATGTTTTCTAGCTCCCCACAGGAGGTGTTCTTCAGACAAGGTATCCCTCATTAGTTTCTCTCCTATTTCTAAATATCAGCAAATTTATAAGAGCAAAAAACACCAAAAAATCGCTGCTTTCTGTTGTCCACAGAATCCAAGCAGGGTTTGGGTTGGGAGGAGCCTTAAAGCTCATCCAGTGCCACCCCCTGCCATGGGCAGAGACACTTTCCACTATCGCAGGGTGCTCCAAGCCCTGTCCAACTTGGCCTTGGACAGTGCCAGGGATGGGGCAGCCACAGCTTCTCTGGGCACCCTGTGCCAGGGCCTCACCACCCTCACAGGGAACAATTCCTTCCCAATATCCCATCTATCCCTGTCCTCTGGCAGTGGGAAGCCATTCCTTGTGTCCTGTCACTACATGCACAGGCGTCATTTTGAGAGAGAGGTTCTTTGCTTGCTCTTGGTGTTGGATTTCTTTTCTTGGCAGTCATTTCCCCTCCAAATTCTGGTCTGAGTCTTCACGTATGCAAAAAGTAACCAAATAAAACCTTTCCCCACTACAGCTCATGCAAGTCTGAGGTCTGCACTGGAAATCCTACTATTGCTAAATTCAGGTGGGAAAACACAGGAGAGAGTTTCTCAAGAAGGTCCAGTTCCTACAAATATTTGGTATTATCAGGGTGGGCTTTTATCTAACAGCGCAATAAGAGATGTACTTCAGTCAACACATGAAGAGGAAGCAGATAATCAGAATTTTGGGTATTTGCCAAAAAGCTCCTCCTTTACCATTAATGAATTCCTTTAAAGCTTATCCCAAGTCTCCAGCTGACAATATATACTAAGGAAATAATATTTAAAACCCTTCTAATGGAATGAAAATACACTGTTAGAACATTTTTACTATGAATACACTCTCCTGTATGACGAGGTGATTTCTGCTTTGTGGGACCTTTAATTCATCTGCTCTAGGTGACAATTATCAAGCAGAAATCACAGCTATTATTCTTTTAATCTAATCAGCTACGGTCTAGTATACTTCCAGATGTATCCTATTGACTAAAAAAGAAAACTCTAATAATTCACAGTTTCTCCGGGATCAGTTTGTCATAATTTGATTAATTCCCTCCTCATCTTCTTCTTGCTTTCTAATGTTATAAATCAGCCTAATCAAATTATTGTCACTTTCTCTGTACAGGCAGAAAAAAGACAGATTGTCTTTGCTGTCAGCAGTTGGCAGAAGTCTGAAATACGAAGTTTGTTAAAACTTATGAACAAGCAAAAAGTACAGACTCAAAAAACTGTAGATTCCTTCCAGTGCTCCACAGACAGGGTATCTATTAATCATTCATGTAATTTAATCTCCTTCTTATGCTCTGTCTTACTTAAATGCAGGAGTTTTGAATCAGATTTATCATTGTAAATAAGCAGAGCAGCGGGGGGGGGGGGGGGGGGAGAAGAAGAGGAGATTTCTGCCAAAGCAGTGATTCATGAGGGAAACTTTGATTTTGCCTGATATGTCTTGTCTGAATCTCTTTTAAATTGCTCAGCCTGGAGGCCGTATTTCGTTTTTTTTGTTATCCACTGCTTGTCTGGAACAGCCCATAGTGCTGCAGTGGAGGGAACATGGAATGCCAGCGTTCTATCCCAAATCAAAGCCATTTTTCCTTGGGAAATGATTCCCCTTGGAGGTGCCTTTGGCTCCCATAATATTCCACGCGCAGTTTTTTTGCTAAGAATCACATCTTCCCTCATTTTATAACCTCAAGCTCAAGCTACTCCAGTGATTAATCTGGTTAATTTAAGTGTAGAGAACATGCTTAGGTCGAACTTTTGATTTTACTGACTTTTCTAAAAACTTTTCTGAAGAGCAAGTACAACTAATTAAGAATCTTCTTGCTGCCAATATTACATAATGAAACTAAATCACAGAATTATATAGTAACTGGGAATAATCTGATTCTGAGAACATCATGATTTATTTCCCCCAAAATGAGAGGAGTACTAGGAAATAAGAGACAGAAACCTCACCTGGAGTAGTTTTCTAACCAAAGACTCATTTTGAAAATGACAAAATAAGATTGGAACAGGTTGTACAAATGAGAAGGGAAATAATTTAGTTTTATGTAAGTGTCATTATGTTTGGCTTAAAGCTCACAAAAAGCAAAATTGAGAGGAATTGCAATTAAGTCTGTAATATAATTAAATGAAAAAATCAGACCGATGCAATGTTCATGACGAAAGCCCAGGATTGATGCTTGGTGGGAAACTTTTTCATAGAACGAGAAGAAAGTCTGTGTACATAGGAATAAAATACTACAGACTTACACAAAACGTGTTGATTCACCTACAGCAACGTCTTTGCTCCTGTCCTCCCTCTAGCTGTAGTTCTTGCACGGGTATTTTACAGCTCTGGGCAGGCATTAAGAAAACTGTCACACTTGCCAAGCCATTAAAGTGTAAAACTTTTATTCTCCCGTTAAAGCAGTGGAAGATGAGCCTGGACCAGACTGTCCAATACAACTCTTCTAGAAAAGGAAAAATCCAGGTAAATAGAGTTGATCCAACATTAGGGACTCTTCTACTTAGTGACAAAGGGACCAGAAAGGCGGATTTAACCTCTTCTGGGTTTTGTGATATCAGGTAAATTCACACTATCAGTGCAGCACTGGGAAGCAAAAGGCTTTCCAAATGATCAACACTGCTAATTTATCAACAGCTCCTTGGCCCCTTGTCCCCACCAGACACATCTTCTGCTGTGACTGGTGCAGAATTCCCAATCAA
This sequence comes from Mixornis gularis, assembly GCA_003546035.1. Classification (NCBI taxonomy): domain Eukaryota; kingdom Metazoa; phylum Chordata; class Aves; order Passeriformes; family Timaliidae; genus Mixornis; species Mixornis gularis. The sequence continues at coordinate 1,861,045 of QVAJ01000001.1, forward strand.
TGAAAGAATGCACAGGCATTAGGAATGTCCTCTTTTTTTCTTCATGAAGAGAGGACAGAAAGTTTGAGTGAACTTCCCTTGTCAGTCTTTCTGCCAAATCAGCCCAGAGCTGTATCTATCTGGATTTCCTCATTGTGAAAGCTCACATCCTGAATTCCACAAAAAAAACCCAAAAAACAATTGTGTGAGGGATTCCAAAGGCTTATTCATGTTGGGTAACTCCATGTTCATTTTTGAATTGAGCTATTCGCAGATGCAAATCTTTCACACAAGTGTTCTGAAAAAAATCCCCAACAACAACAGAAAACACTGGAAAGTGGGCTGGGAAGGTCAGATAAAACATAACACTGGCAGCTGAATTCTGTTCTCTGTGGCAAATATTTCCTCCATCACATTCTCCACAAATATATATTTTTACAAGTTTCTTTTGAAAAAAAAAATAATGAAAGAAAAATTAGACCTAGAAAGTCAAACCCATCTAGTCTAAGCCAGAGAAAAGGTGACATAGACATGAAATGAAGGTCTACTCATGAAATGAGACTCAGGGTGTCTAATTAATGCTCCACAAAATCAAGGGAAGAAAGGCACCAATTACTACTAAAATAATGAAACTTCTGTGGGTAAAAATGAGGAAGCTCCTTCACGGCAGCCCACAGAAGAGAAAAGGGAGTACCAGGACTTACAGTCCTTGATGAGCTCAGACAGGTGATCATTGCCAGCACATCAATGACAAACAGTGGGAAATGGGTGCCTCATTTGCAGGCCTTTCAGATGTCAAGCAGCCTGATGACTTCAATCAGAGATTTCCTCTTTTCCTCTTCTAATGATCTTCGTGCTTCACAAGTGGGAGGTGCTGCTCCTGAACTTCTATTACCAAGGAAATTAGGGATGGGAGGACTTAAAAGAACGACTGATCAGGCCCATTTCAAGCTCCCAACTTCACTGGACTCATCCACTCAGAAGACACTTCCTGCTAACACTTAAATGTTAATTAAGAACGGGACTAGAAGTGGAAAACCAGTAGCTTTCAACTCCCAACTAGTTCTAACCCAGCTCTGAGTACACGGTATTTTGGAGGTGAYGCTGAATTGTTGGTGAGGGAAATGAGCAGGAAATATGAGATGCAAAAAAACCCCAAGAAAAGCAAGTGATGAAAAAGAAAACAACTGCTTACATCCAAAGAGTCCCTGAGTGCTGGCAACACCCACCACCCTCTACCTGCCCAGTTTTATTCATGACCATGATGTCAGATGCTGTGGGTTGGTTGGGATCAGCTGTCCTGGCTATGTCCCCTCCCAAGTCCTTGTACACCCCCAGCCCTTGGATGAGAGGGCGAGGAGGAGTAAATGGTGTGTGAGCAGAGATCAGCAACAACTGAGACATCAGTGTGGTATCAGTGTGGTATCAGTGTGGTATCAGTGAGGTATCAGTGTATCAGTGTGGTATCAGCACTATTTTCAGCATTGCTCACACAATTTCAGAGCACAGCCCCATGCAAGCTGCCATGGAGAAAATGAATTTCCCCCCCAACCAAAAGCAGTACGTGGTCATGACCCTTGGGGCCTTTCAGCCAGGAGGTCAAGGAGATCAGGCTGGAATTCCCTCTGACATGAGAGAACCACAGTGGCCTCAATAACTTCTATCTCCCTTCTTCCTTGATTCGGTTCTTATTGACTAAAAACAGCCTCCCCTTTTCCATGACACTACCTCCCCTCCTGGAAAGCAGGATCCTATCTCCTCTAAATAATCTGACATTTTTATATATAACATTTATATATTTTAATTTATCTATAACATAGGATATAAAATATAATTTATATAATATAAAATA
>QVAJ01000001.1:1871301-1888861 GCA_003546035.1 Mixornis gularis
AAACCTCTGGAATCTTCAAGCACATAAATTTGTACAAAAAGGAGAGGAATAGTTTAGTGTGAATATGGGAATAATGGTGAACTAGGGGAGATTAGAACTGGAACTCTCTAAGCTAAAGTTGGACTAATGATCACTATGTAAAAATAATCATTTGTGCATTCCCTTCCAGCCCAAGATCTGCTTCCCAAGTTTCATTTCACTCATTTTTTTCACATAGAAGTTTCACTAAAAAGTGACATCCTGAAATTGAGCAGGACACACCCACAACAGGCAGGAAACTGCCCCTGTTTACAGATTATTGGAATTGGAACGGAAATCCCTGTATCCACTCAGGAATTGTTCTGAATAAAAGCCCAGTGATAYATCATCTAGAGCTACCAGTTTCCTAAAAAAATCTCCATTCAGAAACATCCTTTTTACATGTCACTTCAGATGAACAATTGAAGATTGTAGATGTTTTCTACCTTTCAGCTCAGAGAGCTGAATCCTTTCTCAGTGCTGAGAAGTCAAACATCCAGGRTAAAGCCATGGAATTATCTGCATTGTCCCTGGCAGTACCCAGGCTGTAAATACAGGTATATATGTATATTTGTGTATATGTAATACAGAAGAACAGCTGCCCTCTGAACTCATTCAAACTGGTGAAACCTGGCCATGACTGAATTTATGCAGAACTCTGGGACACTATTTTTAAAATGAGCAGGAGGAGGCTTTTTAAATTATTGTTTTCCTTCTGCAAATAATTTCTCTTCCTTATTACCCCCTTTCCTCAGCTGGAATAGRAGTTAAGAGAGTCCAATTACTGATCTGACAGCTTTTGTCTGATGTTGTTACAGTCATAATAAAGCACTCTCAACGTGCACACTGGATGTTGTCTGATTTAATTCTGTGCAAACATTTTCCCCAAAAAGCACTGGCTTTAATAATCTGTTTTCTCTCAGTGGTTTAGGGTTTAGTGTCCAGAGAGCCTGCAGGGTCTTCCCTACCTTCAGCATGTTGCTCCTCAGGGAACAGGGAACCACCTATGGCTGTCCCTGGGTAATCCAAGTTTTGTACATAATCATGTTGAAACACCAAATAACTAATTGTAACACTAAATTACTAATTTTGACATGAAATTGCTAATTGTCAAATGTTTAAAGCACAATGAGGCTCATCTCCCCTTGATTGTCAAASTCAAATTTATTTCTTCCCCAAATCTTCTTTCTACTTTGAYCTAAATTACCTGGCTTAGTTGGCAKAGCAAAATCYAGAATTAGGCTGCTTTTAAATTTCATTGTGGACCAGCTTTCTAAATCAGAGTGAAAACTTGGTTTTGTTTTCTCTRTAGATATAAATAGATATAGATATAAATACACATGGGATTAGATTTGAGCCATCTGTCACAGYACTCCAGAATTTGGCTTCACTGTTCTGAAAATGGATTGTAAAGATCTAAAAATTGGAATGGAAAGATCCTGGAATGGAGCAAGGCTCAGGAGGAAGGCTCGGGGGAAGTTTTCACCACAACTTAGAGGATTTTGTACAGTGGAGGAACAGAGGGAACCCACCAGGGCCTAAAACCAGCRACAGGCCCTAAAACCAGCAGGTGTTAAGAGCAGGATGAAAAACCAGGAACTCGAAATTACTTCTGYACCATTTTATTCCCAGGGACACCTGCAATGAAACAAAAGCTGGAACCACCATCAAGCCCAGAATAAGCAGAGCTGCAATGCACTCAGTTTATTTGTAATWCTTGTGCAAACAAAAAGCTTGGGGGGAATATTCAAGAGTAGAACCCTTGCAGAGAAATGTTCAGCTTTGGGAGTCTGGTTGCAAGCCTGCCAGAATTTGAGGTAATTTTGCATCCATCTCTTTTTCAAAGGTTCTACAAATCCTTTTCAGAGAACTTCTCCCTAAGGCTTTGTTTWCTAATAATCAGTATTTAACATATGGAATCGTTTTGTCTCAAGAAGTGTGTTCTAAACAACATCCTCTCAGGGTAAATACAACCATCAACAGAAACCCTTCGCTCAAATTATCCAGCCAAAAAGCTTTTCATTTTAAATGCCAAATATTGCAAGGAAAACTTGAGCATTTTCTAAAATAATTAATCTATTGGGTCATATTTTATTCTTCAGGATCAGATAAATCTCCTGCCAAATACAGGAAATCACCTCCCTAGTGTGTCTCTGTTKCATTCCAGGATCAGAGTTGTTTCTACATAGAATAATTATTCCTGCCTGTTAATTAGGAACAGGTTCTACACCACACAACTGCAGAAAGCTGAAGTACAACTAAAGCTGGTTTCAGCCCTAGATGTGTTTGAAGCAGRAGAAATCAGGAAGCTGGAAGATTAAACAGAAGATGTTCAGCCTAAAATCATAAAGAAGAGCAGTTCTCCTGAACATGGCACAAGAAAAAGACAAATGAAGATTAAGCTGAGTGTGTTTTAGGAAGATGGGGCAACATTCCAACTGCCTTCCCAGGAATATCCACTGCCAGGTAATCCTGGTGGGGCTGGGCTGAACTGCTGACAAGATCCCTGGAAAATAATTAGCATTAAGCAAAAGTAAGGAAAGAAACTCTTCTAAATAGTTTTCATTTTTTAATAGATTCACATAGTGTGAATAAATGTGTATTATTGAGGGTGAAACTGCTGCTCCTCCAACACTTCAGGATAAAGAGTAATGATCAGTTTAAATGGAAGTGTGAGAACAGCAGTATTTAACAGGGATTGTGGCTCTGGGAAAGGTGGAGAGAAGTGCAAGTCGAGCTGAAGAATCTGTCTGCTCAGAAAACTTTCAGGTGTGTCTGTGATGTTCTCCTTGAATGACAGATAAATGTGTCCTGGGAGTGGTCCAGGCCAGGCTGGAACAACCTGGGACAGTGGAAGGTGTCCCTGCCYATGGCAGRGGTGGCACTGGATGGGCTTTAAGATCCCTCCCAACCCAAATATTCCATGATTACGTGATCCTGTAAAATCTCCCAGAACTTATTTTCCCTTTTTAWYGAAATGATTCTGAAAAATAACTGATCAATAGCCAAAAATTTATTAAAATTATATCTTAAAAGATCAACCCTATGGCACCTCTGTGGCTGCCTCTTCTCTCTTCATGAGGCAGCAGAGTCCTGGAGYGTGAAACTATTCCCTGGATTCAGTCGCAGGAAATTCAACCCAGAAACTGCTCCCTGTGCAAAGGTGATGGAGTCTCATTAACAAYAGAGAATTTCTCTGTCCATCTTCAGGTTCTGCATGGCACCAGAAGCACGGATCCTACCAAAATATTTAAATAKCTGCTCACCCAGCTCAGCACACCACTGTATATTCCAGAATCCTTTGCCACAAAGCAGGACAAAAAGTCCCAAGGAAAGAAAAATATCAGCAAGGATGGAAACATTCCATTTATGGACAGCCAAAGTAATACCTTAGAAATAACCTGCCAGAAATAATTAGGATATTGGTTTTAATAATGAGGACTAAGGACAACAGTAGATTTATCTTATCTGTTAAAACAGGGTCCACTGTAAATCCATCAGGGGGTTTAATCAGACAATGAGATGCTCTGGGAAGTCTCCTGAGCTCTGCTCTGCCTTGTATAAGCACATTTCAGTAATTGTTTCCAGTGCCCTTTGTACTGCCTAAATGAATGATGAATAGTTATTAAAAGCACGGCTCAGAAGGGTTATTTATGCGACATATTTCACAAAATGCATGTTTAATTAAAAATCAGCAGTGCAATTATGAGCATCATAAAGGAAATAACAAAAGCAATATTAAACTGTTAATTAGGAGTTTTTTCTCCTCGAAATGAAGTCAAGGCACTCCATGTGCATACATAAAATCCCTCATTGAAGGGATTTGACTTACTTCTGTTGGCATTAACAAAAATATTAATCAAAATGTGGAAGAAAAGCAGCTTTCACTGAACGGTCCTTTTGGGATTAAAGACTTTCAGYCAAAGAATCAGCTAATTTCTCTCTAATTTGATTTCATGCCTCATACCTGCTCTTTCCAGGTAGCAGGGAATCTTAGAATCACAGAATCACTGGATGGTTTGGGTTGGAAGGGACATTAAATCCCATCCATTCCACCCCCTGCCATGGGCCACCTTCCACTAGCCCAGGTTGCTCCAAGCCTCATCCAACCTGGCCTTGGACGCTTCCAGGGATCCAGGGGCAGCCACAGCTTCTCTGGGCACCCTGTTGACTTCCCATCTTTATTTCTCTGTGKTGAAATCATTCATCATCTCTCCTTAGGAGCTAGAAGAATAATTTTGAAATAGCTTTCCATATAATCAATATTTCTCAGGTTTGTTGGCCTCCAAGAGCAAATCAAGAAGTACTAAAAACGGATTTCAAAATTGGAGGATTCAGATAAACGCACCATAAGCGATGAAGCAACATTTTTGATATCTGGTTGTGCTTTCTGGCCATAAAACTGCACAACTCATTAGGTGATTGGAGCCCATCAACTCCACAGCTTCCAGTTATGATGAGAACGGGGAGTTTTTGTGTCATTACATATCTTKAAATTCCACTCACTTTATATGCCGTACCTCCTCACCCATCGCAGTKATTCTGTGACCTAAATATTGCAAAGGGAAACAAGAACCTCTCCTTATTTTTGCAATCAGGTTAGACATTTCCCATGAAGACATTTCCCCTAAATATTGAAAAGGGAAACAAGAACCCCTCCGTATTTTTGCAGTCAGGTTAGACATTTCYCATGAAGACACACCTGTTCAGGTATTCACTCAGAGCTGATAAGCTTCATGCAGCTTTGAGGAGCCATTTTCTGCACCAGCCAYCAGGCATGTCACAGTGCCAAGGCAGCAGTGATACTCCTAACCAAAGCACACATTAATCAGCAGCACAAAGAATGGATTTCTGCAGTTAAAAATGCAAACAAGAGTCTGTAGGAACCTTCCACTGGGCTGCAGGCTGATGTTACCCGAATTACAAAATAAAAACCATATTAAAGGCACTGAAAAAATAGTGTTGGCTGAAGATAGGCCTGGGCAGGTAATGACAGGGGCTCTTCATGAAGGAGATTTTGATTTCCATTAATAGGGGTGTGGTTTAAAGCCACAATAATAACTTTCAGTGTTTTAATAAGAAGTTACAACTCATTAAAGAGATTCATATCAGCTACAGGTCACTGTGAAGGGAGGGTTTAGAYTCACCACACCAGGTTTAAACTTTAAAAACCTGAACCAAACCTTTATTAGTTCATTCATTAGCACCACAGTGCATGTTAACATTGAGTTCTTAATGATCATCCCTACAAACACAGAAATGTCCATTTCTAACCCTCATATTCCGCCTTGGTCACATGTTTACAGCATGAATAATGTTGTATAATTAACACTAATGTCTGTGCTCTTTGTTGGGTCTTGCCTGTGGCCGTGAAGGTGATCAGAGATGTTGGAAGAGAAATGGGTTGTGTTGTCTTTCACTCCATCCCTCCTCGTTTATGATGATTTTCCCTCTTTCCAGAGGAGGTCTTGCCTCTGGATATTTTTTTTTTTACCTTGGGTTTGTTCTCTGAGCCATTGTTGTCACCCACAAAATCCTGTTCTGTCACCTCTAGCACTTCTACCCTCTAACTTTTTATCATCTGGATGAAGCTGGCCCTTACTTTTGCTCACTCTGAGGGCTTTTATCTGGGAAATTCCTCTGGGTTTATGGAAAGGCTTTTTAAGGGATTAAGGGGACAGTTTTGGAGACAGCAAGAGGAAGCCCAGAGCTCCAATTAGACTTACCCAGATTTATTGTCACAGAAGTGGGATCTGAAAGAGTTATCCCTGCAGAATTGTTCTCTCTGGTCAGGGATTTGGGCTCTGATCTGAGCAGTAAAGTTAAGTTTGTGAACAGGAAATAAATGTCCAGATCCACCAGAGCTGGTCTTTAAAGGTCTTGCAAAAGGAGGGTCAGGCTATGAATTCTCCCAAGAATTTTTATATCTGGACAACAGCTGAGGAATATTGTCCTTAGTGGGGTAAAAGTTTTAAAGCTTAGGTAAGGGGCTGTTTTGAGAGCAAGAAAAATGCAGAGCTCGGGTGACATCAGGAGTGTTCAGGGCTGCCAGAGGCAGACAGAAACAGAAACAGAAACAAAACCTCCCCTGAGAAATATTTCATCTAGGCTGTGGCTCACATCTCTGGCAAAGGCTTAGGCAAGAGCTGGTGTGAGGCTTAAGGATGGGTTTACGGATCAGCTCGAGGGGACAAAGCCCTTAATCTTCASATGAAGCAGGATTGGAAGAGGAAAATCAGGGAACTTGTAAACTGCAAAAAGAATATTCCCTGAGCAGTTATTCCTCTGGACAACGACTTGAGAGCCTTGTCTAAAGCTCAGCTGTGTGTCAGGGTCAAGAGGAAAGAAAAGCCTTGAGCTCCAGTCCCAGTGTCCCTGTGGGAGGGAACCTGGCAGGATCCCCTCTGTTTCTCCTTCCAAAGTAGGCAATAATAACAAAATTGTGCATGCCAAGCTCATTCATCTCAAAGTAAAGAATTCCCTTATCTGGCTGAAATTGCCAGTCCTGATGAACTGAAGGCAGGGAGGCTGTCTCAGAAATGAGCTCTGTGTCCCTTTGCCATAYACAATGACAGAACACATTTAAGATCTGAGGCACAAGGAGGAATCCRTGCCCCTGTTCCATGGGATCAAAGGACAATGTGCTTGTGAGATGGACAGCAGCAGTTCTGCACTCTCACTGCACTCCTCCCACCTGATAGTGCTCTGCTACACAGCAGTGTTTGCAAGGGATAAGTTCAAATATYCTTTAAAAAAAAAAATGTACAGAAAGCTTCAGCAGGACTTCAGGCTATGAAATATATATAGTACATATAAAAAAAGGCATCTAAGTGCCTCTGCCCATCTGCCATGAAGTTTGCCTGTGTTTTGTACCCAAGGGGTACAGATAGCTGTGCTACACYGGCTGGAAAATGAGGGGAAACTTATTCCCTCCGGTAAGAAAGAGGCTTGGAAGTGACTGCAAGTTTGCTGGTTGAATTAGTCATAGTCTGTCTATATTTGCAATAGTTTCTTTCTTAACAAGAAACTTTCTGCCTTTCCAATAAATGATACATTGGAGAGATTCCTCTGCTAATAACCGCATCTCTCACATTTGGGAGAAAATGGCACAATTATTTGGTAACTGAAGGTAATTTACTTTGTAATTTAGTTATTTTCCCTTGTGATTCAAACTGTATAATAGTTCCTAAAATGAATCAGGTTCATAAATACTGCACAAATATATCTGCAGTGAGCCTTACTCTTTATGTGTAAATAAGGGAGGTAGAAAAACAGAGATATTACCTGACTTGCTTAAGGATGTGAAAACAGTAAATGTTGTGGTGGGAAAATAAGTGATGAACCCCAAGTCAGGCTAATTCATTAGGCTGCATTGTTATTTGCAAAAAATTTAATTTTTTTTCTGCCGCCAAAGAAAGACCAGCAACAAGACTTCAGTGATGTACACCAAAAATATTTACAAGTGGACAACTATTGGAGAGTCCAGATGATTTTTTTTATTCCACTGTGTTTAATTAAGGAGCAAGAGAACTGTTGTTAGACAGCTTAGGAAAAAATCATATTTTGTTTAAGCAATCAAAATAGTCCTTGAAGACATCCAAGCAATCCTTGCAAACCTTTAATTATTTTTCCCTACTGTGAACCCGAGACATGAGAGATATCCAAATTTCAACTCATTAGAGGTTGTTCTGCCATGAGCCTGATGCAACTTGCAGCAAATATTTCTATATTTCTTTCTCAGTATTTTCRAACAAATATTTTGGATTAAAATTCTGCCCTACAAATCTCTGTCCTGGATGTCCATTGAAAGAAAAAGATTGTCAGAAGAAGTTGTTTATCAAACTGCTGCAAACTGGGAGCAGTTGGAGAACAATGTTCTAACTTTTTCCATTATATCATGCCCAACATATTAAAAAATGAGCTCCTTGAGGAAGAATGTGATCAGCTTGAGTGAAAACTGCTGTTTCTTTGTTGCATTAACCATTATTATTTTAATTAAATCAGAATGTGAATTAAAGTTCGTATGTCAATACCTATTTGAACCCACTGACTGATGTTTTGTGTTTCATACAAACCCAACCCCTCTCCCCCAGCATTTTGCCCATGTGCTGCTCACTCACCTGTGAACAAAACTCCTGAAATGCTCCTCCCAAGGTTCATTACCACTTATGGACCATGGTACAGATAAAGGAAAATGATGGGAGTCTGTTCTTTGAGCTGTCCCTTCAGGCTATTTTAGTTTGAATTGGCAGCTTTAAGAATTATGATATTTTTATGATGTTTTATCTCTTCGACATGCCATGTTTTATGTCTTATTTTATACTGTTATTGTGTCTTTGGCATGGAAGAAATTACAAAACAGTGGTAGACATGAGGATTTCCTTTCACTCTGTGTAATATTTAGGGAAGACTTTACTAACACAAAATTAGGCCCCACTTTGGTCTCTAATATTTGCTGAATWCCAGATTCAGCAAATTCACACACAGACACGTGTGGCTAATGCAACAACTGGTACTGCTTTGGAGAGACATAATGAAAACCTACTTTAATTCTCTTTTCCTCTTAAAATTTCACTGGCTTGGCAACACTTCTTCCTTTCTGTCCACACCCTGTAGAACAGCAGAATGGTTAATCACAAAGGTTTGAAAAGAGCTCTGAGGTCACCAAGTCCAGCCAGCACCATGTTTCCCATTCAGTCACGTCCCCAGGTGACACATCCACAGGGGTTTTGAKCACATTCCAGGGCTGGTGACTTCCCTGGGCAGCCCCTTGTAGTGAATGGCAGAGGAGAGCCTTTGTGATATAATCCCTGCCCTATGCAGACACCACGAGCTGTGAGATCCTCAAGAGGGGCTYAGGTAGAGATTAACAGCTGGGATCTGCAAAGTTCTCCTGTATTCAGTGGACTCCAGAGTCCTGCTGGCCATATTAATTCATATGGGATCTCCAGCACAGGAAGGACATGGAGCTCCTGGAGGCCATCCAGAGGAGGCTCCAGGGTGATCAGAGGGGTGGAGCAGCTCTGCTGAGAGGAAAGGCTGGGACAGTTGGGATTGTTCAGCATGGAAAAGAGGTGTCACCTCACTGTGGCCTTGCAGTGCCTGAAGAAGGTGACAAGAAAGACCGAGAAACTGTTTACAAGGGATGAATGGACAGGACACGGAATGGATTCCCACTGCCAGAGGGCAGGGTCAGATGGGATATTGGGAAGGAATTGTTGCCTGGGAGGGTGGGGAGGCCCTGGCACAGGGTGCCCAGAGAAGCTGTGGCTGCCCCTGGATCCCTGGAAGTGTCCAAGGCCTAGTTTGGATGGGGCTGGGAGCAACCTGGGACAGAGGAAGGTGTCCCTGCCCATGGCAGGGGGTGGCACTGGATGGGCTTTTAGGCCCCTCCCAACCCAGGTCATCCCAGGATTCTCCCTCTGGAAGGATGAGGATGTGCCAGCTCTCCCTTGTGCTGCACTGCTATTCCCAGTCACAAGTCTGACACCWGATCCAGGACTTTCTTATTGAGTTATTTGGCTGTAACAGAGTCAAAACTTGGAGACCAGAAAGAACAAAACTCTCTGGAAGATGAATGGCAAGAAGAAGCTGAAGCAGATTATGGAAGATRTGCTGGCTAATAAAATGGCTTAATAGCCTATTACTGCACCTTAAGCTCCACATTTTGACAGCTGGTTACTTGCTGATGAGTTATTTCCAGGTGAGTTTGCCATTTGCAGAATTAGGGTGTGCGAGTGGCCCTTGCAGGGCCGTGCTCTGCCAGCCCAAAGGCTGATTCAAGAATATTTCAGTAAAACAAGCTCCGATGTAGCTGTGCTGCACAGCAATAACTGTGCTCTCAGTGTGCCCTAAGTCAAACMAACTGCTCTGGAGGCATCACAGAAGGGACGATATTTTGAGAGATAAGCTAYAGGGAAAGAAGAATTTCAATAGGATTCAGTTTTTGTTCCCTACCTGGATCTCCTGCTGTCTCATAATTTCCCATCTAATAAAGATAAAATAAGTTTATAAGGGTTGAAGCAGGAAACTGTTGTGTAGGTATCTTAATTTTATGGCAATGGCATTAAAAGAGAAATTTAAAGTGAAAATCTAGCATTTAAGCAGGTGTTTTAAAGGGATAAGTGGTGCATTTTCCTTTCTAATTTAACCATGTGTTGAAGCAGAACCCTCATTTGAAAATCTGTAGTAAGATTGCTCCTAAGTTTGAATTATGTGTAGTCTTGAGAATAACTGTTAGCACAACATTAGATTAAAAAGAAGCACATAAATCACCAAAAAAAAAGTATAGAAATATGGAGGGAGTTATATTTTCATGTTTAAAACATTAATTTACCCTATGTGATKAATATTAACATAAATATAAAATAACAGACTGGTTTGGGTTGGAAGAGACCTTGAAACTAATTTTGTCCCATCCCCTGCCATGGGCAGGGACAACTTCCACTATCCCAGGCTGCTCCAAGCCCATCCAATTGGAATATGGAGATATAAAATAAATTACACAGATCTATAGCTCACCTGAGCATTCAGACACCAACACAATGAGATCCTAGAAGATGTGTTTTTCTCCATTTCCTTCATATTATAATAGAAGTTATTCACCTGCAAAATTCCCCCTAGAATGAAGATGTTGATGCTCCATGAAATCCATTTTCTATTCCACAGGAGGCTGTTTATAATTCTTTCCTTTATAATCAGCTAATCATATCCCAAATCTGTTACCTCACAAAGAATCTCCGAGCCCATTAGAGAAGATAATTCAGGAACAGACAGGGATAATCAATAGGATGTTCAAGTATTCCTTCTTTTGTTTGCCTGAGAGTATTATTATGGAAATTATTCTGAAAACATCAGCCAGGCTGAGGAGAACTCTGTTCTAATGACAGTAATTTGTCACATCAGAAAAAGCTCCTGAGTGGTGTTGGAGGGTGCCAAGTCCAGCAGTTCCAGGGAGCTACAATCCTCCTGAGAGTCCCAGTTCCCAGTTTAGCTGAACCCCCACTCCCAGCAGGCTCCCCCACACACCCACAGGATAAAGGTGGGCATGACCAGACACACAGGCCCCTTCAGGCAGAAGGTGCTGCCTTTACCAGCCTCAGCCACCACCCAAATTTTAGCCACCTACTGTTGATCCAGCAGCACTTTCATCCACCCAAACACCCCACAAAAGCTTGTCCAGGATTCCGTGTTCTTCATGGATCTACAGCATTGCTTGTCCATGGTCCCACTCCAGCTGCTGGCTCCCAGACTTGTTGGCTGATTCAGCTTGAGCTTTTCCAGCTCACTCCAACTGCCTCCCCACAGCTACCCAGAGGGCAGAGAGTGAGATGAGAGAGGATATAGGTTAGGGTATAGGATATAGGGCTTAGTAAGAGAAGAATATTCTTCTGCAACCTCCTCACCCTCAGAACATCCCTTGGAACCCTCCATCCCTCTCTTTTCCCGCCTTTTGTCCTGCCAAACCACCTTGATCCCTCCCTTTCCCCACCTTCGGTTCATTTTCTGAGAATCCCAGACTGGTTTGCGTTGGATGGRGACTTACAGCTCATCCAGTGCCACYCCTGCCATGGACAGGGACACCTTCCACTGTCCCAGGGTGCTCCAAGCCCCATCCAACCCAGCCTTGGACACTTCCAGGSATCCAGGGGCATCCACATATCCCACATAAAGTCCCATCCACCCCCACTTCAAAGTGAGCTTTACACACTGCCCAAACATTTTTCCCTTGCACCTCAAACACCACATGAGAAGTCCCAGGACCTGGAGCTGACACTCCACTTCATATTTCAGATCTCCTGTCTCTTCCAGCAGGAATGTTTCTCCTTGGATGGGCTAATCCAGCCCTTTTCTGGCAGTGGATTAGTGGAGGCTAGCTGGTTTTCACTGGGCCCAGCATTCCCCCACTAGTCCTTGTTCCTCTGATACTCCTGGTCTCCCATCCCACGCAACCCATCCCATCCCATCCCATCCCATCCCATCCCATCCCATCCCATCCCATCCCATCCCATCCCATCCCATCCCATCCCATCCCATCCCCTCCCCTCCCCTCCCATCCCATCCCATCCCATCCCATCCCATCCCATCCCATCCCATCCCATCCCATCCCTTGACCTGAGGCAGGCTGGTCTTTCTCTTTAATCTTGAGATCTTTTTTAAAGCAACATCTGCAGAGGTTGGGCAGCAGAGAATTCCAGCAGTCCAAATCTGAGGATCAAATGGTGTTTTGTCATCAAGCCAACGTGGAAGATGAAACACTGGGAACAAAGTTAAATCAGCTTTATACATTATGGGACCAATCCCTGTTGCTTTTAAAGAAATATGGAATCTTTTATATCAATAGAAATTAAGGGAGAATTACTGGATGTCTCAAATGTGGACAAAAGTTACAGTATTTTGCTACAAAACTTGCAGTGGTGAAAAATGCGACAACCCTCCTCACAAAAATAACTTTCAAAAAATAATGTGCTACGCATAATAATTGTCTTTATTTAATAGTCAGATTTCTAACACACTAATTGTTTTTTGTTGTGAATAATAGAAATAGTTAACCTAGACAAGAACATTTATAAAACTCCAAAGAACTATTTTTGTCTCAAGTTAGAACTCTATTAGCCTTCCCTGATAAATTAGCGCAGGAGATTATTTTTTAAATGAATCTCTAATTAGACTTCATTAATGGCAATGTTATCTCTTGCAAATTCCTTTCTTTCATTAAGGAGACGTTTCCTACTTTTCATACGAAATCTTCAAACCAATTATTTTAAGGTGAACACAACTTTAGAATCATAAAGCCTGAAGATGGATGGTGTTTTCACAGTCAGAGGAAGAATTGGGGCTGTACCTCCAATGGCCTGGCTGATTGTTTAGGCTTTGGCAAAATTGTCCTTTTCTTATTTAATATCTAGGTGTCCCTTGATTCTGTGGATTTAATAAGGAGAGAGGTTATRGGTGGTGGGAGTTTTGAAATTTCCAGTAACCAATGGCAAGAACAAAACAGCAGTATTTTTTATTTCTTTCTTTATTTAGAAAGAGAGATGGAGTGAGAGGGATAAAAAGAAAGAGAGATATTGATGTTCTTTGTCTCCTGGTAATAATTCTCATGGAGATTAGAGCAAATTTAATAGATACTTTCCTTAAAAAAAACACATTTCTTCAATTTGTTTTTCAGTCTGCAAATGCAACAAGATTTTGTATAATCTATCAAGATGATCTGAGCAAAATGCTGTTATTATGTGAAGGAATAAAGGTAGAGAGACAAAGAATTCTCTGCTGAATACACAACGCACATGAATGCAAAACCAGAGAATGTGCTTAATTTTAGCCAACTAAATATCCCTGTTTGTACAGGAGTCTGTTCCTTTCCTTCTGACATAAAAGAAAGTGCTGGTCAACTGCCAATTCTGGCCCAGATTATTCTTTAATGAAGATGTTACAGATAAAGGAGTAAAAATCTCTTTTGATTTTAGCTTTAACCAGTCCTAGGTTTTGACATGTTATTATTTTTGGGTCATCCTGTTGAATTTAAGCTCCCATAATTAGCCTGCCACCTGGAAATTAACCTGGCAGAGATATTAATTAAAGAAGGCAATATCAGATTCCTGACTAGTTTTTATCTTTTCATAAGTAAAGTAAATTCTTTTTTCCATTTGTGTTTCTAAGACCTCTGTCTTACATTGCTTTATCCCATACTGARCCTCAGTCAGCTGGTGCTCTGTACCAGAAGTTTAGGAAAAAATAATATTGGTATTACAACAAGATAAAAATCCAGGGACAACTAGAATTCCAACCAGAACTGGGTCATTCATCTGTCAAAAAGATACTTCTTTCTCTCAAAGAACGAATTTTGGAAGTCTGAATTCTTTCATTCTCTCCAGTCCCAATTGATGGTGAATCTTGAGAAATGCTGACGGAAATACAACAACAAAGAGAGGAAGGGAGAGTGAAACGCCTGGAAAAGGATTAGTCTTTAACCAGACCCAGAAATAAGTTTTCCTTCAGTGCTCCACAGGCCTCAGGAATCCTTTTCAGAACATCAGTTTCTCCCTTTTTCTCTCATCACCAGTTTATAAWTCTGGTTTTCCTCAAAGAGTTTATCAAAGAATTGGTCCAATTTATTTGAAGGTGACTCTGGTCCCTCTCATTTTGGAAGAAGAGCCTATTTTTCAGTGAAATGCTCAGTTCTGGCCATTGTTTACCTCCAAGGGTTAGTATTTCTGGTACCTTCACAAATGAAGATTTTTGAGTTAGAATTACATGGCATTATATAGAAATGGCATCCAGGTGCGTTAAACTCTAGAACTTCTTTTGTGAGAAAATATTTAGTATTTGGTTAAAATCTACTAATTCTTTATCTTAGAATTGGCATGTTCCTCTTTGGCTGAAAAAATGTGGAATAGGGGACGGGTTTTAACAAAATCAGAATTATCACCTGGTRATAGTGTTGGTTTTGAGTGAGCTTCTCTCTTTTTTAGGTGATCGTGGGTTCTGACACAAAGAATTTAATTATCTGTTGTAGGATTCATTCAGATGAGTTTAAAAAAATACTTTGCTATGATTTGTTTACAAACTGGAAAAAATTACAGACTGAGAGCAGGGCATGGAAGAAAAATGCTCTCTGGAAAACAAATATTGTYCTGCTGGCATCAGATAGAGATTTGGACACCAGCTTTCTTGAACCAGTTTTAAAGGAGAGCCAGGAAACAACAWTTCATGTTTTTGGCTGAACCAGGGGAATGAACTGGGCACGTCAGCACCAAATTGAGTCTGTGGGTTTTGTTCTCCTCCTGTCTGACCTAGAACTCATCTCTTTTTTTGGTTGCTATAAGCTGGTTATTAAAATGGCCACATTGGATCAAAATCAGAGTTTTTTCTCCTCTTGGATCTTGTGTTCCATGTGTGAGGAAGCTACAGGTTAAATGTGGGTCCCAAGGGACTCCTGAGCCAAGAGAAGGMTGTGTAAAGTCCCATGGAAAGAGACTGTCTGCTCCATTAAGGACGTGAAGCCAAAGACCTTTTTCAGTGTGGAAAGGGACAATAAGAAAAGGGAAAAAGCAGGACAGGGACACAAACATGATACAGATGACGACAGGGAGGCAGAACAAACTTGGTCAGTGGCACTAATTGAAGAGGGTGGGAGGCTGCTCATTCCAATGAGTTTATCAAATCAGAGACATTGTCACCTGGGAAACAGGAACAGAGGGATACACCTGACACAACAAGCTTGGAGACAACCCCCAAATTTCGTCAGTCCCACTGAGGGGCTGTTGRGGTGTCACAGCCAGTATCCCCTGGGGTGATGTCCTCCTGTCTGTGGGGCCAAACCTGCCAGGTGCCACTGTGTCCCTCAGCCTGCCCCCACACCGCTCATCCTCCCTTTCAGTTTCTTTGTGGAAGTGCTGAAAACCACAGGTGCCAGTAGCCATCAGCTTGGGCTATAAACCCTGAGCTGCTGCTGTTGGATTCTCTCTGTGATGGGCCTGATCTTCTTGTCCATCTCCTTGACGACTGACACTGCAAGGGATTCAAAACCCTTTAATGAGAGACCTTCCTTTGCAGAGAGACCTTGGAAGTCCAGGGAGACTCTTTCACTTTAGTCTCCTTCATCCAGAGCTTTTTGTTTTATTCATTAAACTCAGCCAACCATTTCAGTTCCACAGACTCATTGAAATCCCGCTTTTTCCTGTGACAAGTCAGGAAACTATGAAAAGGTTTGGCTGKTGTTACAAGAAAATAATCACAGGACCATAAAATCCTTGCCTTTCTGTTTATTCTGTGTGAAACTCCAGAGCTGCCTGGTTTTGATAACATTTTATTGATAGAGTTCAGTTATTTTCTCTCTCGTCATTTTTTCTGAACTAAAAGTGACCTTATTTTAAAAAACATTATAATACCACCTAATAGGATCTCCTTATCTCTTTAGGGATATCCCTTATCTCTTTAGGGATAGGAGTCCAAGTTAAGAATTTTCTGTCACATGACTGAACTTCTCTAAGCTTTGTATTGATGGGTTTGAAGTTTCATCTYTCTTAAATGTGCTATTTTTTAGTATATTTACATTTTGGCACATTTTAGGTAAAGGGCACAGAAGTTTTTAAATGACTCCTCCTTTGAAGATGCATCTTCAGCAAACTCTTTAAAAATAAAAAATGTTAAATATGTAAAAAAATTGTTGTAGATTAATAGAAACTGAGTGTCCTCAGCCCAGAGCTCTGAGTGYCACCTCCAGCCCTTCCTGGGACACCTCCAGGGATGGGGACWCCAACACCTCCCTGAGCAGCCCCTGACAAGGCCTGACCACCCTTTCCATGGAGAAATTCCTCCTGGTGTCCAACCTGAGCCTCCSCTGGCCCAGCCTGAGGCCGTTCCCTCTCCTCCTGTCCCTGTTCCCTGGGAGAAATTAGTCCAAATGGAAGACATTAAAATTATTTCTCCYCAATAAAAAATGTTTTCTGTGTGCCTGAAGTAACTGAACAAAGGAAGCAGATATTGCCTTCTTTAATTATTATCTCTGCCAGGTTAATTTCCATGGGGCAGGCTAATTATGGGMGCTTAAATCCTYATTGCTATTGACTTTTCCTTTTGTGTCAGCCTTGTTTATGCCTTTTTACACTTGAGAYATTTGAGAAGATACTGAAAACCTGCAAACTTAGAGAAATGTAGGGAAAATCAAATAAGATTTGAAGTGGTTAATCTTTCTCTTTTTTACCACATGTGACATGTGAAGATTAAAAGAAAGCAACAAAATCTTTCTGTGAGGGAACATGAATGAGTGGAGTTAGTGTTGGTTCACAYGTGTTGTAAACTGCTCCCTGCATTTGTTTATAGCCATGTTAGGTGGGTTTAATTCAATAAAATTTGTGTTTTCTGATTTTGAATGAGGGTGAACTGTATGAAATGAGATAGCTGCAAAGGCTGGGAGAGAACAGCTACCTGTAAAAGAATTAACTTAAAATTCCTAAAATTTGAAGAGCTCCAGATCCTAATCATCAAAAATAGATAACACAATTTTTGTTCTCCTGCACTGATAATCATCTGTTAAAAAAAGAAAAGAAGATCCTAGTTTTATTTCTTCTCCATAAGGACAAGGAAACACAGGGCAAGATTATAAATATTGCCATTCTTTAATGCTGGGGTAGAGTTTTCAGAAATGATAAGGCATAAAAACCTTAGCACACTGTAAAATATCAAAGGGACTCGTTCTTTTCTGCCCAGGTTTATTATGCTAATAAACAGAAACAATTTCAAAGAATAATTTTATGTAGGTAAACCAATCATAATAATCACCCTTTTATTCATAGCAGGTAACCCTCAAGAAATCCAAAGTCAGGAATTCTCACACCTCTGAGTAAGCAGGCCTGTAGTTCTTGTGATAAATCTGCATTACAAAACCCAGCTGTTGTCCCAGGATTCTTCTGTGATTTGGAGAAATTCCAGAGTTGTTGAATGGAAAAGAAGGAAGGAAGGAAGGAAGGAAGGAAGGAAGGAAGGAAGGAAGGAAGGAAGGAAGGAAGGAAGGAAGGAAGGAAGGAAGGAAGGAAGG
>QVAJ01000001.1:1901235-1915003 GCA_003546035.1 Mixornis gularis
CCMRGSCMRGKTKGRWKGGGSCTTGGAGCAACCTGGGACRGTGGAAGGWGYCCCTGCACATGGGGGTGGCACTGGATRGGCTTTAAAGCCTCTTCCAACCCAAGCCACCCCATGATTCTGTGATTTGGGGACATGATTTACYGGTGACCAGGGTGGTGGTGCTGRGTTGATGGTCTGAAAGRTCTTTTCCKCCCTCAGCTATTCCAGGATTMCTTGAYCTCATAWTATTCCCAGGTCTTTTAAGATGRGTCTGTGTAAAAWCTTTGTGRCTTTCTAAGACATYACCCTTCTCTTTCTTGCAGCAGTTTTACAGCCCTGTGGCAGCATTGGTTTTTCCTGGGTGTTAGCTGAAATTTTTCCAAACCCTGGGATAGTAAAGAGATAAACACAAGGTTGTGGAAAACCTTGTACGGGAGATTTTTTAACAAGAGTTCAAGACAAGGAGTAGCTATCAGAATAGCTACAAACCCAAAAGTGCTCATTTTGTGCTGGATTTATTTTCCATTTTCTCTTAATTCTTGTTTCAAATGGTGCTTCATTACCTCCTCATTTTTGAAATGAGCATGGAAAGAAGACAGAAAGACAAAAAGATGTTCACAGTAAAAATCCAGCATAGATAAGACTCTTTTCATTTAATAATACTACACGCTATAAATGCAATTTGGAGGAGGAAAGAGGAGCTGGAAAGAAAAGTTCTTGTTTATATCAGTCTTCCTCATTCTAAATGTAGTCCACAGGACTTAGCAGCCTCTCTGTGGCTTTGCAGAAATGTGCAGGAAAAATGCATCTCTCAGTAAATGAGATCCTCACTCAAAAAAAAAGGTGACTTAGGTGTAGATATGAGATGTGGGGGGTGGGTTTTMATTTCAGCTCTTTCTGCTGTTGTGAATCCTCTGCATGAGTTACAAAGTGAAAAATATTTCTTACTGCTGAAGTAAAACCTCAAGATGTGATCTTTATCTCCTGCTTACTGGGTTTTTTCCCTCATTACATGCTCCCAAGTTCTGTATCCTATATTAAAAAAGCCACTACTTAGTGCATAATATAAAATCCCAATATYTTCCCTCATTTCCACATGAGAGTCAAATTTACTGTTTTCATTTGGCAAAATGCAGCACGTGTTGATCAGGATTAAGGAATAGGAAAAGCTCAAGCCCAAGTGTGGTGCAATTGCTGTGCTATTAACGTGTTATTAAACAAATTAAACCTTTAAATCATGCAGATTCACTGGAATTCCCTTTGATCAGTGTCAGCATTAGGAAGTTGCTTTTCTTATTGCTGTACATGGGAACGTGTTCCTGCCATAAATACCCTGGGGACTGGAAGTGGGCATTAAATCTGCTCTCAGATCCGGAATTTCAGATGAACCGTGGTTGAAGTYGGCCAGGATTAAATGAACTCCACATTTCCCTTTATTGCTTCACCCATGCTACTTCCATCCTRTGCAAACCTTTCAATAAATTATTTCCAGTATATCAAAAGAGAGCTGCTCAAAAGCTCAGGATTCATTTCAGGAGGAACTGAGTGTGTACCTTTCCTGGAAATATTTTTAGTGGGTAAGGAGCAGGAATGTCTTTCTGGAGTCAACTTGATTTTTTCAAAGGTAGATAAAACACCTTTTTAACTATGGTTAAATTTGCTATTTAGAAAATAAAAAACAAAGAAACCCAAGAAAGCTTTTTGATTTTACTTCATAACCTAAGTATTAAAGCACCTGTGCTCATATGCACTGAAATATTTATCAAACTGTCTGTCACAAGGTGCTCTTTTCTACCTGCAGCCTGCAGTCACTAAAGATAAACTATAACATCCTATTTATTAGTGCCAGGAGTTTATTTTGAYGTTTCCTTTTATTTCTGGTTCCTTTCCCACACTTTAAAATGTATTATTGTYGCTTGTAATCACACTGAACTATAAAAATATAGAACATTGTCAAATAAATAGATTAAGAAAAAAAAAAAGGCTCACAGGCTAGATACCTCTAATTTTCTGATAATGAAAACCTGACATTTTAATTGTCAGGAAAATGTGTGTTTTCYATCAGGTGCCACTGCAATGTCTGACTTCCTTTTCCTCCTTGACTCAATCTGCATTTTAAGATAAAACGAGAGGGGTGACAACTGCACAAGAACTTTGAGTTGTTTCCTGATCTGATGCATCCAGACTGTCAAGGATGTACTGCCTGGGTGACAGCCACGAGGAGGGATTCCAGGGATTTTCTGAAGCAGGGCTTTAGTSAGTAAGACAAGGYTGTGTGTAGCTGKAATWAAAAATAAATAAATAAATAAAAAATCTCTAGTAGCCCCCAAGGTCTTAATTTGTGATAAAATGCATAAAATCTAAAAAATAAATAACTATTGAGCAGCAAAATCAGGGTCAACTAAGTACTAAGCCATTGCTTTGTGAGTTCTTTTCATCCTTCCCAGTGAAATCTAGATCAGAAATCTATCAGAAAAGATCTGGATCTTCTCATCCTTCCCGGTGAAATCTTTCACAGCACAAATGCTGTCTGAGAATGATGGTCCTGCAAGGCAGCATTGTAAAGGTCTGTACACAGCAGGGAAAGCTGCATAAAAAGTGTTTTAAGAGGTCTTTTTATTGTCTGCCTCTTCTTCCAGGAAAGAGTTGCTATTTATCCCCGTGGCTTGATAAGGAATTCAGTTTGGGAACTGTATTTCACTGCTGATCACCAGACTTCGAGCTCTGCTTTTTTTTCCAGCTGACAGGGAAACATTTAAAACATGAGCACCGAAGTGATTGCTCTTCCAGCTTTTTCTGCTTTAGAGTTTCCAGGTTTTCTGTGCCAACTTGACTCCTTTCTGCTCGTTTGAGGGCACTGAGGAACTTTCCATCAAAGCCTGGACTGGACAACTCTGGTACAACAATAAATCCTGGACTTCTCTCTGAAGTTTCCTARATGGATTAAGCCCTTTTTTTGCCAGTTTTGCATGTTCAGGCTCAGCATGACTCTGCAAAGGGCTCTGTGGTGGGAAAAGCAGGGAGATSAGTGGTTTGAGTTCACGGTGGTGGATTGAGAGCTGCAGACAYAACTCACTGAGCTTTCCTTTCAGAAAATGGATTTTGCACAGCACAAGAGCCTGACACCCTTGCTGTGACTCAGTCAGTTCACTCCCCATGCTGCAGGCCCCTCGTATCCCTGTCAGGAAGGAACAGTGAGTTTTCCTTTCAAGGAAATTAATGAGTTGAGACTGGGATTTTTAAAAATACATCACTAAGATCATTCTTTCTGGTTTCCACTGCAGAGTGGGRTGATCCTTTTCTTCAGCACTGCTGCCTATCATTTTGATCTGTGCTTTCTGGAAACAGTTTGTTACAGGCATTGAAAACATCCAAAAAAAAAAAAAACCAAAAAACTCAGCAGCAGAGCCCACTCCTAAAATACTCTGTAAAAGTGTTCACCACTGCAGCACTAACCACAACAACAACAAAAGCTATTCCATTTCTTAGTCTGACTTTTTGGGTTTTTTGCAATAGATGTCTCTTCTTGTCAAAAATACAGTTTGGAATCATTYTATGCAGAAATCCCTGCCATGAATTAAAACAATTTATTTTTGTCTTTCTATCAGGCTGCAGGAAGTGCTAATGCCACCTTTGCTTTGGAGGGCTGTGATTTCAGGGTTTGGCTCTAGTGCAGCTTGAATAAGGCCCATGATTAACTCTTATTGTTTAATGTATTCACTGTGCTAAAAGCTTTGCTTGCAGAAGTTCAGCAAATATTAGATTTTCTGGAGAGGATGTACAGTAAACATTCGAGCTCTTGGATTAGYATGTACATCCATCAGATGCTTCTCTTTCCAATTAAAAGCACTTCGGAGCTTTTTTTTAATGAAAAAAAAAAAAAGATACTTTGTGCAGTGCACGGGAAGGGCCAAGAATAATTGACATTCCTCCTGTGGAGAGCACATCAGCTGCTCCAAGGAACAGAAAGCTAAAAAAAGCATCACAGACAGGAGTGTTCCCTCCAGCTTGTGAGGAAAGAAAAGCCCTGGGGGAAGCTGACATTCAGCTCTGAGCTGGGAGCAGTGACTTTTCACAGCAGTTGGGGAAAGTGACTCCCACTCACCCTGAATGGCCTGGGGRCAACCATAAAACACCGGGCAGGAGCCCTTGCAGGGGCAGCCAGGACACAACTGGGGGGATTTGGGTTCATTTGGGTCCATGGGGAGAAACTGCAGACARAGTGGGATGGCAGTGGTGTTTGCTGAAGCAGGTGTTTGGCCTCCTGAGGGAATTTGGGAGGGTTTTGCTTTTCCACAGCCTTGCCCGAAAAACCCTTTTTCTGACCCAGAGATGGGGCTCCTGAGAGGTGTTTTAAAGACTTTTATTCAATTTTCAGTCTCATGAGAAGGGTGAAACAGTACAGATGTTACAATTGATGTGATTAAAATCAGAAGCCAAACTATAACCTAATTACAATACATTAATAAGTGCTTTTTGGCCTGTCAGCTTTTGCCACACAATGTTGCTAATGCTTCTAAGCCAATTCTCTATTAAAATACTCCACATGGGTCTTGCTACAATACTTCTTTCATAGTTCTATTTCTCCAAAATATCTAATCTATTTGCAAGGTGATCATTTGAAACTTGTTTCTGGTTAAATTTCCCTCCCAACAGTGTCTGTCCCATTCCATAGCCTTTCTCAGTCAGCACATTTTATCTCAAAGTTTACACACAGATGCACAGGACTACGTGAACCTTCTGTCAGGCTTTGAGAATTCCCTACAAATCCATTCCCCACACACCCCCATGGCTATTTATAATGATTCCAAAACTTTGCTCCTCTGTCCAGCAGAGCCTGGCCGGGTGTTTGGCATCTCTGACCTGCCCACACACAYCCCTGTGCATCCCTGAGCTCCACGGGATGAATTGACCTCTGAAGGCTGAATGTGGGTTCCTCCTCCTGCCAGCAGTTTTTGGAGCTCCCTGGGGACGTGCAGAGGAGATTTGCAACCTCTCAACATATCACCACATAATATTACCTCTAAAACATGTGGGAGAAAAGAGCCCCTGTTCATGGGGCTTCAGTGACAGGGACTCCAAACCCCCCCAGAAAATTATTTATGCAAAACACCACCCTTGCATGGCTTHATTTTATCTTTTTCTCTCCTAAGCTGAGCAGTTTATGCAGTGAGGTAAGTGTAGCTGCCTACAGCCTTTTTTTTCAGCTTTCACAGGCCCGGCTGTAAATGGACCCTTCAAACATCCTGCTGGCACCTTGAACAACAAATATTGGAGTGGTAACACATAGAAATGCCATTTGTACTTGGAAAAGCTTAAATAAGAGAGGGAGTGGCCAAAGGTGAGTTAGCAAGACAATTAATCCAGTAGCAATTCTCCAGAAGTCACAATTAACATCTCTCTGTTATCATTGTAACATTTCAGTTAGTTTTTTCCTGATTCTCTCGCCAACTGAGATAAAAAAATTGGTTTCAGGAGGAGTGTGGCACAAGCCTGTTGTTTAGTGCCTTTGAGATGACCCCTGTGCAGAAATCCAGGGACAGGAACAGTTTGAAGGATGAGAGAAAGAATCTGGGCTAGGAGCCTTGATAAAACTGTAGAGGATTTAAAGTCATAAATAAACTTGAAAATCTGAAACTCTTAGCTACTTCCAATATTTTGAAGTAGCCAAATTGGATAGTCCTGTTGTTGGCATATTTATATTTTGAATAAAAACACATTCACTGATTAATCTTTTCACTGCAGACTTCTCTAAAGGTGCAGTGGGGGTGGAACAAGATGGTCYTAAAGTTCCCTTCCCACCCGAGTCATTCTGGGATCCTGTGATTGTATCAGCAGTCACAGATGGCTCTTTCTTGCAATGTAAAGTTGTTTTCCCCACATTTCTAGTTAGGCTGTACCAAGAATGTTGTTAATAGTGTGGAATCATTTCAACATGTGAACACAAAAAGGAAAAAAAAAAAAGAAAAAATGGAATAAAAAGCTGAAGGGAATGGAAATGTTTTCTAAGATAAGATACAAGAGAGTCAAAATCTCTTCCTAAAAGCAGTAGAAGGTTATGACATAATCACAAKAATGTTAAATCACTGAGGAGAGGTCTTGAAATAAAACAAATGAACAAAGATATATAAGAAAAAAACCACCTAATTTTAAAATCTAGCCAATTTTAAAAATTTTCCAAGTTCTTTGCAAGAGGTACAATATGGGATACTGCTCGCTGATTTTGGCGCTCATGCTTGCTCCCTGTGTTCTCTGTTGCATATGTGAATTATCAAAATAAATGTTTTGCCTTATCTGCTGTCAGTACTGTATGACAATGCAGCTGTGTTATCAGTGTGGTTATTAGAGACATGAATTGTGTCTCCCTGAACAAGCTGCACACATTATTTTCCGTGGATRTGTGAGCAGGATGCCAGATCCCTGGCAGTTTTGCAGGGCTGAACAACCTGTCTGTGGGAAGAGGGATCAGAACCTCCTGCTAACAAGAGAGGAGGTGCTGGGAGCTGATTACTGCCAGCCAGGTGAACTCTGTGAAAAACCCTCACTCATTTCGKTTTCAGCGGTTTTCTGCTTGTTTGTTTATCTTATTAAGCATTACTGGGTGTCTTTCCCCTTCTAAAACTACAACAAATGGGGTTCTCTGCCCTGTTTATACTGCAGAGACACGGCACCAGATGGGGCACCCAAGCCCAGAGCTGGGGGAAAGTCTGTTCCAGATGGCAAAGTGAAATATTGCTAAATATGCCTGCAAGGTATTTGAGCACAGCGTGACAGACAGCCAGAACAAACGGAGAAGGGGGGAAAGCAGGATAAACAACAGCTGAGGAAAGGCTGCCTTTTTGTGGATGCTCCAGCCTTGCTCCAGCCTGTGTCTAAGGAGACATATGGAGATGGTGCTTCGAGCAGGGAACAAGACAGAGAGGTTGTGAGGCAGCTCTGGAGATGGGCACTGCAGCTCGGTTCCAGCTGGAACGGTCCCACCATCAGSCTCTTTGTTAAATAACATGGAAATTTGGTTAGAACAGCTTTGGGGATTTGGGGTTTTAGGGAAGGCAGCACGTTTCTACAGAGATTGCCCTGGGTGCTGCTAAAAACATTCTTTCGTTGAATTACCTCTCGAAATCGTTTTGGCTCTGGTTGTRCCATGTGCACAGGTTGTGAGGAAGGTCCAGAAAACACCAAGATCTGTCTCCTTTCAGATGTATCCCCTCGGATTGAGATGGATCCCCTGTGCCCAGCTCTTGCAAAGCTTGTTAATTTCTGGGAAGAGCTAAACCCCTGACAATTTTTAATTCTTTGTTTGAGCTTTTCTGGCTTTCAATGCCTTGATGCTTCAGCAAGGCTTTTCTACTGACTTCTTTCCTGGTGTGTTTCCAAGAAGGGATAGAAAATCCCAGATGTCTTACCTTTTAGAGGAGGATGAACTATGCTGCAGATATTTTAAGCATGGAAAAAACTGTATAARTTGTGAAATTCCTAAGCCCAGATTWGAACTCTGTTGTTTTAGCGAGTCGTTGACTGAAAAAAATTAAGTTTATTATAAAACAAAAAAAAAGCCCAAGGGCTGAACTAAAAGATGATTTTTCATTCTTTTCATGGAGCAATAGTAAAAATACAGAATTATAGAAATGTGGAATAGTTTGAGTTGGAAGGGACCTCAAAACCCATCCAGTGTCAACCCTGCCATGGGCAGGGACACCTTCCACTGTCTCAGATTTCTCCAAGCCCTGTCCAGCCTGGCCTTGGACACTTCCAGGGATCCAGGGGCAGCCACAGCTTCTCTGGGCACCTTGTGCCAGGGCCTGATCTCTCTACACTATTATTGCCAGTAGAGGTTATGGACTCTTTTAAAGGTAATACTTTATTTCTCTAGGAAAAGCATTTYCCACCACCCTTTGTCTAACTGCTTTTCCCTCCTAGGTCTCTTTCTCCAAACTGAGGCTTGTTTTCTTGTCTTCAAAGTAAATCCAGCTCCTTCAGTGAGTGGACTGGAGGAAGGATTGGGGAAATGTGCTGGTGTATCATCAAGTGCTGTGTGATACAGGACAGTCCTGACAGCAGAGCCGAGGGGAAGAGGGACCATAGCAAGGCTTTAGAAATCGTCCTGTTTTTATAAAAGCCTCTCTGAGGCTTTCAGAAAATGCACRAGGGCATTGGCTGCTTTGGGAGATAAATTCTCTCATCTACTGGAGGGAGTGAATGCACCATCCTCAATGCCTAAAGTCATGGGCATTGAGTTTTTTGGGAGAGCAGCATTGCTGTCAGCAGCCGTGCTGCCGAGTGGTGAAAGATTAATGTGATCCACGAGAAAAAGACAAGGAATATAACACAACCCAGAGGCAAGAGTGCTTGTGATGCTGTGCTGGTCTTCACTCTGAGACTGTTTCTGTAGTTTTTATTAAACTTTGATTAGCTGTCAGTGCATTCTAAACACCATACCGAGCTGCTCAGCTTTCTGGAGGGCACGGTGTTTCTAAAGCTTTCTGGAAGCAGAGATTTGGGCTCACTGGGGGTGCTCACAAACAAACTGGGAAGCACTTGGAGTTGGTTATTGCCTAACCTTGGGGTTTGTTAGGAGAGACTGTGCAGGCGTCTGCCCCAGACTTCAGCAAAGCAAAATTTATGAGGACATATTGGGTGGAAAGTGTTGGGGTTGGAATGGGAGCAACAACAGGACTTGGAAGGTAAAAAAACAAGGGCAGGTCATTTTCAGGATTGAAGGATTGTGGTGCAATGCTGCTCTGGAAATTACATCTTGGACTGTCCAAATTCTCCACTGATACTTGGATCCAAATATTAAAAGGAGCCCTTTGGTCCAGATGACAAACCACGTGAGCTAAAGTGAGGCAGATCCCACAGTGGAATTTCCAAGTTTTCATGAAGTCCTTTAGGTTTAATCCAGGAACCATTATTGGTTCTTTCCCAGTGACAGGAACATTTAGAACTCCATTTTCTCTGCTTTTGCTCACCCCTGTCACCTGTTCCTCGGGGYTCTGAGCTCAGTGGGAGCAGTTTCCTGAGGATAAGGGAGAGATGGGGCTGCAGTGAGCAGCAAGACTCCCAAGGCTTTCCCAATATTTGGGACTTCCTCCTGTTCCTGCTGAGTCTGCTTGAGGTCACTCCTGTGTGTGCCAAGGAGTGACAAGGTGCCTGCTTTGTAGAGCTGCAAGCTGAAACCTTATGCCCCAAATTTACTGCCTATTTTACATACGTTAGGCAGGCAATAATTAGTAATTTATCTTTACAGCCCCTGGGCCACGGCATCATGCTGTGCTCCCGTGCTCCCACTTCAAGTCATCAGCTTGTCCCTTGTGTTGGCATTTTTGGGAGCTTTTGTAACATTCCTGTTTGGTTTGGCTGTTGCTTTTATCAAGGTGGGTTTTAATACTGACCTTGGTAGTTGCAGAGTTGTTGCTGATCACCTAAATTATGTTTTGTTTACACAGTCAAATCATGTAGATGTCCTTCTTCTAGGATTGTTAAGAGCTCACTCTGGAGAAATACTGACCCCTTAGAAGGCACACAGGACAGTATGCTTYGGGAATTAATTTCCATTCCCACCACAACAGTCAGATCAGGGGTACAGACACAATTATTTCACAGCACTTCCAAGGTGCTTAGAATTTCTGCTCAGTAATAAACACACGCAGTACAAACGTGTCCAAGTTTTGGTAAGATTCACCCTAAACATTTCCAAGAGGAAAAAATACCTGGCATCAAATTTAACAACTAAATAAAATAAAATGAAAACTGTGCCTATAGTTTAGTTCCTTGCAAATATTGATCAATAATATGAGATCAGATCAGAGCTATTTGAACTTTTTTTCCAAATTGTCCAACATGACAAAACCCGTGGTGAATCACAGACAAAATAGCACAGAGTACTGCAGATCCTTCTTTGACTATAAATGTGGTTTTTAATGAAATGAAATTTAGTGAAATTGATTGATATTAAATATGAGAATGATTTATGCAAAGACAACAGTTTAAAGAGTACAGCTCTGCCTCTCTGAGCTGGCTCTCTGAGCAGGCTGTCTAAGCACTATATACAGTGTGCAGAAATTCTGTTTTGGTTCATTCCATCTTGTTGGCACAGTACATTTCAAATGGGAAGAAGGCAATCCACAGTATTCCTTCCTCTCCTGTTCCCTGGTCTTGCACTCTAGCCAGCACACTGTAGGAATTTGGAAGTGCACAGGAATTTTCTACATCCCTACCTGAAGGAAAAGTCATAGGAATATCTCACATTAAACCTTTTATAATAGGAAATGCAGACATTTGCTTGACTTTCTGGAGAAATATCTACTCTTTTCTCCAAATATAAAGCTCCAGGAGCAATGCTCTGGATCTGATTTACGAGAAGGCTGAAGATACAAGGTTTAGAAGATGGGGGCAGCCTCAGTGATCTGAGGTTTTTCTTGTGTTCTGAAGATGAGCAGAAATTCTTGAAAAAGTCCAGAAGAATTAATGGGAGCAGACCAGAGGTTATCTCATTACCTTGGGGGCCAGGAAGGGAGGATTTGMAACAGCAGTGCAGATGTGATTAATGCAAGAGGTTAATAAAGGGCAGGATACACAGAATTATCTCATAATAAGGCCATTCAACTTAAGGAATTAAAGGCCTCAATAAGAAAATTATTCACAATTATTAACATTCACTGATTCTGGTGAATAGGCAGCTGTGTTTAAAGTGCCTGGAAAAACAAGAARCTCTTGTTTCAAGGCAAAATTAATCAGACTTAATAAAAGTAAAAGGCTGAAGATGCATGGTCAGACACCTGCTACTATTTGCTTTGTTCAGAGAAAAATATTCTCTTAGAACTATGCTCTATTTTTATTGTTACTTTTAAAATTATTATTTATCCCTAATTTCCCTAATTTGTCACCTTCCCAATACAGGTTTTCCACCTTCTGGAATGAATTGAAATCCTTGAGTTAAAGAAAGCMAACAGAWAGKTGTTGACAAGATTGAAAAGATGTTCATAYAGAAGCAAACTATTAAAATTAGCTGTAACTACCACATTGTAATTTACTAAACCCATTCCAGCCTAGGAGGCCTTTTAATCTTCTCCTTGATCCAAAGATATAAAAAGATGTAGTAAATGCTGTCTCCCATGGAGTGACCAGAACAGTTAATCCCATCATTTCTTCCACCCTGGAGCATTTCACTGCTTCCACCRCTCAGCAAGCAATAGGAAGAGGGGGAATGGCCTCAAKTTGTKCCAAGGGAGGTTGGATATTAGGAAAAATTTCTTCACTGATGGTCAAGCACTGGAATAGGCTGTCCAGGGCCGTGGTGGAGTCACCATCCATGAAGTGCTCRGAGAACAAGTGGATGTGGCAACTTGGGATGTTTTTTAGTGACAGGGTGGGTTTGAGTCAAAGGTTTGGTGGTCTTGGAGGTCTTTTCCAGCCTTGATGATTCCATGATTCGGAGACCTGACCATAAACAGGGGTCCAGCATGGGTTTGCAACGCAAGATGTAACCAAAAGTTTGTATTCCATTGCCATCTGTTGAAACTGGTTGGGGAGGTGTTTTCTTTATCTCTTCCATGGCCCATCCTCCCTCCAGGGGATATCTGCTGTTCATGGGCCATCCAGGCTCACTGCAGGGCTGATACAATTACATCATCCCACTGGGAGATGCTCCACCCAGGAGGAGGAGCTGACCATTCCTACCTGGATAAAAATCTGATATTCAGAAGACCATCATAGCCTGTTTGCCCTGGATTCCCAGAGCACTGGACCCATTTCACCACCACTGGACCCTTCTACAGGATCATCTTTACTCCAGCAGAACCACATCTGTCACTCCAGGAGGACTTGATTGGACTGACACCAACACCCTGACCGACAGGGTGTCAGGTTGTACTCTGACTCTGTCAGTGTTTTCTTTTTGTTTGCTKTTTTTRTACTACTACATTTTTATTTTAATTTTCCTAGTAAAGRACTGTAATTCCTATTCCCACATATTTGCCTGAGAAACCCTAATTTCAAAATTAYAATCATTTGGAGGGAGGAGGTTTACATTCTCCATTCCAAGGGAGGCTCCTGCCTTCCTTAGCAGACACCTGTCTTTTAAATCAAGACAAGCACGCACTTCTCATGTACATGCCTGGGCATGGGTGGTGACTTCCAGGAAAGCTGGATCTTCAGAAGGGAAGGAGAGAACAGGCACAACTCAGAGGGAGAAAATTACCTCAGGCTGGCTTTTGCCCCACAATTTTTCATCTTTATGAAAGCAGACAAATGAAAAAAAAAAATCCCATAAATTGCAATGTCATCTGCAGACTGAGAGGATTGTTTTCCAAATCATGGTGTTCAGATGAGAYTGTGAATTCTTAGCTCTGGTGAAATTCAAGTTACAGTTCAGTTCTGTGCCCAACCTGCAGATATGAAGACATTTAAAATTAACAGTGGAGTCTGTTCTTAATTTTCAGTATTCCTGGTAATCACTTCTAATGAAATCATCTATTTGATATCCATAACATTATTTTTTGAAGAAAATCCTATGGACCACACATGGAAGTGCTCAAAGTTTGGAGAAGTGGTGCTTAGAATATGGCCCTGGTACCATAAGGTTGATGGCTGGATTCATCTTAGAGGTCTTCCCCAGTTCAAATATTTCTATGATTCTATAATACCTTTAAAAAAACCTTTAGAATTATKCTTTTGTAATATCCCAAGCTATGAYTTATTTCTGGAGCAGCTTGTCTCCTGTCACTGTAACCTTTCCCTTATCCTCATATCTTGAATTTTGAACCTGAGTGTGAGAAATAGATGGGTTCTTGGAGGAGGGGGATTGTGGTGGACGAGACAGCTCTGAAGCCAATTACACGTGTAATTTAAAGGAGGAAAAATTCCCTTTCTAATCTGTGCTCCTTGAAGGCAATCCTCAGGTAGGACTGGATCCTGCTGAAGCAGCTTCTCACTGATTTCAGTGTAACCAGATTCTCTTTAATTAGTTTTTATTTATTTCAGGATAATAAAAASTAACATATGCAACAATTTAAAAGCATTCTTCTCCTTTTAATGCATTAAAGTGGAAGCAGAGTTCCTTTGCATAATTGCATTAGTAAACAGATTAATTTACATTTTAATTTACATTAGCAGTGTAATTGGGATTCCAAAGTGTAATATACAGGAAGGAATGAAAGCAGGAACAGAGTCCCGCAGCTACTAAAGGATGGAGATGCCAGACTCCAATTAAGACATTCTTTTGTCAAGCCTTATCTCTGAGGTTTGCAAGATTAACTTGGAACAAAATGGCTGGCTTTTATCTCCCCCTGTTATTGGTTTTAATTCCACAACTTAAAAGGATTCCTTTGGAGATTTATGTGAGGAAGGCAAATTCTTCCACTGCGTCTTTCCAGCACCACTGGCCCTATTTTTGGGATAAATGGTGTAGCTAAGAGGAATATTAATTCYGCCTCAGTAGCCCCTTGCTCTTGSCTCRGAAAGGTTTCATKTGTAAAGCTTTATTTTTTTGAGTGCAGTTTGTTTACTCCGAGGCTACACACTGAGTAACACATCCCACAGGGGTGGGCAAGTAAATACACTGGTGTCCTGTAATAGCACAACTACTTGTGCAAAAAATGAATGGCCAGCTCTCATTTTGGGAAGTTTAGCTGGTGGCATTTGTACAGAACATGTGGCACTTGAGCCAGCAGCATGCTCTGGGGACTGATTTCCAATGGCATCCTGGGGACAGCATTCCCAGCTGGTCAGGGAGCAATCCCACCAGGAGCTCTGGTGAAGTTAATCAGTTTCCAGGGCAGTAGAATCTGAA
>QVAJ01000001.1:1919936-1951961 GCA_003546035.1 Mixornis gularis
AGAAAATGGTAAGTTAAAAAACTTGCAGCCAGCCCAGTTCAGTGGAAGGTTCACATTTTTACCACCCATGCACACTCTTAACTCAAACAGAAACACATTTTGTAACTTCAGCACTCTGTTAGCTAACAAACTAAAATATCCTACGTAATGATCTGCCCCCTCTGTATCTTTTGTCTTCTTTTCTTCCTAAATCCATGTTCCTACCTCTCCCTTTTAAATTTAGTGAGTCGTGTAGCTCCAAACACTCCAATTGTCACTGTACTAKAATTTAATTCATATACATTCCACAGCTCATTTGATATCATTAATGTCAAGATTGAATGGCCTCTTGCAAGCAATGATTCATTAGCACAGCACATTCATTATTATGTTTGTCTTTCAACAGATTTTCCTTCATTTATCTATCAGCACTGGAAATTCCTCATGAAATTCCACCTTTTATTGGTGCAGTAACTGATCTGTGAACATCTGCTTTTTTATTTGCTGTTTGTTTCAGGAGCAGTCCTGAGACAGGTTCAGGTTCTGTCAGCACAAGAGGGGAGCTGATGTTTCATTTATTGTGTGCTCTTCTTTTTTGGGGTATTCCTTTTGCCATGCCTTTGATTGAAACTCAATTTACAGCCTCAAAATTAAGTGCTCAGATATGCAAGGACTAAGTCTGCCTAATTAGGCAGGACTGAGMAGTAGGATCCAGTTTAAGTAAGGCAAGAGCTGTATTGGGAGGAATTTACCTCTCTAAAATGTAGATGYTGAAGGTTCTTTCATGGAATCAGTAAAACCTGAAAAATAACGAAATGAGGTGTGACCAAGTCCTTCTACTTTTCCCAAAAAAATTTGCCAAATATAATCACTAATTATAATTAAAGAATATAATTAAACAATTAAATAATTAAATAAGGGTGGGTTTTTTCCCATTTTGAAGAATTTACACAATCTCAAGAGCAAAGATTTAGCACTTTCCACCTGAAAATTTGTGTCTTCATCATGCAAGGGAATTATTTGTGCAATAATTTGTGTTGGCCACCTATGCCAGGGCCTCAGTGCCCTTTCAAAGAATTTATTATAATTTCTTTCCCATGGATTTTATTCTTGGATTATTTAATATAATCACTACAACTAGCTCAGAGTTTAGGCCTCAGCGGGAGTAATCTGGCATTAAAAACTTGCCTCTAAAATAACCTTTAAATTCTTAATATTGTCTCTATTCATACTAATTTCTTTATATGTGTATTAACTTCTAGCTTAGATTTAGGTTCTTAATATATCACTGAAAGGTTCGGTGTTTTCAGTGTTTTCACCAGCTGCCCCTGAAGACAAYACGAGATCAGTTCTGAATATACAACATCTTTAACCAGTCGCAGTTACAGATGAGGAATCAAAGGCAAAATTAGTGATTAATCTTTTTTTTTTGTCTTTTTTGTTCCCCTCCTTTTTTTATCAGAGAGTGTCATAGACAGAAACGATGTAATTTGATAGATATTATAGGAAAAAAATTCAATTTGCACTTTGTTTTATCAATTTGTACATGAAGGGTTTTTTACCAACAATGATTTTATTGAACTGAATGAATGCAACAAAGGAATAAAACCAGCAGTTCTATTCAAAGCACTCAAGTAGTCACAGTTCTTCCCTGAAAGTGGGGAAATCCCCCAGCTGAGTAAGGGTGTGTGGAAGGAAATAGTCTGATTTCTGGTCAAGGACATTTTCAATGCAAAAGGTAGTAAATTAAAGATTTAAACAAGAACACTTAGGAAAAAAAGCCTGCCCATGAACAGAATAAATCTGGTCAGAGGAGCTGTGGACTGAGAGATGGCTTGTCCTGAACTAAGAGTGTCTAAGGAAGAACCTTGCCAGACTGGGATTGCAAGGGAAAAGATGGAGACAAACACACAGGGACACAAATCATGACCTGATTTGRGTGCTCAGTGTCAACCTCAACTTCTGCCTTGGAGAAATCTTTGCCTGCACCTCTAACTGGACACTGTGCTGGGGCTGGTCCTGTTTTATGGGTTTTTTGAGGACAAGACAATGAGATCTCAGTGTTTAAGAGCCTTTGCTGTAGGCCAAGGGTGACTGTCCCTTGCTTGTGGTGCCAGACGTGTCCAGGATCACATTCCCTCTGGTAGGATGGTCTTTCACCTGGCTTAAGTTATCCTTCCTGCATTCCAGGAGCCTCCTGGATTCCCTACAGCTCCTTTCCAGCAGATGTTGGAGGGGTTGGAGTGGTGCAGCAGGGAGAGRGCCTGGCAGCAGGACACTCCTCTAGCTGGAAAAAGGAGGCCTCATCCATCAGCTCCCCTTGCTCAGGGCTGAGCCAACAGAAGGAATTTTGGTGTTTGTATGAGAGTGTATGGAACAAATTATGTGATGTCAMGAAGARGCRGCTGTGTAAGACGTGCTGGATGGGYAGGAGATGGGAAAAGAGGGATTGGGGTGGATTTGGGAAGGAACAACCATGGCCAACGGAGGGAAAAGGACATAAAAGAGAAGGTCGTGTATAGACAGGTTGCTCAGGAGGGGAGCAGGAGGGATCTCGATGTCCCCAAATCCACCAGAGCCAGGCACCTCTAACAMTTCCCTGGTTGTGGTTTCACTGCTCAGAACAGACAAATGAAAAAGATTTTTAGCTTTTGGTCCCAGAGATGAAGCCACAGTTAGTTAAAGGTGTAAAAACAACCTGGCATAACTTAAGGAAAGGTTCAGGACTGCTTTCTCAATCCTGCCTTGCAGGATTTTTTTGCTCCCATTCCCAGGCATAACTTTTGGAAGTTCCACAGCTGTCAGCTCAGAGCTTTCTTTTCCCAGCCTGGTTGTTTAAAGGTACTATCAGCATTCCCGAYGCCATTTTAAAACCCTCGCAGCACTGGGAATTTTGGAACCTAATTTCTGATGCCCAGAATATTGCCCGAGGGAGGTGCTTTATAATCGATGTGGGAAAATCAGTTTCACCCTGGAATGTGAGGTCAAGGAATAAACAGTGCTGTGCTACTGAATAATTAAGGCAGGGCAGGATTTTTATTATGAAGTTGGAGAATCCTGGTGCCAGGTTTGTGAGTAAAGAACAGGTAAATGCAATCTGAGAAACACTTTAAATTTTTTTACCATGTTCTGGTACAAAGAAGGATGGAGTYTGGGGGGTTTTTTAGGTATTAGATCTTGAAGGAAAAAGGAGGAAGGACTCTTGCTGCAGTCTTTCTTCAGAGTGGCTGAGKGAGCAGTCAAAAATTATTCAAATATTTTTAAAAAGTTTTTTAAAGTCTTTTTCCCTCAGGGGGAGAAACAGGCCAAGAGGACTGATTTTGATCACTGTTTTAAAATAGAAGTTACAAATCAGGGGAAGGGAAGGGAAGGGAAGGGAAGGGAAGGGAAGGGAAGGGAAGGGAAGGGAAGGGAAGGGAAGGGAAGGGAAGGGAAGGGAAGGGAAGGGAAGGGAAGGGAAGGGTATTTAGGTACTCACATATATGTCTATACATTCCCTCCTCTCAGTCTTTTTAGATTTTTTTTTCCTTTCATTTCACAACAAAAGCCGTCAATTCAAACACTTCAATATTAAATATACTCGAAAATTTTAATTTGTTGGCAAAGACACATCTGGATTAAAGAAGGTGATATTCTTGGGTTTCAAGTTTGCCCTGCATTTCTTCCTTGATGTTACCTTAGATTTCAGATTTGTATTTCACTGCATTCCAATAGAAAGGAAGATTAACTGCAGTGAGCGMGCCTTGGACTATTGGGAAGAGAAGGAAATGACATTTGGCATTTTAAATTTGCTGCTCCATTAAATCAAATATTTACCCTGCAGACCACGAAAATTGTATCAGGATAGTGATACTCGGATGCACTTGGACAGAATCATTTTCTGAGGGTGTGAAGTTGCCATGAGGAATTCTCCTGAGCCTACCCCATCAGGGAACTGTGCATGGGAAGGACTCCCTCCTTTTCCTCACTGATTTCTTTCTCTATCCTGCGCTGAGCAAAAGCAATAATATGAAAGTAAGTAGAGCTGATAATCGAGTGTTTCTAACCTAATGTATCCAGACAAAAAGGTAAAGGCAAATGGGATTGATTCCTCTGGGGCCACTCACAATAGGGTGTTTMTTCCACTCATTTYYAGTCAGGCTYACCTCAGCTTYCACCAAAGCAAAATCCYGTAATTCCCCTGTCACACCAGCAGWAGAAAYAGGTTYTGCCCCCACACTTCTATGGGATTACAGTGCACTGTGCACCAGTGTCCACCAAGGCCTCATATATTTGTGGTACAGGATTTCTCCACTTTCTCAAGCCACGTGGTGGGTGCCAAAGAAGTATTTGTTCTGGTTTGGGGAAAATCATGGAGGAAACCTCCCAGTGGGGTCCCACTAGAAAGCAAATTCAAGCAGCCCCTACCCCCACCTGTTTGGGAGATAAACCTCCTTTGAGAAAAGTGGAGAAAACCCAGTCTATTTAACAGGCAAAGTACTCATAAACATGAAAAAAAANAGACAATGCAGGGGAGAAAGAGCAGTTTCTGAAAACAAACTTTGGGCTTCTTCTCCTCCCTTTGCTCTCAGAACCATTTCTAAAAGTAGAGAACTTAATATTCAGCATAAATAGAACAGGTAATTGGGGATGCAAGCACCATAAAGYCACCCTWGGAAACCAGGTTATCTGTATCACTCAGAGTGAAAATTGTGATGTGGGAGTAAAACTCCCTGAAAGGAGATTGTGATTCGGCCTCTTGTCCCAGGCAGCTAAAGATAAGAATAAAGAYAGGAATAAAAATAGGGGAAACAACCCCAAGGTGTGCCAGCAGGAGTTTAGGTTGAATTTTAGGAGAAAAAATCTTCACTTAAACATGGTGAAGCCCTGGAGCAGTTGTGGAGTSCCCATCCCTGTAAGAGTCCAAAAAACAAKCAGATGTGGCACTTCATGATAAGGTTTAGTGGGCAGGAAGCCAAAAGTTGGAMTTGATGATCTTGAAGATCTTTTCCAACCTTCCATAACTCCATGGGTTAAAATACAAAGCTAAAATACAAGCTAAAATACCAATTTGGTTATAAAGCAAAGCTGTCTGGCATCTGTGGCATGACAGAGAGCAGGAACCAGTGTCACATAAACCACCAGTGAAGCTAAGACTGTAAGAAAGGAATCCTGTCAGTGCTTGGTTTGCAAAACGTAAAAAAGGTACCATCCAGCCAGAAAAAATAATCAGAAAACTCATTTTTGGGGGTTATTAGTGAATCTATTTACTGCAGGAGCTCTGGAGGGYAGCAGAAAGGTGATGGGGAGTCTGCAGTTTTATTTTTGCTTCGTGAAACACATCTTGTACCACACCAACCCAACCTCCACAAAGCCCAGATGTGCACGATGAAGGAAGGGATGTGATTGTGTGTCCTGGGTTGACGGTGCCCTCTATCCCAATCGAGCAGTTTTGTCTTTTGTCTTTTGTGTCCTACATTGATATGTCTAACAGCCCCCCCGCCCACACCTTTGCTTCGGGGGGCTGTTTTTGCCGCAGCTGCTGGCTTTTGGCTTTTGCTGCTGGCTTTTGGCTTTTGCTGCTGGCTTTTGCTGCTTTTGCTGCTGGCTTTTGCTGCTTTTGCTGCTGGCTTTTGCTGCTGCTGCCGGCTTTTGCAGCTGCTGCTGGCTTGCTTTTTGGCTTTCGCTGGCTTTCGCTGCTTCTGGTTTTTTCCCTCTTCTTTTTTTCCTCTCTCTTCCCCCCTGAAGATCATTGGACCGGCTCCGGACYTGACCTAGGAATATCTGGGGATCTCCGGGGCCCGTGAGAGAAGCTCTGYGCCCTCTCTGCACAGCAACTGCCTGAGTACCATCTGGGGCTGTTTTCTTTTCCCTTGTGTTGGGGAGTGGTTTTTTTCCCTTTGTTCATTGGTCAATAAACAGGTTTTTTCCACTTTTCCTCTGAGGAATTCCTTCCCAAACACAGGGCTGGGGGGAGGGGTGGTGGAGGTTTGTTTTCTAGGGGGCTCCTGTTGGAGGTTCTCCCCTAATTTATCCTAAACCAGGACATCGTGTCTCTTAGTTCATCATCTCTGTCCTGCAGTGAAAATCATTCTGTGAAYGGCCAGCACCTCTGAAAGGAAAACCCTGAGATGTTAGATCTTTCTGGAGGAGAAATTAGGAATTCATGTTTGGGAATTCTTGTCATTATTTGACAAGGACATGGRATATTCTTGGGTGGGGATCTTCAGTCTAATGGTTTGACAAGGAGAAGTGATGCAAGAGCAAACGTCTGCTAAAGGGTTTAAAGTGCTGACTGGCTTTGCTTTGCTGAGAAACACACTTCCAGGGAATAAATCAAAGGAAAAATTRTGTTTTCTACTCAAAGTGAGGTAGCATTCCCCTTAATGACCTGGATCTGTATAACTTGAGGAGAAAAATAGACATTGGACTGCACAGCTGAATCAGGATGGCTTAAAAATATCTTATGGATACCTCACTAAAAAATATCTGCTTTACAAATATTTATTAACGATATCTCACAACAAAACTCCAGTAGCCAGAGGTGCTCATTTTAATTGCAAAAAAAAAAAAAAAAAAAGGCAAGATGGTGAGCTCCACAATTTATTTGATGGAATCAATAGAAGCAGGAAGCAAGTCCAGTGCTTTACAACCTTTTCCATGAAGAAATTATTCATAATTTCTAATTGAAACCTCCTGTGAAGCAATTTGAGGCCACTTCAATTCAGACCTTGTGTATACATATCCATGTTTTTCTTTAAAGAAGAATCTGGAATTCTAAGTGTTTCAAAGGACCTTTTGTTTAACTTCTCAGATATGTGCTAAATAAAAATTCTTCCTGATTTTATTTTTTTATCAAATCTCAGCTCTCAGATGACTTTCTCTATCCCCACAGAGGTCAGAAAGGAAGAAATAATTTCTGCAAAATCTACAACAGTTATGCAACATAAGAGATCATATTTTTTCTCCTTTATTTCTGCCATAAAACAGTGAGATTAATGACTTTAAGTGTCCAAAGCATTAAAAACTCCAAGAATAATAGACKTTCAGGTTGATGAAGAAATTCAGATCATTAAAATGAAATTTCCCATATCAGACTCTTTCAGACTTTCCAGTTTTGCAGAGGGGAAAGAAAAGGTGGCTTCAGTGAGAGCAGAAAATTGTGTGACCCCAATTCTCTTCTATATCACTGGCATTGGGGTATAAATATAAATATATACTGGAGTGAATGGTGAAACAGGAAAAACAACTTTAATTTTGAGGAAGAGTACAATTTGGAGTGTTACTATAATTCACAGGTGTGAATATAACTGCTGCATTTCTCTGTACAAAATATTTCTCATTCTAACAGGAAATATTTTCTTCTTTTTGAGAAACATCAAACTTTCCCAGGTTTGCCAGTTTTTTGTCTGACCAGTGAAAAAACTGACAYAATTTTTATGGATTTCAGTGACATCAATCATAAAAATAATCTGTCATCTGATGAGACTCTACAAAATTTTCTCTTAAGCAATATAAAAGGGAAAATTCTTATAAACATAGGAATTCTTATAATGAAAATTCTTATATTCTTTGATAAGTCTTTCTCAAGCCAGTGTTGATGTTAATATTGAGCCAGTGCAAGGCTCCACAAATTTATTTCAGCAAACTTTATTGGCATTACTCTGGCCGAGTAATTTATTAAAAATGGGATATGAGAATTCCTGGAGTCAGTGAAGGGTTATGTTAATATGGGCTGAACCTGTTTCCATTTCTTGCCGTGTCCCAGAGCATGAAGCCTGTTTTCAGCTGAACACTTTTTTCCTTTGACAAAATCAGTTGGGAACGGGGGCAAGAAAATTTATCGTACAAATAAACCCAAATTCAGGTCAGTGTCTCCTTCACTGCTGGCATTTCTCCAGGATGGGATCCAAAGCCATAATTCAGTTTTGCACAGATTTTTTGACTGTTCTTATGAAYTAAGGCTCCCTGAATTTTTCCCTGCAATGATACATTTCACCTTCTGCCTTGCCCCTTGTTCTTTACCCTTGCACAGTTGACTGCCTTTAAAATCTATGCCTCTTTAATTAATTTTAGAAACTTTGTCCTGGGGACACTGTCTTATAAAATCACTTTTTTCACAAGGTGAAAGAGAAAACGCCGTATCCACTGAAAGTTTSCTGGGTAGGGATTGTTAAATGGGGTCACTTTGGAAACTGAGATTCATCAAAATACCTCACAGTCCTCATGGCCATTAATCTATTGGTTTAAAGACCAAATTTTTGTATCTTTATCAGTATCATAAAATATAATAAAATAATATGAATGTCTTTAGCTGTGTGCCAGCTGCTCCCCCCAGCCTTTTCTTCACCTTGCAATAAGTCTAAAATACACAGACTGAATCCAGATGTCTTTTGAGAAGGTTTTTCCCTCCACCTTCCCCTCAGCCAGATAATAAATCCAAAGTGTAAACACCAATCTACTGAATTATTGATCAGGATTTAAGGGAAAAAAAAAAAAAGTACACAAAAATATGTGGCTATTTTCTTCAAATGAAGTATTGTCTGTTGAAATAATTTTCTCTGTTAGTGTGTGGATGTAGCCATGTCTGTGGATGTGTGTAAGCCGGTGTGTGTGTGTGTTCAGGCATTATTGTGTGAATATGCATGAACAGAGCAGAGATCTGGAGCTGAAAAAGAACCCCTCTGGCTGCAAGAAATATCATTCCTRCTGCACAAGAAATGCCAGGCATGCAAAATTAAAACCTGGGCTTAAAATGGTATTGCCACTGATGGTTTAAAATATAAAATAAATATTCTTTTTTTCAATGGCACAAAACTGTGTCCTTATGAATGACTTTGGTATTGAATTAAGCTGGATGTGTTACCTCTATGGAAAATTAAATCAAGTAATAAATTTAGAAGAAGAATTAGTACATTTGGATACATTTTTCTTGTAAATCTTTAAAGAGTGATTGTACTCTGGAGAGTCCTATGAGGAGAGGCTGAGGGAGCTGGGAAAGGGGCTCAGCCTGGAGAAAAGGAGGCTCAGGGGGGACCTTGTGGCTCTGCACAACTCCCTGACAGGAGGGGACAGCCGGGGGGGTCGGGCTCTGCTCCCAGGGAACAGGGACAGGAGGAGAGGGAACGGCCTCAGGCTGGGCCAGGGGAGGCTCAGGCTGGACATCAGGGGGAATTTCTCCATGGAAAGGGTGGTCAGGCCTTGTCAGGGGCTGCCCAGGGAGGTGTTGGAGTTCCCATCCCTGTAGGTGTCCCAGGAAGGGCTGGAGGTGGCACTCAGAGCTCTGGGCTGGGGACAAGGTGGGGAACAGGCACAGCTTGGACTTGATGGTCCTGGACATCTTTTCCAACCCGAGTGGATCCATGATTCCCTGATTCAGTGAACAGAGCATTTCCAGAACCATGAGCTGTAACAGTAATCTATGATCTTAGCATTTTTTTCTCATTTCAAGATGATTTAAMAGCCTTAATGAGTTTGTTATAGGAACTGATCCCAATGGAACGTGCTTGGATGATTTCCTTTCCTAAGAGTGTGTGTTGGGAAAACTCCAGCAGGTCCCTTTGGCACAGCTCTGAATGTGTGTCTGGAGGTTTTCTCTTTGTAGTTAATTCCAAGTCAGTGTCAACCACTTCAGGGTTGGCCTCCTAAGAACTAGAACTAGAATTTGTAAAAACCCCACATCAGAATGATCTCTTCTGCTGGACCTTTGAGGAGCCAGATGCACTGTCAGACACCAGTCAGGGTAGGGATGGGGAAGAGAAGACAAAAATAGGTAAAATTTCTTTTA
The DNA here is from genome assembly GCA_003546035.1 of Mixornis gularis. Classification (NCBI taxonomy): domain Eukaryota; kingdom Metazoa; phylum Chordata; class Aves; order Passeriformes; family Timaliidae; genus Mixornis; species Mixornis gularis. The sequence continues at coordinate 1,929,682 of QVAJ01000001.1, forward strand.
CTGACATGATTGCAATTGTCTTTAGAATTTTCTCAGCAGCACCTGGCATCTGTTGCATGGCCCACAACCTTCTGAGAGTAATTTTTAAAATGTGTGAGATGTCACTTCCCTTGAAAGAGAAAAATAAATCAAATTACGTGAGATGTCGAAAATAGTTCTTATCCATAAAGTTCCAGTCTGAAATTCTTTCCTATTTTTTATAATGGATACCTGTAAAAAGTTCATGATAATGGATATTCCAAAGCACAACCTTCCTGGTATCATTTTTCTTACAGTGGARTCTGCAAGGGAGAACTTTTAATTTGTCATTCTTTGTATGTACACAGGTAAGAGCCATTCTTTTTCCTGTAACACAATCCATTCTTTTAGCAGAAAAGAATTCTGATCTTTATATTGTCTAGTAGAAGGTGTCCCTACCAAAATGACAGTGTCTCTGTTCTAGATGTTTTTAAGGAAAAACRATCAGTTCAAACACTTCTTAAAGAAACTTACAGGAAGTCAAAATGGAATGTTTTGAAAGAAAAATATAAAGTGATATTACTGTTATGTCAAAGCTGCCATTTGAGTCCTGTGATCAAGGAGATAATTTGCTTAAAACCAGAGAATTAAAGTGCAGATGAGTCTAAATGAGCTAGGAGAGACACTAAGAGGAAATAATACACTGAAGTGAAAAGACGGGGATGAGAAAATGAAAAAAAAGAGGCTGCCACAGAGTTCATGCTGGAAATAATGGAGTCAAGCAGTTTAAGAGAAAAAGACCTAGCAATACCTGCCATATTTTTATATTCCAAGGAATATATACTTGAGAAWCTTGCAGTGTGTAAGTCAGCTTGTGATTTACATTCCTGGAACACCAGCACAAACAAAAGAATGTTGAATATAACCAAGGTGATGAAAAAAGAATACAAAGGACCACTGTAGTTATTTCAACATTTAAGCCTGTCWCTTCCTGTCCTCTGGCACTGTTACATTTCTTCTGAAGTGTCCAATTCCATAGGACAACATCCTGCACTGTTGGTTTCCCAGGGATTTTTAATGCATTGCTCACCTTGACTGGCTGCCTCGTGTTCCAGCTGCGGATTTTTRGAGGCTGTGAGCATCAGAAGCCCTTTCCTCTGCTATTCCATGAAGTGCTGCAAGTTTGGCAGCTCCAGGTTGCCCCTCCTTSTCCCTGCTCCTGCCTTCCCAACACTAATTGTTGTGGAAGTTGACTGGCACCATTGATTTATTTTTTTTCCCCCTGTGCAAGTTCTAATTGCTTATTTCCTGCAAAAGTTGACATAATTAATTGGTAATGATTTTCTTTTTTTTCTTCAGGCWGAGAGAGCATGCTCTGCTTTGACATTAGAAATAAGCTGATAGGGCAGGCCCTACAAAAATAATGAGGCCTCTGCSTTTTCAAGTGGAGTTTGAGTCTCTGTTGGCTTCATCCCATAATAAAAGGAATTTGCTTGGCCAAATGGCATGGTAAAGTGGCCAGGAATGAAGAGTTCCTTTAAACTGGATACGGACATTCAGTCCTTGGATGTGTTCAGCCCCAGCTGGGCAGGAGCCTCCAATAAACATTTCTGTGGARCAAAGTGGTGGGAAAACTTCTGCTGCTGCCAGACCTGGAAGGACATCACCATGTTTACATGGGTCATCATATTTATGTGAATCATCAGGTTTATATGGATCTCTGAGATCCATATGAATGGATTTGTGTGGATCTCATTCATATGGGTAAGATGGGGATGGGAGCTGGGAGAATGGAAAACCTCAGAGCCCCTTCCAGAGCCTGCAGGGGCTCCAGGAGAGCTCGAGAGGGACTTGGAACAAAGGCCTGGAGTGACAGGACACAGGGAATGGCTTCCCAGGGGGCAGGGWTAGATGGGATATTGGGAAGGAATCCTTCCCTGTGAGGGTGGGGAGGCCCTGGCACAGGGTGCCCAGAGAAGCTGTGGCTGCCCCTGGATCCCTGGAAGTGTTCAAGGCCAGGYTGGATGGGGCTTGGAGCAMCCTGGGCTAGTGGAAGGTGTCCCTGCCCATGGCAGGGGGTGGCACTGGATGGGCTGTAAAGTCCTTTCCAGCATATCTSAGAATCATGAAAATTAAAAGCTTCTATTGTTCTCTGTTTATGTTTGAAAACTTGAGAGGAATTTACCAAAAAGAATGAAAGTGTCCAGTGGTTTGGGGTGGGKTTTTGTTGGTTGCCTTTAATCAGTCAGATTTTGTTTCTTTTAATGAAATGCATTTTGGGTTTATTTGAGTTTGGGTTCAGTTATTCAAACTTTTTAATTTACCTTAAATGATAACCTTCATTGTACTCTAATAATAATAAACTAGATTTATTTCATTAAAATGGGAATCTACAGGAGCTCCACTTCAGAACAGCAATCCAGCGGGGTTAGAAATGCAACTGGAAATATCAGCCTTTGGCAAAATCCTCACACTCCTCTCCACAGAATTCACTCCTCAAATGTTCGCTCCAGAATCCTGCCCTGTGTAAYTCCCTTGTCCCCAGCCTCCAGAAGAACTGAAGGAACAGGAGAGTCTGGATCCCAGAGAAAACAAGTGATATATAAGGTGCTTAATTCTTTTAGTACAGTGCAAACACCCAATTACAGGACAAGAAAAGGACACGAGTTAAAACCACTTTTYGGCTTCTCTGTAACCCACAGTTTGACTTCTGACTTGACCCATGGCTTAATTGTAATATTTTTGGCCACAGCCTGATATTTGCAATTTAAGTATTTTAAAATTGGAAGCAGTTCTTGCACTGGGTCACAACACTGTGAAGAACAACCAGGCCAAGTTTTTGCTCTTGAATTTCTTGCAAATCATCAGAGAGTCCATGTCCTTTAATTTTTTAACTTTCCAAACACTTGGAAAGATCTTCTTAGTTTCACACACCTTTGAATTGAACTTTAACACCATTAGGAATAGCTGCAGTTCACAGCATTAAGAATTGTTCTTAACAGTCTGGGATTAAGGGGCCAAAATAATTTAATTTTTGTATCTGCACAGGGCTGAGTCCCAGTAGAGCAATTACCACAGAGGCAGGATCAGGGAGATCAGGGAAGTCAGAGCTGCCATAAACCATTGATACAGGCACCCCACWGCATGTGAAAAATGGGACTGGGGCCAATGTCCACTGCCCATAAATTAAAAGTCATTTTTCTGCATCTACAACACACCGAGCACAATATAATCTGTGTATCCATGAGGCAGAATGGCCATGGTTATGAACTGAAAAGCCATTTCACACCAAAAAATGGTGAAATAATGATCCACACTCATTCAAATGGGCCAGGACTTGATCCTAAATATGTGCTTAGGGTTTCCTTTCTTTGGAAGCATCAAGGAACTTCATTCCTGAGTTTYCTCCATATCAATTTGGGTTTCATTTCAGTACTTGTGAAAACCAACAAGGTGAAAGAGACCTGAAACAAAAAAGGTTTTATAAAGTGTCACCRCAGGCTTCCATTTCTATGTTAAACTTTTAAAGTTTATACTTTTTAAAAGGAAATCACTATCAAATATTCTGTTTCACATCTGCATTGAAACAGAAGGGCAGGAGAGTGGATTAAGGAAAGTTGTAAAGTTTATAATTTTTTATAGTTTTGAATAGGAAATCCAGACAAGATCAACTACTCTTTTTCACACCTGCATTAAACCAGAATTTACAACATTTAAAATCTTTACACACACAATAGAATATTCCTATTTCGTTTAAAAAAATGACACAAACTTGCAGTGCCTGGAAGATGAAGTCAGGACTTCTTGTCCACTTACACTTCACTCCTGTCTGCAGGAAAATCAACTGTGGACTGGAGTGTTATCCACCAAAAATAACCTCCCAGCAGGCACTGATTTCATCTCAGCATCTTCCTAAGTGCTCACYGTCTTCAAACACATATCAACTCTCTCTTTTCCTTTTTAAATTAGCTCCAAATTGTTGTAATAAATAAGCAGACAGGACTCAGTTTTCTCAGGCAGAAAAGCCAATTCTTTATTCACAAAGCTGATATTTGTAGGAAATATCAGAAGGCACTGTGTTAAATCCAGTTGGTCAGCAATACAGTGAAGCTCAGTTCCCTGGTTGCTAAGGGCTATTGTATATCTGTATCCAATTTTCTCTCTCTAGATATGTTTACATATTTTCTTCRCTAATTCTCATGGGACAGATTCGTTGCTTATGCAGGTACAAATTTATTTTTCTCTAAGAATAGGTTGTTGTGTTCATTCTTACAATTTTTCTTTATGGGAAYTTACAAGCTACTTCTAGCTTAGCTAGAATATAAATATATATATATATAGTATCTCTACCTGTCTCCAACACCAAATTAAGATTTAATCCCACAATTTCTTCATGTTTTTAATGACAAACCACTTCCTTTGATTTATTTTTKAGTGTTTTTATACTCCTTTCCATCTATGCCTTGCAAGTCAAGAACTTGTGTGAACAACAGTTCTCTGCTAATGATTCTTAGCCTTTCTTCTCCTTGTCTGCTGAGAAGCTCAAGTTTAGTCAGTTTATCCTAGAAGACATCCCATAACTATAATATTCCTTGCTAATAAAAACCTTATTGAAAGCAATTTACAATTTTCAGAATATTGTAAAGCCTTCTGTACATTTCTACCAAAAACCTCACCATGCATAAAAATTGTTTTATCTGTGTGTGATTTTAGGAACATRCCCTGCAAGTGTGACCTAAGCAAAATGTTCACTCCTTGTTTTTGCTACGCTGTAAGTGTTCTTATTTTTAATTAATCTCTTTTTTTTTTGTAATTCACACTGTATGCCTAATGAACATATTGAATACTGCAAAGGTTCASTTGGGCTAATTCAATTTTAACATGRAAATCACCAAAAGAGCAGTTTGGGGGAAAAAAAATATCACCCCACCTCTGCTGCAAACGTCGCTTCTACCATTTGGCAAGCCTGAAACCTTCAGCAGTTTTTTCTTTTTCCACCTCCCTTTTAACTCATCTTTTTAAAAATACCATGGGAGATAGGAAATGGAGCTGATCCCACATTATTACAGTAATGGAATCCCTCTGATCAACAGCCTTTCATTTTGATTGTGTCTCTTTCATAAAGTACAGAAAAAACCCTGGAGTCTGAATGTTTGGCATGTCCAAATTGCTTTAATCTTGCAATGATTTTACACTTGAAAGGCCAAACAGCACTACTCAATATTTGCTGCAGATTCAATCCTAATTTATTTCTTCTTCCAAATGTTTGKTTTTTATTTGACAGCCAGGATAACGCACCACCCACAAATTTCAATGGGAACTGGGCTGGAATAATGTTGTGTATTATCTACAAGACACAGTTCTTTGAGACTTTTTATGAAATATATTACCAAAATGCTTTTGCTTTCGATGGGTAATTCTTGAAATAATACAGAGRCTGCAAAATCTGACGATTTGCCACATTAAATACAAATAAACTCGTGTATATAATAGTGATTGTACTGAATGTTATACCCTCACATGCAATGTGCATATACATTCAATTTAACAATGTAAATGTGTTATTCTATTTATATATCTACAAACCCACTCTGTTTTGCAACCCACCATTCCTTCTGCTCTCCCTAAAGTTTGTTTTCTGTGGATTTCCAGGTTCAAATCCCAGATAACAGCCTGTGGTTGTAAAGGGCACAAAAAAGAGAGTTAGCAAAGAATGGGACTGAAAATCTATGAGTTAAAGGGGTAGAGAACTGGGATTGTCTGGGAATAAAACTTGTGCAGTGACATTTGTCCACAAAAAGAGCTCAAGGTAGGAAAGCCAAAAAGGTGGGCTGAGAATGTGAAATTTTTASAGCTATGAGAAGAGACTGCACAAAAACTGGGATGGTGGAAAATAAACTAATTYAGATGAATTACAAYTAGTGGCTGGATTAGAATAAGGAAYGGATAAAGAAAAGTTGGCTTCTGTTAAMAAAGAGAAGTTAGTCTGTATTACCYCAGCAATATCTATTTTAACTAAAGTCCTTAATTCTTCAAAATTAATGTTTCATTTTGAAGGGAAGAKGCAGTCGTGTCTCTACTCAGCACAGCTCAAATTGTCGAGAAAGTCAAGTGGAATTACCAAAGTAACTCCATTTTCCTTCAATTGCAGCAGACAACAATATTTATTGCTTAAACCTCTGTCTCCCCTCCCTCTCTTGCTTTCATTTCACCTCCCTGATTTCTTTGGATAGTTCTGAAGCTGCCATGAACTAGTCCCTGGCATTTTGATATGTCTCCTACCTTGCTGAGACATAAATATAAAATGAGTTTTGCTTCTGTATTTTACACTCTAGTCAGTTTGGATAACCATGAGAAAAATGGACTCTCAGTTGAGATGGTTCAGGTCAACCATGGAGCAGCCAAAAGGTGATAACASTTACAGCCCTATTTCCATTTTTTATATATATTTATAAAATTCTAGGCATTTTCAATCTAGTATCATCTTTACTGCTCAAGAAAATCCTACATGGAATCGCTGAGTGAAATATGAACCCAGGAAAATTAAACTGCATTTAGTTCTTAGACTTCTGGAAGCAGAGAAAGTGTCAGTTCATCTGCACTTCAGACTGGTTTCTTTGGTATTTCTTGGAAAAATTACTGCCCATAAGTGTATATTGTTGTCTGACCTCTTCTCCCTTTGGAGTGGATTGAGGGCAATTCTAARGACTTCTGATTTCCCAGAATAAATGAGTTTTGTGAGTGTCTGAGGATAAAAATGCCTTTCTTCAGTAAATAAGGGGAACTTCTGCAGTGAATTCAACCTTTCTGGCATAGTTGGACCTTCAGAATTAGGGAGCATCCTGAAGAAACTTAATGTCTTCTTGCAAGTGGATTTRTTGTTTGGAAAAAATGTTTGATTTCTTTAAAAGAGCTCTGCAAATCGAAGACCTCTCCTATCCTTAGAGTGAATAACTAAAGTAGTCATAGTTATAACAGCACYAGAACTTCTTGGAAAAAGGAAATGAGTTCTGTTTCCATGACTGAAATAAAATGAAACATTAATGAAGATAATGAAAATTAACTTGGGTTTTAAGTGTCCGACTGGGCAGGTAGGAAAAAACCCACTGACAGGAAACTAAAGCCATCTCTCAGTCCTAAAATCTTTGAAATATTGGAAGAATTTAGGCCATCACCATCCTGCAGGAGATTCAAAGCAATAGAGTGTTCAGTATTTACAGTTCCTTTAAAATATGGGGKTTTTTTTCTGGTTTTGGGAAGCAGCTTCCAGCCACGTGTGCACACGGAGAAAACTATTAATTAAAAACGCTCACGCAGAGAATCCCTTTAAACCTGGGCAATAAGGGCTGCAAAGGAGTTGAAAGCAAACATCTGCAGCTACTGCATTCCAGGTTATTGGTAATTATTCCCTTTGGAATTTATTAGTCTTGTGTAGGCAAAATAAACCCTCCAGTTTAGAGCAGGCAATAGCAGTCCCTCCCCTGGTRCCAGTAAAGTCTCCACAGCTCCTGTCTAAGCTCTTTAGGAGAGGTTGGGTTGAATTCCCCAAAGCCAAATCAYATCACAATGCAGGGCTCTTGTTCCACTTTCCAGGCATTTAAGGATCTTTTCCCAACTTCCACAAGATAAATCTGTCTGCAGCCAGAGCCTTTCCAGCTCCAGAAAAGCCYCAGGTGCTGAATAATTCCAAATCTTTTACTAAAAATGAACTGAAAGGCAACATAGGACTCATACACCCCAAATTATGCACAATCGCTTTTTTGTTTATTTTTTTGGGAGTCTGCTTAATCTGTCCATCCTAATTCCTCTTATTGCTCCTCTGCAAGATTTTTATTGGATTCTTGATCCTTCAGAAAATGCTACAACAAGTTCCCCTGCCATTATTTTAATAAAGGCAAATAACTTTTAAACAGRAAGGGCTACAAAGCATTTCTATGATGCAGCAAAAACGTGGCTTAATTTCAAGATTTTTCCTTTCTTTTTTTTTTTTCAAAGATTCTTGATTCACAATATTTTTCAGGTTTTTTCACAATTGTTTGGACATCAATTTAGTCTTGTCTAAGATTAAAAAATGTGGTGAATATCATCTGAATGTTAAGCAGAGTTTACTCCCATCCCCACTATGTAGCTGAAATCCTCCCAGGGAGATCTTCCGATTCATATGAATTTCTTCAATTTTCAAGACCTTGGAAAAATTATCTTGTGCATAAGTATGAGAAAACACAGAATTTAAGCTCTCAAAAAGCTCATTCATCCTCATTTCCTGTGTAATTGTTTACTGATTGATTGATTTACAACTCAAACAGTGTTTGATTTTTTATAATGTCAACCATGATCTTTATTTGCCATTAAAGMAACTGGTAGGAAAATACCTTCACAATCTTTTAAAATGCCTTATAAAATATRAACTAGTGAATATTGCTTTTCTAGAGTCATATGTGCCATTAATTCATTGGTTAATTTGGGATGAAAAAGCCCTCTGATTCCATAGAGCCCAGACTCCTTTTCAAAGCAGGTCAAACCAGATCAGTGGTTTGTTTTTGGTTTTTTTTCTGGGCAAACTGTTCCAATATTTGATCATCTTCAAAATTAAAGCACAACAAAACAAAACAAACAACCCCTCCCAAACAAAACAAAAAACAATGACAAAAGCCAACAAAACACAAACAACAACAAAATAACCCACACCACAACTACCAAGCAAAAACAAACTAACAAAAAAACCCACCCAAAACCCCCACACTAGATTTAATTAGTTAATTGCATCATTCAAATAATGAAGTTAGATTTCATTGTGCTCCTGCTGTCACTGTTGCCTCTCACCCTATCACTATCCACCACTAAGCATCTGAATTTCTCTTGTCTGCACCTTCCTGTGCTATTTATTCCTAAAACACCCCATAATTTTAAATTAATCATTTAATAATTAATCTCCTTTTCAGTACCAGATTAACAATTGAGGCACTATTATAAATCAATAAATAAACAAAGAGACATAGTATTTTCCAAAGTTTAAGACCCATGGATCACCAAGAGAATGAATAAGTCATAAGAACAGCATTGCCAAGTTTTTTAATTATGGCAGTTTTTTGGGAATTTGTGCAGGGAAAGAGAACACCCTTCTGCCCTATTGTGGGGTGAACAAATTCAGCCCTTCTGGCTGAYCCTGGGATATTTCCAGAGCTGGATGTGTGCCAAGCCCAACAACACAATCCATGTAATTACATTTCTATTTGTCTGCAAGGCCAACCAGGGGTCCACTGCTGGGTTGTGAACGTGGAATTCAGGGTTGATTGGAAGCTTTAACTTTAACTAATAATCTATGCTGCCAATTTTCCTGCTCTTATCTTCCTTTTCTTCCTTCCTCCTGCAGCAGAAAGGTCTGTACCCTTCTTGTTAAGCCCTTCTTGGAAAGGGTTCCACATTTCTTCAGCAGGAGAGATCCTCCACACTACAGAGACTCACTGGGCATTACTGGATGTGCCAAAATTCCAAGCATGAAGCAAGAGATCACAGAGAAACTGTTGTCACTTAATCTCCAGGAGGTGAACGTGGATTTGCACCTTCTTGGATACAGAACCACAAAATCCTGGAATCACRGAAAGGTTTGGACTCACCCTCACGGAGAAGAATTGCCTCGTAACCACCTTCACAAAAAAGAGCTTCTTGCTAAGACAAATTATTAGTTCAATTCTCCCGCTATCAAATAATGAAAAGAGAGTAATGAATCTCTTCAATCAATCATTCAATAAATGTGGAACATAGGAAATTCTRGGTTGCACTGATGCCACTGGCAGCCCATGAGCTGAACTTGGAAGCAATTTTCCCCTTCCTGGTAAGCAAAGAGGTGGCACCCAAAATTTACCTTGTGTGTTTATCTTGGAACACCAATTAAAATGTGAGAACTCTTTCACTCAGTGTGTTGCAGTTCATTCTGATCCATTCATTCATTTCAGGGGACAGCTGGAGCCTATCTATGGTATTTAAGGTASCAATTTGGACACAAACTCATCAGTCCACAAAATGTCCCCAAAAGGTTCCAGATGCAGCAATGTTGTCACRGTTAGATTTGGTAAATAAATATGAAATCAGATACTTCAGCCACCAAAAGTTGAGTGGAATGCAGAATTCTCAAGTAAAGGCAGAAAATTTCTGTAAATGAAATTCTGATGATATCATGTACCTCACGACTTGCACTATATTCCATGATTAGAAACTGAAACTTGGAGTTTTTCCTTCTCACGAACTGTCAGAATAATTCAAACACCACAAATGAGTTCACCCAGCGACACCATTATGGTGGATTGAATGCAACAACATTAGGGCAAAGTTTAATCCTAAGAGGGAGATCAAAATGGTATTTTATATAAAACCTGATTAGCAGCTCATTACCAGGGCAAAAATCTTGCATACAGCCATCCCAAAATTTGTTTAGCAGAGGAGGCAGACAAAACACTCTTTTAACATCTTTTGTGTCAAAGACAAGGGTGATTTGCTTCCACACATTTCTTCCCTTTGTGCCACCCTCCTTTCCTTTGCCAGGTACTTCTGTGCATGAAAACTCCTCTGTTTGATTACCATGTCCTGGTGACAAAATGCCGAGTCCACTCTGATTATTCATGATAATGAGAAATAAAGAAATCAGATGAAAGGCTCCATAAATCCTTGGGAGAGAAGGCCCAGGGTGAATGTTTGTGCTGCTGTGGTGATTATCAGAGCTAATACATCCTCCCATTTCTAATAGCAACATGAGGCCAGGTTCTCAGGGGGGATAAATCATTCTGCTTCTTGTACTATGAAGAATTTTGCTTGACTGGCAAGTTGGCTTTGGTTTATTTCAATATTTTTGTTCTACACAATGAATTAAGGCCTCACTCCTCCCACAGCACAGCTCCTCCATAATGGGAGCGCTGAGTTTTGTAATTGAATATATCTTTTCTCCAAAATCCAACCATTGCATAATACCCCATTTTTCAAASTGTTTTCACAAAATAACTAGATTTAAAGTCTTTTATTTTTTTCTATRCTATTTTGGTCATATGTGGCAAAGCCAAACAATGACCTGAAAACTTTAATTTTTACAAAAGACGAACAAAACTCAAAGGCTGACCTGAAAATGCCAGCTCTTTTACCTGCTGGCTTTGCTGTTAAATSAAGAGCCTACCCCAGTAAATCCCAAGAGTTCAGGATGTTGGAGACAATAATATTTCTTTTGTTAGTGCAGCAGCTCTGTCTCGTTGAGAGCACAGACCAAGGTGTCTTGTAACTTGTCCAGTCAAGCATTGAAGAAAAATGACTCAATCCATTTTCCAAATCTGTGTGCTTTCTCTCCAATTATTTCTTAATGTGCCTTTTGACAAATTGTCAGGGAGGGAAGTTAGCAGGTTTGGCTTCTCTGGTCACACACGCCAAGCAACAAGGAGCCAAGACCTCTCAGTGGGAAAATCCAGCCTGGAAAGGTGGTGGCTGAGCACACTTGGAGTCTGGAATATCAAGAGAAAAGCAAATGTAGGTGGTGGTGGCAGTGTTGTCCTGGGTGCTCGTTTGGGAAAAGACATCAAAGACGAGGAACTGACCAGAAAAGAAATTATTACTGGTTTTAATACAGAAAATGCATAGAGACTTTTGTTTTGGTTTATGGCAAGACATCCAGCCCGTAACACAGGTCTGGAGTATTTATCTTCTTAATTTCAATAAAAAATAATGTCTAAGACAAGGGATTAGAAAGCACACGGAATTTACACTGATTCYACGTATTAAAGGAATATATGCTTTGTTTAAATTAATGTTTTGTGCCCCAAGTGCGTACTGGGAAAGCAGACCAGAGGGGAAATGGCACAAAGAATGTTTCTGTCTGGAACAAAGAACAAAGCTTTAATACTTTTCCACATTTATTTAACAAAATCAACCCTCTGTAAGACCTGATTTCTCAGAACTGAAATACTTGATTACATTTTGCMAAGTCAAAATCTGAGATATTGACATTTCAACCTAGGGTGTGTTTGGAGGGAAGGAAATGACGCTGCCCTGCCACAAGGCAGGGGGATCCTTCAAAAGGGATGGAAACTCTGGACTGTGAAGGACATGATGACAAAGCAGTTAGAAATTACTTGTCAGTATTGGCTGAAAAAGGGGCAACACTGCAGGGGCAGTCTGAATTAGCGAGGGGAAATAAAGAGAAGCTGTGGCTACCCCTGGATGCCTGGAAATGTCCCAGGCCAGGTTGGATGGGGCTTGGAGCAACCTGGGATAGTGGAAGGTGTCCCTGCCCGTGGCAGGAGTGGGATGGGGTGGGATGGGATGGGATGGGATGAGCTTTAAGGTCCCTTCCAATCCAAACCATTCCATGATTCTGGGATTCTGTGGTACCTGCATGAAAGCAACGACCATGTGAACCACGTGTTTACCTGTGAGGGACATTCATGCAAATCCAGCCACAGGAATTAGACATGAGTTTTTCCATCGTATGCTGCATTTTCACTAAAATTCCCCCTGGTCCCCAGCAGGAAAATATGCTTTTTTTCCTCTCTTTTGGACACTGCAAACCTCTGCTGTCATTCTAACACACTAAGAAGCAAGCTGCCTATTTAAAACCAGATGACACTTTAGTGACAGTAAAAATGCTTTCACTTAATGCCTATGCTTGTCTTCAGGCTTATAAAGTGCTTTTAGTCACTTCTAGCTCTGTATAAATGTGAGATGATTTCTCTTATTGAAATGTTTCAATTATCTGTCATGCCACAGGATTCATAGAATCATAAAATCCCAGAATGGTTTAGGTTGGAGTGGCCTTAAAGCCCATCCAGTGTCACCTCCTGCCATGGTCAGGGATACCTTCACTAGCCCAGGTTGCTCCAAGCCCTGTGCAGCCTGGCCTTGGACATTTCCAGGGATCCAGGGACAGCCACAACTTCTTTTTATTTCCCCTCATTAATTCAGACTACCCCTGAATTAATGTGGTTTTATGATTCTGTGTTTTAGTTAGAAAACTTTGTCCTTATGCAGACAAAAAACCCAAAAATGACAAGGTTTAGTATGTAATAGAAATTTAGGAATATAGGAATATCATATGTAATGCTAGAGAAAGAGGGAGAATAAAGGGCRACAGCACATCTTGTTCATCCAGCAGCATTTTGTGTGTTATGTTACACTTACTAAAAAAATATTTTCTACTAAAGAACGCATAAACTTAAAACCAAACCAACAAACCATTCCATGCCATTACTTTTCCCTCTTCTCTGTCAAGAATGGGACACCCACCTAATGCCACCTTGTGGATGTCGAGGCTGGGAGTGTCCCAACTTCAGGGACAGAAAGATGAGCAGGCACACAGCAGCAGATCAAGGGAACATCTCTTCTCCTTCTTATTCAAAAATCTGACTCCATTTATATACATTTGTACAAAGGTCAAGAGATTGGCTACACAGGTCACCACCTCTCCAACCTGGATGGTGGACATCACCATCAATCATTTCTTCTCTCAGAGGAGAAGTRTGTAAACATTCTGAAAATACACATTGTTTACATGAAGCTGCGTGAGAAASTTCTCCACAAAGACAGAAAGTAGAGAATTCAGGGCAACATCACCTGACTTGTGGCTGACCATTTGCAGTTATCAGTGGAGCACAATTCACCTGGAATTCAGGCTGACTGGTGTGAAGGTGTGTAGATGTTGTCCCTGCTGCCAGGACACACTTCCCAACCCCAGGGATCTCAGCAGTCCAAGGGAAGCTGTGCATGGAGAAACCCCCAGGGGTTACTCACAAAAGGGCAGGGAAATTCATCAAAATTGAGGGGAAGTTCTCTGCACTTTGAAGAAAAGTGAAGCCTTGCATGACAAACAGAGCCTGTTTGGGGGCGTGGGATGGAACAGGGATGGAATGAACATGCTCCCAGGGATGCTGCATGGAATAATCCTGCTCCCAGGGCAGATGGGACAGCAGGAAACACTGACCCATGCTGTGCYCAAGGAAACACACAGCCCTGGGTGTTAAAACCAGTGATTGGCAGTTTTACTGCTTTAATGGGGTTATAATCAGAGTTGGAAAATCTGACCTTCAGGGAGGAAAATAAAACCAAACAAACCCCCCAAAACAATAAATCAACAACAACATTTCACCAAARTTAGGCTTGTAAGGGGAGTTTCAACTCTTTTAAGGACAAGTTTTGAGAATTGTGTTATCTTTGGTTGTCAATTGGAAAAAAGGATCAGCCCTAGAAGGTTGTTGGGTTGTCAGAGTGAACAGAAGAGATAAACAATCTGACCCTAGAACTAATTACAGTATCTGAATGAGGAGGACCCAGGGAAAAAAATTTTCACATTTATAACATTTGTAGCGTTGGAACTAATTGGAACGTTTTGCCTTGACKAAGTACAAAGATAATTTTGCAACACAGCAGAGCAATAAAGTTGCATTTSTGCTCATCAAGATTTTCAGCCTGAAATTAAGGAGTGAAGAAGGGTCAGATTATACAGAAACCACCACTCCAGACTCTTTCCTTTGAAAGGGAACTGAAATATAAATTGAATCTGCCTCACTGGTGAAATCCAGCTCTAGGAGAACTTTGAGAAAGTTCTTTGAGAACTCTGCTRGTTATCAGCATTTTTAGCTGATGAATAGAACTGAGGAATAGAAGGTAAAATAATGAACAGCAAGTTATAATTCTTTTTGGGGGTGTAATTAGAAGCTCTGTGTGATGCCCTTTGCTGGAAGCGGCAATGGAGAGCTGCAGATAGTCAGAGTCTTTGGAAGGTCCAAAAAATTCCATTCCCCACCACCAGTGGTACTCAAAGCTCTCCTGCATTGCCATGGACTGTCCCCAAGCCTTAGCCTAAAAAATTTAAAGTTTGAACATGAACCAGCTGTCTGCAGTTCCCAAACAAATCGATGGAAATATGTGCTTGGACATTTAATTATGGAGGTTTGAGGTTTCTTTTCAAGGCATTCAGTTCTAAAAGGAACTAAAACGTTCTGAAAATAAATAAAAAGTTCTAAAGACACAAAATCCTCTGATCAGAGGTGCAGGAGTGAGGCAGGAAGAGAAATCTGTCTCACATTCTTTCTTCCAAGCAAGGAAGATCTGGGCCTGCTAAAGTGGATGGCTATTTATATTTCTTATGGGATATAAGGAAAYGAGGTTTAGAAAAGTTCTCTCTCACCACTCCCAGGATAATGCCTTCATCTATCACATTTATTTAATATGGGAAAAAAAAAATAAAAGCAAGGAAAAATATTTTAAAAATAGACATTTAGACAATATAGAGTTATTAAATTCTTAGAGGATCAATGAAAACTGGGAAGAGCAGAGAGAAGAATTTTTGGCTGATGAACTCGTGTGAGCTCAGAAATTCCCAAGTGACGGAGCAAGGCCCAGTGGGAATGTGCAGCCAGTCATGGGAGAGCAGAAGGAAAGTTGCAGCAGCAAGGATTAAATGGATCATGCTGCACACAGAATTTGTGTTCCAGAGTTCAGGTAATTCCCTCTTGGTTCTTTCCCTAAAATAAACATATTATTCTTCCACAGACTGGATCTTGCTCTTCCATTTACCAGAAGCCTCAGGGTCTCAATATTTTTTCTGCTAAAACACTTCATTCCAGACCTGCTTCCAAAACGTTCACAGGGATATTTTTGGTGGATTAATCCAGATTATCAATAGCTTTTACTTCAGAAACATTCATTGTGGAGTTGGAAAAGGCAGGTCAGATGCCTCTAAAACAGGGCAGCTTGATGTTTTTTGCAGGGCCAGGAGTTGGACTCGACAATCCTTGAGTGCCCCTTCCCACTCAGGATATTCTGTGAAAAAAAAAAAAAGGAACAAAAAAAAGGAAAAAAGAAAATAAAAAAAAGAAAAGGGAGAAGATTTTGCTTTAGTTAGAAAGGATTTTCCTTTCATATATATATATGTACACACATATATATTCATTTATTTATATTTATATATAAAATATATAAGAATACATATATATTTATATATATATTTAAAATACATTTTTTTAATATATATATTAAAAAAATCTATAGAGAAAAGTTGAAAAAGTGAAAGAAATTTCTGGTTTAGTGGCTGAAGTTATGTGCAGGAAATGTACCTTGAGGTGACCTTTCATTTCCAGGTGTGCAGGAGGTTCCCTGTGTTTTCTCAATGTTCTGTTGAATATATTCTGTGTAATCTGCTCTGTGAYGTACCTGCTGCTCTTAACTCGTGGTCAGAGACATGGATAAAAGATGAACCAAAAGAGAAATGTCGGGGCAATATCCATCCTTTTTTCTGGGAGGAAAAAGGGAAAGCAGAGACTGGCAGGGAAAAAAGTTTTTTGCCTTTTTTTTACAGATTGATGTGTAGCAACACTCATGGAGCAGGAAACAGGATGCCTGGATGCACATTTGCTGGATTCACTGATATTGTTCCCAATTTCCTTGTACTAAAAAGTAAATCATTGTTTTTAAGACCTTCCTTTGCAGAAATTAATTTGTTTCTAGACATTGTAGTGTGATCTAAAGAACAAGTGGAAAGCTAAAACTCCCTAATATTCTCAAATTTGTATCTATGCAGTGCCTATATTGATATTTTCTCATACTCTACCTTGAAAATCTGAGGCACCAGGCAGAGGGATATTCCAATTAACATCCCAAAATTATGTTTTAAATTTACCGCAAACAAAACAATTTTGTTCTAATGTAACAGCAGCCTCTGGAGCAAATGACTTCCAACATCTTCCTCCAGCCTAGGAGAGACATTGCAGGTGATTAAGTCTCTTCCAGCTCTGAACTTGATTTCCAAACATTTTAGCTGAGAGTGGAGAAAAAGCTGATTGCAGAAAGAAATTAATATTCCATTAACTGGGAAAGCAAAGGAACAAGCAGCAGCAAACAAACAGACAAAACCTCAGGCAGCACACTCCAAGTGGTTTGGGGTATTTAATTTCAGCTGCTCAAAGTGAGATACTGAAGGGTTTGATTTCAAGAAAATTCAGGACTCAGGCTGATATCAACAGGCTTGTTGGAAGCAAAGCTTTCTGAGCAAACACAATTTAGGTGCCTAAAATAATTTTCTGTTCTGTCTTGTTTATAGAAATAAAGAATTTCCTTCAAGCTGAAGTAAACAGATTTATGGAGACAGGAGTTGTGCTGAGTGATTTTCACTCCATCAGGTCAGGGCAGCACACTCCATAATAGAAGAAAACAAATATTTGTTACACTCTCTTTATCTAATAGATTTTGGCTTCCAGTGTGGTTGATTTTCCTTGCAACACAAAGGATCCAGAGGTTGTAGACAGACRTTTTTATAGCTTAATGTAAATCACTTTAAGCAGAAATAATACTCCTTTCCAGCTGTATTGTAATTTCTGTTCCACGGGCCAGCATTGTTATTTGACCTTTCCAAACAAAGATGAAATWGTTTCAATAACAAACACTAATAACCTTTGGCTCTTCCACTGGGGAAAGGTGGGCACTTGTGGCACTGTCCTTGTTAGCGTTCCTGGGGTGTTCTCAGTCAGCCACTGATGTTTGTTTCTGATGAATAACAAATTAACTCTCAGGCCTGAGCTTTCCATGAGGAAGTTTAGACACGCTGSAGGTACAAAGGCATCTCTGCTGTGTGCACTCTCATCCTGCTTCGTGATGAGGTAATAAACGCCCTTTGTCCTCCAGAGATGGAAACCAAGCCCTGTGATGGATGGACTCAAAGCATCAACAGCACTTCAGATTGTTTTAGAGCAGAGAGGAAACTGCTTCTGCTCGGAGCTGAGCTGCACTCTGCTGACCCTTGTGGGTCCCTTCCCATCCAGTGGGTCTGTGATATCACAACAACTGGAGTCATCACATTTATTGTCCATTTGACAATGGCTTAGCTTTAGTTACTTGGTGAGGAAAATCCCACAAGCAGAGCTTTAAAAATGAGGTTGGTATTTTTCTTCYGCTGTTTACAGCTCATTTGGGTCTCTATTCAGCAGCTTCTCTTTGCAGCCCCAAGGATACAGCAAAATGAAGCAGAGCCTTCACAGAGAAAATTACCTCTTTTTTCCTTTTACACAGTAATTGCTTTCCCAAACAAAATCAAGCAATCACAGTCTTCTGCAAAACAAAGGACAAACCAACTTCAGTGACAAGCACAGCAATGGCACAATGTTCCAGGCAGTTTTTAAATCCATGGATCTCTGCTGGAGGTGTATAAGTCATTCCACTAGCTCAGTCAGAAAAAAGAAGTCCAAAAAGCATCTTATTAATCTTCCTGAAGTAAAAAAAAAAAATATATCCAAAAAAAATTTCAAAATCTTTAGTAGCAGAAAAAATGATTGCTCTCAGTATTCCTGGCACATATTTGCTGCACAATCTGAAGCAGAGATGGGAAATGTGTGTTTAAACTGAATTCTGCCAGTTGTGGGCAATTCTGGGTCCATGAGCCCTGTGACTGCAATGCCTTGGGTTATAGGGCAGCCCATAACTGGGGGATGTAGAGGGAACACCACCCTACAAACACACTACTTGTGTTCTTTTGTCCCTGTCTCACTGCTCCTCACACTCAGGGCCTGAAGAATTAATTTTCTCTAKTGAGATCCTTTAGTTGGTTGCTCCAGCGACCTAAAAAAATCTCCTGGAAAATACAGGGAATGTATTCTGTGATGTTTATATCCTCCCACAAGGCCTGCACTGACCTACAGCAGCACCCAACACACTGGCTTCGGCCAAGCAGTTTTCCTCAATCCTCCTTTTTTCCTTTTCCAGAAAAAACAAAAAGATGAACTGAAACCAGAACACAGATTTTTGGAAGGTTTAGGGACCACAATAGAAGCAAGGAGTTCCAAAGTCAAAAGAGAGGAATAATGACAGCCTTGGAAAGGGAAACTTGGAAAGTTCCTCAGAAGAGGAACTGAAAAAGCTCCAGGTGTAATTCCTTCTTCAGGTACTCCAACAGGAATTTCTTCACTGCTTTCTGACGGAGAGTTGCAGAGCTGGGGGTTGTGGCTCTAGAACCAGAGCAGGGGAAGAAAAAGAAAAATTAAGGAGATTAAAATAATTCAATAACAAAATCATTAGAGAGCGATCAATTACAAATAATTAAAGCAAGTTATTTGCAATTAATCAGTAACTTATTTTAACGTGTAAATATTCTCCTGCACACATGGAATCCATAGCAGTAAAAAAGAATACAGCTTGCAAACACATCTAGCTTAAAAATTCAGTATTTTATCTGGGAATAAATCAAGGATTATGCCAGGTAATAGAAAGGCTTTGATGTCACTGCAGGTTTTTGCTCATTGACACCTAAGAAATCCTGAACTAAGCCAACTTTTCCCCTAGCATGTTATGACAACACTGTTGTTCCTGGGCCAATAAAAGTAAAAAATAGGATGGACTTTGTGACCTGGCCTGCAGCGTGAGATTCCTGGATTTAGTGATAAAAAGACCCCACAGAAACACAGCCCTCACAAGGTACCTTTTGTACCACTGCCTCCAAAAGCAGCACTGATCTTTATGCACCAACCCAAAAAAGATTCTTTAGAATKAATTAATTGTGGCTGATTGAGATGCTGCTGTTTAATGACCAGGCAACTTTAAACTGTCAATCAATATTTAACCCCATAAGGAAAACACCAAATCCAGATCCATCCACTCATTTTTACATTATGTCACTGAGAATTGCCTTTCCTGCAAGAAGAGTTGTTTTATGTTTTATGCATTTGGTTATTATTATATAGCAGATGTTCCTTACCTTTGGAAAAGGAGGGCTTTGTAAAGATGTGCATTTGAGAAGGATTTCTGCCCCAAAAGTCCCATTATAAAGGTCTCTGAGGGACATTCTGTCCAAAAAACCTCACTGTGAGATTCCTGATTAGTGATTCTCTTCCTCTGCTTCCCCAGTTGTGCATATATAGAACTCATTTATGCACATATATTACTCTTCTTTTTTTTCAACACTTGACAATATTTCTCTCATTTAGGATTTTTGGCTGCCTTTGGGATCTTCATTTGTTCAGCCATCTGCTTGGGAATATYCCATGCTGGGGTGGGTTTGGGAAAGGGAAAGCTCAGCCCGTCCATGTGTTGTTTGATGTCTTTGTTAACGAGGAGGATGAAACGAAGAGGAATGCTCCAACCACAAGGGACTGATAAATTCTGGGTGGGATGGTTGGACAGGGGGCCTGGACAGGACCAGAGGGCTGGACACAACCTCAGGAGATCCAGCTGCAGCCTGTGCACAGCTGGGCTGGGGGCACAGCTGGAGAGGCAGGAACAACAGCTGGAGAGACGTGACAGCTGGAGAGGGAGGATCAGCTGGGGAGGTGGGAGTACCTGGAGAGCTGGGAACAGCTGGAGGGGTGGGAACAGCTGGAGAGACAGGAACAGCTGGGGAGATTGGGAATGGCTGGGGATGTGGGAGCAGCTGGAGAGGCAGGAGTAGCTGGAAAGAGCATCCAGAGAGGCAGGAACAGCTGGGGAGATGGGAACAGCTGGAGAGGTGGAAAGAGCTGGAGAGACAGGAACAGCTGGAGAGACAGGATCAGCTGGAGGGACAGGATCAGCTGGAGGGACAGGAACTGGGGGTCCTGTTGGAGAATGTGTTGAGCCACATGCCACACGTACTTCTGGCTGAATTTCCAAGAGATGAGGCCACCCCCAGAGTGCTGGCTCCACTCTGGAGCCCCCCAGCTCATGAGAATCATGGAAATACTGGAGAGAGCCCAGTGGAGGCACAGGAGATACAGGAAAAGGYCAGGAGAGTCTGGTTTGTTGGATCTTTAAGGGTTTGGCTAAGGGAGATCAGGGCTATCTTCAGCCATAAACTTCCTAACAAATTTGGCTGAGGGTGCAGGAGTAAAGTGCATATAAAAAACTCCTTCCTGTTTCAGTTCATGCTACAGACTCAATGGTTTTAACTACCGCAGTTATGCATCAAATCATAAAATTATCCAGCCATTTTAGAAATTCAGCTGCACTGTTTGACTCCCTGACCTCCTGCTGCAGAGGATTTCACAGATCCATGAAAGGATGTTGGAAGAATTACTYCATTTGCCCCTTTTCTTCATCACTGGGTTTTTTGATAATAATTCAACAAATGGAACACCTACCCTGGGCTCCTGGATGTTAAATCCCACACCTCTGTTCTCCTGCAAGGTTTAACCAAGTGAATTTCTGTCACTGACATTGATAATCAGGTGATGGGAGGCAGCAGGATAAAGGCAAAGGGACAAAATTTTACCCACAAGGATTAAAAAATTGGGACAATCTTAGCCAAGAACATTGAGAATATTGACATGAATCATAGAATCATGGAATATTCTGAGCTGGAAGGGATGCACGAGGATCATCAATGATCACCCTCCAACARTTCCACCCTGGGCTGAGAGCACTGTCCAAGAAMTYCTTGGGYTCTCTCAGGATTGGGRYTGTGACCATTCCTTGGGGAGCCTGTTCCAGGGCTTTTCTGGAAGTTTCTTCCCTTTTTTCTCCCTGTGCTCTCTAAGTATTTCTTTACATCTYGACAACTCCTCTCAGGAATCAAGTGAAGACCAAGTAGATAAAAATTCTGCTTCCCCTGAGAATTCTAAAAATCTTCAAAATCACTGAAATCTCTGTTAATTATTTGATACCACCCAACTGTGAATCAAACTCAAAGTGCTGTTAGGAATTTTATACTCGTATCTGGCTTGTTCTGGGGCAGAGCAAACTATCCCTAAAATAAGTTAAAAAATCCCCATTATCCCTTGGGGTTGCGTGTTTTTTCTTTCATCCTCCTTTTCCAGCCAAATAAATTAATTTGTGAAACAAAACCAAGWCAGCACAGACACCTTTCTGTCCTATAGCAGCCTGGAAATACACCCAGTGACAGGCTGGAATTTTTAATGATATCCAAAGCTGGGTAATGCCATAGATTACTTCAAAGAGGAGAGTTAACCAGGAATTAGACCTGGGGTAGCTGCTGTGAAGAAGAAAGTCTACAATGGACAACTGGGRAAATAATAACAAGATACT
This sequence comes from Mixornis gularis, assembly GCA_003546035.1. Lineage (NCBI taxonomy): Eukaryota > Metazoa > Chordata > Aves > Passeriformes > Timaliidae > Mixornis > Mixornis gularis. The sequence continues at coordinate 1,951,615 of QVAJ01000001.1, forward strand.
TCAATTAAGATGTGTGGGCTGAATTGAGCCATTTTGATGTTAATTCATTGTCACAAAAGAGTGGTTTCTGCTCCTTAAAGAWTCCCCATCAAAGGTATTGGCAAAAAGCAGATTTTAATGGAGTTCAGTGGCAAGGTTCACTCTATTAGTGACTACATCAAGGAACTGTAGATAGGAAAATGGGATTGGAGTCAATTTTGAGTGATTTACACAGTGACTGGAGGTGGAAAAGGGTCAGGGGGCAAAAGATATGGATACAAAAGAGTGCAAGAGGATTTAGCAGCACTTAATCATCCACCATTTAACATTAAAGAAGAGTGATGCATCATCACACTCAACTGACTTCA
>QVAJ01000001.1:1952401-1980295 GCA_003546035.1 Mixornis gularis
AGGGAGGAGGAAATTCAAGCTCATCTTTCCAAGAGATCTGGAGTAAAAGCTCTTGTTGAGCATTTAACAACATGGAGAGCTCTAATCCTGTAATTCGTGAAAAATATCTGATTCTGGTGTCAGAGGGTGAAAATGAACTTCCTGGTGTCCAAACTGGGCCCTTTCTGGAATCCTCATTTCTCCAATGAACTTTGTAAATGAGAAGGTGAAGGATTTCCTGGGATGCTGCACAACCTGCTCAGGCCAAGGGGKGACTTTTCACAGTTCTTGCAATATGGAGCCTGCTGGAAGTTTCTCACTGTGCATAAACTGAGTCATGAAAACCTTGAAAAAACTGTGGGGCCATTGGAATTTCCTTTCCAGTGCTGAGCATCCCCTGGGAATCCAACAGGAGTGCCATCACTGTAAATTGTCCTGGTGAATCATTCCATTTGCAGCGAGTATTGGTCTTTTGCTCCTTACAATTCTAAATCAGAACCCCTCAGCGACCTATTGGGGAAGGAAATCACCACAGACTCAAAGGACAACCCCACATCTCTCACCATCTTTATCTCACCCGGGCCAGATCTCAGATAAATACAAGATACAAAGGACTTCAGGAAGGCAGATGGAAGGTGTATCTGCAAGGAGATGCATTGGGCATGAAAGATATTGGGAAGGAATTGTTCCCTGKGAGGGTGGGSAGGCCCYGGCACAGGGTSCCCAGAGAAGCTGTGGCTGCCCCTGGATCYCTGGAAGTGTCCAAGGYCAGGCTGGACAGGGCTTGGAGCAACCTGGGRYAGTGGAAGKTGYCCCTGGGATGGGATTGGATGGGCTTTAAGGTCCCTTCCAACCGAAACATCTCTGTGATAAAAGATAAGAGGTAGATAAGCTGTTTACGTAGGGGACAGCTGGCTAAATCTSTCTAAACCATATCTAAAGATTTTCAGTTCTCTTGGGAATACAAATGTTAAATATTACTTCAGTGTAGTYGTTGTAGAGAYRGACACGACATATAGAGTGACACGGTAAAATTTTTAGAAGGCTCTCTTTGTTATGGCAGCACACTGTCTTTTATACACTTTTTACAAACTTTGTGGGCAACTTTAACTCGTTAATAGCTTWCTTSCCAMTTATTCTATTGGTTAGTAAAAGGTRTYCTACTTGTCCATCAAATCTCTCTATTCTTGTATTGTTTACATATTTTCTTTACTGATTCTCATGGTACAAATGCCTTGTCATWACAGGTGGATTTTTCACCCTCAGAATAGATTGTTGTGTTAAAGGAACTTCTCATTTTCAAAATAGCTTCCTTTGGGAACTTGCAAATTGCTTGTTAGCTGCACTTAAAAGAAATGGCAGGTCAGCTTTGGCCTCTTCCACACAGTGTTCCCATCTAAAACAGTGAAACAGAACGTCTCTTTCCTCTTCCAGCTGTGTACAGGGAGGTGGGGCTAATTCCTTGAATTTTTGTTTGTTTTTGTTGTTTTTATCAAGTTGATGAGTAATGATGCAGCCTTTCTGTTTCTCACAGACCTCCAGAGAGAGATGTGTGTATGTCACTAYTGGTTCATACTCCTTGTTTTTCTGTAATTGGGAATGAATTACAGTTTAATCCTTTCTTGTCAATGYGGCCAAAACCAATCGTGGAATCCTCACAGGAAAACTCTTTGGAAAACAATTTGCAATTAAACAGAAATGGAAACAAGGCAGGTGGTTAAAATGAGAAATAATAAAAATAAAGAGTAATGACCCTTAGAAGATGACACTGTGCAAGAAAAAATGCATTGTAATGRTGATATCTAACTTTGGGTAAATTTTTTGCATGTTTATTTAATTTTTAATAAAAGGAGCAGGCCTTCAGTCACCGTAAGGCTTCATTCACTTCAGTATCAGTTAATATACAAAAATTACTCAACATTGTATCTGGCACTAATTCAGTCAAGAAACTCCTCAGATAAAGGATATTTTCTGGCCATTTAGGAAAGGAACTTCATCGTTCTGACATCATTCAAGTTCATTTACAGGCAGCATTTTTTCCAGAGCCTGAGAAAGATCTGGTTTGAGATCTGGGTAAGTTTCTACTTTTACTGGCAAGTYTGCCCCTATTAGAACATAACTTGCCAAGCCATGTTTCCTTGAATTCAGGTGGAAAGTTTAGAACTTGATCTCCTGTCAGGCTATGGCTGGACAAGCCCAGTGAAGGTGAGGAATATTGAAAGGAACCCAGAAAGCTCCACACATTTGAACACAAGATGCAGAAATATTAAAGCAGGAATTCTGAGACATTTTTCACACTGAGGCAAATCTCCTTTTCCATTTGGATCTCAGTGATCCGGACTCAACTCTTGTTGATATTAAAACTGTAACAAACATGTTTGACAAGAGTTTCAAAGGTTTGGAGCTATGAGTTTGATGAGAAAACATCCACTGTGGGTTGAAGTGTGTCACTGGGATCATCTAGAAAAGTAGAACATGCTGGAACAGGAATCCCATGGGATTTCTGGGTGTGGGATTTCTGGGCACTCTTCAYCTGCAGCAGAAATGCACAGCCAGGGCCTGTGTGCACAAAGAAAGTGGGGAGGGGTGTAATTCCTGCAGAACCGAACCGATCCAGACCTTTGTCTGTAGGAATTTGTATCCCGTGAAAATAAGGCAGAATGCACAAAGTGCTTTGAACAGGGAATCAGTAGGAAAGAAGTTTCTGGGAAGTTGGTTTTTCTTGAGGTTTTGCCAGGGATTGAGAGAATCCTTCACTATCAGAAACTGAGATGGAAACAAGCAAAGAAATTTGTCCCAAAGAAAATGAAGACAACCTGGTGAATTCCAGCTTTTGACAGCAAATTTTTGAATCACTCTGCTGACACTTTCAGAATCCACTTGTCGATTAATTAACACAGCCCAGTGGCTGAATATTAAAATGCCTGATTTGATCTTTCTTAATCTCTTTGAGGCTCACCCACTTCATGATGAAAATATGTGGGTGCAAGCACAGCAAAACTTGTCCCACTGCAGTGATTTCGTGAGGACTGTGCAGGCACCAGTTTGGACAAATGGGTTTGTTCAGGTTTGGAAGGAAAACAATAGTTTCACAGTAAAAACATAAGTTAAAAAGCACTTTAAGTATCTCTCCAGTAAATGCTGAAGAGGAAAAACCAACTTTAGCCTAAATGGGATTTGGAAAATATCTCACTCACCAGTGAAAAGTTCTGCAGATCATAACTTTATTAACAATGAGATGAATATGTCATGTGTGGGCTAYTGAACTCACTCTGATAGATAAAGAAGCAGTAAGTAGTGACCTTTAAATGCTAATTGCTGATGTCTTAGAGCCTGTAAACTGCTTAAATGGAGTTCATGCACACAAATCTTAGAGCAACAAAGGACGTGCTCATTTGGAATATTAAAGGAACAATTTACTGTAACAGTTTGAGAAAGTACATTTGACATTAGAAGTGTAGCAAAATAATAAAACCACATTATTAGATGTATCCAAAGGTCAAATGTCTGAAGCCAAAGCCACCACCACGTGTAAAAAGCCAAGTTGTTTGAAAGGAGTGGAAGATGTTTAAAACACCCTCCTGTGGCTAAATGTAAGTTGTAGAGAAGGAATGGAAATGACACAGGCAAGAAATGTCAATAATGGATATTTAAGGTAGTCTTCCTGTTGGTTTTGCACAGACTGGTTTTTGGTAGTGAGGTGGCCACAGAGGTGGTTGCTGGACAGGAATGTCCCAGATATAACCTGCTTGTTTTCTCATGCACAGCTGAGTAGGGTTAATTCTTTATTTTAGTTATTTTAATTATTTTTGTCACCTGACTAAAGGCTGGTCACGCTCAAAGCAAAGGCTTCTTGAAGAACATGAGACCAGCGATGGCTGGAAGAACCTTAATGACCCAACCACTGAAAATTCCTTACTCCCAAGGCTGTCAGAGGAGGTTCAGGGATTCACCATTCCACTCTCTGGTGCACAGACCCAAAGAAGAGTCAGGGTGAAACTCTCCCACCCCAAACCATTCCAGGAWTCCATGATTCTTACCAGGATYCAGATCCTTGCACTACTGCAGTRCCTTAACTGGAAATATTTAAYRTCTCTCTTGATACAGTAAGTTGCATTATTYCAGAGTCTTTTCTTTTTCAGTTAAATTCTGAAATTGAAATACTTAAGCCTTGCTTTGAAATTATTTTTAATTKTGTTCTAGAAACGGTTGAGTGAGGTCTTGAATTCAAACATTTCTCTTTATTGTGTCTTCACTGATATATGTGAACAACAAATTTGGAACTTTGCATTAAAATCTCTTCTGTTTAGGTGAGAATATGAAATATTTAATTTTTTTTTCCAKTTATGTCCTGAAATTAAAATATTAATCTGCTTTTGAAGGTTTTGTTGGAAACTGCCTTTTTACAAAAGTTAATTAYGGTGACTCTTTTATTGCAAAGCACAGAGATTATTTTCTTCCCTATATCCATAATTATAAACATAATGAGCCTATGACAGTTTTCTTCTCCCTCAATTTATCAAGGACATTGAAAGCAAGAAGARAGGGCTTGAAATGCCCTCTGTAACTCACTCTGCAGTGAAAACCATGAAGTTCACCACTGTTGCTGACCCACGTCAGCCAATCCAGGGAAAGGCACTTCCCTGGTGCTCCAGGAGGGATATCAATCTTTCCAGGCACACAATAAACCTCTCYCAGTATCACCAGCAGGTTGGATTTGTTACTGCAATCCTTGCAGACATCCTTGAATTCGGCACTTTGCTGTTTTGGGTTGGTTTTTTTTTGTCTGCAGTGCATCCATTGGGTTTTGTAAATGAGGGTTGGAATTCCAGTTGTTCAGCACAGGACTGGGGAGCTGTTGTACCAGAAACCTGAGCACAAATCACATCCCCCTAATGCACACATTTCTCATAAAACGCATAAAGATCCATCAAACAAGCAGAAATTCCAGAACTCCTTGGAATTTCACTGCAATCTGGATATATAAAATACCTGGATATCACTAAAATAGAACAGTTTAAAGCAGAAGCATTGGACAGTCTATTCAGAAAATATAGAAAATTCTGTAAGAAGATGAAAAACTCTCTTTGAATTTCTTTAGGCAGATGGAAGATTTAAGATACAGGTCTCCTACACCCTGGGAAAATCCTATCCCTCTTACCCTGTAGGAATTAGCAGTGATGAATCCTTTTTCTGGAAGGTTTTCTGAGCACAGTCTCYCTTTCTCCTATTTATTTCTCCCTGAAATTCAGGGAATTTTGTATAAAATCACAGTGTGTGGGGAGGGAAGGAGCTGATGGATRGACTTATTTTGCTGCAAGAATTAAAGTAACTTAGCCCAGGGCCTAAGTGAGTGCTCCATACTTGCAGTGAAACCTCCTTGGGGGGCTAAAAGAAAGCTCAAGTTTTAACATATTTTTTTCCACTTTTTAGTAGTTTCTGATTGTTTTCCTCATCTTTCTCCTCCACGAAGATATTTGGAAGGAAAAACACCGAATTCATGTGTTTATGGACACTGTGTTTTCTGCCTCTTGCCAACAGTCCCACTCTACATAACRAGATTTATGCTGTTAGAAAGCCCCAAAATGCACTCAGCAGCTCTTCTGTGCCTGTTCTTTCAGCTCTCCTGGTATCAAGCACAACYATTTGTTTTCTTGAATTTTAACCCAATTGTAGAAATGCACCTCAGGGTTCAGCAAGAACACGATTATTTTTGTTCCTGTTTACAATGTCTCCAGTCACTTTTAGGTTGCAAAGCTGCAAACAAGGAAAACACAGTTGTTGAACCCGCTGTTAAAAACTTTTTTTTACAGTTTGGAACAAAACAGAGCCTAGCATTAAATAATATCTTGATGTTATGTTCACTTTTCAGCCTGGGCTCAGGGAGATGTGCTGCCAAAATATTTGTCTTGTTCCTTCTCAACGTGAATTCTAAGGGATATAATCCCTGGAGGTGTAACCCCATCCCTGAAAGTGTCCAGGACAAAGCTGAAAGGGCTTGAAGCAACCTGGGATAGTGGAAGGTGTCCCTGCTCATGGCAGAGGGTGGAACTGGATGGACTTTAAGGTTCCTTCCAACTCAAACCATTCTGGGATTCTGTGAACATCTTTATGCATTTCAAACTGTTTCACTGACACTTTGCTCTCTATTCTTATTCTAAAAGAACTTTAAGGAAACAGGAAATAAATTTATGTTYTCTCAAGTTGATCAAGTTCAAGTAAAGGTGTTGCTAGTTTGAAAAATACACAGGTATTAAAAAATTATATGTTTATAGYCCCCTCTTTATAAAGTTCTAAGGAATTCTAGTATTTGCATAGGATTGTTCTATTTTTTTATCTAAATAGCAATGCAACAGAAGGACTGAATAGACAATTGGGGKAAAATAATGAGGAAAATGGATGGAAATGGAGAGGAAGAGATTATAGTGATCAATAGATTGTTGTTACTTTTCTTTCATCCYTCCCAAAGTTATGCAGCCACGCTAAATTATTTACCCCGCATTAATGGGAAAAAATACAGAAATGTGCCACCCACGTGCCTCGTTTTCCTAATGCCAAACCCTAACAATTGCTGGAACAAAATACTCTGCTGTCAGTGAAGAACAATAGAGCAAAAGCAACAAATCAAAGTATTTTCTGAGCTTTATCCTCCAGGAGGAAAGAGAGGGCAGAGCTTTGCTGTGATCCAGTGGCACTTCTGTGGTTCTGCTTTTGATGTTCTGTGAGGTCTCTGCAGCATCTCCCCACCTTTTAAAGGCAAGCCAAACACTTACAATCCCTAATAACTGTTTTGATCATTGTCCACGCACTCGAGGGATCAGGAGAAAAGATCAGATGATTTCTTTTGCTCCTGAGAAAGGGGAGAGAAAGCCCCCCACTAATGAGATTGCTGGTGCCACTCCAGTACTGACTGCTGCCCATCAGCCAGCTCAGGGCACGCTGCTGGACTCCTCAGTGCAGGCAGCTCGCTGGGAAGGATTAAAATGTGCCTGGGAGGCTCYTCAGATTTGGGAAATTCAAAGCAGGATCTATACTTTTTGAAGAAGAGAGGAAGAGGGTGAGGGAGAAGTGTCACTCGCCAAGCCCAGCTGAGCTGAGCTGAGACAAAGCCTCAGTTTGGCACATCCACACAAGGAAACATCAGGCTCAGGCACTGATCCACCTTCTGCCCTGCACCAAAACTTATAATAAGCTTTTCTTTTCCTGAAGAAGAATCTGCAGGCAGGTGTAAACTCTGCATTTCAGACWCAAGAGATACTGCAATGTCATTAAGAGGAATATATGATTTTTTATTCCTTTTTTCTGGTTTTAGACAGAAACTATTTCTTTAATATTCAGGACATTAATCCAGATATAGTTTTCCCAAATAATTTCATCATTATTCATAACAATGGTGGCATAACTGCTACAATAACTGTTTTCTCAGCTGTGTCAGTTCACTATTATTACTTGAAGTTTTAAAGCTTTTCTTGATTAAATAGCATCCTTGAACAGATCCCAGTTTTCTCAAGTGTCAAAGCCCGTGATATCAACATCACTATGTCTTTGCTCACAGTTTGCTTTGCATTTGAAAGCAGATATTGCTGCAGAGACGTTTTTAGGGGCTCGTTTCACAACTGTCCATGAAAAACCATGAAGTAAATTGTGGTTCAGCAGTGACATTTAATAAAAGCCTGCAGTTTTACGTTCCTGAGTGCCACAAGCACGAGCAGTGCTGTGTTTTCTGTYGGCCAGAGCAGGGGAGGTGCTTTGGCCGGTGAGGAAAACAGGCACCATGCATGCCCTGGGTGCAGAACACAGCTCACAARCACAAAAAATGGAATAATTAATCCTAAAACGAGCACCAAGTAAGACTGAAAGGTCAGCTAAGCTGACGGGCATGTTTTGCAGCATTACAATTTCAGAAATGGTGTTGAACGTCTGCAGGGTACGTGGTGCTGGAAATGCCACCCATCTGCTCGTGCTCAGCCTCAGCTCTGGGTTTGGAGTTACACAGATCAGGATCAGCCACGCATGGAGAGGAACAGCAAAGATAATTTTGTAGGGGGGGGAAGCTGAAGGTTTAACTTCTCCCTGCTGCAGAGGTCTTAATCATTCATGCTGCTGCTAATAGTAAATTAAGTCTGTAAATGTCAGACCATTGTTGTGCATCTTTTCCACATCAGAACCAAGGAAAATCTTTTTTTACTGGCACTCAACCAATAGGAAAGGAGTTACCAAGAACAGTTCTGCCTGTTGCTGGTCTGGAAAAGAGGGAAAGCTGTGCCCTTGCCAGCCTCATTCYTCCAGGAGGAATGCTGCATTCCACCCTACTTAGATGTAATATAAATTAATACATAATTAAGTTCTATTTTGGTCACAACCAGTATCCAAAGCTGATTTGACCACAAAGTTTAAGCCACTGGCATTGGAGATGGAATTCTTCCAGGTTAGAAATCAGGTACATATACAAGACAAAAGAGAAAAATCTGAAAATAAATATTCTTAGTGCTTTCACCCATATCGATATAATACAATGGCTTTAAGCTGAAGGAGGGCACATTTAGATGGGATACTGGGAAGGAATTGTTTCCTGTGAGGGTGGGGAGGCCCTGGCACAGGGTGCCCAGAGAAGCTGTGGCTGCCCCTGGATCCCTGGCAGTGTCCAAGGCCAGGTTGGATGGGGCTTGGAGCAACCTGGGCTAGTGGAAGGTGTCCCTGCCCATGGCAGGAGGTGACACTTAAAGAGGGTTTAAGGTTCCTTCCAACACAAACCATTCCACGATTCCGTGATTTTACCAAYAACAAATTCCCTGGCAACAAAAAACCCCAGAGAATCAGCAGTTCTTATATAATGACTACAACTGTCACTTAAAACTGCTTACCCTATAAAATATTTACACCTTAAAATGAGATGTGAGACTAAACACAAGAACCAGGCAGAAGGAAACATTAATTTTAAATATGTGCTGTATATAATTGTAGATTAAAATATTACAGCAAGTCATTTTTTCTTGATGGGAGACACTGTTCTCCAAGCAGCCTCATAAGGAAATATGATGGTTTTGACAGAAYGCATTTTGCAAACACAGGTAGGAATTTTGATAAAAATAAACAGAATTCTAGTTTTATTCTTATCAAATAATGTTATGTTAAATTTTAATTTAAAAATTACAGCTGTGTTGGTATAATTCAGTTCCCGTTAAATAAGCAAAATCAATCCAAGAGATAAATATTTAGCTTTTACTAAAATAGAAAGTCATTTCTATTTCTATAGAATGTATTTTAGCTGCTTAAAACACATATTTATTTAGAGATTTTGTAGGTTTTCCTAGTTTTCCTTTGGACAGAAGCTATTGATGTATGAGTATTGCACCACTTATGTTCTGAATTCAATATGTTCAAATGTCAGAGTGCTAGGGCTGAAGCCAAAGATTTCATTCTTGAAACACTTAATGATGTCACAGTCCAGCTTTAGAAGTCCCACCATTACAAACTCTTCTTAGACCAAGCAAAATAGTAAAACATTAGTGAGAATTGTTCACCCCTTTTCTCTGATTCACATATTTTTTCCATGAATTGTTGAATGCTAATATTTTACTCATTCTTTGGGCCAGCAACAATTCTTTAGTRTGACACAGCTTATTTTGGGTTTTGATGCAGCTCAAATAAAAATCCTGTAGAATAATAATGTCATTTAATTGTGTTCATCACYTGAATGAGTCGGTGTTTAATAAACCTAATCAGCTCCCCCTTCCTTCCTGCAATCAGGTGTGGCAGYGTGGGTTTCCTCCCACCACAGAGAGCTGGATCCCAATTAATCACACCTCTCCAGCTTCTCCTCACTCCWTTTAAAACCTGTGCTGATGCTGCCTCTGCTGTGTCCTGGGATTTATTGCCACAAATAAACTGCAGCTCGTTCCCTTTGTACTGGGACCTGTTTCCACGTTCACACATACTGTGATCCTGTAATTCCACTGCAGCAGCAGCTCATAATGRCATTTTGTCCCTGCCATTTGCCAAAGGAATGGTTTCAGTTCTCAGCACYTGTGTAAAAACACATTCTTTAATTACCACCACGACACAGCCATGGAGTTCCATCACTAAAATTTCTATAGATATTTATCTATAAGCTGTAACATCATTAATTGAATTTCATAAAACCTTATTGCATATAACTTCATCCTCCTGGGAAGCAGCAAATGTCACATCAACACACCCACAGCAAGGTGGGGTAAAAGGGAGTTRCTCCCAGTTAACCATGTAAGAAGGATGGATTTTGTCTGAGGTGAAGAATGCTTCAGGGAGGGCTAAAGCTGAAATGATTTTAAAGTGTAAATTAGTAAAATCATTACTCTGCCTTCTCAGAAGAAATTGATATTAATACTGTAGCACTGTGACTTATCTGACCAYGTTTCAGAAGCAGCAGCTGTGTCCAGAAGGGACTTTTGTTAGTTTGTATATATATATWTTTTTTTTGTTGRGTTTTAGGATAGACATAAGCTTACAAGCTGTTCAGGGTCTGTATACCATGTTTAGAAGGCATAATCTCCTTTTTACTTATTGGCTCTCTTTCYTTGGGATATCTCATTTCCTCTCTGGGATACAAAAGTAAACATGCATTCATGRTATAGACAAGCTGCAGATGTCCCTATGTGTACCAGAGAAGCATCCTGACTTTATAATTTCTATGYTTTATAATTTCTATATCCTTTGAAAAAAAGGTTTATGTGCCCGTGGTCATATAAACAATTCCTGACTTTTAACAGGAGATTGAGGGACTGGCAAACTGCCACATGTAGCAGTTCTTTGAAATAAAGATGCTCTTTTCACAATTTCAATGAAAACAGGATGCACAATAACAGCAACAGCAATAACATTTAAATATCATTTAAAAAGCTAATCCTTGAYAAGAAAAAGGAAATAAAGGAAAATTAATAGCAGGATTATCAACAGACTGAATCATGACCCATTGTTGTGCAGACACCTGACTTTTACACGGCTATTCCAGGAAAATCACAAGTTTTATTTCCAAGCTGGCTTGTCTTGCACATCATCTTCATTTTGTAAGCAGCAGTGAAAAGTTTCAAAGAAATACTGCTCTACTTATGAGCACTTAATARTATAGCCTCAACATTTAATATTATTTACAGAAAATCACTCTCCTGGCCAAATTCAGCCAGGCATGGTTTTATAGATGGTTTCAGAGCACTAAGTAGAAAAGAGAAGGTAAAAGGCAAAGTAAATTGTAATTATGTCRTGACATATGGCCCTTGTATTAGGAGGAAGGGGGGTTTTTACTATATATTTTTAATTTAAAATTAGCTACCCTTTGTAATACAGCAGCAACAATGTCCTGAAGAAAATCTGTGACCCTAAAATTCGGGTGGGTCACTGCTGCCTGGGMCATCCATTAATAATTACCTTGATCAGACAGGGATGATTAATGGATTTCAGGTGTTCCAACAGGACAACGTGAAAACATTTGAGGCTTGGCTGAACCTCAGAAGGAGAGGAGGGGTTGCTCTGAAACTCAATTATACAAGGTTAAAGTTCCAGTGAAGAATATTCCTGTAAAACTTGGGGCAGGCTTCCATCTCCTCAGCAGCCACGCAGAGGGGCTAGGTTTTGTCTGTTAAACTGTTCCATTTCTGAAAAAAAGAGATTTCCTGGGAATTTGGCAGCAATCTGGGCAGTGTCCTGTGCAGCTCAGCAGGCAAAGTAACTGCTTCCCAGCAGGAGAGGTAGAACAGAGAAGAAATGTCACTGCCAGTGGTCCTTGGACAACATGAGCTGTCCAGAAGAGGAAAAAAAGAGAGAAGAAACAAAAGTCACATTTTTATTTCTGTSCCCAGTTTAGCATAACAAAAGGTAAATGTGGAGTGACTCTGTGGACTTTGGGGAAATGGTAAATGGTAAATGGTGTAAACTGCAGGCACCTCTCCCATGCAGGGACTCTCCAGACACACAGGTTTTCAACATGAGGGTTATGGTGGTAGAAAACATTGTTCCATGTTATTTCCCCTTGGCATCTACTTGAGGTCAGCCTGATATTCCCCAGCTTGAAGAGAATTTCCTCCCACATTTTCACCATGAAGAACAACAGCATCTGGAGTTACTCTCCCAAGGTTGAACACCCAGATATTCCATGAAATGCACATAGGAACACATTTTAYCTTTCTGAGGGTTGACAGCTTCTTCCCATGAGATTTTTCTCCTCAGAAAAGAGCAGAGACTGCCCTTCTGTGTCCTTGGAAATCTCCCCCTGGGGATTTTTCCTTCAGCCTTCCCAGCCTCTATGAAGCTCTCCTCATGCTAGGGGTGTGCTGAAGCTCCCCTGTGCTGCACACAGACACTTCTGCCCAGCCTTTTCCCAAAAAATCTGTTTTCTTCTGGGATTGAAGGCAAGCACAGAGCCCAGCTCTGCTTTCCCTTGGCAGCTCAATGCCAGGTGCCTCAGCAGGGTTCAGTCCAGGCCTGGGATGGTGCAAGCTCAGTACCCTGATTCCACCTTGTGTTTATATATTGGGATCTGTAATACTTCCAAGGAAATGTCCAGAATATAAGAAATGCCTGAAATTTGGGCTGTAATACAAGAGCAAAGTAATTATTTCAATTTCCTGTTACAGATTTCTCTTAAAACCCGCCTGGCTGAAAAAGAGAAACATTTACATGAACAGTTTTCTGTTTGTGCATATTGTGTATGAACAAGTCCTTTAAAACAAAGATCAAGGATTTTTTTTTTTTTTTTCTTATATTGGTAAGGTTTCTTTTTCTCACACCCCAACAGTTTTCTCTTTTATTTTCCCAACAAAACATTTGTGCTGATTGAGTTTCTTGAGTTGCATCTCTAAGTGGCCCTCATGAGGTTCATCAAGTGCTATCATCTTTTACAAAAAAAATTAATGGGTGTTGCCTTTTTTTTTTCAGAAAATGGGGTTTTTTTAATATAATTCCTGAAATTGTTGAATATAATAATATTATATTATTATATTAAAAATATAAAATATTTTAAATATAATAATTATTATATTTTTGAGTATAATTTAAGGAAATATTCCAGCAACACCATTTTTCAAAGAATTCAGTCTGATTCTTATTTTCAACACAGAAAGGCATCTCGCCATATAACATTGCCTTGACATTTGCAGTTTAAGGAACGTTAGACTGAAAAAAAAAAGATCAATAACAATAGTATTCGATAAAATGAGTGATATTTCTGGGACAAAAAATTATAACATTCAGATTTATTTTTAAAAGTGTATTGAGTTAGTGGTTTTCCTCACCCCACTGTAAACCTGATACTCATGATAATAAAAAGTGGGGCTTCATAACCAGGGTTCAGGGGGGTCAGTCACATGATAATATTAGGGCATATAATTTTGTGGGATGACAAAGTCTTTTTTTCTGTAGAAGACTGAAAATTTTTTGTGTGTCTTCCACATAATATTAATTTTCTCCTCCTCTTGTTGGAAGTTTTCTGATGGGATCCAGCACAGCCTGAAAATGTGGCTTTATTTTGTGCTTTTTTGCTTTGAGCTTGGTACATCTTGGAATTCTAGTGCCAGTTACACAGGCTTTTATGGGTTCTTGGAAGTAGAAAAGGAAAATTGGCAAAGTTAATAAGTGTGAGGTCGGTACAATAGTGAGAAGACAAATAACAATCCAGTGCAAATATAAGTCAAAGTTCTAAGATTGTGCTACTGTTGGGAGATAATATTTATGAAACTATAAAGTTAAAGGCACCAGAAAAGGGCTTCATTCCTCATATAAGAGGTTCAGATGCCCAAGAAAAATTGGGCATGATCTATCCTAAGTAATAGCATCTTGGAAAAATAACTAGTTTCAAAGTAAATGCAAAACAAAATGAACAAAAATGTGGGGGGAAAAAAATAAAGAAACAACATCAGTGGTATGAGCGGGGTTAAGATTTCTCTCTGCTTCCTTATCGATTTTCAGGCTTGTTTTATAAGTACATGAAACATGGGGCTGCAGAAAAATCCATCCCAAGAAAAACAAATGTCAAGTTTTTGTTGGGTGTGACACAGGCAGCAGGATGGAATGTTAACTTTTGCCCTGGTCACCAATCAGCAGATAATGAGATTTCTAGTTCGAGTATATCTAATATTTTTCTTTATTTTTGTATGGGAACGCATTTGCTTTTCAGTGTCTAACATTTACCTAATGCATTGTGTCTCACAAGAAAATAAATTGTCTGGTTTTCCTAGCATTGAGTGTTTCACAACATCGTGTAGCAGAGGATTCTCAGGAACGCAGAGGTCATCTGGAAATACTCCCCTGGCTGTGGTTAGTTACAAATATATGGGCTGAAGTGGAGGAAAATCCTCCTTTTTTGATCACAAGACTCACTTCTTATGTCAAATAGCAAAATTGATGTTGATCATAAAGATTAAGTAAGGAGGACTTCCACTGCCAAGTCTCAGGGTTAAATCTTTCCTGGAGATGTGAATTGCTTACGGAGTCAGTGGGAAATCATAAATACCATTATTATGGTTTATGGAAGACTTGAGACTGTTCCCTACACACCTAAAGCAGAATATGGAGTGACATTGAGAAGATTGCTGTGAACTTATTTTATGCAAATGGTTGTGAGCGGAGAGGATTTGAAGTTATTCCAAACTGGAAAATATAAGATTTCTCCTGTGACTCTTGGGGATGTTCTGTGCAGGGCTGAGATTTGGACTCAATGATCCTTGTGGGTCCCTCCTAACTCAGCAGATTCTTTGATTTCTGTATTGTTACTCCCTCAGAGATTTTTCTTCTTTCATCACTGGGAACAAGCCAGAAACTGTTGGACAATAAACAGCTSAAGTGAAATATCTGTGTGGTTCCTCAAGAGCCTGGCTGAAATTATGAAATTATCCAGTGTGTAACTAAATGTGAATTTTCCCATAAACACTTGAGTTTCCTGAGTTTATTGTCAGGAAAGTGACAGCCTCATCTATTATTTAGACCTCCACAGGCACTATCAGTGCACAAAACTCTCACATCCCCCACTGCTGGCTCATTCTAGGTTAACTAAATTGATATTAATGATTTTTAGTATGAACAAAGAAGTTGTTGAACAGCAGGAGAGAGAAGTTTATTTAGAGAAACCCACAGAGAAGTGGAGGGGTGAGAAACTTCAAGAGAAACTTGAGATTGAACCCAGGGTCAGCACGGACCTGCTCAAATTCTATAACCAAGGTGACACCAAGCCCTGTGCTGGTGAAAAGGGAGGGAAAAAAAGCCTCTTTTGTCATATTCTGTTGATAAACTTCAGAAAATATTGTGCATATTTAATGTGAGAATACAGAAAAATTAAGTATTTCTGTAACCAGTTTGGTGCCTCTATTTTTGAAGGAACTTTCCCAGAGATGCTCTGAAGAATAAAGATTTTGATCTGTAATGAAATTGATAAAAYAGCTACTTATTTCCATTTCTGTTTCCAAAATGATCAAATTAACAATTTGCAAACAAACATCGGTTTCGGATTTGTGTCATCAGTGCCAATGTTGAATGGAGCAACCTCTGTATTTGTTCTAAATCCAGATTTTTACCAAAAACAGCAAACTCACAGGACCTGTAAAGCATATATCACATTTGTATAAGTATAAAGCATAGAATCATGGAATAACCGAAGTTGAAAGGGATCYTCAAGGATCAACTCAACCCCTGGTCCTGCACAGACACCCCAACAATCCCACCCTGTGCCTGAGAGTGTTGTCCAAGGAATTCATGGAGATTTTTAACTCCTTGATTTTACCAGGCCTATTGACATTCCCTGCTGAAAAATCCAGGTAAGACATAACCAAAAGCTGGTTTCGTGAAAAATAACCCACCAAAACAAACAAAAAAAAGCCTTTAAATATTAAATAGTTTTTACTTGAAGTTTTGGAAGGGAATTCCCTACAGGATGAAGAGCTTGTGTCCTTGAGCTCTTTTTAACTCTTTCATTCACCTTCTACAGCCTTTCTCTACACTCTGCTTTTTATTGTTTCGTCATTTACATGGATTCATGTTCTATGATGATTCCTGTACATTTGGGGTTTTTTGAGCTATATTTAGATCTCATAGAACTCCTCTTTCTGCTGGAAAAATCACAGGAACATAAAAATTAGATAGCCTGAAGCCTCCACAGATTTCTCGCGTTTAATTTTTCCAAGTTGCTATAGTAACTTATAACCAAAAAAAAAAAAAAAATCAAAAAAAAAAATCATCATGTTGTGGAAAAAAATACCCTAGGTAAGATAAGAAAACTTGATAGAAAACAAAATTAAATTCCAAGATAGGAGATTGAAACACATTAAAATAAAATGGATACCACCATATTTCAGCCCTCCGTAAAAGAGAGCATATAAAAATCTAAAGATGGCAATCATTCTTTAATCTGCAGCAATATAAGTAAAGAGCAAGAACTTAGTTTTAAATTTTCTTTGTCTGTCCCAAGGGGTTGCTGGGTGACATTTATCTTCCTGCTCATTCTGACTTCTTCATACGAACTCATGGAATTATAGAGGAATTCAGCTGTGGAAGTGGAAAGGGATTAAAAAAAAACCCAAACAAATCACACTCAAATCCACCCCTAAGAGAAGCTGTGGCTGCCCCTGGATCCCTGGAAGGGACCAAGGACAGGTTGGACAGGGCTTGGAGCAACCTGAGATAGTGGAAGGTGTCCCTGCCCATGGMAGGGGGTGGGATTGGATGATCTTTAAGGTTCACTTTCAGGCCAACCCAGTCTGGGATTCCATGACAGTCAACAGAAAAACTTTTAACATATGGGACCTCCCAAAATTCAGGATAATTTCATAGTGATCAAGTGTGCCTTAATCTCTGCCCAGATTATCTGTGTCCTTAAAAGGAACATGTTCCCAGCTCTTGGAAGGCTGATGATAATCCGCTTAGAGCAGAGGAATTAGCATCTCTTTATTCATACAAAACCACAAAAACTCCATTTGCGCTTCCACCTCCTTGTAATAGAATCCCTTGCAATAAATGATACGCAGAGAATATTCCATTTCTCTGAAGATGAGGTTCAGTTAGTAGAAATCCACAGTCTACAAAGGGAGTGCACATCAAATATTCTCTGCATCCATTAATAGCTGATTAAACAGTGACACTGAAATACTGAATCAAATTGTTTCCCCTATAAAAACTTTGAAGAGGCTCCTTGAAGAGTCTATTCCTCTATGGAAATCTGTGTGAAACATTCACAGACACGAAATGAAGGGATAAATGGAGGCTCAGAGGTGCCCTGTGGGTGACCTTTTGGTGGACTGAAAACTGYCTGTTCCTTGTCATTTTATAGGCCCCTGTTACCAAGTCTCTCAGCCCGTCTTCAAATATAATAGTCCTTTTTAGTTTACCTTTTTAGTTTACTCTGATAAAATAGTAAAAAATGTTATTGCTCATTTCATGGTCTTAATCATGTTTAMGGTGCACTGACTTATTAAGGTGAGGCTTGTAAAGATGAAAGAATGACCTGGGGTCTGTTTTGAGGCCCTCAGTACGAGACAGACCTKGAGGGGCTGGAGCMTGTCCAGGGGAGGGAACGGAGCTGGGGAAGGGGCTGGAGCACCAGGAGAGGCTGAGGGAGCTGGGAAAGGGGCTCAGCCTGGAGAAAAGGAGGCTCAGGGGGGACCTTGTGGCTCTGCACAACTCCCTGACAGGAGGGGACAGCCAGGGGGGTCGGGCTCTGCTCCCAGGGAACAGGGACAGGAGGAGAGGGAACGGCCTCAGGCTGGGCCAGGGGAGGCTCAGGTTGGATATTAGCACTAATTTCTTCACTGAAAAAGAGATCAGACACTGGCACAGCTGCCCAGTGGAGTTGGAGTCCTCCTCCCTGGAGGGATTTAAAGCCATGCCAATGTGGCAGTTGGGGACATGGGTCAGTGGTGGCCTTGGCAGTCACGGGGGATGGTTGGACCATCAGCCCAACCTCAGAGGGCTTTTCCAACTTGAACAATTCTAGGATCCTGTTTTGGAGCAGTGAGGAAATATTAACTTAGAAAAAGACTGRGAAGAATATTTTGAGGGAGATAACTGAGCCATGCTGACATGGCTTTGGCTGGGGGAAAGGATCCTGTGCTGTTTAAGATGAAAGCTGAAGAAARCAGACATTTTCTGAGGAGAAATTGAACTTGGAGATGAGGGAGAGTAGTTGCACATTAAACTCACTAATCAGAGACCAGCCAGGAGAAATTAKCATGACACAGAAAATCAGATTCTAACACTAAATTAATGTTGATTAAAAAGTGAGAAACTGATTGCAATGGAAATAGAAGCCCCTTCTTCATCCATGGGGCATAAGCAGTGCAAAAATTAATTATTAAAAAATAGTTCAGCTACTGAAGTATTTAATATTCCATAAATGAGCTCCTGGCTCCGAGTGAGAGTGGCTTCCTTTATCAGTTCAGGGCATGCTTTGCTTGTGGAATCACTAAGAACAATATTGATGGCACTGAGGAATGTGCAACTGGGCTCTTTTCGCAATGCTGAGCCTATTTACTCCTGACAAACTGGAGCACAGGGCTCCAGGATAAATGCAAACTATCAAACACTGGATTTTTACTCCCAGTAGGGGAAATGTGGACAGTCTATTTAAATAGTGCAGCTACTACACCACAGCTAATTTATTAATCATAATTGAGGTGCAATATGCTGCATTATTTAAGGCTTTCCTGCAGTTCCACTTGCACAGTTATTTCAGGGAGATTCATAACTGTTGGCATGTGGAGCAGTCATTATTTTAATTAGGAGGGAAAATACCGATGGCTCAGTTCATCCTCCAACAAATCAATATTTAATTAACAATATGTCACCATCCAAATGTCTGGAATTAAATTCTGTGTGGGTAAGATGACAATACTGTTCTTTACCCACATCGCCCACACTGAAATACTTGGACACATAAGTGAAAATGTACAAAAAGGCTGTCAAAAAGCATTCAGGCAGCCTGGGTCTCTTTCAACCTGGCCTCAGTGTAATAATATATTTGGATTTCTTTTTAATCTAGATTTCTCCCTTAACTCCTTCTGAGCTGTATGATACACCAAAAGTCCTCCAAAATATTGGTATGCAAAGAGCTCTGGCYGTGAGAGTCAAGCACATCCAGTACCTGGGCTCTGTGAAACTTGGAGGAGGGGTAAACTTCTTTTCCACCCCTGTTCTCCTACTGGTGTCTTTCCAACAGCTGGTACCTAAATGTGTCACAGGGCGAAGCTGGGCATGTCCCAATTTCAGGAACACTGAAATGAAGTTCACGGCACGGCMGTTAGGAAAAACTCCCCTTTAATTCAAATCTGACTCCACTTTTTATACATAYGTACAGAGGTCAAGAGATTGGCTACACAGGTCGCCACCTCTTCAACCTGGATGGTGGRCATCACCATCAATCATTTCTTCTCTCACAGGAGAAGTATGTAAACATTTTAAGAATAGATATTGTTTTTATGAARCTGCGTGAGAAAGTTCTACAGAAAGACAAAAAGACAGAAAGTCCAGGGCAACATCAATGTAACCATATTATTATGTGTATGGATATTTAGTGCAGAGGACAGCAGTATTCCTAAGRGAACTTTGGAAAATCTTCTGCAAGTGCCTCATCTCTATTGAAATTGTTTGCTAAAGTTTTACTGGACAAAATACAGAGTTAAAAATTGAAGTGGGGCAATATTTGGCTCTCGAATAGTCCTTAGTAAGTTGAATAATTCAACAATATTCCTCTGGTTTTCTTCAATTTTGTGTTTGTGGTAATGAAGGATAATGTTTAGGAATAYTTCTTTTTTAGGAATGTGGTTCTGCAATGTATGACAGGCAAAAGGATATGGGAGGTGAGAGAGAAAACAGGATTGAAGAAATCACACAGCTGTTCAAAACAATATTCTCAACATAGAAAATACCTTAATATTTTTATGTTAMGAATGTCCAGAATATTACTGAATATTATTAAATATTAGAAATACTATTTTTACAGAAGTACACTCACTGGGCACAAATTACAAGCAGTATTTTCTTGAGCATAAATTCAGGGTAAATTAATTTTGTAATTAAAGGTAAATTGGGCTTTTTTTTTCAAAGCTAATAGCTACTCATATTAATTTAGAAATCATGGATTTGTTGCTCATTTATCGTTTYTTATATTTAGTTACCTTAGAAGAGAATACGGTGCATTCAGAGTCTTTCCTAATCTTGATTGAATTGTCACAGCTTGGTTTTAACCCTTTTGAAATATTGAACCTGTAAGCCCTGGAGACTTTTAACTTTGCAGGTGGTAGCAAGTTAAGCCTCCTCTGATGCCTGAGCTTTTCCATGGTACATGACCAGCAGGCAGGATATAATCGCTGTAATTCCTTCAAAGACGGAGGAGAAGATCAAACAGGGCCTTTTTTCCTGCACTAACTCGGCAAATCCCAGGTGTGAATGTTGGAGCTTTCCCAAGGCCATGGCCATGTGCACACCAGGGTCAAACCAGTGCCAAGGCACAGCTCTGGAGCAGGGATTAACCTCGGCAAAAACAGGGAAGGGGCAACTTTATTGCCACAGAGCTTTTCTCTCCTTATTACAAGGAAATGAGGTTTATTCTTTAGGAAGATATATTAATATCTGTAGGAAAATATTGTACCAGTAGTTGTCCTGAGAAATAAAACCATTTAGGGCTTGTTATTGCATAGAACTGCTCTGCCTATGGGTCCAGTTCTGAAGTCTAAATCCGTTCTTCAGCAGAGCTCTAAAATTGTAGGATTTTCCAGTCTGAACTGAGGTGGGAAAAGACCTCCAAGATCACCAAGTCCAACCTTGAATGAACACAACCACACCCACTGCAGAATGTCCATGTCACAATAATCTCTTATTATCCTACAATCTCTTTGTAGGATGGACATAGAGAAACCCATTCCACAGACAATTTTTCTAGACACAGACAATTTTACTCAGCTTTGCAAATTGCCTTGTTCAAAGTTTTTAAGATGTCTAAATCAGTTGAAATTATTTTTTTCTCAGCTTTCTTCACTTGTGACTCCATAAGTCATGCTCAGATTGAGGTTTCATGTGCAAATAAAACCCCACACCCCTGTGGCAACCTCTGTSTTCATGTGGAAACCATGCCCATGGCCACCATGCCCACCATGACCTGTCTGTTTWCAGAGAATTTCTACATTTTGATGAATTTCCAACTCTTCTTTTGACCCTAGAATACAGAAACTGGAAAATCATCCATTGCTCTGGTAACCTTCAGTTTGTCTATCCCGGAATCTGGATGTGAAACTTCTCATGCAGGAGTCATTTGTGCCTTTCTGCTTGACAGCTTCTGTTCCTGGTTCTTTTTCCTTCAGCTTTTAGCATGGTATTCAGGACTGTAGTCAGAAAACCTGGAAAAAAATGCAGGAATCAGAGAAACACATTTCAATSCATCATATGAGAGAAGTAGCCTGTCAGAAGTTATTTTATCCTTTTATTCACAACACACTGCTTGCAAAAGAGAGAAGAGACTTTMGATTTCATTTGAGACACAAACCAGGATCAGGATCAGGTTCCAAACATGCYAATTGTTGTCCCACAGGCTGACTGGAAACTCCATCTGATTACGGTTCCATTTTGCTCTACTAATTCATATACATAAAAGTCACTTATTTATCTTTTTGCCTTGGCAACTAAAAGAGTGAAGCAACAAAATCAGGTCTTACATCATGTGGGAAAGAACCAGAAATAGAAAAATAGGCTCCAGAACCTGATCAGTTYATCTTTCAGGAGAGAAAAATATGATCAAAATCAGGAATTGCTCTCTATATTCCTGATGTGAAAAATCAACCGCATATCACAGTTTTCTTTTCTGTTCTCAAGGTGGAAGTTGTTACCACACCTTGCTGGGTGAAACTCAAGATATAAAGTAAAAAATGCACTGTAATTTAAGGATTTTAAAAATACTGTGCATTACTTAGACAAAGATATGCTTTGTATTCCTACTGTTGTCCCACATTCTTCACAAGACACCCCAAATTACCATTGACCTCAGTTAACACATGAGGTATGTAAGATACCTGGATGTGACCATGGCATATCTCAAATCACAAAAATAAAGGTCCTCTTTTGATATCTGCCTCCCTAAACCCAAACAGAACAAAGCAAACACTGTCTGCAAATAATTTACATTTCTTTGGGTAACATATGCCTTAATGTCATTGGAAACTGTACAGTGAGGAAAAAATTAAGTGGGAATCTTGATAGATTTGTGGTRTCTCCCTGAGGTGAATTCCATCCTGCTTGGCCTACTGAAGATGCTGATTCTGCTGCCTCCTGAAATGCAACTTCTGCCTGACCCCAGAGMCAGGACTGAGACAAAGATCTGACTAGCCCCTGCTATGAGTGGATAGGAGGAACAATTAACCTTTTTTTATATTTTTCCAACTATCTTTTTTTTCTGAGCTAAGGATACACTATGAAGGTTCCTCTAAAGACCTAATGAATGACATGCCTTGGCCATGTCTGGAACCAAAGCAGAAATGCTGACCTAGAAAGGGAGCCCTTCCTTGGGCAGGAAGGTTTTGTTATTAATTCCCTTGCAGCTGTGCTGAGCTAGTGATGAAAATCCGCCTTGCTACAGTTAAATATGAGGGACAGCTGAACAGAAGTGATATCACTTCCAATTCCCTGTTTATTTATGCACATGCAGTGTGCGACGGTGGTGGATCTCCATCASCACACAGGAATTTCCTACAGATTCCTCCCTCAGCAGTGGAGCTGAACTCCTGTGAAATCCTGGTGCCTGAGGCCGGAGCCAGGCTTTTCTCCATGCAGGATTTTGATCAGTGAACCTGTGATGTTCACTCTCTAGCCTTTAGAAAAAAAGGAACTGTGCTGTTACCACTTAGACAAATTCTATTGCAAGTGGAATGATTAAAGCCTGTGCTTTTGGGAGTGTGGGACAGGTCTTTATTCTTCCTGCACCAATTACTCTGTGATTTGTCCAGCTATTGTTCCAGTTGTCTATGGAATAGGACTCCACTCTTTATGGATTGGATTACAGGGAATGCTTGTGTTTGTGAGCTCTTAATTAAAAAGACAGCTCAGTCTAATTTACACATAAGTCTAAGCTATAAAACTCTAGATTTCAACTCTTTCTTTCCCTTTAAAGAAATAAAAGCATTAATTAGGATTCAAGCTTTGGACTGCTCACTTAAATAGAGAAGGGCCAACTGTGAAATTCAAGTCTGACTTCATCCCACAGAAACCTTTCCCTGGCAGACATGATTTTGTTTTGGATGAAACACTACAGATCTTGTAGAAATAAACCCCACCTCCCCCTATTATTTAGATACTGTATTAGCAAGAAATCGAGTCTTAATCATGGAATCACACAAGGTTTCCTCCTCATGGAATAAGCCCCACTTCATCATTCATGATTTCAAGGGGTGTGGTTATACCCTTCACATACTGGGAATTAAATAATACAGTCATGGTGAAAATATTCTTTGTCTACACAGATAATTGCATTAGATGGCTCAGATAAGAYCTGTTATCAGATAATTAATAACCAGAGCTTAGGTGAATAACAAATATTCAATTTATGTGGAAAATAACCATCTGAGAATGCTGAAGAGCAAGACGATGCTGAACTGAATGCAAAAGGGTAAAAAACATGAGGATTAAATAAGATGCATGTGGAAAAATATTTGGATATTTGGGTTTTCAGCTTTGAAGTTTTTATGACTTTTTTTAATATATTTCTTATATACCTATCTCACAGCTCATCAATATATAACAGTATTCCATTAATGTTCCATATATTCAATACCATCCCTGAAATACGTGTATAAAATCACTGAAAATTCTAAACATGATTTCTGTATTAAATCAGACAGCTTTTCTTCTTATCCTGCTGTTTCTTTTTGCTCCAAGGRTATTTCTTGACTGCTGTTGATCAATCCAGATTTATTTGAGCGAATGTCTTGCATTATTTAATACACTCTGTATTGCTCTGCTCTGTCAGCTGGTATTGAACAACAGCTTTTAAAACTTTTTTCTCCTTGTTATTTTTGGTATTTGTAGAAACTTTACAAAACAAATGTGAAGTTCTGTATACCTGTTTCATGTCAGAAAATTATTCCAGGCTGYTGCAGGCAGCCTTTCTTCTTTTGAGAAATGGAAAGCTCTACAAGCTTTAAGAAAAAAAAAATATCCTAAGGCAAATAAAAATAGAATCTTTTCAAAAAGGAGTTCGGAATATGACTGAATTAATTTTTGAATTTTTTTTTAGCTATTAACCTTACTGCCACTTCCTATCTTCCTCCCCCATATATACATGATAAAACTACATTTCCAACATGATCAGGAGAGTCCCCACCAATTAATTTTCTRTTAGGAAATACAGCCATATAATTTCTCCACTTCCATAATGATTTCAAGAGTTAACACTCTGATCTCCACAGCCAACATGCTTGGCATGAAAAAGAAAGTGGCAACGGTCAAAACCACTGAAAAGTGAGGTAAATGAGAAAACAAACTGGCCTGCCTCTTAATTTGACGTGGTTTATCCACAGCTGATCACAGAATCATGGAATGGTTTGGGTTGGAAGGAACATTAAAGCCCATCCAGTGCCACCCCCTGCCATGGGCAGGGACACCTTCCACTGTCCCAGGATGCTACAAGCCCTGTCCAACCTGGCCTTGGACAATTCCAGGGATCCAGGGACAGCCACAGCTTCTCTGGGCTGGGCTGAAAAACCTTAAAAGTATTGAGTTTGCTACGGAAAAAGTCCAAAGAGATTTCAAATGTTTTCAGTCAAAGCCAAGATTACCAATTTTGAAATAAAATATACTGAAAGCGTAGATTATTCAACATCCATTGAATCTGGGCTTCATTGAAAAGAAAAGTGGCASCTGAAAAGGTCAATACATGGATGCCTGGGATTTTCATGAGCAATTTTATGTTTATTATTGAAAGACCAAGACTTTTCCAAGTATGCCTCTGAAGTATCATATCCAGGATTTACTGGGATCAGTAGTTGTATCCTGCCTTAAAAAGATAAAACTTGCAAAAAACCAAACAGAGAAAAATTAGTTAAATAAAAAGGATTCAAGCTTTTGACATTTCTCAGTTTCTTTCTTTACTCCAAACAGAAGTTGAATAATTATTTTCAGATTCCCATGGTTCTTTATAACAGAATTCGCACATATTGTATGTATAATTATTCTGTATTGTACTATAGATATGAAAATAGTATTTAATATATTATAATATTATATACTTAACTTTTATGCATTAATTTTTCCATTATACAGTAGAGAGTGCTGGGGAGATATTTTGGAGTTATTCATGGCATTCCCAACATGGTTGCAGACATGGAGCTGAATTCAGTCTTATGGTTTTAATTTGGGTGAAAATAGAAAAAGTTTGTAGATATATGTAAGATTAAAAAAAGTTGTAAGTTTAACATATTCTACTTCTTAGTGGGGTTGAGTTTGTTTTATGTATTATAAAACTTCCCATTTTTTATGCTATTTGTTACTTCTAATATTAAGTACTCATCAAAGAATCACAGAATCATCAGTGCCCAAACAATATTATGTCTGTCTAGAAAATTAAATCAGRAATTTTATTTGAATTTTCACTGACTTTTCTATTTTGAAACTTTATTCTATATCTATATCCATATCTATATCTATATAATGTACATAAATCTACAATTACTGAAATATAACAGCCCTATATACCAGGCTAGGATATGTTTCACATGCAATTATGAAAAATTAATGCATTAGTTCATTAATTCATTAATTAGAATTCTGTGTCATGTTCTTCATCCTCTACATTTAAAGTATTTCCTTCTATAGGATTTTGCAGAACTTTATTTTAGGCTTTTAATTTCTTTTCCTTTTAACATGTGCTGCAGATCCCTTCAAAAGTGTTCCTTCTCCAGAAAAAACACGTAATATAAAAATGAGGAAAATTTCTTAAAAGGTCTTTACCCTTAGTCCTACAAAGCTGTGTTTCTYCAGAGAATTGTTAACAGTGGGATATAAAAAGGGTCTGAGCTCTTGAAAGTAACTTAAGGGCTCTTAACCTGGTGTTACTCTGCAGTTCCTTCCTATTACGTAAAAGAAAGTTGTTTTTCCCCCACAGTTTTTCTTGTCAGATATTCTACCAGCAACAATATTTTCCTGCTGGAGCCTGGAGCTCTTTTGAAAATGTATTTATTATTGCTGTGCTTATTGTTTATTTACTATCCTAATAAACATTTCTTTATGATACATCTTTGTTCCTCTTTTGCTTTACCCTGAAGACTGTGCTGCAGCATCTTGCAGTAGGAATTGACCTTGAAATTCTTCACTTCCAAAATAAAATTCACCATTTTTCACATAGGAAGAAGGAAAATAAAATATTTTGTASCTACAGTAGCAAAACATTTCTTTTCAAATATTTTCTTTATTTTTTTTCTTTCTTCTTCTTTTCCTGGAAACATTTAAGAATAAATTTGCCCGACAATTAACAACAATCTGGGGGTAGTTTGTATGTTAATGAACAGAACTGCATGAAGCTGTAGGAACTCCCACTTTGCCTGTTCACTCCATGAATTTTAACAGCTATAAAAACTTCACCTTGGAAGATATCCAAGCCTTTACTAATAACAACCTCAGCAAGAAGTATTTTTCCCTGTTCAAAATCAATTACTTTTGTTTGTTTTTCATTTACCTATCAAGGAGAGGTTGTCTCTTTTTTTTAACAAAGTTTTCYTGACGTTTCCCTAATTTCTACTGGGTTTTTTTAGCAAAGTAATCCTCAAGAGATTTTTTTTTAATATATATTTATTTTTTTTCCCCAGGGGGAGATTGTCTTGGGGTTTTCTCACTTTCTATTAACGAAATTTCTTGATGATGCAATATTTTTGTCTGGATTGAGCCTTTATGCACGCTCTCCATATTTTAGCASGCAGGCTGTAAATTAAGGAGTGCATAATTCACCTCAAACCTGAGGCTGACAGCATTTTATGGGTCTTACATCGTGTGCCACATCTGCCAGGCTCTTTCCCATCCTTCCCATCCCACTGTGCTCCCCCTCAACAGTTTATGAGAGGAAATAAAGAAATTTTAGGGGTTGGAAACCTTCCTAGAGTAGAAGAGTGTAATTATCTCCCTGGGGATCTAGCARGGACAGCAGGCTAAAACACTCCTGTCAAGGTGCCATATTAACTTTAACAACTACATGTGGCCAGATCCACAACRTATTTTTCCAATGGACGAACAGTTTGTTGGAATGTCTGACCTGAGTGAACTGGCAGAACAACCCTGGAGTGCCCCTGGTGATTTCCCAATGCACAGCTCAATAAAAACAACACCGAGCCTTTGGATATTGCCTGCAGGTTACATCCTTATAGTGCTGAAGGATAAAAAYTATTCCACAGGGGGAAACAAATCCAAAGAAGGTCAGATGGGCATCTAATTCCATCTAAGTCCGTTGGGATTGTTCACCATACACAGCAGGGACACATGGAAGTGGGGGCAGAAGGTGGAAGAATAGAATTCTCTCCCTCTACAGGGGTGAGACTCCAATTGCTGCATCCAGGCCTGGGGTCATGAGCACAGGAAGGACATGGAACTGCTGGAGCAAGTCCAGAGGAGACCTGGAGGATGTTCCAAAGGCTGGAGCACCTTTGCTATGGAGACAGGCTGGAAGAGTTAGAATAGTTCAAACTGGAGAAGAGAAGGTTCTGGAGACACCTGAAAACCCCTTCTAGTGCCTGAAGGAGACACAACAAAGATGGAGAGAGACAATTTGCAAGGGATGGAGTGACAGGACAAGAGGGAATGGCCTCAAATTGTCAGAGAGTAGGGTTAGATGGGATACACAGAAGAAATCCCTGAGGGTGGGGAGGTCCTGGGTAGCCAGAGAAGCTGTGGCTGCCCCTGGAGCCCTGGAGGTGTCCAAGGCCAGACTGGACA
>QVAJ01000001.1:1999816-2013657 GCA_003546035.1 Mixornis gularis
CATTTAGAGTCAGAAAGAAACTGTAAAATCATATTTTTTCCATAGTCCTAATAAATCAAAATCACTTAATTGTAGTAGATGTCAACATCAATCATACTAATTAGAGTGCTATAGCAATAAGTGAATCAATAAAGGCCTAAGAACAGTTGGATGAACACAGTTAATGAACTCTTTCCTGTTTTCCAGTAAGAGAAAAGCTCAAAAATTCACAAGATGCATTTATCTGTTGAATTTTTACGCAYTGATTGTATTCCAAAAGCAACAACCCCGTGAGAGGTTTTAGAGCTTTTCCTCGGGAACTCCCCTGCACTGATCAGACTTTGATATAAATGAGCTATAAAGAGATAAAGAGTGCACTGAAGTGTCTAAAGTGGAGGTTCTGAGGTGCTTTCTCTCCCTTACAAATGCTATCACAGCTCTTGCTGGTGGCACTGKGGTGGGCTGGCCCTGGCTGGTCACCAGGTGCCTCTTTATCACTCCTCCATCAACAGGACAGGGGAGGATAAGCCACAGAAGAAAAGCGTGGTCCAAAGAGCCATTTTCCCCATATGATTCCTCAGGGCTGGCCCTCAGTTCACCCCTGGCCRAAAAACCCCACAAAGGCTCGTTTCTTTCTTCTTCCAGAGTCTCTTATTCCACTAAGGGCGTGTTATTGTTTTAAACTTAACAGGAATTTAATCAGGACAGGAAATATGGTGAAAATCTTTCCTGGGTCAAGTTGAGGACTRGGAGATCTCTCACCTATCGGTGTCACAAGCAGAAGTCTTGACTTGGGGAAAGTAATTTAATTTATTGCCAATTACTTGTAACAGAGGAGGAGAGGATGAAATACAACAAAACGAAAATCCCCCTCCTCCCACCCTCCCTTCTTCCCAGGCCCAGCATCATTCCTGACTCTTCTTCCTCCTCTGCCCAAGTGGTCCATTCTTTGTCATCCATACATTTCATCAGTGTCCTCCTACTGTTGATGGCAGTGTCCTTGATGAAACTGTAAATCATTGCCCTTCTCAGATGTAATCCATAGATTCAGCAGCTCATGTTCCCTCAAGGGATGACTTAAATGAGGTAAATGCATTACACAACTTTACCAGAGATCTGTACAGGTCATTTCCATATTGCTGTGTGACCATGTATGTCATCTTCATAAATATACACATTTTTCTGAAGTTCAGAAATGACTAGACAAAATAATAACAGTTGGATCTTGTCTTAGGCAGCATCACCAAGTCTGAATTCCCCAGCAGACTCACACTGGCTACTCAAAACTTTTATTATCTTGAAGGTATAAATGGGATTTTGGCTTCTCTTTCTCTTGTGTTTTTATTTCAGCTCAGCCCATGAGTATTTAAAGCATTTTTTAAAGATTACTCTTACAGTTTTTTTTTCCCTTTAAAGATTTTCCTTCAGCTTTAATGAACAGTGTGGATACTGCTTCCTCTCACCAGAAAGGAAGGATGGAGCACCACACTRGCCCTGTCTCCTGCTCTGTTTTGCCCTTCTTGTTCTCCAATGCCTTAATTTCCCCAAATATAAACAGCAAATAATGCYCATATACATATTTGCTCCTGGAGACTATTTCTACTGAAATTTTGGCAGCGAAACTCAGCAATCCCTAAACACGCTGCCTTTTTAGAACAGTGTAGTGTAAGAGCTTCAGAATTCCCCTGCAGTTAGGGGAAAGCCATAACTGAAATGAAGCCTAGTACATAATGGGCAATACTAAAACAGCTCACAATTACTGTAATTTTACATTTAACTCACTCTCAGCTTATAGAAAAGAAAAAAAAAATCAAGCAGTAGCTCCTTGTGCTGTATACCTTTGTACAGCTTCCATTAGAAAATGTACAAACAGCCTTGTTATGTGAGACACAAAACACTTCCCAAAATGTCATCTCAAGCTCATTACTGGGAGAATGAGAAAGCTCTCTAATGTGATTGCTCCTTCTRCATAACAAAGGCAAAAATCACCTGTTCCTCCGAGTCTGAAATGAGTTGTGATTGGAGTTGGATGAAGTGCTGCTGCTGAATATTCACTTGCACTGGCTGGGTGTGTGTAAGGCTGTGTTAAAATGTGTAAATTTAGTCTGCACTGATCATTTCTATTCATCAGATGAAGAAAATTATTTAATTWAAAAACTACGTAACGGTTTGGGGTGGAGGGACATTAAAGTCCATCCAGTGCCACTCCCTGACATGGGCAGGGACACCTTCCACTGTCCCAGGTGGCTCCAGGCCCCATCCAGCCTGGCCTTGGACACTTCCAGGGATCCAGGGGCAGCCACAGCTTCTCTGGGCATCCTGTGTCATCCTGTGTCATCCTGTGTCGTCTGTCCCTGTCTTTTAGTCTAAAGCCATTGCCCATTGTCCTGTCCTTCCAGGCCCCTGTAAAAATTCCCTCTTCAGCTTTCCTGTAGGCTCCTTTCCATCCATACTTAAAGAGTCATCTGAAGTCAATGTTAAACTTACATAAGTTTGTGACCATTTAAATAGAAAAACCCTTTTGTCACTGATAGCAATACTGGTTTTTATTAGTTTTGCTCGAGTCAATTGAACTGTGYCATGGATGGATCATTCCTCAACTATAATCTGAGAGTTTCTTTCAGTTTCCAGAAGGATTAGATCAGACTCACTGGGTTTGTCTCATRTGTGCACCTGCCATGGATACACACMCTGGGCCACTTTRGAAATACTGAATTTGGGAGGGAGTCCAGATGGACYTTGCTGATTGCTGCCCATGTGTCTGTGAGGTGTCACATTCATAGATCCTGAAGAGAGTGTAGAGGTGGCCAAGTCCCACATAAATCTGGGGAAATCAGCTCTGGTGTAAAAATTATACTGAAAAYTGAAAGCCCTCCATGACTGTAAGCTTGCTGACCTCATTGTGGCCTTTTGGTGCCTAAAGGGAACTCATGTAAAGGAGGTGAAGGGAAGATTTTTACAGAATAGGACAAGGGAGAACAGTTTTAAACTAAAAGATGCGAGCTTTCATTTAGATTGCAGGAGAAAATTGTTCCCTGTGAGGGTAGTGAGGCCCTGGCACAGGGTGCCCAGAGAATCTGTGGCTGTCCCTGGATCCCTGGAAGTGTCCAAGGCCAGGTTGGACGGGGCTTGGAGCAACCTGGGCTAGTGGAAGGTGTCCCTGCCTATGGCAGGTGGTGGCACTGGATGAAACTATTCCGTGATTCTATAAACACCATTAAGTATCTTTATCTTTCATCACTCCTTTGTTCACTTTGGTCCAATCCTCTTTTTGGTGCTGTGCTGGGAGTGAAACAAGACCTGTTGTTCAGAGGAAATATTTAATGACTGCTAAGCACCYAGGTCAGGGCTGCAGCTGCATGAATATGCTTGATTTTAAGCAGGATCCTTCCTTTTTCTGATGTTTGCCTTGGCACGAGCAGATAAACCCACATTTATCAGAATATAGAAATACCGGGATTGCACACACACTGAATACTTTAGAAGATGGAGCTGTATGAATTGCCAGCCATCCCAAAGCTTTTCAGGCAAAACACAAAATCTTTGAAAGGCTTTGCTTGGTTGRGTTTTGCATGTTTTTCACGTAACGCTTCGATGTTCCACAAATACTTCCACAATATGAGACCTTCTAATTCAAAGCAGAAGAAACTCGTCTGCGACAATCAAAAATCCAGGGAAGTACAAACCCCTCACATGGAGTCTGATTCCAGAATCCTCTATCACTTCAAGCTGCTGTGACTTCTCTCATTGGTGACACAGTTTGTGATAAGCTGGAAATAATAAGTATCAAGCAGAGTCAGATGAAAATGCAGGCGAGGACAGAACTATGGATCCCTGCATCCAATGTAATTAGGGCTGCAATGTGCTAACCATGGAAATGAAACTGGTAATAAAATAGGAATGTTATTTTCTATGACACAAATGAGCAGCCTGCATACTTTAACAACCACTAACTTAATGAGTTTGGAAGCAATGAAATCCTTTACTAGTATTAGGAATATAGCAGAATTATATTTACCTCAGGTGTTTTTGTCCTCCAATGTTAATTAGAAAAATAAAAGGAAAACTATAGAAAAAAACCAAAACTCAGGCTAATTTATCTGTCTCAGAAACAAAAGTCATGGCATGTTTATTCTTGAGAAAATGATTAAAAAAACTTATTAAACAAATGAGACAAACACCGCACATTAAAATTTCGTGTTGTTTGTATTCTGAATGAAAGCAAGAGATTAATGAGATGTAATATAATTAGTGAGATGTGGTATAACCACGCAGGGCAGGTCCCTCTGTACAACACAGCCTGGCCAGGATTCAGCAGCATTTTTGCACTAAAAATCAATGCATTTCTAGGCCCATTCCTCTTCATCAGAGAGCTGCTGAAGTATCCTATTCAAAACCAGGTTTTYAAAAGGTGCCACTCTTTTTAGTTCGCTTCTTCCATGAAATTGGAAAATACTCTGCTCTCACAGCTCCATCCTGCAAGCCAGGGACATGGGGGAGGATCTGCCAGAGCCAAGTCTTTTGTATTCCCTACATTTTACAAATTGCTACAGTTCCCTTTCCATTTAAAAAAAAAAAAAAGAAAAAAAAAAAAAGGATGGCTAGTTCTCAACACACAGGAATAAAGAATAGAGGTATTCTAGATGTTTAAGTACTGTGAGAGAAAAAGCCTTTTTATTTTTTGGTGCTGGCAGTGCCCTGTCTTTGTCAGTGTCCAAATCCCAACCTGCTGTATGTCAGCATGATACTCCACATCAGGGGAAGTTTTAACCACAAATGTTTCAGTTTTCCAATTTCACCTTTTAATACCAAACAAGACTTTTTACAATGATTAGCAGTGTTGGGGTTAGACGTTCAAAATGTTTAGGAGTAAACAAGTTGCCCTTCAAATACAATTGAATAATATATTCCCCTTTTCCCAGGTTGCTAACTCATGATTTTTCAGAGAACTCTTTCACTTTTTCTGTCCAATTTGTTCAGAGTAAGAATAGTGCACAGTGATGTTCAGGCGTGTTCGACTTGCTTGACTTCTCTGATCCTGTTGAGCCTGGTAGTTGTACAAAAATGAGTTACATTCCCACTGTATCCTAAAATTAGGTATAAAAGCTCTCCTTCTCAGGGAGAGAAAAATTAGATTCTAAAACTGACCCTTGTTCAACAAAACCCRTACAGACAGAGGGGTATCAGCCATGCCATCTGCATTTGGATTGTATTTTCTCCTTCTCTCCATAACAAGGAGGTGTGAAACACGTTAACCTTGAAGTTTGACCCATTTTTCTCTCACACTTGCATGCCCCCAGAAAGTACACAGATATTTGACCTTCTCTGGCTCAGGTGCTCCATTATTCCACATGTAGCCTGTGACAACCAGAGTTTTCCATGAGATGGAGTGTGCTTTGACTCCTGTTACAGGAATCAGTTTTCGGGCTAAA
The DNA here is from genome assembly GCA_003546035.1 of Mixornis gularis. Lineage (NCBI taxonomy): Eukaryota > Metazoa > Chordata > Aves > Passeriformes > Timaliidae > Mixornis > Mixornis gularis. Next base: position 2,005,228 of record QVAJ01000001.1, read on the forward strand.
ATATTTCTCCAGAGAAGTGTCATGATACAATCTTGGCAGCTCATTTATTCTCTGGCGACTCCTCTTTCCAAGAGCATCTATGAATGTATTCATAGACAATATTTCACCCTGAAACTGCTTGAAAGGGATGCAGAACAGAGTGCCCCGTTTTCATGCTGAAAAATATGCAGCTAGAAGAGGCTCCCTCCTTTGTTCAGCAGTTGTACACCCTGTTCTGCAACGAGACTCTTCTCCACACTCTTGTCACTGAGTGCATCAGAGAAAAATAACTTTATCCATTAATTATGCTTTCATTTGCACTGATCCCAATGTGGTTGCACTGGACTAAGCCATCATCATAAATTAGCTCTTGTATCACGAATTGCAAAGTATGATTTTTTTATTTTTTTTTCAGTGGGGAAGAGAGATATTGGTGCTTTTAATTTAGCAAAAAGAAAATGCACGTACAAGTCTGTTCTTTGGTCGTTCTCTAAAGTGTGTGGCTGAGAGAAATTGTTTTTTCCAGGTGCTTTTTGTCATTTGTCCCTCTTTCATAACTCCTAGTGTATTAAGTGCACAGGGCTTGCTTACTCAAGGGTCATACACTGTGAGTACAACTGAATGAATTCTGAGTAATAAAAGATGAGAGCCCCTCTGGACTTCATTTAAAGTTTGCTGCTCAAGAGGCTGGAAACTCGCTGTGGTTTTGCTCCTTCCTCAAGTATTCCCAAAAGCTCCAATCTCAATAGATCACTTGGGAGCCTGAAATGATATGTCTATTGCCTACCAGCCTTGGAGCTGAGAGGAGGGAAATTGAGGTCTCGACCTGKACGTCCAAGCCTGTATGGAAAAGGCTACTCAACAAATGCCATCTATATTAGGATCTCTCCTGCTTATTTCAGCTTGTTGAGAAATTACATGTTCGGTGAGTGTTGTCCTTGAAGTGTCTCCAAGACTTGCTGAACCTCCTTGCGTTAACCTTTCGCCAGCCCTGAAAATCGACCGTTTATTTCTGCTCTTTGTTTTCCACCCCTTTCAGCTGGTTTCTAATCCAGGCAGACCTTCACCTCCCACCTCAGCACTGCTTCCTTCCCACAATCTCCTGCTGGGGAGGGCTTTGCTGCAGAGCTTTTTGAAAGTCCAGACAAATCACGCCAACTTTTCCCTTCATCCTCTCCTTCCTGGACAATCCAGGGACTGTAGTGGGTTGGCAGCCAGGTGGGATGTGCAGTGTTGAGTTCTCAGTCAGCACAGCCAAACCATCAGAAGCCTTTCAGGAGTTCAAACTGGGAAAACATAGGACCATAAAATCATTAAGATTAAGGAAAAAGTATCTAAAAGTACCGAGTTCAACCTTTGACAAATCCCACCAAGGCCAATAAATTGCTTCATAAATTGTCACATCCACTTGTTTTTTGGGCACCTCCASGGATGGCAACTCTACCACTGTCCTGGGCAGCCTGTTTCAGTGCTCATCCACCCCTTCAGTGAAGAAATATTCCCTAAAATCCAACCAGAACCTCCCCTGGTGCAATTTGAGGATGTTTCTCCAGGAGGAAGCAGAGCTTAGCCTGAAAGTGTAGTTTGGTACCTGATGAATGACCTTTCCTCCTGGTAAAATAAAACCTGGTGGTTTGGATCAAAGAGATTATTTTCTTTGTAAAAATAAGAAGTTGGAGTCATTTTTGTGAATTCAGACACACCTAAAGGTTTCTTCTTGCTTGATAATAGCATCAAGCCCAGTGAAGACACAAGACACTAACAGAAAACATGAGGAGTTCTCTCATGTTTGGACTGAGAGTGGAATAGATTCATGGATAAGAAATAGGGCAGTTAGGTCACATTTGTTAAAAAACCTGTTTTAGCTTCTTTAAATTTTCCACTAAAGAATAAAAGAATAATTGGAAATATTCAGCACCAAACCAGTGCTGTAGAGGAAAAGAAAAAAAAAGGAAAAAAAAAATAAAACAAATGAAATAACAACCATCAAAAAAAACCCAAACACCACCAACAACAAAAACAAAGAACAGAAAAGACAAAAAGAATGGAAAAAAGGCATTTCTCTCCCCTCTTCTCTTTTTCACTCTCTGTAAGCAGTCAAAATATTTTCCAGCATATTATGAAAATCTTTTGGGGCAAGATGATGGTAATCCCCTAAGTTCATATTTTTCTTTTTGCTTCYCATTTTGCTGTGTCTGTACAGAAATTTGGCATCTCCAACACCAATGCCAAGATAATCATGACCTCAAGGGGTGATATTGGTGTGGCCCTCAAGGTGCTGTTGGCCCTGTGAAACTTCACTGGCCAAAATATCCTTTCAGTTCCCTCTGAAGATTGCAACTGTCCCTTCCATGGCTGTGAAGATCCAAACACCTTCCACAGTTCTGCTGGACATTTTTGTTGCCTTGTCCCACTTCTTTTCCACATTCAGCAGTTTCCCATGCCCTGCCCAGTAGTTTCCTWCCCCCTGCCTGGTCAGCTCAGCTGAGGGCAGGACCTGCTCAGCACTTATTTCTACCTGGCAATTGTATTCAGGAGCTACTTGGTGAAAAAGTTGTGGGACTGCTTCAAGAACCTGTTCCTGTTAAAGGCTGAAAAAAMCCCACCTCCTGGTTTCTCCATTGGGATAAACTAATCACTGTGTTCTCAACATGGTTTAGTTTGGAGGAAAAGAGGGAATGCAGCTAAAACAGGAGGAAGGTCTCAATTGTGCATGTTCAGTCCACATATTCTTGATCCAACCTATGCATCTTTGCCAGGAACAGAAGTAGTTCAGTGTTATTTAGCCTCTAACACAGACACTCTTTGTCTTTATGAATGGTTCTCTTACAGCTCCTCTCGAGGCACAGCTCTGAGCTCTCGTCCCTCTGACAGGGACAGGACMCAAGRGAAKGGCTGGAGCTGTGCCAGGGCAAGGTCAGGCTGGAGCTCAGGGAAAGGTYCTTCCCCAGAGGGTGSTGGGCACTGCCCAGGCTCCCCAGGGAATGGGCACAGCCCCAAGGCTGCCAGAGCTCCAGGAACATTTGGACAATGCTCCCAGGGATGCACAGGGTGGGATTGGRGTGTCAGTGCAGGGCCAGGGGTTGGACTGGATGATCCTTGGGGCTCCCTTCCCACTCAGGATATTCTGTGATTCCATAATTCATGTTTCAGCTGGTGAATACATAAAACCCACCCCTCTGTGGGTTACCAGTTTGGGCACAATTAGCAGGGAACAGAAACTCTGCCAGCAGGACGTGCAGGGCTCCAAAATAAACCCATTATTTATTGTCTGACACACAAAAGACTGGCCAAGGACTCTGAGGCTCTTCACTCCCCATGTCCTGGTGTTGCCATCCCCCAGCAAAATCCTGAACAGCGTCAAGAACCCGAACTGAGCATCCAGCAGCTCCTGATCCCTACTGGTTTCCTTGGTTTTTCCCCAAAAACCACTGAATCCCTCTTCATGTTGGTGATTTCCCTCTTGAACCCTCCAGCCACTGCCATTCCCCACCTGACTGTGCGACCTCTCACTGCAATTTCACCTCTCTCCTCCTCCTGCAGGTTTCAGAGCTCAGGCTCTCAGCTCAGCAATTTTCTCARGGGCCTGAGCCAAGGTCAAGCACCAGAGCAGGGCTGTGTGTCCTTGTCTTTGTGTCCCTCCTGCAGGAGGGAAGTTTTGGCAGGACTCACCCAGTGAGTCACACTTTTACTTCAGCAAGAGGCAGAGTGAGAAGCACCACGGGGAAAGGTGGACAGAAGCCATATTGTTGGGGATGTCAGAATATAAATCAAAATTATTGCACCTAAATAGCCCAAGGAAATACACTTTAACTGTAAAGGCAAATGACTGAGGAATTCAAATGAGATGCTAAATGCATGCAAATGTTTACTTGAACATTAACTAGAAAAATCTTCCCCCAGGTGATGTTTTTAAAAAGCAACTTAGTCCTAAAATATCATTACCCAGATCTAATTTTTTTGCTCGTATTATGACCATRCTGATTCTGAAGGTACTTAGTAAAAAAAAATTAAAAATTTAATGTTGGACTGTTATTCTGAATAAGTAAAAATAGATCACTGGCAGGAGCCTTTTTAGAAGGGTTGGGATGACAGTCTAGAAATTTTGGAAGTGAGAAACAAGTCCTGGTATTTRGACTTCAAGGTCAGAGCTTTCTCATTTCTTTAGGGAAGTTAAATCTCTGCAATGTATTTGGATACTGATATTATCCCTTAAAGCCAATAAGTTCTAGTGACAGTAAACAAAACACTACCTCAGTTTCATAACTTATTTAAACCTTTCTTAAGACTTTGGGGTTTAATTGATAAAGGTATGTTTGCATTGGCTTTGTTTTCACTGTATTTTGTATTTGTTTTCACTGCTCAACAGGGAATTACAGAAATTTTGCAGCAGAAAAAGATCCAAACTCTTAAAGATGCCCTGTAACCAAGCTGAGGACACAAGACTACAAGTTAAATGACAATTTAACAGTATCYTGCAAAAGAATAATGAATATTTATTTTCTGTGCACAGAAATGATTGGAGTGATTGATGTGCAGTGACTGATCTGTACCCCAGGTTAAAAGAGCCAGGCAAGGAAATCCTTTGCCTCAAGGAGGAGCAGGATTCATAAGGATGACTGTTAAGGGTGGGTGGCTGAAGTCATCTATCCTGATTTTCAACCTCATCCAAACTCCTTATTTGCAGGGATGGAGCACTCCTGAGCTTTCAGGAGCTGATCCTTGAATATCAACCAGCTTTCTTGGGCCCTTCTTCCTTCCAGGGCCTTATCCCATTTGTGAACAAAGTCTGCTCTCCTGATACCCAGGGTTCTAATCTTCCTTTGCTCTTTTGTCCCCCTCCTCAAGATCCTGAACTCCTTCCAGAACTCAGACAGGGTGCTTGAAATAGACAGGAGGATGAAGAACAAGCGTAACGTATTCAACTTGGGGAAAAAACCCTCTGTAATTTCTCCTTCATAAATTATTTGAAAGATCATTCACCAGTAGCAATTATTGGAGTTTAACCTGTTGACCAATGGATATAGCTCGGAAAATCTTTTTCCAAGTAGGCTAATTTTCATTTCCTTTTGCCCCTGATGACTGAACCCCTGCTTTGGTATCAAGAGGTACTTTAGTAATGAAAGCATTAAGGTTGGAAAAGCCCTCTAAAATCATCCAGGCAAATAATTTCCAGCACTGCCAAGTCCATCACTATCCCACATCCTCAGGTGTCACATCCACATGTTTTTTTAACAYTTCCAGGGACAGTGATTCCATCTCTTGAGCCCCACTGCTGTGCTGACTCATCCTTTCTTCCTGCCACTCTTGGATTTTTGAGCTTCATTTACAGAGGGAGTGGAGTGACTTCAACTGTTCCCACCAAGCACCCTCATAGTTGCACGTCCTCAGTGAGTTTCCTCAGCTCCCTGTGGAAAAGCATCTCCCTTTCCTGCCTATTCTGTTTTTCTGAGGGGAAAAGGGAGCAGAAAACTAACGGCCTGTGAAACTGTATCCTTAAACCAATTTACAAGGTGGGCATGGAAGCTGCTTATTTTTCAATCAGAAAACTTGAAGCCGTCATTGCACTTCCCTCACTAGGGAGGGGGAAAAAAGCAATTGTCAGTGCTCTGAAATTCCACCTGAATTCACCCTGGCTTTGTTTTTATGGCCCTCTGAAAAATGACTCGGAGAGAGCAGAGAGAGGGGGTTACTTTTATGGTTTTCGATATATCCAAAGTGACACGGACGGTATGTGGCAGGACTGTGATTAGAATGAAGAGTTCGGGAGACAGGGTCATCATAAAGTATTTATAACAGCAAGTTGTATATTTTCCCTGTCAGGGAACAATGGATGGGGAAGCAGTAAAGCTGAATTAAGTTAAAAATATGAAATGCCAGTTGGTGTTGAGAGTCCTTGRTGCTGCTTGAATAAACAAAAGGAAGGACAAAAGTGTTTGAGAAGAAAATGTCGTAGTCCCAGTGACTGGTGAATTTATTCTGAATTAAAAATTGCACATTTTAACCTCTATTTTTCTGGTGGTTCAGATAATCACCCTCTGAGCCTTAGTTCCCACAAGCTAAACAAGTATTTTACTGAAAAATTCCCACATGTTGGGAGGCAGAAAAGTGAACTCAAACTTTTAATGCTCCGTGAAATATTCTTGTGCATAAAAAATTAGGAAGAGTAAATGAAAAATCATGGTGGAAATGACTTAAGCATGGGAGCAAATAGCCCTGCAAGATCTTAAAATATTTTACTATTTCAAGGCTAGGCAGCTACGCAGTAATTAAAAGTAAATATAGTGCATTAAATAATAATTCTGCAGTGCATTCCAGCACTCTTTAGATTGTAATTACTGGAACTGCAACATATGCTGTAGTATCTCAAATAATTGGGATAATGGCCTTAGTTACTCTCTTACCCATTTATAGAGCTGCTCCTATGAGACATGGAGACTTCTTTGTTTTTTAGGGTTTTTTTAACATGCAATGTCCATTTTCTTTGGAATATTTCTTTAGGAAAATATTTTAATTCTGTTAGGAGAAGAGTATTTTTTAAAACACAAGTACAACCAAACTTCTTCTTCTGAAGTGAATGAAGTTCCTTTTCCATAAGGGTTTCCCCAGTTTCACTCTCTATCCTCTCTCCCTGAAATTGCAGAGGGCATTGGTGCATCAATAGGTTAAAAACACAGTAAGACATGGATCTGGGAGAATACAGAGATTATCAATTTAATTACCTTGAATATCTATTTTAACAGCTCCAGTCTCATGGAAAATGTGTTGCTCATTTCTTGCTAAGATTTGGAATAAACGTCTTTAAGTCTGTACAACAACTGGAAATTTCAAACTTCCCAGAACAATTGTAGATACAAATATTGTAACCATACAATGCTGGGACAAATCAGTTCTTTCAGGATTTTCCCAAATTGTTTTTAATTGAATATTTTGATAATCAAGAGTGACATGCTGATGTTGATCACACCTCAGTGCATGATTTTGCATATTACTTTCACTGACTATATAATATTTTCAAAATATATTTTTAATAATCCATATTTGGGAAATATTAAGTAGGCTGAAGATATTTGCAGGGTCACAAAAGAAGTCACTCACTTTGTAGTAAAATTTTGAAGAACTGAGGTAAAAGTGGCGATTTCTAATGAATATTCAGATTTCTTTCAAAATATGTAAATCAGCAACCACAAAGCAGAAATATGGTATTATATCACACATACACCACCAGATATTCTTGTACTGGCACCCCAGGTGTCACTTCTTACAGGCTAAAAATGCCAGTTTTGATTAAAAGCTCTAATCTAATACAGTTCAGGGGAAACACAGAGGATGGAAACTCCCTCTAACCTTTGAGCATTGTGTTAGAGGGAGTCAGGAATAAGTGACACAGCTTCCTCCAAAGCGATTAGTGGAGGATCTGGAATTACACTGTGAATATACTTGGGGTTTAATTGCTATTATTTTGTTATACTACCAGGTATTAAATAATCTGCTTAGTAGGGAAATGTGTGTGCTCCGGACAAACCGTGTATTTTAACAGTGGTAAATTCATTAACAAGGGGAAAACTGCAGTGAAATTAATTACATCCTGAACTTTTCAGGGTTCTCTGCTCATATTCCCTAAAATGCTTTGTCTTCTGACTTAATCTTCTTGGAAAAATTGAGTCATTGGAGAGACAGACTGTTGTGGCCAAGCAGAGAAAATGAGCGCACAAAGAAAAGTTTGAAAGTCTGAAAGAGAGCACACAAGAGAAAGGTTTTATTCTTTATACTGTCAAGAAGCCAGTAATTTCATCCTTATTTTTATCTTCCTGTCCTTTTTGCCTCTTAGATCCATCCACTCCTCTCTTGCCTATTTAGACTCTTTGGAGCTGGAAGTAATTCTTTGAACTGTAAAATTCACCTAAGACCTGCCCCTTGATACAGAATTTTGCCTTGCCTTGACACCCAAAACTGAGAAGCTGTGTCCCCAAGAATGCTCAGAATCCTATTTCATCAAATTTCCTTTGCCAGAAGTCTCTTTTCCAGGAGTCCTTTACCAGAAATATATATATATATATAATATAAATATATGTTTTCTTTACTTTGTCTTCCATTGGTTTCCCCTCCAGTGCTGCTCCTGGAGCTCACTGCCTTCCTCTTGCACTCTCAAGAGGACGCCTTCTCTTCCTTTTGASAGCACAGATCTGTGCTTCTCCAGCAGTCATGGGGCTAGATCTTCCAGCTGCCTCTCAGTGTTCACAGCATTCCTGTGYTGACAGGCAGGAGCTGCTCTGTATATCTTGGTCTGCTAAGGAAGGCAGGAGCCTCCCTTGGAATGGAGAATGTAAACCCCCTCCCTCTGAATTATTATAATTTCAGAATTAAGGGGCTCTCAGGCAAAGATATGGGAATAGGAATAACAGTTCTTTACTAGGAAAATTAAAATTAAAATGCAATAGTAAAAAAAAA
>QVAJ01000001.1:2025651-2059929 GCA_003546035.1 Mixornis gularis
CCAAGGCCTCAGCAATGCCAGCACAGGGAGACAAAGTTTACAAAGCAAAAAAATAATATCCCCATTTCATTTTGTGGATCACAAATTCTTGGCTTTCCCTCGTGTATTTTCTGTCTGGAAGCACTGTGAGTCCCCTGAGGAACACGATGCCATTGCTAATGCAGGACCTTGAGGGCTAAAGATGCCCAAAATCCAAATTTGTTTACAGTTACGGAGGAAAGGCCATTTGGCACAAGCAGCCTGCACTTTCAGGTTTATTAATCTCAGCCTCCCCACTACTTCTTCCCTGCATCCTTCAATTAATTCCTTGTACAAATAACTGCTTGTCTTGAACAATTTTTTTATATTCTCTTTAATGGCTTTATGGAAGCACTTTGCATGTATTAAGGGGAGAGAGGAAGTGTGAATGCTTTGGGAATGGCATGTGGCTTTGGCCACAGAAAGCTTTTATTTTAATGGAATTCTTGTGGTTACAGTCACAGGAATCACTGTCACCACACAGGGGTTCAAATGATACCTTTGAAACAAACAGATGTGTCCTAATCTCCTGGCTGCAGGGAAGATKAAGGTTTTTTATTATTATTTTTTAATACAAAGATTGCACTTCATCCCAGCTGAAATAATTTTCATCTACAACATGAGAACACTTAGTTAGAAGCTTATTAATTGATTATCTTACTAATTAGACTCCGATTGCTGTTGTACGGCTTCAAATTAATTTTAAAGTGCTCAAATTAAAAGAAAAATACACACAGATTGCATCTATTGCAATTTTGARTACAAATATAATAGCAAGAGATATGAATGACAATTACCAGTTTAATTAGCCCTTCAGCATGGAAAGGAATGGAGATATAACAAACTGGGCACCMGAATGGTCCTGTTTGGTGTTTTTATGGTGGCATCAGTCACTGGGGRTAATTTGGAATAGATGGGAAGATGGCTGTGGTGAATTTGGTTTGTCTCCATATCAGTTGTTCCCTTGTTTGCTTCATTTGCTAAAAGCCTGTGTGTGCAGAATCCTAACACACACTTAGTCATYGTGTTTTGATTTGGCCTAGGAGCTAACTGCAGCTTTCTTATTAATATTCTTTCTCTAAACGAAATATTCACAATCGTCTGATTGTGGTTGGGCTGCTCCCAAAAGAAATTTAAAAGAGCAATTCACTAGACTGTGAAATACGTTTTTATTTAAAATTTAGAAGAGCCTTTTTCTCAGTCATGAGCAAACATAGGCCCCTTGGGAAGAGCTGTGATGTCACAGGATCTCAGATATTGCCTGTATATTTGTCTTCAGCTATATACGAAGAAATACGTAAACAGAATAATTCCTGAACTGGAAGATTTCCTTAAAAAATCATGCTGAGACTGGAGGAGGGACTGGCTATTACATCCCAGAGTGTACAAACAGAATCCCAGAATGATTTGGGTGGGAAGGGACCTTAAAGCTCATCCAGTGCCACCCCTGCCATGGGCAGGGACACCTTCCACTAGCCCAGGTTGCTCCAAATCTCATCCAACCTGGACCTTTTCAGGGATCCAGGGGCAGCCACAGCTTCTCTGGGCAACATTAGGTGTTTAGGTTTGGTTAAAAATGTTGCTTAAATCTGGCACTGATTTTGGTCTTGAGAAATACAGGGAGCTTTATGGAAGTAAAATTCTTCTGATATTTACGTTGATGACTCCCACTCTGGGTTCTGGGACTCCTGTGGGAATGTTYCACTGACAGCTTCTCCAGATGTGCCTGTGAGGAGGGGCACAGTAATTCATGGTTGAAAAATCCACCATATACCATGACTAGAATTTGGGTGCAGAATGTTTGCTACCACTTTTTTCTTTTTTTTTCAAGTGTGATGGAGCAGCTCTGCTGTGAGAATTGGGATTRTTCAGCCTGAGGAGAAGATTTGGGATGACCTCATTGTGGCCTTCCAGTGCCTGAAGGGGCCAAGAAGAAAGATGGAGAGAGACTGTTTACAAGGACAGGACAAGGGGGAATGGGTTCCCACTGCCAGAGGGGAGCGTTAGGTTGGATATTGGGAGAGGATTCTTCCACGTGTGGATGGTGGTGAGGCCCTGGCACAGGGTGCCCAGAGAAGCTGTGGCTGCCCCTGGATCCCTGGAAGTGTCCAAGGCCAGGTTGGACGGGGCTTGGAGCAACCTGGGCTRGTGGAAGGTGTCCTTGCCCAYGGCAGGTGGTGGCACTGGATGGGCTTTGAGGTCCCTTCCAACCCAAACCATTCCATGATTCCATGTGAAGCTCTGATACCCATGTCAGGAGTGTAATACAGAAAGCCAATRTTTCTAATGTTGCAACTTTCAGTTCTTGAAAACTTAAAAATAGATGAGGACCATCAAAAAAACCCTGAAAAATATACATCCAATTCTAGCATATCTCTCTTCAGTCTGGGAAATATTTTCATTTMCATTTTCTGGAAGATATTTTTTAGGTTATTAGTGACAATTTAGGATTTGCTGCTACAAGGTTCTCAGTTTAGTTCTTTTCACATCAAACCTGCCTAAGTTCACATGGCAGTGCTGGGAACTCAGTGAAACACCTTTCTGAACATCTTCAGCAGAGAAAGTGGGTCAATGTTCAGACAGTCATTAATCTAACGAAGCCTATGATAATTGCAAACAGTCAGAGGGCAAGTCTATAGTTATTCCCTTTMATACTAAAATCCCAGGATACTGAACCATCAGATACAGGATTCTATAACAGAATGCTTATGTAAGTTCAATAGCCTGGTTTGTAAATCTTCCGGTCTCAGAAGGATACAGATTGATGATATTTGGTACTAAGTTCTCAGATCAGCACTTACAAGGCATTGCTTAAATCTTTCCTGCCACTTGCTGTCTAGTCAATTGGAAAAATCTGTCCAGAGAGTAATTGAAAATTGCCCCAGATTGTCATTGAGTGATTTGCAGAAATACCCTTTGATTATAGTCCCAGTCAGTTTATATTATTCTGGCCGTCATACTGCACTGAGAAAAATAAATAATTCCTCAGCTTTGGACAAGCAGATAATTGGTGTAGTTTATTCAAAAAAATTATGTCTGTTTCTGTAGGTGATCTTCAACAAGGTTAGAAAAAAATCAATACCGTAAATCATGTTTCAATGGAAATATGATGGACTTCCAAGGTCTGCTAGGCTGTATCCAAATGTTTATTTTGCTTCAGAAGGATAACTTTTCCACAGGAGGTAAAAAACAGAACAATTTATACTGCTCTYCTTCCTGCAAATGTCCCAGACCAGGTTGGACAGGGCTTGGAGCAACCTGAGATAGTGGAAGGTGTCCCTGCCCATGGCAGGGGTGGGATTGGWTGGGCTTYAARGTCCCTTCCAACCCAAACMASTCTGGGATTTGATGCTCTCCCCCTCCTCTCTTCTCCTGTTTATTTATGCAATTTAACTTCCGCTCTGAGAATAAACTCATTGCYTTGAGGTTCCTAAAGGCAAATACACACCAAAGAAGCTTGTTGGTTTGGAGACCCATCAAAACCAGGATCTCCTGGTTCCTCAGAATCCAAGTCTCCTGCTTATAAATGCATTTGAAATGTCCAGTAACAAAAAACCACTGTGGTTTTAACCTTGAGTAGTAGATTTGCTCAAGATCTGATATTTATGAAATCGTTTTCTAGATGTTCTTTACGTGTGCAACATACTTGAAAATATAGGGTTTTTTTTAAAAAAGAGAAGAAAAGGGAAAGGGAAAGGGAAAGGGAAAGGGAAAGGGAAAGGGAAAGGGAAAGGAAAAGGAAAAGGAAAAGGAAAAGGAAAAGGAAAAGGAAAAGGAAAAGGAAAAGGAAAAGGAAAAGGATAAAATAAAATTCTTGTGCCCAGTTCCCAGACAGACAAAGCCATTGCTCAGAACTGAAGCCTGAAATTGCCCAGTATTCAGATCTTTCTTGTGCAGCAAGACAATATCTTTAAARGAACCCATCTCCTGGCTAGAGTTGAACACATGTTTGAGCTGCAGAAGCAGCAAAGAAGTGAAGCTTACAGTTCTTCTTACAGCTTGAGAATGAAGATTTTGTTTCAGGGGAAGCTGGGAAACRTTAATGTTTGTCTTTGGACAACTTTCAGTATTCCAGAAGGAAATTTCAAAGTAAAAATTGGAATGTAAAATACTGGCAGAAAGACAGTGGAAAAAAATAACCCCTGTGTCTTTTCAGTCTCTTATTTTATAATCCAGCATTCAGCAAATGCTGGAACTGAAAACYTGCCCTGACATTTGGGGGCCTCATGTTTGGTTTATTTTGACATCATCACAGGACCATATGCAGAGAGCCTGCTCTTGGCTGCAGAAATCACTGTTTCTGGGGTTTATGAGATGTTTTTAAAAGCTGGTTTGCCCTGACATATAAAAAGAGGCAAACCACCAGATAAAGGTGTGCACCTTCGGAAAAATTCTGGTCTAAATACAAGATTATAAAASAGTGACTTAGCAGAAAGGTTGATTCTGGTAGAATGTTATTAATTGGTCTTCTTGTTTTATTAAGTATCATGATGAACTGATGGGATTGGTGGACAATAAGAGAACTGTCCTGAAGCTTTTCCTTTCTWAGATGCTAAAAATGTCTTGAAATAAATGTAAATAACAACTACAAAACAAATAAATATTTTTTATTTGATAGCACTGGCAAGCAACAATAAGCAATAATCCTGGCAATTACTAATAAATAAATTGAACTCTAAGGATTCGATAATTATCAATAAATCCACCATTTGGCTATTATATAAAATTTGGATGTTATTATTTAAAAAAGAGAAAAAAAGGAGAAATTGCCTGTAGCTGAAGGAATGACAGGTGAGTGAATAAATTAGCTTAAATGGGCTAAATTATCCTTTTAAATATGGGCTAAAATACTTAAGGAACTGCAAACTAGAGAAGAATTTTAAGAACAGTTGAAACAGCAAATGTTGACCTTCCAGTCTAGAACACTCTGCATTTGATCCTGAGCAAATTATTGAAGTTGTTGTCACCCATTTCTCAAACTTCAAACACCCACTTTAGACTCGTGGATCTGTTTGTTACTTTTCATCATTTTCCTCAAAGACGGAGACAATAAATACAAAATTTGCACAAAATTTCAACATCATTTTCCATGCAGGAAAAAGAGAACAGTCCTAAGGTCTTCTGTTCCAGCCTTTTAATGATCTGTATTCTGGTGGGGGTGATTTGCAATTAGCACAGTTACAGTGCAATARCTGTCCCTGAAGATACATCTGGTTTCACCCCTGTGAAATTTAATTAGTAGGTCACCAGTAATCATGCTGGGAAATGGCTCTCAATTATGTTTTACTCCAAAATCACAGAATCATGGAATGGTTTGGGTTGGAAAGAATCTTAAAACCCATCCAGTTCCACCCCCTGCCATGGGAAGGGACCCCTTCCACTAGCCCAGGTTGCTCCAAGGTCCGTCCAGCCTGGCCTTGGACACTCCCAGGGATCCAGGGGCAGCCACAGCTTCTCTGGGCACCCTGTGCCAGGGCCTCCCCACCCTCCCAGGGAACAATTCCTCCCCAGTTTCCAATCTAAATCTCTTCTCTTTAATTTTAAAAGCATCCTCTCTTACCCTGTCCCTCCATTCCTTGTCTAGAGTCCCTCTCCAGCTCTATTGGAGCCTGTTTAGGCACTGGAAGGGGCTCTAAGGTCTCTGTGGAACCTTTTCCTCTCCACGATGAACATTCCCAGCTCTTCCAGCCTTGCTCTAAAGCAGAGGGACTCCAGCCCTCAGGAAATCTTTTCTGTTTCCTACCTGGACCTTTCCACAGCCATTCTCCAGTGCCCATATCCTGAGAACAACAAACAAAACCCGGACTAACACGAAAAACCCCCAAACCTGACAAAACTTTGCTAAGCTTTGATAAAAATCTCATATTGAGGGAAGCACAGAGTTGTCTATTTTTGAACAGACARATTCAGGTAGCAATATGTGCTACTAGGATACAAAATTTCCTTAAAAACCTTGTATGCCTTGACTTCTCGTTGTATCAGTGAAGAAATAGCCAAAGAGATTTKCCTGTTGTCTTCTGGCTTTGAAGTGCAATGTAATTTTAAATAGAGCATGTTTCCAGTCATTAGTTAATTAAAATGAAAATTGAATACGAGGCWGAGAAAATAATAAAAACAGGGGAAAATGGTAAAAACRGTTAGGCAGGAAAAAGTTAGAAGCRTGAATTGTTAGTTATCTAATTGTATTAGTTTTGTCTGACCTATTTCTCAGCAAACACCCCACTCTTGAACAGTTCTGCTGAACTGCAAGAGCTGCTTTCCAAGCCAACCCCATCAACTCCACATTAACCTGAGCCAAACCCAGGAGCTGCAGCAGTGGGTTCGCTTCTCTGTGTCAGAATACCTCAATAACTGTGAATCACATTTTAAGCTGACAAGGTAAGTAAACAAAAGGAGAATTAAACCTATAAAGTCCAAACAAAAGCTGCACATTTCCAGCAGCTGGAGCACCACAGCCTCCGCTGCTTTCTCCTTTTCTCTCRCAGTTGCTGCTATAATTTTTTGGCAAGGGCTGAGGGAGGTACACGGCAGCCAACATCCTCCCTGGAGGCACSGAGCATTTTACCTGAGTGATGCACATCCCTTCTGCCAGCCTGAGGCCTGGAGCAGTCCAAGCTTTCCCCCTGGATATCTGCAGGGAAGGGGAGTGTGCTCCCAGCTGCTCCACAGGGCTGGTTCCCTGCAGCTGGGGCCAGGAACCGCAGCTGGGGGAAGTGGCTCGGATCGTAAACAATTAAGCAAAGGAATTGAGGGTTTTGAAGCCTTCATCCCGTCAGATGCAGAGAGACGTCAGGCAGAAGTGCCATCCTTCTCCCCAAAGGTGTCTGGGAGCCTGATGGAGCAGGTGAGCTGGTGCAGGAACAGGCTGCAGTGATGTTCACCCCCCTGGCAGCAGTACCTGGTATTAAAATCTCTCTGACAGCCTGCTGGACATGAGCCAGGATGTGTGACCCCAATGCCACTGGGAACAAATCCACCCCCCAAACCTCAGTGGGACAGAGAAGAAGCCAAGGAGAGGCTGAGCTGTTCTTTTGGCCTTAGGTTAAGCCAAATCATAGAAGAGAATAGTTAATTTTGAAAAAGTTCGTCAAGTCCAACCATCAACCCACATTCACCACTAAACCACGTCCTCAAGTGCCACATCCACGTTTTTTCAACAATTCCAGGGATGGTGACTCCACCACTGTCCTGGGCAGCACATTCCAGTGCTGAACACCCCCTTCCACAGGGAATTTTTCCCWATATCTAACCTTAACTAATTAATTCTAAATGGGAATAGTGAGAAAACACCTTCATAGCTCCCAATCTGTACATGAACAGTGGATATTTATTTTAAAAAGTATTATGGACAAGTTTTGATTAGTGCTACTAATTTTGAAATCTTTTATACCTGGGCTACCAGGTCAGCAGCTTCCCAGACGATTTGTTTAAATAGAGAGATTGTTGAGTGGATTTCACTGCAAATATTCCAGACTGGAATTTCACAAAATAATCAGATACAGACCGAGGAGATTCCATGCTGGAGTTCAGGTCCTCAGGAGCAGGTCTGGAGGGAAGGCTCCTCCTGGTGAGGTGCCCTAAGGCAGAGACATGGATGGGGAGGGTCAGAGCAGTGGCAGGAACTGAAATATTCATGGAAATATCAGTGGCTTTGTTTCTAGACATGGGAATTCTGAGMAACCTGGTCTAGGGAGGGTGTCCCTGCCATGGCAGGGGTGGAATGGGTAAAACTTTAAGGCCCTTCCAACACAAACTTTCCAGGATTCTGTTTGTTTCAAGGATTTGATTTGTGAAATTGTATTTCAACAGATCCATGAACAAAGGAAGGGAATCTTCCATTCAGAAATCTCAAGTTTTTATATTAGTATTTCTCTTTGCCGTAACAAGACTGAGAGCAAGGTGTGAAATTCACAGGTGGCTGATTTATGCATTTCAGCACAACCACACATTACAAACGGCAACTGTTAATGGGGAGGGGAGCAGGAGGAGGAAGAAAAAAAGRAATAAAACTTGTTGTAAGCAACATTTGTTTGTGTCTTGTATTGTGTTCTACTTGACACCAATCCCACATGGAATTAAGTACATGCTGCACATAAAGCACGGGATTAGTCCTGCTGCAGAAAAAAAAAWTATCCAGCTGAAAGCTGCACGTAGCTGAAAACACTTTATAACTATAGAAATGTCAAAGTGCTTTCAGGCATGAGTTGTTCTGTAAATTAAATTAGGTGTTGCCATTTCCACTTAGAGGTACACAAGGATTATTACAAATTATTAGGAGAAGGATGCAAATAATGATGAATTTTGAAAACTTACATGTACAAAAGGAAACTGTAGACTCAGAGAAGTGTATGTAAGGATTTTGGGTGGAACAAGAATGTTAACTTCCCTTCTTCTTCCCCTTTGCTTTCCCCTTTCCCTTCCCCTTCCTCTTCCTCCTCCCTTCCCTAGCATTACATTCTAATATCTGACAAAAATAATTTGGGGGACCAGAGCTTGATTATGATTCTCCCTGTAAACCCAACATTTCCATGTATTTATTTAATCACCCTGTATGTTTAACAAAACCAATCGGAAATTTTTGGAAATGCAGCCTTCCTTTACAATATAAAGTACATTAAGAACAGGAATCTAAAATTGATCTTTTCCAGCTCTGTTCTATCTCTTCCTTGTTTTTTTCTTTTCCATTTTGTGCTGTGCATCATCTGATGGTCTCACTGACAATCTGCTGTCTCGCCTCTGGCATTGCAAAATCAAAGAAGAACAAATTTATTCCTGTTTATTTTGGTAACAACAAAACTTTCCACTCCAAGCTCTACATTTTTTACTCTTGAAGGTGATGTATGAAGCAGGAAAAACAGCTCGACTTTCAGATACTCAACAGAGGTTATGCTGGCAGTAAACAAAATCCTTTCAGACCTCTGCAGGAAGAGAGCTCGACGCAGAATTCACTGGGGAAAAGGTACCTGGAATAGAGGTTGTGATCAACAAAACTGCAGTTCCCAGGTACCTTAAGGAACGTGAATGAAAGATGATATGGAAGTATTTGGAATTGCAAATCATTGTTCCAAAGTGTTTTCCTACTCTGCTGTTTGCAGTGTTCCTATCACAGAGCTGTAAATATTTGCTCACCTGTTACCAATGCAGTAATTATCGTGTTTTCAGTTTCACATGGCAGCTGGAGTTTGCTCTCTGCAGACTAAATATGTGTTGTCATCGTATGTTATTTACATGTAGAGGGGTTTTTATAAACATGGAAACTTTGTCTGGAATATTACTCAACAGCATTCTTATGTCTCAATTAAGAAGAAAAATGTAAAATATTGAGTATGGCTGTTCCTCAGACCCAAGGGAATGGCTGGARCCGTGTCAGGGGAGGGTTTAGGTTGGATATTGGGAAAATGTTCTTCAGCCTCTGGGGGAGGCACTGCCCAGGCTCCCCAGGGAATGGGCACGGCCMCAGGGCTGGCAGAGCTCCAGGAGTGTTTGGACAACGCTCCCAGGGATGCACAGGGTGGGATGGTTGGGGTGTGTGTGCAGGGCCAGGGGTTGGACTGAATGATCCTGCTGTATCCCTTCCATCTCAGGACATCCTATTCCCTTTTTCTATTTTCCCCTCAGTGTGTGAATTGAGAAAAAAAAAAAAAAGATCAGATAAATGCTCAAATCTGATGGAAATTGCATTTGTACCTGTAAAAGGATTTGCTGTTGGAACCATTTCCTGAGAGGAGGAAACACTTTGCCTGAAGCTACTGTGACACTGAAGCAAGGTCACCCAGGAGAGTGATTTTGGTTTAAGGGATACATTTGCAGTAGGATATCTTAGATGGGGCAGCAAAACTGCTGCAAAATCGTGAGTCTTTCCCCATTTCTAGAGCTTCAAAATATCTGAGAGGGTTTTTTGCCTGTTTTTTCCCCACAGGGAAGAGTCCTTGAGGATTTCTACCGGAATGAGAGGAGAGCCCTTGTTTTCACTGCGTGCTCTTGTGCGTGTAGAGGTTTCCCATACAAAGTTTAAAGAATACAATGCTGTTAATTTAGAAATTGAATAATAGAAATCCCCATTTTTCCCTGACTCTTCAACCAGAGCTTCACAGCCTCCCTATAGGCTGTAAATATGTATGTATGGACCAAAACCACTGGCCTGTTTTTGATCTTCCGTACCTCCCTCCATGAAAAATAATGTATATTCATTATTTTAATACTTCTACATGAGTTTATAAATGAATTTGCCATTTCCAAAATGAAACCTGGCAACAAGATCACTGCTTTATCCAGGATATATGAATAGGCAGGAAAATGATTTYCCTCTAATACTTTCTTTGGATGTAGATGGTAAAAGGACACAAAATCCAAATCCAGAAATAAAAGAAAAGGCAAAATCAACACATGGGCTTACAAAAAATATCGGTGTAGGCATATAAAATACTGTGGAAGGTGATGTGAAATGAAAAACAAGTGAAAGACAAACTGTTTTAAATCTAAAAAATAACTTCAAAGGGGTGTTTTAAGCTCTTGAGTAGAAAAAGGGTTAATTGGAAGAAAAATTAGTGGAAGATCTCCAATAAATAAAGACTCATTCACTAGTTCAGCAATTAGGGGGGACAGGTGAGGTCAGTTCAGACCCAAGATCTGAGCTCCTGGTACCCACAAGTGTCACARCTAGAGTCTGATTCAGGGTGCCCAYTGGGCCCAGGGAATGCTTTACACTGACAGCTTTATTGCACTTCTTTTCTTAAAAAAAATATTTTATTTATGAGCATTTTAAGGGCTCTTTGTTTAAAATTTCAATCAGCTCTAATTTTGTCCTGAAGCCACTCTGTTCTCTTGTGCAGCAGGACTAGACGAGTTTCTAATGAAACTAAATGAGTTTCTTTTCACCATTCTTCAGGCTAAGCCTGTCTTCAAAGTGTCCTCATACCCAGGCACAAGAAATGTTTCATCTCAGAAGCTCTGCTTTGACAGCTCTGATCCTTTTTTCCTCCTTTCCCCAAATTGGGATTGCTGTGCCAGCACAGGCTGGCCTTTTACACTGCATCCCTCTACCTGGCTGAGCAGAGCAAAGAGCCAGCAGCTCTTGACTCACTGCATAATCCTAAAACGCTGCTCTTATCAGCTTAGTGCTGCAATAATTGTTCTTTTTGCCTGTTTGTGCCACGCTGTGTCTCTGACTGCAGGACAATCCCCTGATTTTTCATTCCAATTCTGGGGAAATGTGGCTGTTACAATGTGAGTTATCTCCACTTTAGAGCGTCTATCACTCAGAATGAAGTTCAGTATCTGAACCCTGCAGCCTCCAGCACGTTATCAGCTGCCATCCAGGTAGGTCAATCATTTATAACACGTTTAACTCCAATCCTTTATTTTCCTTCATAAGTTGCAAGGTCACCTTAAACCCTGGAAAAGGCCTGAAGAGTGGTGGGGAGATGAATGAGGGTTCACTGTTGCCATAGGCTGCTTGTTTCCGAGCAGAGGGATACCTAAAATGCTAATAAATGGGATCAAAAGGCAAAGAGATTCAGCAAAATGCTGCACTGGTCACTCAGATCCTTCTGTGCCAGGAGTGTGGGCCAAGGAAATGACACTGCAGCTGAGCACCGCTTTGCCCTGGGCTCACAGTTCAGGGAGCAGCTTTCCACAGCTTCCCTGGCTCCTCCCAGGACTCGGGGTAAAGCCAACAGCTTATTATTTTTAATTTAACGAGAAGCCAAGTGTTAACCTCTTGTCATGGTGCTGAGAAAGCCGTGTGCTTCAGGAGCTGATAATAAACAAAGCTGTGTTGATGGTGAAATATTATATCTGTGTGATTTTTCTGCACTGGAAATTGCAGGTTTTGGTGGTTTGGAGGGGGTTTTTTTGGTTTTTAGGTTTTTTGTTTTTCTTTGCGAACATTTGTATCTGTGGTGGAAAGATGAGAGCTCAAACTGGCCAATTTTCCACGAAACTATTTTCTCAAAACTATCAAGAGTCGGTTAATCTACAAAAGGACAAGAGATCTTAACAAAGCCTGGTATCTCAGCAGCACAATAGGACTGAAAGTCACAGTGACAGCTGCAAGGTAAGGCAGGCTGGAAGGAACAATTGATACATTGATGGGATCTAAATTAACTGTAAGTACTCAGGGAAAAACGTCCCAGCTGTCATTGCGAACAGCCCGGTGGAAATCTCTGCCCCGTGTTCTGCAATGATTAAAACCCAAACAAGATGTTACAAAGTGCTAAGCAGAGAATAGAGCACAGCCCTGAAAGTGCTGTAAGGCCGTTCTGTAAATCAGTGCGGGAGCTCACCTTGAACCACGCGCTCAGTTTTATCACCCCATCTCGAAAAGGATGGATCAGAAATAAAGAATAGGAGCTCTGCAAGTCTATCTTTTCACAGAGCTGGTTGGGTCAAACTCAGCCTTTGATTTATACCCTGCGCTGTCCCTTTGAAATCAAGTGATTCTCTGGGTTATAAATCACAAGGCAATATGACCTATTTAATTTAGTGAAGGGATGCATGAAAATGCTTATGATGAAGATACACAAACTACTGAGTGCATACTGCAGGCAACAGAGCTTTTCCTTCCCCTGCCGAGCAGCCTTTGCTCTGAGAGGACCAGCAATGCAGAAAAAACAAATACAAGTGTATCACTTTTAAATTGAAATAGGCAGCTGATACTTCCTCCAGATGAAATAGGTTGTCTTTCCCCAGCTTGTGCCACTTAAAAAAA
This sequence comes from Mixornis gularis, assembly GCA_003546035.1. Taxonomy (NCBI): domain Eukaryota; kingdom Metazoa; phylum Chordata; class Aves; order Passeriformes; family Timaliidae; genus Mixornis; species Mixornis gularis. The sequence continues at coordinate 2,038,379 of QVAJ01000001.1, forward strand.
AAATTATTTGGGGGTACAGGAGTAGAAGAGCAAGAGGATTTAAGCTTCCTAAACAGATGTAAGGATTGAAAAGTTATGGTAAATTGATTCTGGAAAAAAAGAGAGTCATTGAATATCCTGAGTTGGAAGAGACCCACGGGGATCATGAAGTCCAGCTGCTGGCCCTGCACAGGATATCCCAACAATCCTGCCCTCTGTCTCAAACTCAGATGAATGTACAGGACTGGGGAACAGGGATATCACATTCCTGATTCAGAATGCAGAGATAAGGTCAGGGAGCAATGAATAAAAACCCCAACCACGAGGTGCTAACCAGGGTGACCTGRAATGGAGAACAATGTTCAGCAACTCCATGGAGTCTGAGGCAACATCCTCCAGTTTCTGCCACAGCTGAGTTGTGGCAGCAAAGAGACACAGAGCAGAGCAGTCGGTGTCTCTGGCAGGGCTTTGAGCAGCCTCTGCAGCCTGTGTTTGCTGTGCTTTGTAGCCAGTGCAAGGCAGAATATTTCAGCACTAATTAGAAGTCTGTGTGCTCCTGTGTTTGAAATGTCTGAGCAGAGTCAGAAGCTCTCTCTAGTAAGGCAGAACGAGCTGGTTATTAGTAATGAAGGCTGATCACAGGGGGAGATACTCAGCCTGTGAATCTAATTCATAATGGGCAGGAGAGCAGGGTTTCAGCAGGGGAGAAAAGGAACATTTCATTCTCTTGTCACATGTCCTGGCAGGGGAGAAAGCCCAAATGGAGCATGTCATGGAGACTCTGCAGCTCTGTGCTGGATGATGTCATTTACCACAGACAAGAGGTACTTGGGGAGAGAAACAAAGACAAAAACTCCAAAGTCTGATCTCTCCTGGTCTGGTTAACAGATGCTCTGACCCATTTAGAACGATGGTTCCCGTGCCTGTCACCACTGAGCCGGGGCAGAAAGGGACAAGCCAGGGCACCAACTTTGCCATCCCACACCAGCCCTGTTATTTCCCTTGCCCCATCTGGGAGGGGTCATTGTTCTGATTGCTCTGACAGGGGTTCCTACAGGATAAAGAAAATGTTTCCCATCCGTGCTAAAGGATAAAGCATGCTGGGCTCCATTTTCACATTCAGTTTAGTATCAGGTAGCTTAAAGTGGAATTTAATAAGGCTGCACATTTTACTTTTCTCCTTGGTTTACTGCTTGGCTAAACTCTTGGCTAAAAAGAGCAAATATTCCGGTATGGGTTTGGAATCAAGACCGTGCATTTCTCTCCTGTTTTCCCATTAGGTCTTGGCTCAGCCACTTATTATTCTGACAGGTACATTCATCACCCGAGGGTGTGAACAGGGTTGGAGCTGTGGGCTGTGCAGGACACTTGGGGGGTCACTGGAGTCACCAGTGTGGTCCCCTCCTGCAATCACACCTCCTCTGCAGCTGCAATAAGAGACAGAACAATTCCCAGCAGCTTCTCTTTGCTCAGGGCTCTGCAGGGAGCAAGAGACAGGAGAAGAGAAGCAGGCTTCCAGATTTAATTAGGGATAGAGGAAAGAGCTTCTCTTTCCATTGCAGGACTGTGATGTTCTGTCTGTGCAAATGGCCTTGGCTGTCAGGTGAGGATTTGCATGGACTTTATAAACTTTAATGATGCATTCCCTCGAGGAATTCCTCCAGCAGTGCTGCTCCAGAGGTGAAGTAGCCCTTGTGGTGTCCTGGAGCACTGTCCCTGGCCAGAGACAATTACACCAGCGCATCTACTGCATGTGCAGAGAACTGTACTTAGCTATTGCTTGATATCTCTTGGAAAATGGACAATAATGAACATTTCTCATGGTAATTGGTATCTCCCTCAGTAGGGTCACGGAAGGTTTTGCAAGCTGTCTATTAACGGTGCATCTCAGCTCTTCTCACTCAGTGGGGAGCACAGTCCACACAGACTTTTTTAGTGTTCAGAAAATATTTTAACTTTTCAAGCAGAGAAGTTTGCATGACAATAATAATTGCTCCAGTTCCTAAAACCAGAAGCAAGCCTGCCAAAATATTATTAACATCAACACCTCTAAGCAACTTCTGTTTTGTCTCTTCCCTTCTCCTCTCTTTGGAACGTTTACAAAGAAACTCTGCCATCTTGCATAAAGAAATTATTTGCTTAAGGAGGGTTTTCGTGTCTTCAGCACAAGTAATTAGGATAAGAACAGAAAGTATTTATCAATGTTATTACAGTGAACACAGCACTCAGACTGTGACAACTGAGCTCTTGTAGTGAAGTGCAGAGAGAACAAACTGGAGCAGGTGCAGACAATAAACCTGGCTGGGTCCACCTCACACTGCTTAAAATTCTTTATAGAACTGCTTTGTGAGTAAGATTTCAGGAGAAACAAGCAAAAGGTGAAAAATCTCCGTTATAAAAGTTTCAACACAATTTCTAGAGAGGGCAAGCATAAAAGTTTACAGTTCCCATAATGGCTTTCCGTGAACCAGACAAACCCTGGAGATTACGGGAAGGCAGGCATGCCAGGGTTATAAATATATTTATAGGAAGCACTGGTGCAGTGAGTAAATGGGCTGTTGCTCCCAGCAGGCTCCCAGGAGTGATCACACAGAGGCTGCACGGCTCCTCCAAGGGCAGGAATCCTGCCTGGCGTGTCCCACCCTGCAGGGAGCACTGAACTTTCCGCAGTCTCCGAGAGTGCCCTGCAGCACAAGTGTCGTGCAGGCTCTTTCTTCTCGCAGTAAACAACTTCTCTTCGCAGCCAGAGACTCTCTCCCTGTGAATACACAAGCTACACGTGTTCCTTTGGAGGTCCTTGGGTGCATCTGAGAAGCAGCGAAGCAAGAGGGATGAGATGAGGAACTTTTAGCTCTTTTTGTGCCTGTTATATGGGGTTATCACATGCAAAACTTAGCTAAGTAGGCTAATAATGTCTTAGTACTCTTTTTTTTTCCCCCCTGATATCTTTATAATATCTTTCCTGCATGGAAGCGTCCACACAGTTAGACATTTATTTTGGACTAACCATTCTAGTTTAAAGCTGGAGTATTTGCCTGGCAAGATTCCAAATTTAGGCTCCCTCTGAACTGTTTTCATTGTCAAAGTGATGTGAAACAGTGAGCAGAGGCTGGGCACTGTCCACATCCCACTCTGGACCTGTGGCCGTGCCCTACAGCCCTTCAGCTTTGGTTAGAAAGAAAATAAAACACACTGCTACAGTCCCAAAAGAAATCTATTTATACAGCAAGCCTAGACAGAAGGTCCCCACCAGCCCTGGTGACTCCCAGGGTGAACAGCTTAGTGTGTTTGTACAGCCAGAGAGAAGCCTCCACATGGCAAAAACCTTCTGGGAGCTGGTGGACTACAGGAATTTATTCTCACAAAGAATAAGATTTTGCCTGCTCAGTGTCAGTAAATGCTGTCTTGGTTCAGACTGTGTTCAGCTTCTTGGATATCTCTTCCACTCGGGTAATCTCTCAATATCCAAATTCCCAGAGAGTCGCCTTCTTATCCTTGTGCCACAGTATCCTGGGCTCATCCAAAAAAGCATAGGCAGCAGGTGAGGGAGGGGATTCTGCCCCTCCACTCTGCTCTGCTGAGACCCCACCTGCAGTGCTGTGTCCAGTCCTGGTCTCCCCAACATAAGCAGGACATGGAACCATTGGAGCAAGTCCAGAGGTGGCCACCAAGTCACTGAGGGAACTGGGGCACCTACCCTAAGGAGCCAGGCTGGGAGAGCTGGGAATGTTCAGCCTGGAGAGGAGAGAAGGATACAGGGTGACCTAATTGTGACCTTTCAGTCCTGAAGGAGCTGACAGGAAACATGGAGGGAGATGGAATTACAATGGATGGAATGACAGGACAAGGGGGAATGGCTTCCCACTGCCAGAGGGCAGAGCTGGATTGGATATTGGGAAAAAATTCTTCCATGTGAGGGTAACAAGGCCCTGGCACAGAGTGCTCAGAGAAGCTGTGGCTGCCCCTGGATCCCTGGCAGTGTCCAAGGCCAGGTTGGATGGGGCTTGGAGCAACCTGGGCTAGTGAAAATTGTTCCTGCCCATGGCAGGGGACTGAGTGGGCTTTAATGATCCATCCAACACAAACAATTCCATGAATCCATGATTATGAATATGATCAGGGATTTTTTTTTTGTGGTTTTGGACAACATTTTGTGTCTATTTCTTTTCTATCTATAAGTAGACACAAGGAACAGCTTAGTTATTAAAATAAATATGGAATTATTGTGGGAAAACTCTTTTTGGATCCATTTCTGGTAGGTCATGGTGAGGTCTGTGTTGCTATATGAACATTTCAGAATCTCAGAATTATTTATCCTCACCACAAAACTTTGAAGAGCACTGATATCCCACACATTTTACAAATAAGGAAAAGGCAGGATTAAGTACTTTGAGTTAAAAAGCAAAATAAAATTAGATAGCATTAAGTCTTTGAAAATCAGAAAGTAGTGTTGCTCCAGATAAAAATTAATGGGTCTCATTTAGCAAGACAGTGATACTTATATGTCATATGTAGCATTTTCCTGGGAGTTTACTGCTGATAAAGAAGTCATTTCCAAAGCTTTAAGGATATTAATGAGCTACTTTGAAGTGCTTCAGAACTATCTGTGTTAAAATAAAACTCAGCAGATGAATGCAATATCGTGGAAAACTACTGGAGCATGGTAGTTTATTTTAAAGTATTTTTTTAAACCAAAATTGACAATAATGTGAAAGTTGTGCTCAAAAGGTGTAGTGTATGGGATAAAGTAGAAAAACTTTTTCATCCATTATCTTTCCAGATTTATGGGCTGTTTATGATCAGACCCATAAATCACAGGCTGCTGCTGTTGGTTTGATGGTTTGGGGTGAGGAACACGGGTTAAAGGTGGCAGCTGCTGTGGTTTAATTTTAGCAGTTTAAAATGTAGGAGGTGTGAATAACTTTGCCCACACAACCCCCACCTACCTGCAAAAAACACCTTGAAGGCAGAGTTCTAGGAAGAGCTCAGAAACAAGTAGAAGACAAAAAGAAAAACAATATATGGAGAGACTTGTTTGCCAAATTAGAGCTCTAGGAAAGGAAAACTGGGCAGAGATGGAGAGATTACACACAGAAAACCCACTGCAGTTTACAGATCCTCCAAATATCAATAAATCTTTCCGAGTCTGGTTTAAAAAGCACTGTGGTTGTGTGTAACCTACCTCAGCAAAGCATTCTGGGACAGCATCGAGCCACTTCTCATCCATTAATTTAATTTTTTTCCCCGGTCTCTCTCAGTGGACCTCTTTTTGTTCCTTCCTTTTCTGCAGCGGTTGAAGAGATCTGTTCTTAATTAGTATATCAGTGGAGATTTCGCAGGTGAAACTTCTGCAATTCACACATTTGTCTTCTTCAGGAAGGTTATTAGACTCGAGCACAGATCATTTGTCTCCTTTTGCAGGCTCCTGACAAACCATTCTTTGTTCCCGATGGGGCTGTGGGAATTGTAATATAGGCAGAAAATTGACCCTGCGTGAGCGAGTCGGGGAGGGGAGGAATACATTTACAAACTGTCTTAAAACAAGGCAAACGCCGATTTGCAACATTTAATAAAGCCTGAGAAATTGCTAAGGAAAAAGAGAAAAGGAACTGCACTTCCTAAGTCATTAAAACCCCAAAATTACAGCTTAATCTTGAAATTATTTACCTTTGGTGTTGATGTTGCTTCATCCCTTCTGAGCCCAGGACATCTGGGTCATTTCTGCTCTGGAGCTTTGGAAGGGAGACAATAACTTCTTTTCTTTAGGCTGGTCTTATTGCTGGATAAATGTGGTTACTTTATGCAGAGGATGTTGCTCATGGGTACATTTTGGTTGGGGGAAAACTCTCTAAAGCAATGAGGCCTGGTTCCTGTGGAAATTGTGCTGCTGGGTTTCTTTTTCTCCTGTTCTCCGTTTCCTGGGCCTTGTCCTTGGTATCTCAGGCATGAGCAGCAGCTGCTGCTGCTAAAGCTTCTATGACTTGAGTCAAATTTCTTGCTGCTGGAGTTTAAGTGCATAAATAATGATCACAAAACTGGAGGTGACATCTGTTCTCAAACCTGCTCTCGAATAGTTCAACACCTGGGAATTTGAACAGCCTGGGTGGATGGGACAAGGCCAATGGGGCAAAGGGCCAAGTCCTGCTCTTGGGTCACTCCAGACCCCTCCAGGCTCGGGCAGAGGGGTTGGGAAGCTGGAAAAGGCCCTGGGATGCTGGTGGCAGAGGTTGGACAGGAGCCCAGGTGTGCCCAGGTGGGCAAGAGGCCACTGGCCCCTGGGCTGTCCCAGCCCTGGTGTGGCCACAGGCCCAGGGCAGTGGCTGTGCCCTGTGCTGGCACTGCTGAGGGACTTTGAGTGTCCAGTGTCCGGTTCTGGGCCCTCATGGCCAGGGAGACCTTGAGGGGCTGGAGCAGGTCCAGGGAAGGGAACGGAGCTGGGGAAGGGGCTGGAGCCCCAGGAGGGGCTGAGGGAGCTGAGAAAGAGGCTCAGCCTGGAGAAAAGGAGGCTCAGGGGGGACCTTGTGGCTCTGCACAACTCCCTGACAGGAGGGGACAGCCGGGGGGGTCGGGCTCTGCTCCCAGGGAACAGGGACAGGAGGAGAGGGAACGGCCTCAGGCTGGGCCAGGGGAGGCTCAGGTTGGACATCAGGAGGAATTTCTCCATGGAAAGGGTGGTCAGGCCTTGTCAGGGGCTGCCCAGGGAGGTGTTGGAGTCCCCATCCCTGTAGGTGTCCCAGGAAGGGCTGGAGGTGACACTCAGTGCTCTGGGCTGGTGACACGGCGGGGATCAGGCACAGCTTGGATTCAGTGATCCTGGAGGTCTTTCTCCAGCCTTAGCAATTCTGGGATTCTGGGATTCCAGAATTCTTACAGGTTCACTCAATCCCTAATTCCTGCAGAGGAATTGTCTCACTTTTGATGGCGCGTGCACGTTCTACATGAAGCCTGAGCTGGGGACTGTGAATGGCCCTGCACATCCAACACCTGAAATTGTTGCCTATCCCTGTGGACAGGAATTACAGGGTGGTGGTTGTCCTGCAGAAGCAGAGTAACACCACTCAGAGCTGAATAGTGTTCAATGACCTTTTGCCTTCAGAACTCTGCTTTTGCCCCACAGTTACTCAATTTTAAGTCGTCAAGATTATTTTCAGTCGTAGCAGTATTAATGACTGATACAGCTTTATTTACACCATTTATGCTTCAACTTCAGAAGTGATCCCTCACTAATTTGTTTTCCTTCTGCCTCCTTACATCAGCATCCACATGGCAGGGTTGTATTTTTCCAGAACACCTTTCCTCCTTTCTCCATCTCTTGTGTTTCTTGCTGGGCATTCACCGAGGGCAATATCACAACAAAAGGGTACAAAAATAAATGGGAATGTGGGATGAAGTAACAGAAAAGTCCTTTTTAGATGGGTCTATTTTTCCCCCCTCAGATGTTTGTACCTGATAAAATAATCAACAGGTAGCAGGCATTCAAAGCAGTTTTGTGCTGGTTGAACGTCTTGAAGCAGCAGCCCTTTGTTCCTTAAATTATTGTGGAGGAACTTTTGGAGGAGCAGAAAGTTCCCTGATGCTTCCTGACCTGTTCCATGGGGGCCATTTATTTATTGCAGGTTGCCAGGTTACCTCCTGCCTGGTCACTGAAGTCACTTGACATGAAGCTTTTATCTGCCACCGAAAGGTTGTTGACCAGGCCATTTATTTCAGTAAAGAGTTCTTCTGTCACTCTTAGTCATAGCTGCATAAATGCTGCAATGATAATAGTGGGAAAATTTATCTCTTAAAGTGGCAACTGTTATTTTATCCCCTGGAGCAAACTGTCAGGATTCCTAAAGGTCTTGTATTAAATTGCAAATCCGGCACCATTGTGTCTGAATTCTAATTTTAGATGCTCTTGTTACAAAATCTGAGCAAATGTGCATTCAATTAAGGTAAGGGTTTGGAACTTTGCATCTAAGGAAATAAGCTTTTACAATTAGTTCAAAATTAAATCAGAACATTTCCAATTCACTCGTTCTGAAATATAGTCATAATAATTAAAAAATCATTAATGTACTTTGCACTCCGGGGGCCTTTCCTTTAATACTGGATTTTCTGTACACAGAAAGTTGAGGGCTGTTTGTCTGCTAAGGAAAAAAAAAAGCTGATAACCCAAGAAGTGAAGTCTCCCATTTTTTTCATTAAAAGCTGATCAGAAACATCAGGATTCCTTAACATCAACCCCTAAAGCTACAATTTAACTGGAACAAGCTCAAAATGGCTTTCAGCAACCCCTAAATTAACACTTTGGGGACAATTCCACCCGAAATGTTTCTCTCATAACATACATTTAACTCCTTTTTCTCCTTGATATGCAGGAGAATGACAGGAAGTTTGACAAGGAGTCACTTGATTGGCTCAGTCCTGATTTTTCCAGGTTGTTCTCTAGTGTATTGGTCAGGACTGCATAAAGCTCAGCTCTGTAAAATCCTAAGTGCCAGGAAAAGAGTGAACAGGGATCAGCTGTTCTTCACCAGTGCAAAACCTTGGGGGCATCCATTGAAGCCAGGAGATCACAGAAGCGTTCAGAAAACTCTTTCCTGCATTGCAAAGATCTCAGTTGAGAGGGAAATCCCAAAATGTGTGCTGTACCCCTTTATCCCTTGCTGTCATGCTCTCCCACTCTCAATCCCACTGCCAAAGGCAGCTCTCGGGATATTTTTCTCTTGATGGGCCAGACACCATTCCTGGTGTCTAAACAGGGAGACGTGGTGGGAGATGTCCACATTGGGGACTCCATCCCAGATCCTGAGGCCATTCCTGTGGGAGCATGGGGTGGGAGGGAGCCAGCAGCCTGTCCTTGCCTCTTCCCAGCAGTGCTCTGCCTCCACAAACCCTGCTTTAGTTACCGAAAAAAGCCATAAAAATGCATTACACCAAACTCAGGTAAGTTTTACAGTCGAATATTAAGCTGCAGAAACAACAAGATTAGGTGACTTATATATGTGGCAATAAATCCTTTCACAGGACTTTGAGTGAACTATTACATGCTGCAGCCTAAATTGGCTCTATTTGGCTCGTAAAGGCAGGATGGAGCTTCATTTATACACATAACAAATGGAATAAATACACTTCTTTGAAAAATGGGAACCTGACAGTTTAATGTATGTTGGGTTTTTTTTTTCCAGGATATTTTAAGTTCTTCAATAAAATTTCATTAAGATGGCACAGCTACATACAGGTGCATCCACATGTATAGACAAAAAAGATTAAATTAAGATTCCTGTTGGTTTATTTGCACGAGTTTCGACACAGGCTTATTCTCAAAATGATAATTCCTGCACACAGTTGGAAGAACGAGCTAAGCTCTCCTGCTCACAAGTTTTTGTGAGTTAAATGTCATAAAGAAGAGGTGAAATTCCAGAATAAAGCTCGGCTCTAATTAGTGCACTGATTTGAACACTGAGTTCATTTTCTGCTAGCTTACAACTTTCTAAATGTTCTAAAACAGCTGCACCTCATGATTCCTCTGCCACTTACTCTAATGCATAGAGCACTTTACCCCTCTGAATTGGCACTTTAAATCACTCTCCTGGCTGCTCCTCATTACATGCACACACGCACCACGCTCTGGAGCTGATGCGATCAGGAAAATCAGAGTCACTTCTTCTTTTCCTCTGCCAAATGCCCTCTACTGCTGCAGAGCCCTGTTTGCACATTCTTGATCACCTGTGTCTCACAGAGCAACAGCGAAGCACAGAGATGTGCTCCAAGGAAAAACCAAAACAAGCTCAAAACCAGCCAATTTTTACTGAAAGGACAAGTTTTCTTTGCATGATGTTTGATAATGTTGCAGCAGATGAAAATAATTAAATATTTTTTACTCCCTCAAGGCTTAGAGATTGGTTTTGGTTTCTGTTGGGAAAATATTTAAAATTATGAGCTGCAGATGTGGAATGACGGAGTTACAGAATGGTTTGGGTTGGAAGGAAACTTAGAAATCATCCAGGGTCACTCCTGCCATGGGCAGGGACACTTTCCACTAGCCCAGGTTGCTCCAAGCCCCATCCAACCTGGCCTTGGACACTTCCAGGATCCAGGGGCAGCCACAGCTTCTCTGGGCACCCTGTGCCAGGGCCTCCCCACCCTCACAGGGAAGAATTTCTTCCCAATAGCCAATCTAAACCTGCTCTTTTTCAGAGAGATGTAAACATGAATTGTTAGGTTGATGTCCATTATAAACTTGCTCAATGGAGGGGGGAGAATTGAATGTGCCTCAGAGAAATTGTTTATTAAAAGTGGTTGTATGAGGGACCCATAGCCCCTACCCTCTGAATACTCTGCAGCTGCCACTCTCTTTTTTTTCCAAAATAAAATCCAAACTGCAGCATTGCTCCTGTATTTCTAATCAGCATGGAAATTCAACATCCTGCCCATTTCCCCTGGGACTAATTACGAAAAACATCAAAAGTAGAGTGACTTTAATTAGCAATTTATGCAGCGTGGTGTTATCATTAGCCTGCCCTGTAAGCACCACCCTCCTCACAGCCATAATGATGGAGTAAATGGAGCTGTCCATATTGACCCCATGGAATAATCAGTTCCAAAGGCAATTGGATTTCACAGGAGTGCAGTGGGTCAATGGGTGTGACTGCAGATCCCAACAGCCTCACAGAACTCTGAGCCCACCTGCTTTGAGACCACAGGTGTGAATTTGTGTCTGTCTCTGTGAATTGGAGTGCTGCAATGAACTCTCAGGGAGGCAGTTTAAAAAAATCACAGTTGATTAAGAAATCCTATTATTGAATGTTTCTCGATTCAGTAAAAGGATTTCTTAAATCAACTGTGAATTAGAAGGAAGATTTAAAAAATTCCCTCTATGGAATAGAAGTATATGACTCTTTCAGGGATGGGGCAGCCACAGCTTCTCTGGGCACCCTGTGCCAGGGCCTCACCACCCTCACAGGGGAGAATTTCTTCCTAATATCTAACCTAAACTCAGTGTGAAGCCATTTCTCCTCATCCTGTCCCTCTAGTTTCTGATGAATTGTCCCTCTCCAGCTCTCCTGGAGCCCCTTTAGGCACTGCAAGGGGCTCAAGGTCTCCCTGGATCCTTCTCCAGGTGAACACCCCAAGCTCTCCCAGGCTGGCTCCAGAGTAGAGGGTCTCCAGCCCTGGGAGCAGTTCTGGGACCTCCTCTGGACCCTCTCCAGCAGCTCCACATCCTTCCTGTGCTTCTGACCCCAGGGCTGGAGCAGCTCTGCAGGTGGGGTCTCACCTGAGAAGGGCAGACAGGCAGAATCCCCCCTCCCCTGCTGCCCACACTGGGATCAGCCCAGGGCATGGGGAGTTCTGGTTCCAGCTCACATCTTCAGCACCTTGAAGATCCTACACCTTTGATTGTGTCTTTCCAAAGGCTTTCTTCTCTTACAAAGTTGTAGCTCCTCTCATTCCTGAAGACCTGCATTAATTTGGAATAGGAATCTTGTCTCAAACCCCACAAACATTCATATTTGTACGTGCTGTTGTACAGCCAGCACTGAGCTGTTCTAATCAGCCAGGGGTAATTTAGATTCACCAACAACACTCACAAATATTGCACAATGTCACAAAGGATCAAATGCAAATGCACATTTCTCCTCAGCCACTGAGAAGCATTTAAAAAGAAATTAAACAGCAGATCTCATCTTCTCCCAAATATAAATATGCAAACTGATGCAAATTGCTTGCTCCTGACCCGGGAACATGATGGCCAATTGCCTGACCTGTGTTCACAAAACGATATTTCATTTCATTGGCTGTTCACAGGGAGTGCATTTGAAATTTCTGTGGCATCAGGATAAAAATCAGAATGAGCATATGCTTCTCAGAGCACTTCAATCACTTCTGATTTCCCAGGCAGTGTTTGTGCCTACCAAAGCGTGAAGCCTGGAATATATTAGCAAAGTATTAATTATGGTTGAAATCCTCAAACAGATTTCAATACTTAGCTGTCACCAAAGTGGTGGCAAGAGTCATCCTCTAGCAAAAACCATTCTGTAGCAGCAAATATGGTAAGGGCTCTACTATTTCTTAAGGAAAGTTGTAAAAAAAATATATATGAATCGTGTTGTATACTAAACAGAAGAACAAAATATAATAATAAATCTGCTAATTGGAAGGGAGTTTTGTGAATGTAACACTAACTAAGTAGAGAATCACAGAATGATTTGGGACTTTAAAGATCATCTACTTCCTCAGTTCTATTTCTGCACCACTACTGAAAACAAATCCACCACCATGTTCTAATCCCATTATATACATATATATAATATTAATCCACAAACTTATTTTTACTGCAAATAAAATTCAAACAGAGAATACAATTATCCCTAAATTTCTCTTTTGCTTCCTGGTCATGCTAAGGGTCTCAAAATTGAATAATAGAAATAATTAAAAGCTGTTCCCTTTTCAATATGATGGAAGTTACCACCAATTCTTAGGTATGTCCAGTTTTAAATAATAATGGCATCAATAAAAATAATAATGTCAATACTGATAGCAACATTAATGATTTTAAAACACTATAATCATGTATTAAAATATTACTGTTATTTATGATTATGATTATTACTGCTGGTCTAGTGGAAAGTCTCCCTGCCCATGGCAAGGGGTTAAACTATATTATTTATTAAAACAATATACATGGATTCTAAAGGATGTTTTCCTAACGTGCTCCATGAATCCTGGAAGAGATTTCCCAATAACAAGCCAAAAAGCTTTACTTCAGTACTATGAAATGCTTTCCTTCCTTTAATATGGAGAGCTTTTAATAATCTATTTTTTCTACAGATTAATCTAAGCTGGATATAAAATATTAGTAATTGTTTATTGGGATATGATCACGGAACTGTAAGAAACACATTCCATGATATGAACTTCAGGCCTTCCTTTCCAGCAAAGAGCTGTTAAAAATATTTTATTAAGCATGTTTGAATGTTGTAACAATCTCCCACAGCCACTGTCATTATCCTCTTGATTCCCCATTGCCTTAAACCAGCAATTAGTAGTTGATGAGAAACGTCCAGGAACAATAATAGTTAAAGATCAATTAGGGATCCATGAGGCTGAGGAGATTAAATATTTATTAAAATAACAACAACCTTTCAAATAATAGTTCAAACTTCATTACTTTAATCCATTCTGGAGCTGCTATTTTCTGCCTCACTTCCCTGTAATTGCAAACTGCACCAGTGACAGGGAATGTCTCGCACCAAAGTACATGAAAACATAAAGTGTTTATGTTGCAGTGACAGTGCTGAGATTTTGTAAACAGATTGGAACAGGCTTATTTTTTATTTGCCTGCACATTTCTAAAGCGCTTTTCTAGCGTAAAGTGACAAAAAGCTCCCGCTTAGCTACATTTAACTGGAATTTCCAGCGTGGATCCATGACCCTCCCTTTGGCAGACCGATGGAGAAATGACCACAGGCCTGGTGTTCTCTTCAGCAGCAGACCTGGAGAAGGGAAATTGGGATGCTGGGTGTAAGACAAGAAAGGTTTTTGCAGAAGGAATGGATCTTCTCTCTGGAATTCAGTGTGAAAAATGACAGCTGGTGGAAYGTTTCTGTGCAAGTGGCAGCTCTGCTTTCTGTCCCTGCCTTGGTGACAATGGGAGGGGTGTGCAACCCACTGTTTCTCAAAAATGTCTCGAATTCATTTAAAATGGTGATTAAAACCAAACCCTGACAGAATTTGGAGCCAACAGACACAAGTTTTGACATCTATAAAAGCAAAAGATGAAACAATAATTAATTAGCATGGCAAAAGGAAAAGAAAGGGAACATCTTTAAAAGCGAGCACACGGCTCCTGACAGTAAAGTTGGATTTGATCCTTGTACATTCCTCCCTGCTCAGGAGATTCTGGGATGTAAAATTCAATGAAAACATTCTTCACTGGGGCAAAAGTGAGCACACAGCCTGTGGTGGCTGGAGAAGCCATCAGGGCACAAGGGAACACCTCACACTCTGGAGCTCTAGACCAGCACCCAGGGACTGTGGCAGCAAGGGGTGAGGATGCCACAAATCCATCACTCTATTTGGGCATGGCRTGGTGACAGGAAAGCACCAAGTGTGGTTTTCTTTTCCTGACAATTTTCTATATAAACATTCTTAAGTGTTTTATGTATTGGGTTTATTGTTTTCTGCAGTGGGTTTAGTATGTTGGATTGCATTCATTTTCATGTAATATATTCTATATACTGTTTCTAGTCGTTTATATACGGTTTGGTGTCAKTTTTTCAGGTGTTTTGTTACACTTTGACATACTCCTCAGCACAGCAGGGCCAGGAGCTCCTGGAGCTGAGGAAGGGCCTGGAGCATCTCCGTGCCCAGGAAAGGCTGAGGGAGCTGGGGCTGCTCCGCCTGGAGAGGAGCCCCAGTGAGAGGGGCCCTCAGCCCTCGGTGTCCTTGGTTGTCCTTGTCTGTCCCCTGTCTGTCCCTGTCTGTCCCTGTCTGTCCCGGTGTGTCCTCACGTCTGTCCCTGTGCACAGGGAGGGCAGAGCAGGCCCAGGCTCTGCTCCAGGCCCAGCAATGGCCCCAGAGCCACGGGCAGGGCCTGAGCCCAGCAATTCCCCTGCCATGGGGCACAACTTGTGCCCTGGGCAGTGGCCAGGCCTGAGCAGAGCCCAGAGAGGCTGTGCAGGCTCCTCCCTGGGGATGTTCCAGAGCCCTCTGGACACTCTGCTGTGGATCCATGTAGGCTGAGGAGATTAAATATTTATTAAAATAACAACAACCTTTCAAATAATAGTTCAAACTTCATTACTTTAATCCATTCTGGAGCTGCTATCCCAGCCCTGTGCTCTGAGATGGCCCTGCTGGAGCAGGGATGACACACTGGGGTCCCTTCCAACCTTACTCATCCTTTAACTTTGTCTTGATTTTTTTTTGATAAACATATATCCACATGTTTTATGATAAATTTGTTTGGAAAGATGGGCTTGACTTTTGTTATATGTCATAAGTCCTTTATTCATTCCCTTTGGGGGAGGAAAAAACGATACGGAATGACTGAACACTGAAGAAATTACTGTGTCATCAAAACAAAGTTAATTTTCTTCTATAAAAAACCCAAGTTTAACAACTGCTTAAGCTGATCATTGAAAGAATCAGCAGTGATTTCAAATGCTTTTAACATTTGACAATACATTATCCTCAAGTTGTTCTAACACTCCTCTCTAAACGTTTCTTATCAAGTGCTGAGATGGGAAGCACCCCCAGAACTCTGATCACTCAGAGAAGTATACTTAGAAAATGTGAAGCTATTTATGCCAATATAAAGATGCCTAATGGATTTGGTTTAAACAAGTTTCACACTGCAAATCTTTTTCCTTTTCATGCCCAGCAATTCTAGCCCTGATCTTTTAAACTGCACAGTGTTTCTCTTGCTGGATCCATACCTCAGGGAAAACATGCTAATCATCCTGCTCATGCTTCCTCATGTTCTGAACTTCTTTCCCTCTGTCGCTTCCATGCATGATTATAATTTGATGATAAGAGAAACAATTTAAAACTGCAATTATGAAAGCATTTCTTTGTTAATTCCCTCCCGGCTAAATGACTTCCTCTCACGCTAGGAAGTTAAACATCTGACAGCCCGGCTGAGCTCCAGGAGCTTCAATTTCCATTCACAAAAGCCTCTTTTTCAGCTGCCTCTTATATTCCAGTTGGAATTTATAGTGATTTGCTCCCTCTTTAACTTATGGATTCATGGATCCCAGAGAGACTCAACCTGGAGCCAATATTTCCAGCTCTGCTGGACCTCTGACTCCTTGTTTTAGTTGACATTATGTGGTGTGTGTTTTATGGACTGGGTAGATGAGGAAATGAACCCTTTTGGGGCTGTTCCTCTGGGCACCATCTCACTAGCACAGAGACAGATCAGCACAGTGCTACCAGAAGGATTAGGCAATAACAGCAGATTACATTTGGTGGAATAAAATATTACAGAGCAGCTCAGAAATTGTCCTATCAATACTGTAATATTGCAATGAGACAATCAGGAGGTAGAACACAGGGTGGAATGAAAAATCCTGTAATTGTTGCCTTTGTGTAGGTAAAATGATGAGCTGTGGTGCTGGTGCTGCAGTTCAAACACAGGTTAAAGGGTGCAGGGAGGTGACTAGGTTACTTTTTTTCTTTCTTTTTCCTCTAAAATCATACCCACACCAGCCATAAAGGAGAACAGAGAATAACAGCAGTGTTAACATAGCAGGAAATAAAAATTATCCTCATTTATCYACTCATCTTTTTTTCACAGTTGTGAGCAGATACCAGTGGATAACTTGCAACTAATACAAAATTATTGTGCTTTCTGCTAAAAATATGTAACTTTGATTTAAAGTAATTTGTTTAAAAGCTTAATGAGGTTGACATTTGAAGCAGGTTCCTGCCATTTCTGTTCCTTCTGGCTTCACTGAGATAAAATAAAATTGTKGCAGGTGACTCATAAAATGAGCTGACCTGCCAGGGCAGAACAGACCCTCTGAAATGTCCATATGGATGATAGGATTTTTGATCTTTATTGGATACTGAGTTTTTCAGCACTGCTTGAGTTGGGCCAAGGACATGACACCCCAGAAAGACAAATTCAGGGTCCCATCAGGGGAGATGGGGTGCAGGGATGGGGGAGGCACAGGAGAGCCACTGTAGGTGTGACAGAGAGGGGAGCAGTGGTGGGAACTGGGCACRGCTCAGGTCCCTGCAGGCACAGGGCACACGTGGAGTCAAGAGCTGACACTGGAAAAGGACCAGGCAAAATTACTTGGAATGAGCTGGGGACAGCTTGGCTTTCCACAGCTGAGCAAACCACACCAGAGAGGAACACCTACAACATGAGCTGAGATGGTGGGAACAATGGGCTCAGAGAGAAAATGGGAACATATGCTTAGGGAAGGGGGAAAATCCCATTGCTTGTGGATGAGTTGAGGAAATGCCTTTACCTGTGCCTGTCCCTGGATCCCTGGAAGTGTCCAAGGCCAGGTTGGATGGAGCTTGGAGCACCCTGGGAYGSTGGAAGGTGTCCCTGCCCCTGGCAGGGGGTGSCACTGGATGGGCCTTAGGGTCCCTTCCAACCCAAACAATTCTGGGATTCYRTTAAAATCCTYCAGCCTGTAAGAGACGATAGTGGCTCTTACACAKCACTTCCCTAAAAAACCTGAATGCCTTGCTTCAGTAAATGGGATAATGATGGGTGAACACCTGGCTGGATTGTCAAAATCTATCCTTAGAAGAAGAGATAAAAATTCTTCCATAAATCTGAAGCCGTAAGGACAGTCCTTAACTGAGAGAGACGAGATGACATCAGGCAGGGGACATGCAAACAAAAACTGAGGGAGATGAATGGGAACATGTGAACAAACATTTCTCATGCTAYAGAAGAATCTGCAACTTGAAAGGATTTTAAAAAATATATTATTTTATGTGTGGCTGAATTATTGTGGCTTAAAATTTTTATTCATTTGCTTGAAAGGCCTTTTGATATATATGATACRGGGGTGTTTTTAAACATGCTGAGAAAGGTAAACTGCTGATGTAGAAGTGTCTCTGGACAAAGTCTGTGCCAGGAGGAAATGGTGGATGGTGGCTGAGGAAGTGCTGAGAGGATTAAATCAAATGGTTCCAGATTGGGGAGAGCAGGATAAGAGCAGAGAAAGAGGGAATGCCTGACATTTCTCTGGGAAACAGAGGGATGCTGTGTGCTCTGGCCCTGCATTAGGCTCAGTGTTGCCATGAAGAACCGTCACACACAGTGTAATATCTTATGTCTCTTTCTCTTGACCTGACCCATGACTGTGAGCCTTAAAGATAATGAGATCTGAGATAAGGAGGTCTTTTGCCTCCTATCTGTCTCTTCTCATCTCACAGAGTCCTGCTCAAAAGGTCACAACACAGATAACAGCCTCTGCAGGAAGACCTGAACTGTTCATTTGGGCTSCTCTTATTTCTCATCCCGCTGACATCTTTATCAATCTATAATGTCCTCTGAAAGTAATGTCCTCCTTAAATCAGCATATTCAAGTAAAAATTGTTTTTTCTTTGTCTAAAGATGCTGTATTTTGATTTAATCTGATTTCAGTTCAAATTCATGTTCATCCTATGTATGTTTTTGGATTTTCTTTTTACATGACCAGTGTCTGGGTCACTAGTCTGCTGCACCAAATCCCGCTGTCAAACAGGAGAGGATGGAAAAGAAGTTCACTGAACACCTCCAGAATAATTTTTGCAATGAAAAATCATCAGGGGAAAAATATCTTAAACCATGTAAGTTTGAAGAGTTTTCTATCAGTCTTAAAGTGAATTAAATTAATTACAGGAGTGATTTCACTGGACTGGGGTGTGTTGGGGAGGTTTTGGTCGTGGAAGCACCATGATCCACCTGAGGAAGATGAATGCCTGGCACAGAGGGGTGCTGAAAACAGTCCAAACTGCCAAACCAAGYGATTCTCTGCCAGCCTTTCCAAGCTGGGAGCCCCCTGGAGCTGTCACACACTTCGGTCCATCACCTGTGTGATGCCATCAGGACCCAGTTTCCAGCCATGGAGCTGAGGGTGTTTCCACTGATATTGTCACATGGCTGTGAGGTGACAGCTGAGGATTTGCAGGGACACACTTCCTCAGCTCCCTGTGCCTCTCTCTTGCAAGTAGCCTTCTTAATCTTCTCCCTTTTTATCACCCCACTCAATAATTTCTCTYGAGAGCACAGGTGTCTGCCTTGTCCTTTAATGATGTGTCCAAATGGGGAAATCAATGGCATTAAATACTCATGGAATGGGATGTAAATAAGCAGCTATAAACTTACTTATGTAGCTTCTAAACAGCTTTTCAGCCAAAGATCCACCACTGGAAGTGGGATTTTTTTATATGGATTATTCTTCCAATGTACAGAGCACTTTGGAGAATCTTACTGCTTTYCTCAGTATTTCAGGGATGTATTTAATTGCAGTTTGCTTGCAGAAAAGAAAAGCAAAGGACAAACAGGAAAAAATAAATTACATTTAAGGAAGTTGAATTGAAATTCTGCTCTTGCAGAATAGTTTGGGATGGAAGGACCTTARAGCTCATTCAGTCCCACCCCTGCCATGGGCAGGGACACCTTCCACTAGTCCAGGTTGCTCCAAGCTCCATCCAACCTGGCCTTGGACACTTCCAGGGGTCCAGAGGCAGCCACAGCTTCTCTGGGCACCCTGGGGCAGGGCCTCACCTCCCTCACAGGAAGAAATTTCTTCCCAAAATCCAATCTAACCCTGCCCTCCTTCAGCTTAAAGCTGTTCCCCTTGTCCTGTCACGCTCACTTAACTGCATTTTGTTAGAACAGTTGGAACCAAACCTTAAAACAAAACTAGACTCAAAGATGACAAATTAATAATCCAAGTAATTGGCAATATGATCATATTTTGCCAGGTCTTGCCTTCCTGCTGGCATAAAAAAATTCCAAGCAGAGGCACCTGGTGATGAAAGAGACCCGTGTCACATTCTATTTGTGGTTTATGTGGTTTTGCTATTTTRAACACATGCATTTAATTGCTTCAAACAGTGGGACTCCAACATTATTCTGGTGCCTACTGAACAGTTAAATTGATCAGAGCACTGAGAATTTGTATATGTTTTTAAATCAACCTCTTGGCAAATTTCCTTTGCCTTAATGCCTCCCCATTACCCTTAATTAAATCCTTTTCTTATCCATTGCCTCCCAAATTACATCACTAACCCTTCTCCTTCTCATGTGGGTAGGGCYTCCAAAATTCACAAAAATTAATGTCTCCTCAGGCTTTTTAACCACTTTGGGCAAAATTCAGCACACATAATTGCATGGGGAACAAACGGAGCTGCACCAGGAATGAGTTTGGCTGCTGGCAATTACTGAGCAACCTGAGGACTAAACCCATTCTGCACCCTGGTTTCGCAAATCTGATTTCTCCAGCAGTGCTGAGGGAGATAAAGCAGCAAACCCCAAATGCTGAAGGTGTTGTGGTGTCTGTGAGGCAGAGCCTGCCCTCAGCTCCCAGGGACAAGGATGGGAAGTGTGCCATGGACCAGGAATACTCACAGACCTCCGTGTGYTGGGTGGTTGAAGCATCTATTTATCTAAATGTATTTGAAGCTCTTCCTCTACAGACATTTTTACTACCTGGGATGTGTGTTGGAATTGAATTACTGCTGCCTTATTTGAGTTTTATGCTTTTGTAATGGCATTAAAAGCAACACTTACTCCACATAAACCCAGAGAAAATGATGGTGAATCAGGCCAGATTCACGTTTGGTTAATTGTGCTCTTTAAAATGTGGGAAGAATCTGAGTATGAATGAAGCAAACTGCAAAAATTAGGCTTCCCCTAAAAAATAATTCTTTTCTCTCTTTTTTTTAATTTTTTTTTTTTTTTTAACTCCATATCATTTTGAAAAATACTGGCTTGGAAACACAAAACCAATCATACTGAAAGCTTTACTTGGACACTGAAATACATGTAGAACACAATAGTTGGGAAAGCAAAATGCCCAGGAAGCAACATGCCCAATTAATTCTGAAACATTTCAAGCAATCAATTAAAAACCTTTTAAGGCTACACCTTTGGATGCAGCAGAGCACTTCAAACATCAAAATTGCCTGTAGATAGATTTTTTCTGAAGCAGAAACCTGGAAATGTTCTTGCTAAACTACAAACAAATTGCTTGAGRTTCTGGTAACCCAGAATGACACCGGGGATGGGAGGGACTGTGTGACACTGTCCAAGAGCAGGGCAGGAAGTGTGACAGCTGGATTTGGGGGCACTTGGGCACAATTTCCTCCAGAAGGCTGTCAGGAAAACTAACCTTCTTGCTGGAATTAAATTACATGAAATACATGGTGAAAGAGTTGTCTCCACTGGTTCTTAACTATAATGAAGTGTTTTGAGGGTCCAAAACGCTGTTGTTTTACGAAATTCTATGTTTTCCACTTTGGAATTTGCTGTTATTTGAAAAATTATTCCACCTTCACTGTGTCACACACAAAAAGCTGTCATTGAAGCAAATGGCTTGCTGGAATTGATTTATAGATAATATATAATATAACATAATGACACGTAACAAAATTTCATTACACAGCGAGGTTAATTTGAATTATGATTTGTTCTCCCTGCCAGGCAAAGGGAGAGGCTGGTGTTCAGTAACTGCTGCAGTATGTTACCCCAGATTTCAATGGACTGCAGCATCCTGAAAAAGCAGCAATTGACTCTCCTGAAGAGAGAAAGCCTAAGTGATCTCCAAGGTTTTATGGGCATGGGTTGTTTAAAGGTAATTGCTGCAGTATAAGCTGGCAATCTGCTACTTCAGAGCAGTTAAAGAGGCAGAAGTGYACAGAGGGAATTGAAGAAATTCCTGAATTGAGGGTACACCCCTGGATCCCTGGAAGTGTCCAAGGCCAGGTGGGATGGGGCTTGCAGCAACCTGGGCTAGTGGAAGGTGTCCCTGCCCATGGCAGGGGGTGGCACTGGATGGGCCTTAGGGTCCCTTCCAACCCAAACAATTCTGGGATTCTGTTAAAATCCTCCAGCCTGTAAGAGACGATAG
>QVAJ01000001.1:2065347-2078568 GCA_003546035.1 Mixornis gularis
GAAGGAATTGTTCCCTGTGAGGGTGATTAGGCCCCGGCACAGGGTGCCCAGAGAAGCTGTGGCTGCCCCTGGATTCCTGGAAGTGTCCAAGGCCAGGCTGGACAGGCCTTGGAGCAACCTGGGACAGTGGAAGTTGTCCCTGCCCATGGCAGGGGGTGGCACTGGATGAGTTTTAAAGTTGCTTCCAACCCAAACCATTATATAATTYTRTGAATCCATTAATCTATGACTCCAKACTTCTGTGGAAAGCATAAAACCTGAAATTTAAGATATGGCTGCTGACTTCTCAYTTCTGCAGAAACCAAGACTTGAGGCATTCTATGAGATCCAGGTCATTCCTGGATATAATAGTATTTTTTACAAGTAAACTTGCTTATTAAMATGTTTACATTGCTATTGTGCATGTTATCATTCTAAAAATGGCAGTTTCTATTTAGTTACRTGCAGTTTGGGGAATGTGTCTTTTAATGTGTTTAGACAGAATAACGAGTAACTGTTTTTTTCAACCCATGCAAAAGGAAGGGTATGTTTAGAAGTTGTCTCCATGCTCCTCAAAATGTTTGTTGTAAACATCCCACACTGCATGAGGAGAGTTGTAGGGACTGTAGGAGGAGGCACTGGAAGAGCAAYAGCCTTGTGAGGGAATGATAATTAATCTAACCAGGCACTTGGTGTCCTGGGGTGAAAGCAAACTCCCCCAATTAATCAGTGTGACATCCAGAGGTCACCGCCAGCTCTTCAGACATCTTTGCATCTCTGGGTATGAAGGTGAGGAGACACATGRTGAAATTGGACCTCGTGGCTTCCTCCCTGTTGCTGACCTTTGCTGGAACCTGCTCTTAGGAGGCTGCCAGCTGCTGTTCCAGGGATTTGGGGCTGGAGAACACACAGGTGCTCTCTGTGCTGGCTGTAAACTCTCTTTCCTGGCAGGCTCTGCTCAGCAGATCAGCACCTTATCAGCACAGCAATGGAGCTCAGAGTCTGAGGAATGACAGGGAACCAGCCCAGAGGAGGTGTCAGCGCCTGAGACGTGTTTGCACGGACATTTGGAACTCTTATCCTCTCCCTACACAAACCCAAACAATGCACAATAACCTTCCTCCCTGTCCCACAGCTCCTCAGCTGGGTGCTCCCTGCCAACCTCCCCATCCTGTTGGCAGCTGGGAGCCAACCAGTGGGACACCCACCCATCCACCACTATCAGCCAGCTGGCCTGCCCTGCCTCTTTCCCCACTCTCCTAATGCTCTTCACCCTTCTTCGAGCCCTAGAAAACCAAATAGTCAACTTGTAAAAACACTCTGGTAGTTTATGGAAAACAYTGGTCTTGTAAACCAAAGAGTGAGGACTACACCTCTTCTGGAATTTTGCAGAACATCTCAGGCAAAAGGACTTAAAACTCCATCTCTGACTCCCCACRCTGGTATTTTTACGCTGATAACCCTCACACAGCTCCAAAACAGCAAGTGGAGTTCGTAACAGCCTCAAACCCCAACCAAGAAATTCCCTGTAACACAAATGAGAGAAAAGRAAAAAAAAAAAWTGGAAATAATGGTTGGGATATGTCTAATTTCCTCCACATTAAACTGCAAGGTGTTAAACGGCTTTACTTCCAAAGGCATAATAAAGGTAAGGAAAAGACTTGACCTAGGGAATAGGAGAGAGTGCAAACATTCTACAGGGAGCCCTGAGGGTTCAGGATTTTCAATTAGCAGGCAATGGGAAAGATAATTTGAAGTTAAATCAGGCATTCTGAGTTTAAAGAAAGGATGTGGAAAACCCTCAAGTGAAAGAGCTCCCAGGCAGAGACTTGTTCCTGGAGAACCCCCTTCCCACAGATGTTGTGGAATGTGAAACAGCTCCAAGGGAGCTGATGGAATATTTGGGGAGCTACCTCTTCCATCAACGTATGGGCATCCTAGAGATCCTCATTTACCTCTTTTTCTCCCCTCAGGAGGCTGAATATTGGTGAGCAGTAATTGTAGGGGTTTTTTTTTTTTAATCATATCGGTAATATTAACCATAACAAATTCACAAAAAGGTTTCTTTGCTTATTATTGTGCTGCCATAGCTGCAGCCAATGTGGTGTAATAACAGATTTCGGTGACTTCCATATGGTCATTTTAATCTTTTATTTGATATTCTGTGATAACCACAAGGAAAAACTTCTGGAAGGGATTTTATTTGACTCCCTTGGTACTGCYCCTGATGAAATGCAGTAGGACTGGATACAGCTAAAATGTCAGCATGAACTGGTACTACTTTATTAAACATATGACATTCTGAAGTTCTATTACCCAATCAATTTTCTGTAAGCCAGACAGAGAGGTTTTTCAGTCTGTATAAAACAATTATAACCTTTACAGTCCTCTTTAGTTATTGTCTTCTGAATATTTAGATTATTAATATTGGATTGTCTTTTGAATATTTCAGGACTTCTCTGTTGCCCTGAGTTTTCTGCCTTCTATCTCTGTGCAGAAGTTTTCTCACACAGCTTCATGTAAACAATGTCTATTTTCAGAATGTTTACATACTTCTCCTTTGGGAGAAGAAATGATTGATGGTGATGTCCACCATCCAAGTTGAGAGGTGGCGACCTGTGTAGCCAATCTCTTGACCTCTGTACAAATAAAGTTAGATTTGTAAATAAAGGAGAGAGAGTTTGTCCCCTCACAATGCTTCTGTGCCTGCTTCTTTTTCTGTCCCTGAAGTGGGACACGCCCAGCCTCGGCAAGCAACACTTCTCTTTTTGCTGTTTTACCCGGCTTGTTTGGCTGGTGGGAGGGTTTCAACTGATGAGAAGGGTCTGGAGGACAGCTGGGGACACTTGGCTTGTCCAGCTGGAGAAGAAGGGCCTGAGGTCAGACCTCACTGGCCAGGGGAGGTTTAGGTCAGATACCAGGAAAAGCTCTTCCCCCAGAGGGTGCTGGGCACTGCCCAGGCTCTCCAGGGAATGGGCACTGCCCCAAGGCTGCCAGAGCTCGAGGAGCATTTGGACAATCTCCCAGGGATGCACAGGGTGGGATTGTTGGGGTGTCAGTGCACGGACAGGGGTTGGACTCCATGATCCTGGTGGCTCCTTTCCCATTCAGGGTATTCTGTGGTTCTCATTCTGTAAAACACGCAACCTGAAACTCAGGAAATTCCGCTTCACCAGAGAAGTTCCCCACTCTGAAGATGATCAAGTCCTGGAACTGGTTGGCCAGAGGGATTATGGAGTCTCCATCTGTAGAAATACCCAACTGGGCAACTTGCTGTCCCTGGCTCTAAGCAGGACAATTGTACAGGGTGACCTTCAGAGGTGTCTTCCAAGCTCAGTTACTCAGGTATTCTATTGGAGATGTCAAATCTCAAAGAATGTCAGTTCTGGGTGTTTCTTCCACGAAACCCCGAGGTCCACATTCATCCCACAGAACTTCAGGTAGTTCAGTTAAAAACCTGGATGCTTCTACAGTTCTTACAACACAGAAGCACTTGCAGAAGAAATCTGAAATCTCCTTTAGCACTTCAAAGCAAGGGCAGATACATCAAAATCAGCAACATTATGTAACAATTTTGGAAGAGCTGTTGCTTTTTAAAGAATGCCTAGAGCAGTTACACAAGATACTGAGTTTTTGATCTCCTATTCCCGGTTTGAAGCAAGGCAGATCAATCTCCTCTCTTTACATTTCCACTTCTGGAAATCCCTTCCTGTAAAGGCTGTGTCTTTAATGGGTACAGGAGTGCCAGCCAGGCATCAAGGCATCATCATGAGCAATACTGATCCCTCCCAAAATCTTCTCTGCATTTCAAATTGTGCCACTTAATTGATAATCTCTATAATCTATAAAATTGATAATCTCTAATCTGTATAAAAACATTCTGGGCATGTATTAAACAGAATTCCTGGCTTGTTCAAGTCCATGTGCAAGTTTTGATATGTTTAAGTCATGTAAAGGTGATCGTTGACTTATGCCAACTCGTGTCTTGACAAAAGGTTAAAATGCAGATTCCTGGAATATTTTTTTCATAAAATCTTTAAGGAGAGAGTTTTAGGACTGACAGAGGAGATATATCTCAACTCTTTTAGGCCATTGGGTTACCACCAGGGTTTATATAAGACAGGTGTGAGTGATAAAATTAGTCAATTACTGAAAAATAATGAGCGATTCAAAGAGGACTTCTCTGGGTTATAGCCCCCAGCTGCTGGTGCACATCCTGGAAAATAACTATCTCAATTATCAACTTGGCACCAAGAGTGATGTTTGTGAGTCACAATTAAAGCCAGTTCTTTGAACTGGGATTGCTGTGCTTTATGACCAGGAACCTGCAGGTGAACACCCAGTTCCACTTTTAGGACCTGCTTCATAATTTAAGCCAGAGGAACATCTAACATGCACTTTTTGTTCATTTAGCAAAGACCTGCCTGCCTTGTTCCAGGAAAAAATGCAGAAAAAAGAGAGAAACCTTCAATTTAAAGGGGATATTTTTAGAGATGCCTCATTCTGTCATATTTTTCATGATACTTTATTACCGCATTAACAACTTTAAAAAGTCTTTTGAGCTACTTCACTCTATTTGTCTAATTACCTGCCTTTCTTTTCTGGAACTAGTACTATAAAACACCCTCCAAGCATTGGAATGAAGTCATTAATCAAATTGCAAATTTAACTGTCACGGGGAGCAACAAAAAATTGGCAGGAATAGATGGTGGGTGGTAGGAAGATGTTTCTGGCAAAGAACGACTCGGCTTGCAATGTTTTGCAAACAAAGCACTACTTCCTGCAAATTATTCCTCATCTCAGGTGTCTGGGTAGGAAGGGAGCGCTGCAAAAGTGAAGGTACAAAGTCTAAGAGCTTTTTAGACCAAGGACATCATTAATTTTGGATGTACTGGGAGCAAAACGTAAAAGCAGGTGATTCCTGAGCCACAGAGTCACCCAGATCTTCCCTGGGCATTGAGGAGATCATATCTTGCCTCTCATGGAATGAGATACTGAAGCAGTGCTTTACTGAGAGACATTAGCAGAGTTTTTATTCTATCCATCTATATATTTTTATACACTTTTTATTCATTTAAAGGTCTTTGTCGTGTTTGCCCTTTTTCTAAATTTGAGTAAAGATGGCCAGTCAAGTTAGGAGTTTCAGGGAAATGGCAAGCAAGGACATGTAAGCATTCCATTTTCTTGGAAAATCAGGTTGAAAATGACCATTTTGTTGCCCTGCTTTGTATAGAATCAACTTCCACAAATATTACTGATTTTTATTGTGCTCTCAGTTCTGAGACATTYTCATTCTCCCACCTTTGTTCTCTACATCTCCTTCTCCATCTAAGCCCTGTGAACTGGAAGTCTGCATAAAACATCTGGTGACAACTCACCAGTAAGAAGAAAGAAATATTTTTTTAATAATACCAAGGAAATTAATCCTTAATATTCAGCCACTTTCCAGTCCACTTTCCACTATCTTAGCAATCCACTCAGATAAAACATGCCCTACAATTTAAAAGGAAATCTATTCCAAGGGAGTTTCATTAATACACACCCTTCTCAGTTAATGCAGTGCACTGAAAGCAATATATTGAGCAATATCTGAGTGATTCGGTGCTGGAGTGTTAATCCTTTGGGAATGACACGTTAATAGTCTTGTTTGGATTGAACATCRCTCATCCAGAGCATGTCATTCACAATTCATTGCAGATATCTGATATCAGCAATTAATGGGGATGAATTGCTTAAAGCAAGCCCTGGGTGTATCATAGATCATTTTCCATCTCCGCAGGCAATGGAGGCTGTGTGATACCAAGTCTGACTCCTCTAATTCTTAACCTAGTTTAGGTTTAACTGAATTTAGCCAAATTTACAGAAGATAATGGTCTAGAAGAATTCTGCATTCACTCTACTACGACTCAGGAAGCAGGCTACTGGAAGTTCCAAGTTTTGCTTTTTGTTTTGATCAAAACATTTCTTTCTGATAAATTGGTAAAGAGAGAGATATTTCCCAAAATGAGCCCAACAAGACTGAACCAATGAGAAATTGGGCTGCCTGAAGGAGGGAGAGAGGGGAGAAATGCATGAAAAAGAAAGAAACCTTTCAACTTGGAAAGCATCCCCCCAAAATGTACACATTTGTTGTCCAAAAGAKTGACTAGCAGGCTGCTCCTTAGTAGAGCTGTAACATTTTTATGCACCAGCATTATGAAAGATTCAAGTTACGTTTCCTGTCATCTTTCCTTGGTGGCTTTGATGCTGGCATGCTTTAAAGTCAAATCAAAAGCATCAGAGGGGCAGTCAAAGGGCTGTTGTCTGTGTAAAGCCCTGTTTCCCAGCTGAAACAGCTCTGGGAAAGGCCTGSAGTGATCCCTGCTTTGAAGGGAGGGAAGCAGGAGTTCAGTTCTGAAGGGATCTCRAGTGCTGCTGTCCCCAGCACAGCAGGGTCCTTCTGGTGTTTGGGGCCTGACCTCAGGCACATCGTTTGAGTGAGCTGGGAAGTGGTGCCAGGTGATCCAAGGATGGTGGGATGACAGGGAAAGCACAGATCAAAGGGGGATTCACACAGGGACTGGTGGGGAGAAAAGGATGGGAAGAGATCTGCAAAAGGGGATGGCAAAAGAGATGAAATGAAGCGGCTCCTGGTCTTGTCTATGTCACAGGGTAGTAGGACTTCTCTATGCTTTAGAGCTGGGAGCCAGAYTTCAGGTTTCTACAAGGATGTGGATTGAACAAGGATTTTGGAACGGGTCCAGAGGGGACCACACAGATCCTCTGAGGGCTGAAGCCYCTCTGYTCTGSAGCCAGCCTGGGAGAGCTGGAGGTGTTCACCTGAGGAAAGGAAGGTTGTGGGGAGAATTCAGAGCCCCTTCCAGTGCCTAAAGGGGATTTATAAAAAACAGTGAAAAGGATTTTTACGTGAGCAGACAGTGATAAGGCAAGGGGAAATGGTTTTAAACTAGAAGAAGAGAGATTTATTTGGGATGTTAAGAAGGAATTGTTCCCTTTGAGGGTGGGCAGGCCCTGGCACAGGGAAGCTGTGGCTGCCCCTGGATCCCTGGAAATGCCCAAGGCCAGGCTGGACAGGGCTTGGAGCACCCTGGGATAGTGGAAGGTGTCCCTGCCCATGGCAGGGAGTGGGACTGGATGGGCTTTAAGATCCCTCCAACACAAACAATTCTGGCATTCTATGAACCCCTGTCATATAAAGAAATCCTGAGGACTTTGTGGTTGTTGGTGTCCCCATTGCATCCTGCAGATGTTTGTGCCTTTTGTCCTTAGAAGCGTGTTAACACTCCTGC
The DNA here is from genome assembly GCA_003546035.1 of Mixornis gularis. Taxonomy (NCBI): domain Eukaryota; kingdom Metazoa; phylum Chordata; class Aves; order Passeriformes; family Timaliidae; genus Mixornis; species Mixornis gularis. The sequence continues at coordinate 2,072,616 of QVAJ01000001.1, forward strand.
CTTTGTGCTGACTGCACAGAAGGTCAGGAAAGGAAGGCTGGAAAGGAAGGTGGAAAGAAAATTGAGATCTGCACACGCAGAAGTAAGAATGAGACCAGAAAGAACAGAACTCCAGCTCACTGGAGTTGTTAAAGGATACATGAGGGGGGCAACGTGTGCCCACAGTGTCCAGTCAGGCACAAACTCTGCCTAAACACTGCAAATTCAATTCCATGTTGGGATATAACTGTTTTCTGGTRATTTAAAAATGTTTCATAGAAATACAGAAATATAGAATGGTTTGAAAGGGATGTTAAAACCCATCCCACTCCACCCTCTGCTGTGGGCAGGGGCACCTTCCACTATCCCAGGTTGTCCCAAACCCTGYCCAACATGGCCTTGAGCACCTCAGAGCATTTTCACAGTGGAATATTGGGTTTGCTGTTCCATTGTTGTGGGTTGAGGTCAACATCAGGCACCCAGAAACTGGGTTAACTGTCATGAGGAATGAAGTGCTATGAAGAGAGTACTCTGAAGAGAGCATAGAAATGTAAATTGGCAGCTGAACTGTAGATAGACCTCTTTAYAAAAAGTGTCCAAAGTATTGGATTAAAACAATAACTAAAACCCATTCCCAACATAAACTTTTGTATTTTTATAATAGAAATGCTAATAAGGACAGTTTATGACACATTTCTGGGTAAGTTATATGTACAGAAGCATATTTTAATCTACCCAATGTCCCCAAATGTTCAACTTTTACAGTAAATAAGTTGAATCACAAAGCAGTTGTCTTGGTTTTTAATTGAGAAACAGAAAGGATGAGTCTGAACAAAGCAGAACAACTTTCATTTCATTACAGCCCCTGTAATATCATGCTGCTCCCATCTTGTTCTGAGGAAATCACACCACTTCATTCAGATCTATCTATTCAGGGTAAATATCACATTAATAATGTCATTAATATGTTCTTTAGTTAAAGGGGTGTGCTGATACTTAGGCCTGGACTGAACTCAAACTTCCCACAAAGGAATGATCATGGATCATTCCATGGAAAATAATTTATCTTACTCCCCCCAGCACCCCTTGCACACTAGCTAAAATAAGAAAATATTTTGTGTGATTTGCAGACTCAAAAGTTCACTGATACATTTGTGTTGTCATTGGAGAAATCTGAGGATCTTTATTTTTGATTTATTTTCTGTCTGAAAGGGCYGTATTTGCTGGCTCTCCAGGCAGACTGGGCCAGTCTATAACCAGGGACTCCTGTGCTGGTCTGCTCAGTGTAATTTTGCTGCTGCTGCCCAGGAGCAAGGAGGAGAACTGCAATTCCAAGATGGATTTGTGCTAAATCCTGTCATGTAGATTAATTATTACAGCTTGCTCCGGGATGTGTCTTAAACCTCACTCAAGTCCATTATATTATAGTTGGAAATAAAAAGTGGGATTTAGAAGCAAGGCCATAACTCCTTTTTTTGTAATTATTTTTTTCACCAAAGCCAGTTTGTCACATGTGGAATTTCGTACCTATAGAGAACATTTGGGATAGAAAACCCTAGGCTGTGTAAACAGAGGAAACAAAATGGCTCCCAACACAGATAACAGGTGAACATTTATTAGAATTAAACACTTAAATGTGGCTAATTAACTTATTAACCTTTACATTAATGATTATATTTCACACTGTGCACTACACTGCTGTGGTTCAYGCGTTCCTTAATTAAATCTAAGTCCACTGGTCTTTCAAAGATTTCCCATTAATCCCACTATYATCATCCTGGGCKGATGGAAGGTGTCCCTGYCCRTGGCAGSAYTGGARGGAAATAAGCTTTAAGATTCCTTCCTCCCCAAACCACTTGGGATTCTGTGACTGTAAGTTCCACAAACTGGTGGGAAATATTCCACAAAATATTCCTCAAGATCCTCATGGTTACTCCTGTCTCTGGCAGAGCAGGGCTCGCMTTTAGTCATTCCTTCAGAACATGGGATCCTGCTGCATTTAATGAAAAGAGTCCATTTAAAGGGTTTAGGAAGCAAAAGGCCTGGGAAGAGCTTTGTGACAGTGATGAAGGTTTCTACTGGCTCCAGGTGCTCAGCTGTCCACAGCTCTGTGTTCTCCCATCTCGGAATGYCTCTCCTGGGTCCTGTTCAGGGCTCTGCAGTGACCAACCCCAATTAAAATTCCTGCCTGAACCCCTTCACTTCCGTGTGCTTTTCTGCCTTTAYTTCTGGATGGGGATCAATATCCACTTCACGTTTCGTGGGAATGGTGGGATTTGCTCTGAGTTTGGACTTGAAGACTTTGGAGGCTTTTTCCAGCCATAAAGATTCTGTGAATAGTTGGGAATCTCGCTCTGAAAATCTCTCTTGTTTGACAAAAGCAAACACAAACCAACAACAATAAAAAATTAAGTGCAATTATTTGAGCTACAAAATGTCCAATGCTCTGTGTATGATAACTGTGTAATATTTTGGCCTCATGTAATTAAATATTGTTGTTAGTATATTAAATAACTGCTCTGGCTGAAATGCTATAAACACCAGAGAACTCAGTTATCAACTCTACAGCTGATCAGCTYCTTCTGGGGGACAAACCACCCCAAGCAAGTTCTGCAGCACCTCAAAGCCCAAATTTTCCCCCTGGAATATAAACCAGGTTTATAATCCTAATGCATCACCCTGCTCCTCAGATGTGAACATTGTCAGCCAGAGTCTGGAAGAGACAAAACCTCTTAAATCATCTTTTCCTGGAATCATAAAAAAGAAAGAAAAAAAGTTAATTACTGGCACTCAAGATGTATGAGAGGTTTTTAAGTGTAACTATTCAATGACAGAAACAATTCCAGAAGTTATTGCAAAAATGGTGACAGGAGATTTATGTCTCCTAAGGTTTTGCTCTTTTTCTCCTGGCTTCCCTCCAGTTCACCAGGTATAGTTTGCTGCCAGGCTATGAGGCTGTTTCATTAAAACAGCTTTTATATCTCTTTTTTATAATCCATTTTTTTCAGTGTAAAGGATGAACTGCAACATTTTGAGATTTTCTATTTGTCGATCTTATTSAAAATATGAGTCAGTGCTCCATAAAACATCACAAACTTCCTGTTTCTGCCATTAATACTCCTCCYATTTCCAACAATCATCCAGGGCTGCTCATTCTACCAGTTTATGAAGCTTCCAAATGCACTGCAAACAGGCCCTGAATGGGAGAGAGAGGAGTATCAACAGTTTTACCTTGCTTTTCATCACCTGTAGCTRAAAAGAAAAGCTTTTTTAGTGTTCCTCTATTTTGTGATTCCAACCCAGAACTGCAAGTACAAAGATATACTTTTCAGGTAGAGAGGCTGCAATAATATGGAAATAAAACAGTGAGAGAAACATGGGCACGGGCTCAGTTTAATACTTCATAAGAAAACTGAGAAACCCTTTTAATGCCATGTTAAGAGACTGGCTTGSAGCAGACTCCAGAGGAAAAAATCTTCCCTAGGGACACCACTGATTATTCAGGAATTTTAGGTGCCAGCTGCTGATATTCCCTCACTTCACATGACTTCCCCAAACAGAGTTCCAGGACATAAACAGTGAGAAGCAGTTTGTGTTGACAGGACAGTGTAAACCAGCCTTTCCAAAGGGGATTCCTGTTTCCCGAAAAGGTCTTTTGTTGTCCATCACAATGCTCTTGTGGTGTTTGAATTTCACATCCAGCTGCTTACAGGATAAATGAAACTTCTCTCCTGGAGGCCCTTCACACCTGGATATTTCCCCTCCGTGTGCCATCAAGCAGAGTGCAGCCAAATGACAGAGCAGTCACAGCCTGMTTTCCAACGCTTCCATGAGTGACCCCCTGGCAGTTGTGCTGATGGACACGTCCCCGTGTCACCCACCTCATCCTACAGACATTTACAGCCAAAAATTGTCCATCCTGGGCACTTGCTGCAGAGTTCCTGGGCAGTCCATCACATCTCTGTGACAGAATAATGAGCTGGTGCCAGGCRCAGACACCAGTGCTTATCCATGTGGGATTGTCCCTCCTCAGGGTCCTGTTCACTCYGTGGGACAGTGACTGATGGCTCTGAGAGGCTCTGAGACACGTCTGCTGCCACACGTTTGTCTTGATATGGATTTTGCTGTTTCTAGCCAGAGGTTGGGGAAAGGTCATCAGAAGTTCCATTTTTTTTTTTTTTTTTTTTTTTTTTTAACATCCTGTTTGAATTTAGGCACTGAGCACAGAGACAGAATCACAAAATTATGGGATATCCTGAGCTGGGAGGGTCCCTCAGGATCATTATCCAGTCCAACCCCTGGCCCTGCCCAGACAATCCCACCCTGTGCATCCCTAGGAGCATTGTCCAAACACTCCTGGAGCTCTGGCAGCCTTGGGGCTGTGCCCATTCCCTGGGGAGCCTGGGCAGTGCCCAGCACCCTCTGGGGAAGAACCTTTCCCTGATCTCCAGCCTGACCCTGCCCTGGCACAGCTCCAGCCATTCCCTGGGTGCTGTCCCTGTCACAGGGGGCAGAGATTGGAGCAGCCCCTCGGGAGGAGCTGCAGATCCTGATAAACTCTGCCCTCCTCCAGCTGAACAAACCAAGTGCCCTCAGCCACTCCCTGTATGGCCCCTCCAGACCCTACAACCTCCTTGCACATGACCTCAAATCTCCTTTTCTTCCTGAGGAATTAATGGCAAGAATTCAGCCCAAAGTGCAACAGTCTTGTGGTACTTCACCACCCCAATCCACCACCTCTTCATCCTAGGAAGGTCAGAAAATTAGGAAAACTATGAAGAAACATCTCTGGAAGATTGCAAACCCAGACTTGGCTGTGATTTAATTATACAAAGGTGTAATCCAAACTTTTCTTTCATTTTCTCAGGGAAAAATACCTGTAACTTGGGTATTAAGAGTTTTTCTGTCTGCTGAGGGTCTGAAAATGCAGCTAAATGTGTCCTGCTGCCGTTACAATCTGAAWCTCAAATGTCAGCATTGTTACAGGTTTGTCTTCTGCTTCTGGGCAGAGGTGCAACATATTAGGAAAACAGAAAAATTCAGGGGGTTGTTACTCCCTGTAGACTCCAAGAGGCTTCCACTAAGTGCTTTAGGCTCTAACCTGGGATCTGCTCCTGGGCAGTTTTCCTATTGAAGAAATTCTCCTCTATAATCTCCCTATTTGTTACATGTTCAGACGATTTGTTGCTGAATAAATGAACGGAAATCTTTTGTCTAATCTATTTTGGTTTAAATTAGCAAGGAAAGAATTTCTTAAAAATGCACAAAAAAGCTCCACGAAAGTCAGGAGCACAAAACTGTATCTCTAATTTCATACTCAGGATGGTTTTAGAATTCAAACAAACAAAAGGAACATTTTTTGGTCTTCACTGGGATTTATTTTCAATGAAAAGCCACTGCTCATTAGATAAAGCATTAACAATGCTGTGCCCATACGAATCTCAACCAGTACCATTAAAAATAACTTCCTCTGTGCGTGGGGATGTAAATCTTCTGCCTGTATTGAGTTCTTTAGCAACTGGATATAGGAGAATCTTCTTTAGCAAGTTCTGCAAATCCTCTAGACTTTGGGATCAGGGTATGTACAGCTTCAACCAGCAATTTTCCTTCAGCATTTGATACCTCTCCCTCTTATCCCTCCTGGTGATTTTCCAGCTGAAGCCTTGATCTGTTAATATGCCCCATCTCATTAGYACAGGTTGTCTCTGCACTTTCACTTGCCTCATTTTTCTACAGGCTTTTCACAGCCCTATGAACCAAAGTTATTTATTTGTGCCACACCCAAGCTGAATCCTCCCTAAACTATTGAAGGGGGGTGGTAAGAATTTTGGGGTTGTTWTTTTGTTGTTTGCTTTTCTTTTGTTTTCTTTCCATTTATTAGGGGTTTGGGTTTAGTGGGGTTGTATGGGTTTTTTCCATAAAGGGGCTGGAGCGGGTCCGGGGAAGAGAACGGAGCTGGGGAAGGGGCTGGAGC
>QVAJ01000001.1:2078946-2091834 GCA_003546035.1 Mixornis gularis
GTTTAGTGGCTGTTTAGTGGCCCAGGGTTTAGGGTTTAGAGCATGGGGATGTTTGGTCAAAGGTTAGAYTTGGAGCTCTTTTTCACCCTAAATGATTCTCTCATTCTTTCCTTTTTATTCCTGTCCACACCTTTTCCCCTTCAAATTCCCCAAGAGAAAACTTTCCTTTCTTCCTTCACACCTCTTACACAATAAAAGCAGTTCTCTCCACAAGGCTGTGAATAAAAAATTCCCTGACGTTCACACAACCACGTGCAGGAGCAGACAAAAGAAATGAAGAAAAACAGACTGAAACAGGCAAGGTGTGATACAGCTAAGCCTGCACTAACCCCGTGTTTAGAGAACATTCAGCCCCTTCTTGGAGAATGCTCTGATCAGTCTCTCTGGCTGATGGCAAAACCTCAGCCTCACATCCCCAGGTAGGTGCTGTTCCCTTTCTTTTTGTGCCTCCAACCTCTGAATTCCCATTCAGGGGAKTGTCACCTGCTGCTTTTCACTCCTGTCCCTTAGGGGAAGAGCCACACWGCTGCACCTATTGAGGAGCAGGAYTCTCCCAAGAAACAGGCAGGCTTTCCAGTTCTTTTCAGGATTGTAATGACTTGGGTGTACAGCTGAAGATTTATTTTTATTCCCTGTATTCCCCTCACATTCTCTTTTCAAATCAGCATCACTTCACTTRAGAGCTCTTCCCCCCTTGTCCTAAGCTGAAGGCTGTGTTTGTGATGCCAAGGAATTCCCTGGAGAGACACATCTCAACCTCCCTGACTGTCTCAAAAAGGCAGGAACTCCTCCCAGACTGCATTTCTGCTCTAAATCAGGAAGATTTGATACACTTTTTAAGATAACCCATTGTTTTCCCTTCCTGAATATGAAAAGCAGCATATTTACAAGTTAAACAGCTCACAAAGTCTTTCATTGCCCCAAAAGATCTCTTCCTGAAGCACCTATCCAAACATGCCTTATGGAAATCTTAAAGCCACTCCTCCATGTGCAGATATCTTMAAGTTAGTTTGCTGTTTTCTACGTTTCTTCTTCTCAGGTCTGAGGATGGTGTATTACACAGGCAGAATGAGGGAATTTCTGAAATATATTGGRCTGCTCCAAAATCTGTCATTTATTAATCACTGTGTCTGGTGCTGTTCCAGCCCAAGCCTCTTCAGAAGCTGATTTTCCATTTTTTTATTTTTTTTTTTTTTAGTATATGTTTTGTATCCTGCAGCAGGAGTGGAGTCAATCAACTCCAAGCAAAGCTGACACTACRGAACAAAAGGCACTACATCAAACCAGGCAGATCTGAGGGCAATATTTCTCTGAATACACAAATAATAAACTCCGGCTGTGTCCTGCCAGTGGCTACATCAGTTACACAATCTGTTTTATTGCTTTGTTTGTTAGTTCAGACCTTTGCTGTGTCTGAGAAGATCTGAAAGCAGCTTTACATGGCTAAATGGAAGGGTTTGCCTATGGAGAGAGCTCCATCTTTGAGGTGGAAGGTCTACAAACATAAAGGAATTGGTTTCAATGGCTAAGTGAGTAAAAGATATCTCTTTCTTCAGGAAAACTTCACAAACCAGCCTCTCCAAACCTCCTTTGAGTGCTTTGTAAAAGAAGTAATGATCTGCTGCTTCTGGACATGGACACATCTGAATATCCATCAGCTTTTAGCCATTTCTCTAGAACAGGGATAAATCACAGAATCTCAGATTGCTTTGGGTTAGAAAACAATTTAAAGATCATCTCATTCCACCCCCTGCCATGGGCAGGGACAAATTCCACCGTCCCAGGTTGCTCCAAGCCCTGTCCAGCCTGGCCTTGGACACCTCCAGGGATCCAGGGGCAGCCACAGCTTCTCTGGGTACCCTGTGCCAGGGCCTCCCCACCCTCCCAGGGAACAATTCCCCCTCAAAAGCCCATCTATCCCTGCCCTCTGGCAGTGGGAAACCATTCCCCCTTTTTTTGCTCTAGCGCTGGGTTTGTTTTCCAGGGATGTTCACCTGTTATTCCAAGTGCCCACTGTAAAATTCTTGGAAGGTGGACGTGGAATTGCTGAGCCCTGCTCGCGGTATCTGTGAGATGTAATGATAGAAGAGCACTGAAAATTCAGGATGAGAATAACAGCTGTTAAWCCATGGATATAATTTTTTTTTTGTTTGGATTGAAGATAGATTATTCACATAGTGTAGTACAGATAAAAGAACAAGAGATTGAACAGAAGAGGGAAAATCCCATTAAACTCTCACATCAATATATTAACTTTGAAAGCAGCTTCATGAGGTTTTGTTTTGCCTGGGTTTGTCTAAAGAGCTTTTTCTTAAACAGTGGGAAAATCCAGTACCTGGATTATTCACTGTACACCCCAGGGATGTGATTGTACCTCCTTCCTAATCAGTTATTTCTGTTTCTCACAGGTCCTGTTCCCTGCTGTCCTTCACAGGTTTTCCATGTGCTGGCAAATGTTGGATTAGCTGCCACAGCCTTTGCTTCTAATAATTCAGGACTCACTGGAAAAAAATGAAATGAGGGAAACAAAAAGCCCCTCATCCATTCTTATTTTGATGCATTAAAATCCCTTCTCTATCAGGAGTTATTTTCATACCCTGGAAGTTTACAGGCCCCAGAAAGAGAAAGCATTGCATTATTTCTTGCCACATGTAAATTTTCTGTAACATATTTCATCTTAGGGACTATTTATAAACTTTTCAGGGAAATGACTGATTGTGAAAAAATTTTCAATACTAGGCTCAGCTTAAAACAGAAAAAATATGTATTTTATATGGTTTTCAGTGCTTTCAACCCAACCTTTTGGAGACTTTTGTCATTTTGAGGACTCTCCCATCATCTAAGAGACATGAAAAATGGAATGAAGAACCCATGTGTAAGGGGATAACATCATCTTATCCTGACTAAAATGCAATGCTTTGGGCTTTCAAGAGAATACAATTGTTATATATTTTATTCCCCTAAAAAAAAAAAAAAAAAGTATGTGAGCTTTTTCCTTATTACATTTGAAATATTTGTGAATGAACAAAGAGTTTTTGAAGATGAGGAACTGAAAATTTCTTCCCATCACATTTCCTGTTATTACTGGTTTAGAATTATGCTTGACCTGCCTCACACGAAAAGGATATATCTGCCAATGAGAAAATTGCAGGGAACTATTGGTTTTTTTTCCAGGCTCCCTAGAATTCTGAGGAAAAACACAGTCTGTGCACCAAATGAGAGGAAATAAAAAAAACCCAGCTTCAGGCAAATAAGCTGATATAAAAGACTAATTTTTAATAATTTTTAATTTTGATTTCTTTGTTATCTGTTAGCTCTGATTTGGAGAGATGTGTCCATGTGTTACCTGAGGGCTGGTTATCAGCCCTAGAAAGGATGAGCAATTATTTGGTTCTGCTTTGTGAGGAATCTGAAATATCAAAATCTCACCTAGGAGATGCTGGCATATATTCCTGTGTAAAGTTTTTTTATATATATATATATATATATATATATATATATACACACACACACACACACACACATATATATACATTATATATATATATATAAATATATATACATACATATATATATACATATATATATATATGTAAAATTCTTTTTTTTCAGAACTCATCCAGAACTCAAAACACTCAGTTTTACACCTGAAATTACTGATCTGAGACTGAAGGCTAACTGGTGAGCTGCTCTGTACTCCCCATTTGAAACTGGAGAACTCCTGTGTTTTCAGGAATACAAAGAGTTCTTACTTGTCTGTTACAGACTCAAAAAATTGTCAGGGTTGGAAAAGTCCTTTAAGTTCATCAAGCCAACTGGAAACCCAGAACCATCATGATGTTCACCACTAAACCACCTCCTCAAAAAGTTATTCTTTCTCCCTCAAGCACAAAAACCTCCTCCCTTCCTGCAGCTTCACATATTTTAGATATGGGAAATCCAACAATTTCCTCTCTGGTTGTCCTTCTTGCCCAAGCTGATGGATATGGTCCGGCAACCCTGGAGTGCATCTAAAGCAGATCTTGGACTCTCACAGGTGTCTGTGGGAGTCCAAACTTTTCAAATGCTGTGTGGGGATGAACTGTAGCTCAGGTGGAGGCTCCTGATGAGCACTGGCATTTAAAGATTCTCAGAATCCCAGAGAGGTTTGGGTTGGAAGGGACATTAAAATCTTCCAGTGACACTCCTGCCATGGGTAGGGACACCTTCCACTAGCCCAGGATGCTCCGAGCCCTGTCCAACCTGGCCTTGGACACTTCCAGTGATCCAGGGGCAGCCACAGCTTCTCTGGGCAACCTGCCAGGATGCGCCAGGGCCTCCCCACCCTCACAGGGAACGATTCCTTCCCAATATCCCACCTAACCCTGTCCTCTGGCAGTGGGAAGCCATTCCCTGTGTCCTGTCCCTCCAGGCCCCTGTAAACAGTTTCTCTCCATGTTTTCTGTCGGCCCCTTCAGGCACTGCAAGGCCACAATTACTCTTCTACAGGCCACACACATTCCAAAGGGAAGGAAATCTGAGCTCAGGCTCCCTCTGGCCTGGGACCCACATTCACTTGGTTGTGCTGATGAACTGTCACTACAACACCAGCCCTGAGGCTGCCCTGCAGGATTGATACCTCCAGGTTTGGATCAGTACCTCCAGACCTGGACACAGATTTCCTCCAAGTGCCAATTTGAACTTGCAGCCCTCACTGCAAGCTGGAATTTAACTGGGATTTAACTGGGATTTAACTCCCTCTGCAGCCAAATGTAGCCCTGATGAAGCTCTTCATCCCTCTTCCTCAGCCATTTGTCACCTGATGCGTTCTGATCCGACTGCTCCACAGCCAGGAATCTCCTTGTGAAGGCTCTGCATTGTCTGATGGAGCAGAACCCCAGAGAGAACCTTCAGAGGGTTTTATAAAGCCCACGAAGCCCTGGCAGGTGTGGTGGTTTCACACCCACCACGTCTATCACCACTCATACACTGGTTGCAATGAAAAGTAGGACACTCGACCACTGCCTGCCTTCAGTTGGATGGAAATGATCATATCAGGCTTCATCCCAAATTCATGGGGCACCTTAAAGCTTAATTAACACTGAAATGCACTTTGTCTCAGACCCCCAGGAGTGGGAATTGCTGTTTTGCTTCAAATACCCCTGTAATGATCATGGTGCAAATGCTGATAAACAAATGGCCACATTTCCTCTCTCCCAACAATCTGAATTCAAAATGGCTTTTTTTTCCCTCTTTAGAGGAAAACAGCCTTCCTATCAAACAGGCTGACTTGATCAATTATTGCCAGAGTTAACTTCATACTCATGGCAGAATTTGGCTGGAGATTTCATCACTGCAGGGAAAGAGGAAGACAAACACTGAGGATCCTGGGCTTTTACAGCATCCTCCCAATGATTTACTGCACCACACTGAATTTCTCCACTTATACTGGCCATTTAAACTAAGCAATGAGCTGGTTGAACATTCATTTTCATCCTTAAATTTTAATAAAAAGCAGTTAGCAGAAGCGTTTGCGAAAAAATAAAACCTCTTTCCTTCGGAAATATCTTCTTGGAACATTTTGAATGTGTATTGAATAGTAACTCACCACTGTTTACAGCGAAGAGAGAGGCAGAATCACCTTGTCTTGTGTCGCTGTTTATTCATTGCTTTGTTCCCACACTGGGCATTTTTTCTAGCTGCATCATCATCATCCATTTTTATGTTATAAAAGCAATTTCCTGTCACCAGGAAACACTTCCTCAGCTGGGAACAGGACCCAACTAGTTGCTATGTTTCCCAGGCTGGAGGTTTAATTACTGGGCACTTCTTTCTTGAACATTCTATGAGCTGTGAAATCCTCGCTGTGATTAACACTAATGACAGACCTTTCCTGCTCCAGCAGGCAAGAGGATCCATCAGAAATTATAAAAGACAATGTGTGAAAATGAAGAAAATACTCTAAATAAGAGGTAAAGTTCATTTGAATTAATTCTTGATTAGTTTCCTCTCCATAAACTCTTGAAAATAATTATCCACATGTTCCTATAAAACTCCAATTTATCTAAAATTTAAAAAAATAAATGTAGAAAATACAGACAGCTGGGTGAGAATCTGCATTCATTGTGAACAACTGAACACAGTTTCTGAGCACAGGAAAAGGACAAAAGCCTCTCAGCAAGTTAAATCAGATGTAAATTAACTGAGGAAATTTATAATATTTTATTCAAACAGGACATTTATAAATGGGGTTATCCAAGGTCTGTGTATTTGGAGCCCTATGAACAGAAAGGGTAGAGAAAAGAGTTGAATGAAACCTGATTGTTTTTTTCCTTGAAATGTCTCTGAACTAAATTTTCAAGCTTGTGCAAAATTATGTAAAAGATTTAATCTTACTCCTAAAAGTTTGGGACAGAAAATGTGTTCAGTGAGTTCTGCACAGAAACAGGAAGAACTGGAATAAAAGCAGAATTGAATTACTTAAAATTATAGAATTTGGAGCTTAATCTGTGTGTTTATTCCTTGGAACAAGCAATATCTTCCCAAATTCAGGTGGATAAGCTTGGTTAAGCAGGAATTTTCTTTAATGAGAGCAATATTTATATCTAATAAATATGAAACAACATCGGAGGAATAAATTTTTGTGAGGTGTGCAAAAATTTCATTCTGTGTGGTGGGATGGTAGGATTCCATCCTGAATCCTGATCAAGGGCACGAGGTACAAGTGGAAAACATTGCATTTGGGATCTTGGAATTCTGGATATTGGAAGACCTTGATACCTCTCACCTAAATGGGGCATTTTTTAGTTGGACTTTCTGCCTATTGCTGGAAGTGATTTTTTTGAGGTGATTTGGGTGTGTTTTCATGGGGTTTTTTGGTTTGTTGGCTGGTTTGGGCTTTTTTTTTGTTCCGGGGAGAAGAGGGAAATAAGATTCTGAAGGAAAGTTGCACAAGATTTCAGAGGCTGAAGTCTAAAACACTTTTAGTTTCACCTCTTAATTAATGATAAAAGTTTTTCAAACTTTATTAGACAACAAAAATTTGAATTTCTAAGCAGCCACACCCCCTCTAAATGCCCTAAAAGAGCTTTTAGAAGCTGTGAATGTTCCTTATGAATTTTGAAAATCTCGAGAGCTGAACCCAAAGCAAACCCTTCAGCAAAGCATCTGGAGACAGGAAATCTTACGATTTTCCAATCTGAGCGATAAAATTGTGAGCAATAACTTTCCATAAAACATAATTGATTTTAAACAATAGTAACTGTATAATAGTAGTGGTAGTATTTTAAAGCCTACTACAAATGCTCCTGTCTGCAGGCAGGGAGAAAGGCCTAATTAAACTGAACTGTAATGGGCTTGGAGCAGCATGGGATTTGACATGTTATAAATTCATTCCCAGATTAATTGAGAGTACCCTTTCTGTGGTCTCCAGATTAATAATAAGAAAGGGTGGGGGGAAAAGACATGAAGGTAATTTATTTGCTCTTTCTGCAGCACTGACATTTTTCACCTTAATGAGCACTTAAAATGTAAATTATACAGTCAACTTAAAAAATAGAACAAAAGAGGTGTGCGAGGCTTTTTTTTCTTATTTTTCACATCAAAATTAGCTGCAATTACCATAAAAAATTCCAGTTTCACTCCAGACTTTGTCCAAAAGTACTGGGCATCATCAAGCACCTTAAAACACTCTGGGAGTTTCCCTTAAAGATGAGGTGGGAAAGAGAAGTCTGGAAAAGTTGTCACTGTGTTACAAGATGCGTTTATTGAACATTTCCAGCAGGTAGAGTGCTAAATATTAATGACGTAAAAATCTGAAATTTCCAAGGAGATGAATTTAGAAGACGAGAATGAGATTAAAATTACCTTAAAACATCGAGCAGTCCTGCCTTGATTTAGACCTGAAAGTTATGAACAAAGTTTTTCACTTTAGCTGAAGACAGAAAACTGCATCAAGAATAGTTTTAGGGGGTTTTCTCTGTGTTTTAGGGTTTGGGTTTAAACATSACTGAGCTTAGGTTTTGTACCTCCTACTACAATTTTGAAGAGTCCAGACCTCTGTGAAGCTGCTGGACCTCCCCAGTCACCTGCCCAGGTCCTTTTATTGACATCCAGTATGGAATTAATTCACGGGTTATAAAGTCCTTTAAGGTGTTGAAGTCAAAAATGCTTGAGAAACGAGGTGCTATTGACAATTATGATTATGCATTTATTTCATAAGCCTCAGGAAGGGAAAATTTGTTTGCAGCTTCAGCAATTTGCCCTGATCCGCAGTTTAAATTAAACCTCAGTAATTTTATTTTTTGCCTTTTGTTGCTCACTGCTGATAGATGCTCTTCTCCTGCTTGGGTCATGAAGACAAAATGATGCCACCAAAGAAAACACACCTTACAAAGCAATTACTTCCCATTAGAAATGCTTCATTTATTCCTGAACATCCTGGAGAGCTGCCTCCAAAGGAAGATGATGAAGATCTCTGAATTTTATATATTTTGTGCGCTGGTTTTCCCAGTAATATGAAGGATATTGATGTGTTTCGGGTTTGGAAGGTGTGATTCTCTAAAAATTACCTGGAAAGCTGCATAAAAAGGTTTGATAAGGCTACAAAACTGAAAGAGATGGATATCTGTGAAGGAAAATGTATTAAGGAAAAACAAGGGACTGAAAAATCGCCCCAAGAATTTGAGTCCAGGAACTGGTTTGTTCTTTGTTCTCAAGATTTATGATCCTCTCTGAGAAAGCCCATAGAGTCTATGAATAATAATTAGGAAAATAACTATTGTCAAGTTAAGAAAAACAAGAAATTATTTCTTTGATAACAGATTTTATTACTATTTTTACAAGCTTTTAGTGTTATGGATACAACACCATAATTATAATCTTCTTCCYGTCTCCTAAATTCATCTCCTGGGAAATTTCAGATTTTTTTTATAGCAGCAATATTTAGCGCTGTACCTGTTAGAAAGTTCAATAAGAACATCTTGCGACACACTGAAAACTTTTCCAGAGCTCTCTTTCCCACATAATCCTGGAGGCACACTCCCAGAAGGAGAGCCTGACCCTGGGATCAAAGTTAATCCAAGCTGCTTTTGTATTCTGAGCCCATTTCTTTTTATTTTCCTTTTTTTCATTTTTATGCAGGAATTCCCTATGATTTTGATAAATGGCGTTTCTTCTCCGTGCGCATTTGCTCCCTACCACTGAAATTCCTGTAATATCATTACTTTCCATCTTTTCCCTTCCTTTCCATCTTTTCCATCTGTTTATCTCGGAGGCAATGGATGTCTCTTATTATGTGGTTATAGACTTAAACAGATCCTCAGCAGCAGCTCGAGCATAAATCAAGTGGAAATCACAACAAACATMAGCACATCGATAAGAATAATAAAAATGGGCTCTGTAAGAAAACTGCACCATTTCCAAGCCACTTAGATCCCATCAAGTGATTTTTTGTTCTCCTTTTTCCATGTCAGACATGATCCATCTCATCTAACACATCCCTTCAATGCACGGCACTTGTAGGACTCTGCRAAGGAAATAAAACACTGATTTAAACAGAACTAAAAAATGCACTTCAGGGTCCATTGCTCTGAGGTTCCACTCTAAACTTTAGCTGGAAATAAGTGGGAAAATCTTTCCTCTGCTAATCGAGGCCTTATAAGATCTGAAATACATAAACCAATAAAACATTAATTGGAAAGATGTCATAAAAAAGCAATTAAACAAAAATGAAAAAATATTTTTATTATAAATCTTCATGTTATTTAAGTATCCAAATGTCTAAAACTAACCTGTATTTTTCTCATAAATATGCATATATTGTTTAATTGCTATTTCAAACTAAACAGTTATTGAAATACTTTCAATTGGAATTCCATTTAATTTTTATAACATTGGGGTTTTTTTTCCCCTGAATGAGGTTTTGGACAAGTTCTGTATTTGTCTGATTGCCTGGACTAGGGTAAAATTAACATTTTTGGATTATCAAGACAAAAATTGTTGATTTTTAGCCAACTTCAAAATAAATACTGTCTTTATGCTGTTGTTTCTTTCCAACCCCCATCAAATCCCACTTCAAATTAATTTATTGGCCTGTTACACAAATTACTCTATAAACGACAAATCCAGATGAGAAATTTTGGAGAAAAATTTGCTTACCAAATGTCACTTTCTCTGCTCCTTGTGTGCCTTTGCAGCCACGGTTTTCTGTGGATGAGCTGATGTTTGGTGCAGCCATTTTAGGTGTAATTAATGTTTTTGTGGAGCAAATGCCTCCTCAGCACTTTCAGGGCCATCTGCAACTCTGGGGTTCCCTAATTACCTGTCAGCTTTGGATGGTGTCTGTGTTGGGTCAGGGCTTTATTCCTGGTTTATGGCAAGGAAAGAGAAGGGAAAATGAATCATGTGTTGTTTTCAGAGCAGCTTTTATTAAATGTAACTGAAGCTCTTTTCCCCCCTTGTTGGTTTAGAACTCTATTTTAAAAAATTCCGAGCTCACATATGAGCACATATGTTTGTATACATGATTGCACAGACACAGCCTTTCCAGAGGCCCTGGACTTTGCAGATGTCACTGGAAGATCATGAATTGCCATAGAAAAAGYAGAACTCCCTCAGAATTCAGGAATCCCTGCAGCAAGTGTTTGCAGGARGGAGAAAACCGATAGAAGCTCTCAGGTCATGATCAATGTGCTAATTTCCAGCATGAATGAACTCTCCAGAGTTCTTCCCATGGATGCATATTTATCTCCTGACTAAATCAATATTTGTCCTACAGAAAACTATTGATAGTCTCGAGGCTTTTTTTATAATACAATTGTACAGCTTTCAATTGCTCTTTCTCTTCTTTGATTTCTTGCCAAACCCAGAATTCCTTTTTATTACTGTTGAATTCAGCTACCAAACTCTCGCAACTGCAAAAATAAAAGGGATATTAAAAAGCCTCCCAAATATTTTGCAATCCTTTGCCAAGTATCAGCTACTGGGCCTCCTGTGTTAGTGCATTTCCCTCAACACCCCCCCGTTGTTTACAAATCATTTTTCATTATCACTTCTGTGCCTCCATCCATTCTACTGTATCGGCRAAGCCGGGAATTGAAACATGGTGTTTATTTGGGGAGATATTGATACGTTTGGACAGGTAATTCATGGGTGGCTGACTCTGCTGCTCCTGCTYTTTGATCAGCACACAAGTGCTCAGCAAATTGCGCTCTTGTCTTCTCGGGCTGGCTGGGAAGAAGAAACCAAACTCTGGGTTCGATCTGCCCTCTCTCAGCMGGCTGGAGCCGTAAACCCTGTCATACCTGGGTGCTCCAAAAAATCATCAATCAAAATAGCTCGGTTCAGCATCATGAATTCCACTTTAGGATGAAAAGAAATGGAAGTTTGGAAGGCAGACTGTTTCTGGCTTTCTTAATCTTTCTCAAGCTGTGAGTATTAAGTGTACAGGGGGAACTGTACAAACTCACAGGGTCTGGGTTTGGGTTGTGGCACGAACTGGCACAATGTATGTACGTACATGTACATGTGGAATTTGTTCAGTTGGGATGGAGCCTTTGTCTTATGAATCATGGAACATATTTATGAATATTGATGCATATTTCTTATATTGGTTCATAGACTCATGGAATGCTTTGAGTTCAAAGGGACCTCAAAGATAATCTCATCCCACCCCTGCCTTGGGCAGGGACATTTCCACCAGCCCAGGTGGCTCCAAGCCATGTCCAGCCTGGTCTTGAGCACTTCCAGAGATCCAGGGCAGCCACAGCTTCTCTGAGCACCCTGTGCCAGGGCCTCCCCACCCTCACAGGGAAGAATTATGTGCAAATAATGCAAATATAAAATCCTGAGTTAGGTAATCTGGTATCTATGGACATCTTTTTCCTTTCCTTGTATAAATAACCTCAGTAGAGGAGGGAACAAATTCGGTGTTTTACATTAGGTAGCATGAAAACCTGCCAAAGGCTRGTTTCTTCTTGGCTGTTAAACCCTATTAAATAATGTTCTCTGTTTCCTGTTATTTTTGGATGTGAATGACCAGTGTGGTTGCCCTTGTACAGATATTTGTAACAGAGATTAGGGTTCATGTGACTGGAGGATGAATGGGAGAGTCTGAGTGTGGAAGTGTCAGAACTGAGAGATATTAAACCTCAGATTAAAACAAARGGCAGATCATAGCAATCATGGAGTCCTAAATCATGCAATAAGTTCCATGCAAATCCCCACTCAGAGTTACCAGTTCTAGGAGAATATAAGGGATGGGATGGGATGGTGACTTCAATCAGCACCACCTCTCCCCTGTGCTCCTGCATTKACCCCAAGCCACTCAGCCCCACATTCTTTGGTGCTTGGGGGTTRCTTTGCTGAGTGAAATCAGCTCTGGTTTAAAATCAAAATGCTTTTCCCTTCTGAGTTCCCACTGAGCCTCCTRGCCTGGCTGCTGTGATGCTGCATCACGAGAAGCGTGCTCGGTAAAAAAAAAAAAAAAAATCAGAAGCATTGTTCTTAGGCGAGCACACAATTMTAACAGGATAGTTTTTGTCTTTTAGGCAGTGTAATTTGAGTTTTCAGGCCTTTTAGGCCTGTGGGCAGTGATGGTCTCTCTGAGAATAAGGCTAGGGCTCCTTGGAGGCACSCGGGAGTTGTATTAAATTGGTACTGTTTTAATAGTCTGGTCCAGGTGAGAAATAAATTGAGTTCAAAATGTTCCCTTGTCAGGACACTGCTTCAGAAATAACCTAATCTTGCAATCTCAGCTCTGTTGCAGCTTCTAAAACTTGCTGTAACAGTGGAGTTCACCCAGTTCTGTCATTTAAATGTTGTCATTAGGCTCTGATTGATGAGGAAAGATTCTCAATATGCATTGCTCTTTTTTCCCCTGTTTATTTAAGCTCCATCCAGATCAAAATA
>QVAJ01000001.1:2106844-2118554 GCA_003546035.1 Mixornis gularis
CTCTAGCTGCCAGTTTGTATGGCACTCCAATCCTTGTGGCAAAGGGAAAGAATGAAAACCCCAATTTTGAACTGACTGTGCTGCACAGACAGAGGGAGGAGTTAGAGGAGGCCTCTGRATCCACAGCTCTGAACAAGGCACAGCTTGGCACCGACTGATCCCCAAACCTTGGATGGCAGGACACACAATCCTGCTGGGAAGCCTGATGGCAACAAGCAGAAGCTCATCTTGTGCCTGCTGGAGTTCCTTCATTTCATCCACTTAGCTTGCAACACTCACAGAGCTCAAAATGAAAATACTTGCTTAAAATTTGGTAAAAAACTTGTGTTTGAAACAAAATTTCCTTTCTATTTCTCACTGTAAACTTCTGCTTTTTTATAAGAATCATCCCTGAATGCTCTGTTTCAAATCTTGTAACTCCACAGGGCTGATTTGTGCCATTCACAGCTCTTTACACCTTCCYCCAGTTTTTCATTACCTGTTTGGAATTTTAATAGGAAGTTCTATTAGAAGATCATAACTTAATGAACCTGGGGGTTAAAGAATATTGGTGTACTGCCTCAAAAGTAGTATTTTAATGAAATTATGTTGCACCACTGGGATTGGCATCCTCTGCAGACTTGCTCTTTAAATKAGCAGRGGTTTTTTGAGGGTTCACTGCAAASRTTTAATTCACARRGCCTACGAGTAAACAATTTTCCAAAGGCTTAAAATTCCTTAATTTGTGCTTATCAAGGCTTTAGATGAAGGAAGGTTGGAAATTGTATTTCCTGGAGTTCCTTTTAATGCTTCCACCCRAAGTAACTGGTGTAGAGGAAATGCCACATGGATGAAATCCACATTCTCCTGATTGTCAGAGCCTTTGGCTGGTTATTATGTAAACAGCTTAATAAACACACATAATAGGAATGGTCTGGCTGAGTCACTTGGCCAGGCAGGGGAAGGTCTGTGSTGGTTTGGAGGGCTGGCACAGCTGTTGCTGAGCAAACTGGCAAAATCCTGATGTTTCCCCTCCAGCAGGCAGTCACACCAAATCCCAGCAACGTGCATTCACCTGGCATGTGGAAAAAAACATGCAGGAGACCTGGAATCCCTGCTGGAATCCCTGCTGGAATCCCTGCTGGGATGCCTGGCTGCAGAATACACAGCTGAACACGTACACTTGATGCCAAGTTTTGTAGCCCAAATTTTTGGAAATGTCAGCCTGTTGTTGGAGCAAGTCCAGGTGAAGCCACTGAGCTGATCCAAGGGCTGGAGCCTCTGCTCTGGAGCCAGCCTGGGAGAGCTGGGGGTGTTCATCTGGAGAAGGCTCCAGGGAGATCTTACAGCCCTTTTCAGAGCCTAAGGGGGCTCCAGGAGAGCTGGAGAGGGACTTGAGACAAGGGATGGAGGGACAGGACACAGGGAATGGCTTCCCACTGCCAGAGGGCRGGGTTAGATGGGATATTGGGAAGGAATTGTTCCCTGGGAGGGTGGGGAGGCCCTGGCACAGGGTGCCCAGAGAAGCTGTGGCTGCCCCTGGATCCCTGGAAGTGTCCAAGGCCAGGCGGGACGGGGCTTGGATCAACCTGGGACASTGGAAGGTGTCCCTGCCCATGGCAGGGKGTGGCACTGGCTGAGCTGTAAGGTCCCTTCCAAGCCAAACCATTCCATGGTTCTATCTCTCTAGGGAAAATCTCGCCCCAGAAGGAACTGCTCCTCCCTACCCTCAGCCAGAGAAACCAGAGATACCAAACTGTGAGAGTTTTTTGGGTTTTTTTCCAGACATTTTGAGAAATTTTTTGAAGCCCACTCAAGTCTGTAAGAGAAATAATTTCAAGAAGTGAGGAGAGTTCAAATAGCTCTTTTATCAACACTSTAATTAAGCCTCTACCCTTATTATCATGTAGAAAAGCTTCTGTCCATAGCACATTATAATTGAGGTGGCTGCACTTGGTAAGTGATTGTCCTGGATATTAGCTGGCAACTGGGAGGAAATGGAGCAATAGCAAATATGAGTGGGACATAATACCTGTGTCCAAAAAAGCCTTTGAGATTTTAAAATACTCCTTTGGACTGGCACCTGGCTAATATTTTTTATTATTATTATTTTTACACAATAGTCTTCCCCCCCCCCAAAAAAAAAAGAAAAAGATAATTGAAGTAAACRTATAAAATAACACCTGGTTTACTGTCCACCTGAACAAGAGAAGGGACCATTAAGGCAAGGGAAAAAGGGAAAGCTTTATATCTTCCTGGCTGGGCACAGGGCAGCTGASAATTCCCTGTCTGGAGAAGTATCCCATATCTCAGGCTGCACCTGAGGATTTATCCCTTATGTATTTCTATCCCTGCACAGTGCTGCTCCTACACATGCAGAAATAAATCTTCCCTTCCTTTTCTTCCCAGACAGCCTCCCCTCAGCAGTATATTCTTTACTCTTGTGGGGAATCTGAGGGATTTACCTGSATGTTTCAGCCTTTTAGGATTTGGAGACTGTTTGAAAAACTGAAGAGACAAATTTGTTGAATGTATTAACCCCCTGGTCTGTCTCCAGGATGGCCCCAACCTGTGCAAACCCGTGAGATTAAATAGACACAACCCTGAAGGGCATTTTGCCTACACAAGGATGGTCTTCCAGTGTGGATTTTGTGGTCCTAAAATCCCCAGGAGCAGCTAACTCCCCACTCCTAATCTGGGAGCAAGGACTGAAGCAAGGCAGGACTTGGTTGAGGAAGCAGTGGAGAAACATAATCCACACAACATCCAAAAGGATGTTTGGGGGGGGGGTTGTGAGGTTTTGCTCATATTTGCTGTGTCAGAGGTTACTGCAAATGGTGAGAGTCCAGGACTTGTGGCTTTTACACAGAAGGAATATTGAGAGTCTAAGTAAAGCAAATGGCTTTGAAAGAATGAAGAATTAATAAACTTAAGAAGAAACAACTCAGTTTTGAAGGTGATGCAGGGAATGGTGTCAACTTTCCTTTRCAGTCATGCAGCATTTTGTTAAAGAGCCCTTGTAATGTGTTTAAAATGCTTCTCGTGTTGGGCAACAAAGTATTGAACTGGAAAATCTATAAGTGTCCAACCCAGTCATGCTTGGGTATGATCTATTGATATTGTCTCAAATCTTCAGCCTATTTACATCATTTGTAAATATAAAATATTTCTTTTTTGAATATTGAGTGCCTGTTGGTGTGTACAGCCCTCATCTCATGAACTACAGTAAAATTGGGTCTCGGTTCATCTATTTCAGATATTCCTGTCTAGACAAATGAACTCTCTACCTAAATTTATCACTCAGGGATAATGAACCATGAAAGTTTTTGTTAAAGTGGCAATGAATGCAAGCTCAGAAAAAAAAAAAAATGGAAACAGCTGAACTTCTAGATACACTTATGGAGCAAAATACTTATGAGGAGATAGCAGAAAGTTTGTACAGGAATTTCTGACACAACGTGTTGTGGGATACAAGCGGTTTATTATGGAATGTCAGGGGGCTCCTGCCTCCTGCTSGTTTTGCAGATGGCTGAGGAAAAGCACACAGATAAATGAGGAAGTCAATTGATCAAGGGTTCTTTGTCTTGTGGAAAAAACTGGTGCCTTCTTGTCTCTAAAATGTCAGGATTTCCATAGGGAAAAGGGACCCTTCACAAACTGTCATAAGTGAGGCCGGGTCTTCTTCTTCCTTAATTAATTCCTCTTGGTTGCAAGGAGTCTTCATGCAATATTTCACCAAGCAGTCTCCTAAGCAAATGGATTCACTGACTAAAAATACAGCTTTAAAAGTGTGAATCTCCTATATTTAGAGTATAAAAAAATGGCAGTGAAAACACCAGCTTTAGATATAGTGGGTAAAATCCATTCTAATTTCACATTAGGCTGAAGTCACAGCCTCACCAGCCTGAGGGGACCTACCTGGACAACCTAAGGATGAGAAGGGTGCACAGAAAAGATGCAAATATAAATTATTAATGTTCAGATTAATATGTGGACAATGTGTGGAATCCTTCTGTGATTTCTGAGGCTCACCTCAGAAAAYCATTCATTCCATGGCTGTGATCAGCCAGTACTTGTTATTTGAAGTACAGATTTCACCTCTCCCAAGAGAAAGAACTCAGGTGTAATGATCTGGGATTTTTGGAATTCCAGTGCCCTCTGAAAGCTCTCTTCAAGTCCACAGTTCAAATCCCTTCCCAGTCATGTCCATTGGCTTTTCCACATTCCTTCTACAAGGAAAATTCCTGCCCATCCTTTGTCTGTTTAATCTTTGTTACAACAACTTTTTCCAGCTTTGTGTTGATGCCTCACCACTCTAATTTAGCATGACTTTGCACCATCTCCCAAATAAAATTGAGGTAG
Source organism: Mixornis gularis (assembly GCA_003546035.1). Classification (NCBI taxonomy): domain Eukaryota; kingdom Metazoa; phylum Chordata; class Aves; order Passeriformes; family Timaliidae; genus Mixornis; species Mixornis gularis. Next base: position 2,111,186 of record QVAJ01000001.1, read on the forward strand.
GGAATGAAGCCAAAGTGCCTCGGGAGTCCCAGAGGCTGATTCTTCAGGGACCTGATATGATTTAATTAATTTGGACAATTGACAATGCTTTGTGATCATCTTATATAAGAATTTGGCCGTGCTCTTCCACGTGAGCGCTAAACACCAGGCAATGGAATGGGTCTGGAATTCTCTCTTACCCAGCTATTAACAGGCAGAGGAAGGAAAGGGACAATTAATTTGCATTTTCTCTACTTAGGTCTTGGTTGTTCTCTCTTGTCTCCCAGGAAGGGCAATTTTCTAATCGGTTCCCTACAGCTGCCTTGACATTTTTATTTTTATATTTAGAAATAAAAGGTCAAACCCTCCAACCACCAGTTGGTTTAACACCACGGAGGGCAAGGTGAATACCTTCCTAAATTAGTTCAGCACAAAGGAAGCTGCTGTTCAGCAGTTATTTCCCACTGGCAGATATTAGTATTCCTGAGGGAAATATGTACAGCATGAAGGAGTGGGCATGTGGATTAAAAGCATTTAATCCACCCAAATTGAAAAAATAAGACTCAAACTTATGGAAAAGACAAGCTGTGAGAAAAAAATTGACTAAATGAACAAACAAAACAGTGTAAATTAAGACCTCAAAAAATTATTTTTTGTCTGGGAGGAAAGCAAGCTTAGTCACACAATAATTATTATTMTTGTTGTACCCACCAGAGAAGTCTCCATTAAAATCAAAATTCAAGTTCTCMTCAGTGGAAGAACACTGAATATGACACTTCTCAAAGGAGTTACACTGACTCTAAAAAAGGAAGAAAGTGATGTGTTGAAGAAGTGAATATAAAAGTGAGAGTCTTTCCAAGATTTTAMAAATKAAAAAATTWTGGAAAATGATAATGATTTCTTATGGGGACTGCAGAATGCACAAGGCTGTATCCATGCTGTTTTGGAGATATTAAAGTAAATATAGTACATCTGCTCCAGAGCATCGGGATAATCTACTCACAGTGGGAAGTTCCAGGATGATAATGTACATTTAGCTCTTCTTCTGCATATTCCAATTCCTCCCCTTCATTATCCTGCACACCAGAAAATCTGCCACTAGGAAACGAGAAAAATCAGTACTTTAGCCATCAGTCCTGGTGGTACAACAAAGAATCCTAGAAATGTAGAGTAATATCCTGGGGTCTCTGGGGGTGTGAAAGTCCTCTCAGAACACTGAGCTGCCAAATCCCCACTTTGTCACCAGCCCAGAGCACTGAGTGCCATGGCCTGGTGTTCYTTGGACACCTCCAGGGATGGGGACTCCAACACCTCCCTGGGCAGCCCCTGRCAATAYTTSACAAACTTTTCCAACCTGAATCTCCCCTRGTGTAACTTGAGGCCATTTCCTCTTGTCCTGTTGACAGAAATGGGAAGAATTCTCATTTGACTGTTTCCCATGGCCTGTTGCAAGACGACTGAATMTTTCAGGGGTTTAAGATTTGTGTTTGTTTCCAAATAATTCAGCTACTTATGAGCTCATCCAATTCTGAGGCAGGAAATTCCTTTTCACCTCTTCCAGTGCAGGAATTATTCACTGGCAGTGCATAAGGGAAGAGTTACACCGGGCATGCTTTAGCAAATATACAATAAAAGGCAAATGATTACCAGGTTTTATGGAAATCTGCTGYGGTTCTGTGCTGTCATATTGTTTATGATGCCTTCATCTGACACAGATCCCTATTGTCCGTATGGGAATCATTGGAAAGAATTGCTGCTCCTCCATTTGGTACACTGGAGTTATGTATTGCCTGTGCATGTAAGGAATCAGTTCATGGAGGAAAAGCAGAAGAGAGGGAGAGAGAAACATTTCCCAAGAAACAAGCTCCTATCTTTTTTTTTTTTTTTGGTCCTGTGCACTAAGTGAAATAAAAGAAGAAAAGGAAAAGGGGGGAAAAAAAGGCCCATAAAGATTTCCCTCACTTACATGGCACTCTAAAATCAAGGATTTCAAAACTTCCATTATCACAGGCAGAAGCTTATTATTAATGTGTTTTTCTTTTTCAGAGCTTCTTCCTTGAAATAGAATTCCAAGCCCATGCTGCGACTGTGCAATATTGTTCACTGCAAGCAACTATTTTGTTCTGCCTCAGAGGCAATACATTTTTACATTTAATTTTGCTGTGGGTATATACAACACTTGTTTATGTCCTTAAAATGTCTTTTAAAGAGATTTATTTCAATGCTTCTCTGGCAAATCCAGCTATGAAGGTTTAATTCTCTCCCTCACTCAGCGAGGCAGCACTGATATTTCATTTTGGTGGCTCATATGTCTACAAGGTAACCCTGGACATATGTAATCATATACGTGAAGAGAGATGCATGGATTTGTTTCATGTTCTCAGTGGAGCTTTAATTACAGAATTTTACTCAGAGTTTTATTATCAGCTTCACGTCTCTGTTTAACCTCAAGTGCTGCTACTGAATTTCCATCTACAGTAAATTACACTCATGTAAATAAATGCTGTTTCTCTGAGAAAAACGGCAGTAAATGGCACATGAAAGATTTTTATTTGACCTGGTGCTGCTCCTTTGGGAATGAGCATAACCTAAAATGTAACATGGGTGTGTGGGTGTGATTGTTGTCTGTCTGTGCTCCCGTACTCCCATTTAATAGGGATGGGATGGGAGCAGGAGCAGGGTTTATTCCAATGCTCAYTATGAACAACTTAAGAAGACAAACCTGCACTAGTTTATTAGTTTACAGCATGAATGTTGATTATTATAACACTTAAAAAAAAACCCAAAATTCAGGGGGGGAAATGGCAATGAGTAATTGCATGAGTATTTCTCAGTATTATTCTGCTTGTTTCTCCAGCCTGTCAAACCTTGGCACATTGACTTCATACCTTGGCATTTTGTACATGGAACAGGAGAAGTTTTCCTCTCACCTTCTCAGGAAATCATTGTCCTTTCCAAAATCTCAATCACACTTTATCCCAAATGCACTGTGACYGAAACCAAGTGACAACCTTCAAGCAGAAAGCTGTGTGTTAATGGCCCTGTTTATTTAAGCATAGGAAAATATTTGCTTTAATCAGCAGTCTAATTAAACCTGATTGTTTTAATCTATGTATAATCTGTGCTGTTGCTTAATAGTMAGGCAAAGAGCATGAAAATATCGGTATAAAATATTGTCAAGCACTAATGCAAATGTCTGCTGGATACTCCTTGTCTTTCGTGGTGAATGGATAGGGAAAAAGCACTTCCAGAAATTTAATGAGACTTGAAGGTGGGATATGAAAAATAGAAAACTTTTGTGCTGACTAACAGCAAAAAATGTTCTTCCTTCAGTGGGTTTCCATTTCGGACAGAGAACCATCTGCTGGTGAAACTCTCAATAAAGACAAGTTTTGCTTGGATGGTTCCATTATTGAAGATAAACCCCTGTAGCTGAAACTGCACATTTTAATTTTCCATTACTAGATTGCATCTCCAGATACTGTCAGATCCAAGCCACTGCCATTTAATAAAACAAATAAATACAATTCCAGTGAAAATTGAGATAATCATCATTGCAGCCTTAAACCTACACTTATGCTGATACAGCCATGCACTTGTTTTCTTTGTCCTTTTCTAAGCAAGCACACTTCTCTAGTTCTATAGATATTGCAACCTGCAAACTGGAATTACTTTTCTATCAGAACTGTTCTCCATCAGTGGATAAAATATGTTTGTCTCAGAGAAGTGCAGTTTTCAGCATACACCAAACCTCGAGCTGAATTGTGCCATTAGAAACTGATTTGAAATGGTTCTCCATGAGTAATTGTTATTTTAGGAGCTGTCAATACAACTTGTTTTCAAATTCAATTTTTTTACACTMCCCTAAATGCTTGTTAATTCATAAAGCTGCTATGAAAGATTGCTGTTCTCCTTGCAGAAGAAACAAATTATTATTAAACATCTGATAATTACATTATGTCCAAATTTTAAATAAAAATTCTCTYTTCTTGGAGAAATTCTGTATCCGTGTAGAACTGCTCTCTGAAACCCGAGTCAAACTTCATATTTTACCTGTTAAATTTCTGATACATGTTTATGCATTTGGGAGATTTGGCAATTTGTTTAAGCACAACAGAATTTACAGATAGCATGAAATAACTGAGGAGTAAAAAGCAGGGATAAGGATTGCAGCAGGAGTTGCTGAGAGGGRATGACAGGATCATTCAGCTGCAGGTGAGATTCATTGTAAGAAAAAGTAAAACACATTGAGAGAAGGAGTTTGACTTGATTAGTCCAAATGAAGGACTGAAATCTTACTGTCAGTACTCTGGAATGAGCTCTTAGGTTATACAGGATAATTCCACGAAAAGTATCAGCTCAGCACTCAGTGCTCAGTCACTGTCAGAAAAAAAATAGCTGAAATATTGAGAATAATTTGTAGAGGAGTGAGGATCAAAACATCATTATGCTTCCTAAAAAAATCCAAGAGGAACCCAGCTCCTCAGGAATGCTGTACCTGGATTTCTGATCTCTTCTCCAAGACATCCTGGGGAGTTCTCTGAACACAGAGAGRTGTTCACAGAACCAGAGGWTGGTTTGGGTTGGAAGGAACCTGGAAYGGGCTCCCCAAGGAGCTCCAGGAGGCAGGAGACCAAATCCCAATCTTAGGCCTGGCCCAGGCAGGGCATCATGGGCCCATCCATCCAACACAGCTCAGGAGGAACAGTGGAGTTAGGGCTCCAAAACCAGGGCTCCCAAGGAACAGTCACCTTGTCTGGGTCCCYCCCAGGGCTGTCCCTGCAGATCCATAACTCCTGGGATCCAGGATCCATTGGGAGCAGCTCTCCAGGTCACCTCTCACCAGATCCAGGAGACTTCAAAGGAAGCTAGGAAATAGAAGCTTGGAAATTAGGCAAAAGAAGTGGCYCTTCATACGGGATTTAATGAAGTTGTGGACTCTGAAAGAGAAACAGGACAAAGTGACAGAATTAAAACACAGAAAAGCAGAACTGACACAGGAAGTCCTAAACCTACAGTGAATAAAATATTACACGTGGAGTAATGAAGCCATCAGAGGGAAGGATCACTATCCACTTCATTTGTTCTGACATTCCAACCTATCTACCACTGGTTATTGGCAGAGACTGAGCCAGATCTGTCTGTGGGTTTAGTTCAGCTGCATTTTCCAGGAGGAGCCTTGCAGGCCCAGCGTGAGGGGTTTATTTAACACTGCCTTAATCTGCTCTGTGGGGTTGTTTTGCTGCTCTCAGTCACTGTTCCAACAGATTCCTCYTCAGCTGCCTTGCACAGCAGCTGGAGTTGTACTTCCCTGCCTTTCAAGAAATCTTCTTGGAGTTCAGGCTTTCTGGAAAGGCCTTGATGCAAAGGGGTTTTGGTTATACTGCATATAGGTTATCAGCTTTTGAAGCTGACTTTTCTTATTTGTTTTATCTTCTGATAGCCTTGGAAACTGTGATGCAAATCATGCATGGAGGAGTTGAATAAGAAAGAAAAATAAATCAGAAAATATCCATGTCCCACTGTCTACTCATTACCCTGTCGAAAGCTGGTAGAGGTGTTTCTCAGTCAACAAATTTACAGTGACATAAATTGGTAATAACAATCCCTGGTATGTAGTTTGCAATATGTGCTGGTAGACATAAAAAATTAAGCCATTTTTGTCTTTCTCCCACATGAAAATTTTCTTCATATTCACTGACTTCCTATGGTAATGAGGTTGATAGAATAGAAAAAAACGCCTTTGGGATATAAAGTTCCTTAAGTTTTCCTTCAGAGAGGTGTTTTATTAACTCTGGGAAGGAAATAATATGTGAATAMACATAAAATAAGATATTACAACATCTCATTGTCCCAGGTTCACTGAAGTCCGGTGGAAAACACTTGAGTCTCTGCTTTCATTTTTCTGGATTTCTCCAGACTTCCAAACCCGGGCTTTGACATTAGCGTGGGCCAAACCTCTTAATCCCAGCTCAGGAAGAGCTGAGTAGGGGATTTGTCCTTTCAGGGGTTTGATCCATGGAATCACAGGTCAAACCCCAAGGTCCTTCATTATCTCAGCTCCACTGTTAGCCTGGCCAAACTCCTCCTGACTTTAGAATTAATATTAATGCTTCAAATTTGAATGGGAATGAATGAAACCAAAAAGACACTGGAATATTATAATTCAGCACAGGACATGTGCATCTGCTGATTGAAGCCTTTTCTCCTGGGATTTGATTTTTTTATTGGCACCCAGCCCATAGAAGAGCTGATGGACACATTCCTGCAATATTTCTGTTGGTATAGGAAATTAGATTTTCTCACCTTTAAAGTGCTTAAACTGAGCTTTTCCAAGGAGCTTGCAGTGGGCCATCTCTTCATTAACCTTTTGCCTAATAAGAGACTTCATAAACAAAGTGATATCCCCAAAATCTGTAAATTATAATAATTAACAACAAAAGTTCACATTACACTTTAGGTGAGACRATTCCTCCCACAGAAAAGGATCTTGGTGGCGTAATAAAAACTCTTTAACTAAGACTTCCACAACTGTATCCATTTCCTTCCTGACTGAGCCAGCTTTGAGYGAAACAGGCTCAATTTTTGATGTTTAATTGGAGCTGGATGCTTGGAGATAAAAAACATATTGTTTACTTTCTAATTCCACATTCCATTCAAATTCACAGGAAAGTGAAAAATTTGATGTGAGAAGATCTAAACACRACATTGAGATTTTTAATTCCTTTCAGACAGCTTTGAAGAAGAAAACTTGGGAAAACAAGGTCTTTCTGGAGCATAGGCAACATCATCTTATATAATGATCCAAGCTGTAGTAGCTACACCTTTTTGTAGATGAGAAGTACATGTCATGCATAAAAATACACACTTGGGGAGGACTTAAACAGCAYTCTGGCAAATAAACTCAGAATGCTAYTTTTCAGCTAGGATATATTAAAAGTTATTACCCTCAATTAAATAAGCAAGTAGAATTTATTGCTATAGTTGTCCTTGAAAAGGAGTGTCCTGATGTAGGATATTAAAAAGTGTAGAAGCACTGGTATTAAAATCAAGCATTCCGCGGAGCTGATGATCACTGGGGGTCCCTTCCAGCTCAGGATATTCCGTGATCCACCACAGTTCTCTCTGAAAGGGAGAAATGACTCTGTTAGGGACCCAAAGATGGCMATTTCACTGAGAATTAAGACTTTCTTTTCAAAAGGTAATAATCTTTCTGAAATTTGAGCTTAGTATTCATCAAGGCAATTTTATCTTAAGGTTTGGGAGAGGAAATCTGGAAAGTTGTGCCATTTGGGGACAAACACCACCAGAATAGAGGAGTTGTGTATGTAAGTGAAGCAAACTATAACCATGGGAACTGCTGATTTTGTTCTCCTCAAGAGTCTTGTTA
>QVAJ01000001.1:2119120-2129792 GCA_003546035.1 Mixornis gularis
CTTTTGTAGGGAGTTTAGAAGTACATGACTCCAGATGAAGGGTGGGGAGAACACTGACAAACAACCCACATGTCCAACTCCTGTGAACATAAACTCCACATCCATTAGCCTGGAAATTCCTTCCTTCCCAAGACTATTAATGACTTGAGCTAGTGAGAGACATAGAATCCTATTTATAGCAGTGCTGCACCCTCAGTTCTTCCTTTAGAGCACTAATGAGGCATTTCAGCACTGCTGAAGGGAATAGATTTTAATTCTTCACGTTARGCCCATGGCTGGGCTCCGGAGCTGCAGATCCAAGCATCTGGTGGATCATTTGCTGGCTGTCAGCAGCAGAGACTGTTTATTTTCTGAATCAAACCAGAAGAATATCCCAGCCCTTTAATTGGGACTCTGAAAAAAAAAAAAATAAACTTGGAGGGTCATAAACTTTTATAGAGTAACACAGCAAAATGGGGTAAATGATATGCATGGCTGCCCAAAACTGGGACAGGCTCTAATCTTTTTCTTCACCACCTAAAAGATTCATTTTCTGCTGCAGATTTAAGGCATTAATATGGGAAACCCCAGGAGCTGTTGTGAGCCTTGGAAAACACTGGGTTTACAGCTGTAAAAGTACTGGTAGGGAATTGATCATGTGAACATGCTGTAAAAATYATGGAATCACAGGATCATGGGATGGTTGAGGTTGGAAGGGACATTAAAGCCCATCCAGTGCCACCCCSTGCCAYRGGCAGGGACAMMTTCCACYSTCCCAGGTTRCTCCAAGCCCTGTCCAACCTGGCCTTGGACACTTCCAGGGATCCAGGGGCAGCCACAGCTTCTCTGGGCACCCTGTGCCAGGACTTMATCATCACCTTCAAAAATATTTAAGTGCTCACAATTCTAAACCTATTCTGGTGGAGAACTATGGTGAATTAATTCCCCTCTTCGCTTTTGCCATGTTGGGCTTGTTCCTATTCCCTTTTCCACCGACCAGAGTTCCAGCTGGGATGTATCCTCAGCCAAAGTGTGGGAAGGAAAAGAGAGSTGCGATGTCTTGAGCAGAGGAGACAAAATGAAACTGAATAGCTGAAAATTTCATTTTGAAAAGTGGTTTTGGATCTTGTCAAAATGAAAGCAAGAATTTTTCTGTGTTTAGTTTTTTTTGGARGCTTTCAGTATTTGCTGGAATGGACCCTTTGGAAGTCGTGGTTTGTGACATTCTGTGGATGATTTTCTACCTTCCCTGGGCAGATTCCTCCAGTCCTTCCTTTCAGCTGAGATCAAGGGCAGAAATSAGCCTCTTCCCTGACCTGGGCAAAGTCCCCTCTGAAATCCAACAGGTTCTGCCTGAGAACCTTTTTTTTTTTCTTTTGGTGGGGGTGTGGAGGTGGGGTGGTGGTGGTTGAGTTTTTTGTTTATTTRGTTGAGTTTCTTTAGAAAGTTCAGTATAAACTCTAATACARCCTTTCCATAGAATCATGGRATCATTAAGGTTGGAAAAGATCTCCAAGACCRTCAAGTCCAACCTTCCACTGAATCCCACCATGTCACTAGACCAGATCATGGAGCTCCACATCCAGTCATTTTTTGGACACTTTCAGGGATGGGGACTCCACCACTGCCTGYGTCACTGCCTGATCATCCTTTCCCTGAAGAAATTTTTCCTGAGAGCATCAAATCCTGTCCCTTAGTAATATCACATCCTAATACCAAACAAACTGATTTCCCCACATGAACATTTAACACAGATTTTTATGCTTCAGTCATACCTGGTTTTAGTTTTGACTTTTAACCTTTCATTATCTCGAAGGTGAAGGAATAAAAACACTTAAAAACATCAGGACACTTTACCKGGGGAAATAAACTGACCTCTGCAAAGACAATGTAGTTCTACTAAATGAGATTCTAATGTTTTATTTACAACTATTTTACAACAATTAATATCCCATGGGGTTATTATGTTTGACAGGAAAGGGAGGAAATTTTTATGCTTTACAAGTATTTCCTTCAAAAATTTTTAAGCTAAACAGCTACTTTATTGTTAAAATCACTCATGCTTCACAATTTTTTTCTAAAAGGTTGTTATTATTGGACCAGTATTTTTATTTTGTATACAATTTTTTACTAATAGCAGCACATATGAGGCCATTGTTACCTCAGAAAATTCCTGTGTTCAGTCATAACCCCCAGAAGCTTTAAGTATTCTTCTATTTAATGACATATTTTATTCAGATATGTATTGAGGTAAAGTTTTCTCCACAGCTGGAGAAAGATATTTCACACTTCTCCAAGCAGTTTATCAAATATTCCACTTGCCAAGTTGCCTATTAATTTACTCATCAGCACTTGTCACCAGATTTTAATGAATGAGAATTTTCAATAAACCTAAGGCAGCTCTGGAAGCAGATGTTAATTTTGTATTCATGCTGCTTTGAAAATAAGAGTCAAAATACTCGGATAATAAACCCAGCAAAACAAGAAAAAATGTGTTCAGTTGTTCTCTTTTAAGAAAGACATAATTATTATTATTTAGCTTTCTTTTAGGGGGTTATTGATACCTCATACACAACCTTGCACTCTAAAAGTGCCAAAGCCATGTTTAATTCTGATTGCCAACCAAGGCATACCTTCTGACAATTAAGAAGTAATTAAACAACTAGGTAGAATCTAATAATGAAGAACTAGGCATATCTTTTGAAATGAGAGAATTGAAAAATTCCAGTTTTGGTTTATTGTTTATAATGGACAATTTTGTCTGTCTGTGCTCGTCTTTCCATGTACCTTGCAAAAGGGAGTTCCCTGTACCTGTCCCATCAGGGTGTGCTCACAGTCTCCTATTTTGTGCAGGAAACTTCTCTCCTCATCTGTTCTGTTGTCTCATTCCAACTTTGTGCCACAACTGGTCTTTTATCAAAAACACTYCTGTAATTTTTTGGCTTTGAACCAGCTCTGCTCACCTTGCACTCCTGGAGCAGCCCACCTGTGCTAATCCTTCTGATTTTCTGTCTCATTATCATCAGCTGAGGTTATTTTTTTCAGCACGGGTGCATTCACATGACAGATGACTCTGTCAGTCTGATCTGATCCTTCCAGTCTGGAGACTGGGATGTGGCAGAGACAAATGACTCTTCCTTTTCCACTTTCTRGTGGGCACTGGCTGTGTTTACTTTTGCTTTGCCTGGGAAGATTGTGGCTGCCCCATGCCTGGAAGTGTCCAAGGCCAGGTTGGACAGGGCTTTGAGCAACCTGGGATAGTGGAAGGTTTTCCTGCCCATAGCAGGGGATGAAATGAAATTAATTTTAAGGTCCCTTCCAACCCAACCATGCTAGGACTCCATCCAACCCTTGGCAAAATAAGCTCCCCTGCCATGCTTGTGGAGCCTCGGGTTTATCTCTGATTTAATAAATAATGCRTAGAAACCACAAATAACAATATATTAATTGTGAGTGTCTCAGCACAGAGAAATTAAAGAAGAGCCAGAATTCTGCCTTAGATGGGAGGGCACTGCCAGAAAGGAAAGCTCCTTCCATCCATGCCAAGTGATGAATAATTGCCGACAATCCATTGAAGCTTATTCCCAAGCAGCTAGTCCCACCAGTCTCGGCTAAATGTGCTGAAAKGAGCAACTAATTAGTGAATAAGTTGCTTCCACCAAGCTGAGTGGGCATCAATCACACCCTGCAACTGGGGCAACTCATCATTGGGCAGCCCCACACGGCTGCTGTTGTTTAGGAATGGGCTCCCAATGGGCCCAGCCCAGCTGCTGTTATTTGGGAATGTGCTCCCGAGGTGCCCCAGGAGCTGCCAGCCAGCACCGGGTAGGGGCAGCGTGTCATTTGCCTTGTAGGACATGAGAGCATTTTATTTAGTCCCTTTGTTGGGTGTTTTGGTGGGTTTTTTTTAATGCAGGAAGACAAGCTGGAGTTCTGTGATTAATATGGAATCTGTTGTGCTTCCAAGTCACCCTGAGTACAAATATGGATTGGGATCAAAGTGCCTTTGTGTTAAATGAGCCATGTCATCCAACAGAGAGTTTGTGTCAGGTCTGTGCTCTCAAGTGGCTTTGTGCCAGCTGCACAGGACTGGTGGGATTCGACCTGTCAGGGAATCTGCTGGCTAAAAGTTAATCCATCAGCAGTTTTGAACAAATCAGAATCATAGAATCATTGAGACTGGAAAAGACCTCCAAGATCATCCCTGGAGTTTTTCAAGGCCTGGTTGGACGAGGTTTGGAGCAACTCGGGATAGTGAAAGGTGTCCCTGCCCATGGCAAGGGTGGGATGAGGTGACCTCTAAGATCCCTTCCATCTCAACCCATCCTGTGATATTAAAGATGCCCTGCTTTGTTTTCCAGCCTCAAAAGAGCACACGAGCAGGTTACAGGGAGCCATAATGAGCCATAAAGTGGGATCAGACTGGAGAAATGTGTCTCATCAAGCACAGCAAAGTCTGTGTGTGGGCAGGTAGGGGTTTTGGAGGGAACACTTATTTCTCTGCTGCTGAAAGGTTTCTTGCTCTCCATTGTCATGCAAATTCCAGCTTGAGGAGGCGAAATGTTGGATTTGACACTGGAATACATTTTGTGCACAGTCTCTCCTTTATTTCCCGACCTCTCTCAGTGCCTGCTCATTCCACCAGTGCTTTGCAGTTGCAAAAGAATGAAATCCTGTCAGTGGCTCCTCCAGGCAGCAGGGCCAGCATTTGCAACTGAATAAAACATCTGCGTTTTCTTCCAATTACCCATTTTAGGGTTGTATTTCCTGCAGTCATACTCATGCATAGATGGTTTAAGGGCAAACCTTTTTTACCAACCCATAATAAACCATTCAACTAAAGYAAAAAAAACCCCACACCTCTCCCTGCAGAAGACCCTTGGTTTCACATGAAGTGTGGACCAACCTGAGCTCCTGGGGAATTTGCTCACAATTTGAGACTAATTCTAAACATTCAGCTCCCTTTGTTTCACACTGAAGTGCTTCCATGGGTTTCAGGCTATTTCCTTTTAAGCATTTAAATAAATAGTTTATCATGGAGTGACACAAGACTGCTTCCTTCTTTACAGCCTTTTAAAGATATTCAGTGGCWTTGTTTTATTCAACTTAGGCAAAAGCATAAAGCTTTAAAGGCATTTTTTAACTGTTGCATTATAAATGTTCTTCTTTATAGCAAAGGAAAAAAAGCCCCAAACTTAGGGATTTCTAAAGATTTAAAGGGTCTTTTGTTTTTCTGTTTTTCCTTACTCTTTCAAGCTGCTAAACAAACATCAAAGCATTAAATGGGGAGGCACCATCCAAGTGCATTTTTCTGATACTGGGTGGGAGGTGTATGAAAGGAAATGAAAAATGAATTTCCAGCTATGGAACAGAAAAGGTATGGACCAGATAATGGTGATATGGATAACTCCTGCCTGCAGCACCACTGTGGTCCTCTCCAGACATGGAAAACTACTCTTGGCTCAGTCTTTTTGTCTCTTCAGCCCTTCTGCTGAGACTGTGGATAGAATTACCTGGGCAGTTGGTGGAGATGTCCCCACTCAGGTGCAAATTACCTCATTCCAGTGTGGCCAGGAAATTCAACCAGATGATATAACTGCTATGTAGCCAGACAAGCTTCAGATTGTAGCCTACCAATGAAAAAAGTTTGGAGTCAAAGGACAGAAAAGGTTATTGACATGTGAGCTTCAAATTTTTGTGAAGCTCAATGTGCTTAATTTGACCCAGCTGGAGTCTCTGGGAACATTTTAGGGACACACATGATGGGAAAGGYTGAAAAACTGCTGCCCACTCTCCATGAAAGATAATTGTCTCCACTGGAGGTGACTCATAACTGCCTTTTTCTCCTTTAAAATAAGAAACCTTTCATAAAATATAAGCAATTTCATCTCTCACCTGTCTTCCACACATGACAGAAGAATTGCTGTGAAAAGTCTTTTGAAGAAGCACCTGATGAAGGTTCCCCCTCCTCCACCTTCCATTTGAAAAATTGCTACTTGTGCAAAAATTCCCAGGAAAGGAAACAAACAAACAAACAAAAAAAAAAAAATCAGGAGTGACTCTGAAGTTAAAAAATCAGTGTAGAACATCCACAATTCCCTTATTTTTTGAAATGGAAAGACAAAGGCCCTTAGGTGTGAGATTTTTTAGTGTGTAAATCAACACTTGCTCCAGCTTTTATAGATCTTTACCATGGCAGGAGAGTGCTGGTGAATGATTGTCTGTGACTGCACTTCCAGGAGGATTCTCTCCTTAAAATACTGAGTTTATCTTACAGAGATTTCCTCTGCCTAAATGGGGGAAACACAGTTCAGACAATCCCCCGTTTGCCAAGGGATCAGTGGGATGGAGATGGGGATCACTTTGGGGTTGAAGGATGCTGAGACCARCCTGACTCATCCATCCCAAAGTTAAACACTCTGAGGAAAAATGTTCCTGAGATCCTGACAGAGGAACCAGCAGGTGACAGTGCTGACAGCTGACCTAACCCAGCCTGGGGACATCTGACATCAGTCACTTTGTGCCATAAAAGCCCAGCCCCACTTTTTAAAGGCAGGATCTTCTAACATCTCCCTTCTGGGAGTGTGTGGAGATTCCTCCCTGGAGTGGGGACACCCCAAGGTCACTCCTTGAGGGTGAGGAAAGAGATGTGGTCACTGGGATGGGTGAGTGACATCAATCCCTATTTAATGACCATTTTCTAGCTTTGATACCATTGCWCCAATAAATTGTGCTCCAATAAATTAGTTATAGCTGCCTGTACTACGTGTTAAATAATTCTGATTAAGATCTTTCCATTTAAGCATTCTCATTATCACTGTCATTCTAATTGCAGGGATGCAACTCAGGAAGGGCTTAGGAAAGGGGAAGAGGATGGGGTTTTATCTTCTTACTTGAGACTTTTAGCCTATGCTGCCAAGGCAGGATTTATTTTACASTCTTCACCTAATAAACATTTATTGGAGAAATCATTTTCCCTTTGWGGGTCCTTTTGGAAAAATGTGCCTTCTGAGCATTGAAATAATTGGAAATCTTGGCTATTTGGTAGTCTCCAAGGCCTTGTGTTTTGCTGACACAGAGATGTCTCTCTGGCTCCCAGGGCAAATAAAAACTGTGCCACAGTTCAGGGGTTGTCTTTTTCCTAGTCTTAGAACTCTGGGGAAATGGACACCACTGACTGTGAGTTTTCTCAGCCARCTGGGGAATTTGCACTGGTTAGCAATAACTCAGCATTCCCTTTTCACCCCAAATTTCCTGAAGGAACTGAAAATGTGCTGGCAAATGCTTGATGGGGGTCTTTCTGATTGTTTCTCTGGGAAAGGATGATCAGACATGGGCAAGGGCTGCCCGGGGAAGTGGTGGAGTCACCATCCCTGGAAATGTTCAAAAAATGTGGATGTGGCACTTGTGAAGATGGTTTAGTGCTGGGTTAATGGTGGGACTCAATGATCTTGGAGGCCTTTTCCAACCTTAATGGTTCCCTGATTCTATATGTGCGCTGTAGTTTTAATTAGACATTTTAAATAGACCGCTATGATGGGATTTTTATTCATTTATTATTCCTTAATTACTTAGCTAGTCTATTATAATTGAAATAYTCGTTCTGTGGTCTCGTGTGAAAAGAGATTGAAAACTAAACATAGGAGCTTCTCAGTGGATGCATTAATTGGGAAGTCAGATAATCAATAAAGGGAAAAACTAAATTAAGGACAATTTAAAATACCCACGGCAAAGATACTCAKTCAAGGAAATTGAGGGATTTCTTCTACAGACACTGGGCCCTGTCCCCTTCCATCTCAGGGGATGAGTGGTCTGATGTCCATCCCTGCCCTGGTCGCTGGGGATGCACAGCCTCATCCACAAAATCCTGGGGTGGGTGACCTCCATCCCTGGAAGCCAGGAAGAAAATGATGGGCTCCATATTCCTGAGGCACAGTGCTAAACCAGGGGCACAGAAGGGCTGTTCTGGATGCCTGRCATGGCTTTTAAAAGGTGGCCCATTAGTGCAATATTTCAGATTAAAACCTGTAATCATGACTCTCTAACACAGGACAGATGACTYGAAGCAAAGCTTTTTATATTTCCTGCATTGTTAGAGAGCAACAGTTTGAAATGCACAGCTTTTGCTGCCCTACAAATGAATGAAGGGGTAGGAAAGTCCAAATAAATATCTATCATATTAAATAATCATTCTTTTACAATCATGGAACCATTTAGATTGGAAAAGACCTCCAAGACCAAGAGGTCTGTCCTCTTGCTTCCCTCAGGCCCCATGGAGTCAGGACACAAAAGGTTTAGTGGAGACTGTCAGAAATATTTTGTTATAATGGGGTGACCAACAGTGCCAGGTTGGCTGGAGTGAAACCAGACTCATATTTGGGCAATGACGTTAAAGGCACAGCTCCTCTGGGCACCCTGTGCCAGAGCCCCGCCACCCTCATGGCAAGGAATTCCTTCCTGACATCCCATCCTGATGAGCTTTAATATCCCTTCCAACCCAGACCATTCTGGAGTKCTGTAATTCCTATGAAGGGAAGTGTGAAGGATTTTTATCAGAGGGAGGAGAAGCCAAATTAACGTGTTTTAACATGAAATGTTCATTTTAACATGAAATGTACGTGTTGCCAACTGCTGTTTTATTTTCATTGGAATCTGGTTTTCCAGATTGCAGCTGTTTTAACCTCTATCCCTCCCCTCCTTTAACTCTCTGCTGCCACATAATCTGGAATAGGAATTTCAAACTACATGCTTGTCAATGAGCACAAATGTTACCAAAAATTAAATATCCCTGTTAATGGCCTTGGACTTAATGTGGGAACATAGGGGAAAAAAGACTTTAATTCATACATTACATGGGATATTGAGTAACTTCAAATAACMTTCTCTTCCAAGGTTTCAGCTCTGGTCAGTGCAGAGATTAACCCAGAAAAGAAACTAARTTCCAGCAATCAAGAGAGTGATGAGCCTGATTAATCCTCTCTCCATTACTGCAGAGGGAAGAAMGGAAGATAAGCCTCATCAGACAAAYGTTGGCCTTCAGGAACTCTTCCTTTGCATATTTGCATGCATAAATTAAATTAACTCAGGCAGCTGCATGAACCCCAAAGTTTCAATTATTAAAATGATGACTGTGTAAAAAAGATACAGGAAATTGCAAGGGATTTCTGTACAAAATATTAATTTTTTTTAGGTTAAATGCAGGTTGTGGGGCTCATCCCTGATTTTGCCATGTGTTTGGCCATAGAAGAATTTCCAGTAATCACTATAAACTAACATAATGGAGGTTTCTACTCATAATTATAAAATTAGAATTAATATAGAAAAAAGACAGTAGGTGAACACTGCCATGGTCCTGTACAGATCACTGAAGTGACTGAATCTGACCCTAATTACTCATTATTGATTATTCTCATACTTTAATTTCTGTGCATTTCTGCAGAAATGAAACATAACAATAAAAAAATACAGAAAATAATTTGGATGGTGTTGAAATCCCAGCACTAAAAATTGATCCCAGGAGAAAAGAAAATGTCAGAGTTCTTTCAAAATAAGACATAAATTGCTCTTTTTTTACAGCCTAATCTTTGCTGGAAGTATGGATCTTCTTGATGTTATTTCTATATAAAAGAACAAAATGCACCCTCATTGGTAGCAAGAAAGTTTCATGGAGGCACATAGAGTGTTTTACAGTTTAGTTATAATAAAGTTTGTGGCATTTAATAAAACGGGTGGACATTCTCTTGGCCGAATTTAAAATTCATGTGGGGAAACAATGCCAGCATATTTTCTAATAGATTAGAAAATTCTCTAAAGTGAATAATCTCAAACCTGATAAGCAAGAAGGATTATGCAGAGACAGAGCATTCACAGCAGTTCTGCAGATAAAAGTGGAAAAAAGAGAAAGAAAGACCATCAGAAGCCGGGATTAATGCACGTGCACCAGCACAGCTTCTCAAATCCTGTGTGACGGCTCGAACATGACAACATGGAACAGCTTCACAGGACATGGCCAAGGAGATAAATTTGGCAGCAGCAGGTGTTCATTTCCCCCAGGAAACTCCTAAAAGTGCTTAAAACCAGTGGGTTATCTACTTAACCTTGTTCTCAAGGACAGAGCAGAGAAGGGAAATCAGTACTTGCTGTGGAATTCTAGGGAAATGTTACATAAAAAAGTAAAGACACCGCTCATTATAACTCCGTGCTCCTTTCAAAACTGCCAGAGATCAGCAAGGCCAAGAGCTTTGCAGGATTTAAAAATCAATTGGATAATTACAGTGATCCATGAGTCGTCATAGCAAAGACCAAACAAAGATTCATTTTCTCTTGAAAGCCAAATGTCTTGGAATGGAAAATAAAGGTTCATCCTTCAGGGCATAAGCAGCCTCTAACTAACAGGGGTTGGGAAGGAATACTCAGGGAGAAGTACTGTACCTAAGCCAGGCTTAATGATTTCGGGCCTAGTGTAAGCATTCCACATTCCTCAGGCACTGGAAAATCAGAGTTTGAAGTGCTACCTTGTGGTGTGGTCAGCACTCTCCAAAGGCTCCCTGCTTACTGAGTGCCTTACAGGGAAAAATTCCCATGAGGAGCAGCTGAGGGAGCTGGGAAAGGGGCTCAGCCTGGAGAAAAGGAGGCTCAGGGAGGACCTTGTGGCTCTGCACAACTCCCTGACAGGAGGGGACAGCCGGGGGGG
>QVAJ01000001.1:2145596-2157619 GCA_003546035.1 Mixornis gularis
AGATAGAGCAAGATGCAAATCCTGTTTTGTCTGATGCAATCTCACAGAACTTGTGCCATAACTCTTGAGCTGGTTTTGGTGCTGAATTTTCTCATTTTTTCCTCCATTTTAGAGTGTTTCTATTTATTTAAATGACCTCACCTTGCTCGTTGTGGTTAAATTGACCACTAAGAAGAAAGAGTTGACATCCCAAATATGCCTTTTTCAATGAGTTGCTGTATAATTTTATTTTTATTCCTATTTTTTTCTACCAAGTGGTTTAAATTCAACATATTTATGACACAGATTAATGTTTTTCAAATTTATCTGTTGCCCAAACAGCATTTTTTCCCAACCACCAGCAGGGATGTTTGACCTGCTCTCTGTCCATTCTCAAAKTTCTGAATGAGACAGTGTTTTTCCTGCAGTATTGAACAGTGTTTCAATTGAAGGAGGTTGCTGAGAAATCAATCTCTGTGCTGGCTGATGCTTTTTGCCAGCTTTCACTTASCAGGTGATGCTTCCAAATCTCCTCTAATGTCACTAAATGACACTGTGTACCCTCCTTAACGAGTGATCTATACCTTCATCTCAACATACTGGAATTTATTACTTTTAATTACTTTCACTGCTCACTCAAAGAGCTTCTTTCTTTACAAGCTTTTTTTTTTTCTTTTTCCCTAGCAAAACAAAAAAAAATGAAATAGGAGAACAAACGATGCATTTTAATGATGTCAATAACATGCAATTTTCTGGTCTTTTCTCCTTCCCTGAAGTTTAATTAATTTGGAGCAAGTAATAAATTGTCATAGCTTTCAGCTCGGCTCCTCGATTCAAAATGAATTCACTTTATCCGATGAAATTAGATTTGAGATCTGCTCTCATCTCTGTGAGCTCCAGTTCCTGGCTAGGAACCAAAAYGTGGACATTTTACAAGGGAAGCAGTTCAGTATTTTGTGTTGGTGGTGATACTGGGCCTGTTCTACTCATCCTGTGAGTATCCCACAGCCCATCTTCCCAATCCTGTCATCACCACGACATTGTCCCCAGTCCTGCTCTCGGCCATTCCTGAAGGGAATATTCCTGGCTGCTTCTGATGGTGTTCCTGAGATCAGAATTCACCCCAAAGAACCCTTTGTCCTCCAGAACAGATAAATGGRCTGAACTGGTGACCAGTCCAGAAGGTCTGGGATGGACTGTGACACCAGAAGGTCACTCAGAGGTGCCAACATCCGCTGCAGGTTCATTGTTACCTCTTAAAATCCACCCTTGTGTGCAGCTTCCATCAGAAAGAATCGCTGGGATTTTTCTCCATGGAAAGGAAACCATAAGAGAGCTTGTGGTAGGATATTTCCCAGAGCCTCCCACACTTGGATGGATGTCTCAGGACAACGTTCCAAGGAGTTTTTTGCTCCAAAAGCCACTTCTGCAAGGGTTGCCAGCCAGAAGCTGGAAAAAGCTTCATGGTTTTGTGTTTGCTTTTCTTTTTTTTTTTTTAGTTATTGCAGAATAAAAGGTCATTTGCAGGATAAATTTATAGCAAATACATTTGTCTTATTTATAGAAAAAACCTCCCTTCTTCCACCTCCCCTCTTCTATAATTCTCCAGTTTCAGGGGTGAGTTTCACACACACAGAAATGTGTTCATTCCAGAGAAGATGCTTTGCATCATGCTCCTCAAGTTTGGTGTTTAACTTCATTACGTATGAGAAGAATTCATGTTTTTGAGCTTGAAACATTTTTCAAGATTTACTGGCAGAGACTTCCCCTGCCATTCACTATTCCCAGCAAGAGAGGTTGATGATGCCTTAAACAAATTAATAAGTGTCGCGGGGCGAAGCTGGGTGTGTCCCAATTTAGGAACACTTGAGAGAGGCTCAGGACACGGCTGTTGTAGAAAACTCTCTATTTAATTCTATTTTGACTCCAGTTTTTATAGATATGTACAGAGGTCAAGGGATTGGCTACACAGGTCGCCACCCCTTCAACCTGGATGGTGGACATCACCATCAATCATTTCTTCTCTCACAGGAGAAATATGTAAACATTCTAAGAATAGACATTATTTACATGAAGGCTGCATGGGAAAGTTCTACAGAAAGACAAAAGACAAAAAACTCAGGGCAACAAATAAGTATTATTATTATTTTTAATTAAGCATGAGCTTCCAGAACTCTGGACTTTGGGAAAGTTATCAGCTCTATTTTTGATAATCCCAGAGATCATTTCATATGCTGAGAGCCAAGGGAGATGGAGCTACATCCAGAAAGAAGTGTCATTAGGTTAGAGGTGTGAATTTTGGAAATGTCAAGGTATTCGTCCTGTGAAGATTTCCAGTCTCTTTGTAAACTTTCTCAGAAGAATGGATTAATGTTGACTCATGTTGTGTGCTGGGGGGGAAGAGTAATAACTGATTATCCAAAATGAGCATTGTCATATTGTGAATAATTTTTTTACTTACCCATGATGTTTTTTGAGTGATCACACCTTTGCTGAAAAACTTTATCAGGTGAATATGAGTCCTGGTACGAAATATCAGGGGTTTATTTGTGGAAAAATATTAAATATTGTATGAATGCTGAAAACTGAGTTATAATGCCCTAAACCCTGTRTTCAGATGCCACTCACAGCTTCTGRTGCCTAAAGTCTGATCTTATTTTTAGAGTCTGACCCCACCAAGGTCTGACCACTCGGCTCTGGTCCAAAAAGAGTCTTGGACATGTGAGTGCAATCAGACATGCACAGCTAGACCTGCCTTTGGCAATCCCAGCTTCTGATGSTGGCCTGCTTTAAAAAAATAATTAAAATAAAAAAGATAAGGGACAAACCTGTTCAACTGTGTTGCCTTGATAGGCTGGAGACCCTCAGAGTCTGGGGTATAAAAATGAACCACACTAACAAGCTGAGATRTAAGAAATAATGAATCCTAATTACAACAACTGCAAGGCTACTGAATTTAAAATCAGAATATTTTGTTCAACTGAGCGGCACCTTCCAGGCTGCACCACGGTCAAGACACAGAAATAACTACAGTTTGCAAGGGAATTAAGTGTAATTGACATTATTATAACTGCATCAGCCTTCATTTATTCGAATAAACGTTATCATGTTGTTATAGGCACCATCCAATGCCACAAACAGAGAAGGGAGAAGGGATGGGAAGTGAAAATCTTGGAGCAGGATTGAATTTTAAGGTGATTTTCACCTCGCACAGCTGAAACCACTGAGCCTTTATGGGACAAGRAATGTCTGTCCCGGGTCAATCTCACAAAGTATTTCCCCTTCTGAGGCCAAATAACTCTTTTCTGGTACTGCAGCTCTGAATTTTGCCACGCAACTGACAAGGAGACAATTTGTAGCAGTACAATGAATAACACTGCAGCCCGTCCASGTTCTGACACTGGAATAAAAACTGTTTACTGAAAATTTGTGTTTCTATGCTAAGGAAAACCCYCTCCACTCTGGGCATCTCACAGAGGTGTTTTGGTCATGTTTTTGTTCTCTCACACGAAATTGCAGGCAAACCCCATTTTCTCACAAATGGAGTTACATGGCAGGTTTCGTTTTCTCCTCTCTTGTTTCTGTCATTCCTCATTTGCACCAGAACTTTTATTTCCATTTCTCCCYATCCAGCAGGACAGTGTTATTTATTATTTTGTTTCCTGCTGATTATTGATTCTCCTCTGYGGAACAGATTACAGATGCTGGTTGAGGGATTTTTTTTCCTCTGGGAACAGAGAAAATCTTTGTAAAAACTAAGTGTTTAGTAGGCTTCTATACTGGTCCTTTCAGTGCTGAGTTTCAAGCAAGGCCTGGCTGGAAATTCCAGGTTTTATTTCCAGGGACTGTATAGATAAATAAGTCAGGAGTGCATTTCATCAATTCCTTGCAGCTGAGGTAAAGTATATCTTTATGTAACTCTCTGAAAGAAATTCWGAGTATTTTATCAGTCACAGAAGTTTTGGAGAGATTAACACCTTTTAATTTTATTTTTTTTTTAACAAAGATGTTCTTCTTGCATTTTTGGGGGGACAGGGAAGCACAATTAGCTCTTTTTTTTTTTTTCAGTTATGTCACAGGAGATAAAAGGGTGAACTGTTAAAAAGTTTTGGGAAGTGTAAGTGGGGAGCAAGTTGGGTGTGGAGGTGGTGTTTTGGGGGCAGTTCTTGTGAAAAGAGGCTGGAATTCCTGAGGTTCACGCAGGACTCAGTGTGCACAGACAGGAAGAAAGCTGCTGYTCTTAAAGATTCCCATCAAACATCCAGTTTTGTTGGAGCTATCAGCTCCCTGGTGTAATTCAAGGCTGGGTCATGACTCTGCTTAGGGTTAAGATTTGAGGGAAGAGGATGTGAAGAAGACTTTTTCTATTAGATTCCCCTTATCTAACACCAAGAGATAAGAGGTTACCATGGGGAGCCACTGCCTAAGTTGCATTTTGCTGTAGGTGCTGCCCCCGTAGCTGTAATTACAGCTTTGATTTCATGCCCTGATCGTGGCTGGATGCTCTGGAATTAGGAAAGGATTCCTGGGGCCTAAGCCTTGTCATGTCTTCCCGTGCATAATCTCAGGCTGAAATAAAGGGCAGGGCTTGGGTGGTGGTGCTGGGTATCCATTGCTGGGTGCCTGTGGGCTCAGCACTCTGGAAATTGTCTTACCTCTGCTGCTAGTTCTGTTGTCTCTTCCATTTGTCTTCTAGATTTACCATTTASTCCCTTGACATGGCTCTGGTCAGATCAGATCAAGGCAGCCAAATGCAGAAGGATCAATTTACGCCCTTGGATGCAGCACAACCATGAGAACTCCAAAGGGATTGGATGAATCAAAGCCTATTTTTAGTATATTGATATGGCTTTGGGCTCTACATTTTTGATGGCAAGGGTTTTTTTAGAACTGAAAGATGAAGGATCCCACACTATATGTTGGATTCTGAAAGCCTTCAGTGTTGGGGTAAGTCCAACCATGGATTTAGGGAAAAGTCCCTCCCCAGGTAGGCAGATCTGGGCTACRACACCAAATAGAAAATACAAAGGTTCTGTAGCCCAGTTTGGTTCTCTGTGCTTACAAATCCCTGAGGGTAAGAGGAGGATTAGTGGAGAGGTAAAGACACTTTAAAATTTGATCAGCATAATCAGTAGATTAAAGAAAATTAAAGATTAAAGGTTTATTGCAGCCTTCTGCAAGGGCTTTGGTGATAAGAAATGACTTGGTGGATAGTAGAGATCAAAACATGGGGTTTTTCTACYACAGCCAAGTGGCTGAAATTCCCAGTGGAGGGTTGTGGGACTGGTTGGTATTGGTTTAGGAGAAAACTTTATCCTACATTTCATTTTATTAACAATTTAAGGTTAGAATTGATGTTTTGGAGTCAAAWTTGTGCAGTCAGTTGTGGAAAACCCCTCGGAGGCAGAAAAAAAGACTCTTGCTAAGTATCACCAGAGCTTTACAGCCCTACAATGACACGGCAGCCCAAGACATGATTATCCATATTCAGAAACACTTTTTTTTTTTTTACTAGATGCTGTGGGATCCTGAAAGTGAGGAAATGGGCTGTGACCTTCCTTTCCTCCCTAACTACACACCACGCCTGGTGCTAATTGATATTGAGGAAAAAGGCACTGGGGATGAATTGGGAGAATCTCACTCTACGTTTCTACATCTCCTGGGTTTTAAAGAAACATTAGAGAGTCAAAGAGAAATTGTTTAAAGACATAGAGTTTTTCATTTAACTCTAATGGCACATGATGAAACTGCTGGAAATGAACTTTTGGCTTCGATTATAATGTGAATAAACTTATTCCATAATTTCTTGGGCAGTGGATTACAGAAAGCTAAATGTAAGCCATCAGTCAGTAAAAGCAAGTCTTTTCCCACAGTGGTGATCCACATTAAAATGCTGTTAAAAAGGCCTTGGCACTAATCACAAATTCCAATTGCATCACAAAAAAGGGAAAATATCTGTCGGAAGGTCAAAAAGAAGTGACCTCACTTTGCAGCATCACCCCAGGAAAATAGAACAGCCTCCCAGGCTAAACCTCTTCCTAAATCTCAAKTCCAGGTGCTCTGATTCAGGGTTTTGATCCTGCTGTAAGGAAAGCGAAACTGTTCTCCCCTGACAGAACCCTGAGGGACTTGGAGAATCCAGCAGGAGAATGATTGTGTGGTCTTTAAGCTCCCAGCCCTGCTCCTGAGCACACTGCTAACAGCAACCKTCATTACACCCCACAAACAGACCACAAAGAGGATGTGATGTTATTGTCCCTCTCCTTTATTCCTGTGGCCCTGTAGAACAGCCACTTTCAGATTTCCAAGCCCTAAACCTTAATTAAAATCATCACATTGGCTRTAACACGGAAAGGCACCATAAGGCTTTCCACCACTACAAACCACCAGCTCTAATCAGCCTCTTCCTGTCTCTGGCAAYGATACAAAATTGAATTGAACAAAATTGAACAATTTCACTTCTTTAAGCTTATTTCCCAACGGCTTCAGTCCAACGTTCCCAGCATAAGCTCTCCATCTAAGTCGGGGGGTGGGAAGCACAAAATCAAGTGAAAAACTGAGCTCTTGGAGCTTTAATTTCCCAAACCCAGCTGTAACCCAATCTATGCTGTAACTGGAGGACAAGTGGAGAATATAAAGCCTCTGCAGAAACCAACCCTCTTTCTGCCTGTGCGGCAGCCTGGGCTCCTGAGGTTTCACTTTTCCAGTTAAACTGCTAGAAACCTTTCCCCATTACTAAAGGGTAACAAAAACGAATCACATTTTGGGGGGTTCTGCTGAGCTCCTCATTCTGCAGGCCTTGGAGGATGCAGCCATTAGTTTTTGGATGTGTTTTGTCAACAAACAACCTGGTTAAAGCTGATCACAGATGAATGTCTTCAGTAGAAGAAAACCTTCCTTGTGTCCTGTGAGACACCCAAAATCAGAGGTGTGTCAGTATGCTGAGCTGGAGGGAGCTGTTGAAGGGGATGTTTGGATTTCATTCTCATTGCTGGAGAATCACAGACTGTYTAGGTTGGAAGGGATCTCCTGACATCCTCTTTTCCACCTCAGATTGCCCAAGACTGCATCTGGTCAGGCTGGAATAYCCCCATGAATGGAGACACAACCTCCCCGGGCAACCAGTTCCAAACCAGACCTGATTCATCTGAGGACACAAAATCCTGCTCCCTAAAACCATATTTAAATGATAGATCACATTTACTGCGCTGCCACCAGCTATGTCATGACTTCCTACATTCATAAAAGCAAAATCTATCTAGGATGGTTCCCCTCCCAGGCAGTGGATTTGTCTGAGAAAGCTCCAAAGTGCTTTGGGGAATGCCAGCTCTGTTTTCCCATGCTCCCCTAAGAATTCACTGGTGGTTATTTCCAGCAATGAAAAAAWCTGATCCAATGACAAGGGAAAGAAATATCCCAGCAGGGGCTGAGAACCAACTCTGTGGAGAAGCACTTGGCAGTCCTGGGAGACAATGAGCTGTCCCTGAGCCAGCAGAGTGTCCTGGGGGYCAAGGAGCCACTGGGATCYYGGGGACAGCATTCCCAGCAGGTCAGGGAGGGATCCTGCCCCTCTGCCCAGCCCTGGAGGCACCTCTGGGTGCTGTGTCCAGCTCTGGATCCTCMGCACRGYAGGGACAGGAGCTCCTGGAGCTGAGGAAGGGCCTGGAGCATCTCCGTGCCCAGGAAAGGCTGAGGGAGCTGGGGCTGCTCAGCCTGGAGAGGAGCCCCAGTGAGAGGGGCCCTCAGCCCTGGGTGTCCCCGTCTGTCCCTGGGTGTCCCTGGGTGTCCCTGKSTGTCMCTGTGTGTCCCTGTGTCAGTCCCAGGGTGCTGGCCCTGTGTAGGAAGAAAGAGTGAGATGAAAGACTAAGAACTAAAATTAATTTCCTCTAAAATAAGATGATTATTCTTAGAGCTGGCAAATAGAAGCAACACTGCTACAACAATTTGCAATTAATGTCTGYTCTGAACGAGACATGTTTGGGGGTTTGTTTGGGTTTGGGGTTTTGTTGTTGTTGTTGCAGAGAGTATTTGTGAGAGGAAGGAATGRATATCCGCAGTGACTTTGCATTCTGCATGGGACGATGATCGCAATATGCTGTGAGATTTCAAAAGTAAAATGTTTTCACTCACTTTTTTCCCCTCTCTCTGTATAGACATATCTTCTGTGTCTGCAGAGGTTTATTTCTCTGCCTGATCCTGTGAACTGATGATCCTGAAGCACTTGCAGGACACAGATAGTAGGAACAGGGATCTAAGGAAGTCACAAAGTCCTGCCTCCAGATGTTGCAGTGGTTTCCTCATGAAGGTGGCTACTCTTTTGAAACACTGCTTTCTTTTCTGCCTCTGCTTCTTTAATTTATCTTCCCTGCAGTGCTGCAGCCTGAGGAATAACAGATAATCTCAAAACTCTCCAACACCCACCTTTAAATCTCCATTCAGCTCTGCGCTCGTAAAACCATGCACAACATTATTGTGGAATAATTGATCTTGGAATAAAGGATGGCGAGAGTAAATGAATTGGAAAGGTGTTTTAATGGGAAGCTTTTCCAAAATTATGTTTTAATTATTTGCAAGTACACACTCTTGCATAGTCTTTTGCCACAYAGGTGTGCACTAAATCTACCACCTTGTACCATTTTGTCAAGTGAGCTGGAGGTGTTTGTGTTTTGCACTAAATTAAAGATTCAGCAAAGCTACTGTGCATTGCAATGAACACTGCCTATAGATTTTGTACCAAAACTCCAACTTGTTCAGTGTTTTCCCTGACTCCAGACTCTCCCCAAATCAGCCCATCTGAATTTACAGCTCACTCTGTTACTTGTTTTAGCCATTTGACCTCTYGTTGTCTCAAAATACAACCTGCACGTAGTTAACATGACCAAGGACACTGCAGGAGCACTTGGCTGAAGTTACACATTTCTTTAAGTATATTTTGGCTTCAGGTTTGCATTCTGTGTTGAAATCKTGCAAGCTACATGTTAAGATGCTTTTGTTTTCTCTGTGTTGCTCTTTTCAGCAGCAGTGAGCTGTTACTCTGCTGAACATTTGGCTTCTCACGGGTTCTCTGATGTGTCCMTGAATATTTTGGGGACTGGAGATCCTCAGGTGTGTGACAGAGCTGGGGAGCAGCCTGACCACTCATACCTGGGGTTATTTTTGGGTTCTCAAAGACTCACAGCTTTTACTGCCTGTCTGGAAACCCTATAGAGTTCTAGGAAAAAGAGACTAAAATTCCTAAATTGTGTTCTGCCGCCCCTTGAAATTCATTGCACGTGAAA
Organism: Mixornis gularis; assembly: GCA_003546035.1. NCBI lineage: Eukaryota > Metazoa > Chordata > Aves > Passeriformes > Timaliidae > Mixornis > Mixornis gularis. The sequence continues at coordinate 2,154,854 of QVAJ01000001.1, forward strand.
CTCTTTAAGGTCATTGTCCAAATTTATTACCAAGTATCCTCTCACTACTCATTATTTTGACCTTCTGGCTTAGAAAGAGCTGAGAGACCCCTGTTCACTCCATTTTCCCAATGCTACCCTGGAAATACATTTATATTGCAGACTTTCAAAGCAATGCACCGAATCTTTTTATATTGTTTATTGTAGGCTAGTGAAAAATATTTGTCTATCCATGGTCTGAAATAAAAGAAGAAAATAAAAATGTTTTACAGAGAGGAAATGAAAAGGGATATAACACATTCAAATGAGAAGCAGCTAAGGTGTATTTTATCTCTTCCAAAGTAACAACAAACAAGCTTTGTGTAATTTTTTTAAATGTGTCCTTTATCATCTCTTTTTATGTGATTCCAAGTGGAATTGAAAGCCTCAGGGAGTAGCTGCCCCAGTACTTTAAAAAATGTRTTATAGCACTTCTGCAATATCATGAAGAGATAAAGGAACTTGCATTTAATTTCACATTTTTCAAATTATTTAGTGCAACTTAAATCAGACTTGAAATTGCAGACCTTTGTGACTATGCAGAAGGAATTGTCTGCAGAAGTGAGATACAGGAATCAGAGATCAGGATCCCTTCACTGATTGCCCCTGTGTTCAAAGTGATTGAAATTTGGGGGTGAAAATTGTCAGTGTTTGACCACCTTCAAGGTAAAACAGGGTTCTTATGTCCAGACTTGGGTTTTTTATTTAGATTTGTGCCCTTTACCTTGTAATCTGTCACTGGCAGCATCTTCTTCATTGCCCCTCCCCATCAGATATTGATAATCATTGAGAAGATGCCATGGAGCCTCCTCTTCTCCAAACTGAGCATTCTTAGATCCCTCAGCCTTTTCTCATATGGGAATTGCTCCAGTAAATAGAACATCATTCACATACTGAATATAAWTTTTTTTTACTGGTTTGGGTCAGGTTTTGTTGAGTTTTCGTCACTTTATTTTTTAATTTTCTTTTGCTTGAGCAATAATCTAAGTTTAGTTTCCCTCAAATGGCTGTTCCTTTCATAAGGCTGAACAAAAGTATTTCCTGATCCACTGTAGCAGTCAGTGTTAGTTATAGCTCAAAAGCCACAATCACTAAAGCACCATAATTGATGAAGTAGAAGAAATTTTAAATTACTTACRTTTACTCAGCATCCTCTGTGATATTCCTTACATGTGTATTTGGAAAATGCATAAAAATCCCCCAAAGCTTCAACAYGAAACTCAGTTAAAATGTGGGCTTCACTTTTCAATCGTATGTTTGGCTGGAGATTGCTAAAAATGAGCTTAAAATGTCACCTGAATTACTTGGAAAAGTAAATTCCTGCACCCATTGAAAGTGATCTGAGAGTTTTCTTTCAGGTYGGTCCCTGAGCAGAGTGAAGTGTATTTAGTGGCTATGAAAATAACACAAGTGCTGAGAGAAATGTGAGGATGAAAGGCAGAGGGTGAGAAGGAGCAGCACAAGGCACAGCCAGAGGCACGGCCTTCAAGGGGGGAAATAAAATTAGGCAAGTCTGGTTGCCTTCTCCTAAAATTACTGAAGTGACAGATCAAGGCACTGATACAGAGGCAGAGCCATGGGAGACAGAGGGAGGGGATGAACAGGGAATTGTACTTGAAAATGGAGTTTAAATAGTGTGGCTACAGATCCACGGGACTCAAAGGCACATGAAGACCTCAAAAAAAAAAGCCCTGAAAGCATTCTTGGATCTAATCTTATCAAATAATGGGGTTTGGACCCATCTCTCTGAAACTGCACTGATTAGGGGCTCAGCATTTGTCTGCAGGGTTTACTGAGAGCCATTTATAATGACTTGAAATGACTCAAAAGATTAAAAAAGATTTCACATTTTCAGTGCATTTGGCTCTTATTTGCTTTGTAAGAATTGCAGAGAAAAAGCACAGCTGGTGTRTGACAATAAATAAAGAGTTTGTTCTGATCGTTTTGCCTCTATAATCATATTTAAAATACATATCTGAATTATAAGTTCTAGAATTTTATATATATATATATATAGGTAGAAATGAGTATTTTCTCTCAATATCTGTTAAGAAAGACCAAGTTTTCAGGTGAGCACTTCACAATTTAAAAGTTAAATTATATTTTAAACCAATAAATTGAAAGCAACCAACTAGTAAAGTACTTTTGTTTGTACCTTTGGGTTTGTTATCAATGGCTTCACGTGCTAATTCATACTAACCCATGGCAGGTTTATTTTAGCAGTTTCTAAATAAATACCTGGAATATCTACRTATGAAGTAATATTTTAGCAGGTAGAGCTTAGCTAATTACTCAAAACCACAGCGCAGACAAGAATTGGTGAGCATGAAATCAAATACCACTTTTGTATCATGTGGGAGGTGCATTAATTGGATTAAATTAGCTCTCAGTTCCTTTTTAATATGTTTGCAAAGAGGGCACAGCTTTTTTTGGCCAAATTAAACACGTGAATTGTAAGAAATCACATGAATTTATAGAATATTTCTGGTGTTTTGGTCATGTAAACAATCAGTTTCTTTTTATTTCTCTGCCAGGCTGAGCTGGGTCAGAACTGCAGTATCCATTTGAGAAGCCCTTCTCAGAAACATGAATCACTGCAAGAGAAGGAACCAGGGCACTGAACAGAGATTTTAGGAGTTTGTTTATCCACAGCAGTTTCCCATTTGAAACAGGTGGAATATTCCAGGGAGGAGGGAATATGCATCAAAAAGAAGGGACTATGCATCAAAAAGGAGGAAATATGGATTT
>QVAJ01000001.1:2174818-2188932 GCA_003546035.1 Mixornis gularis
GGCGGGAGCTGCAAAGGCTTCCCAAGGGAGCATTTTCCTGGCTCTGAGGGGAATTCCTCCCAGTGCCCTGCCTGCCCTGACTCTGTGTCTGTGTGCATGAACCTCTTCATGTGCTGCAGCAAAGCTGGGAGAAATGCTGTTCTCTTAGATGCTTAAATACCGTAGATATCTAAATAATTTAGGCCTGTAAGGAAGGTTAAGTCGTAAATTTACTTAACTGCTGTTAAGTGTTCTTTGCTAAGTTGCTAAGTCTAACATAAGTTATAAGTGTAACATAAGTTACTTAAGTGTTGCTAAGTGTTGTTCTTTGCTAAGTTGCTAAGTATAACTTCGAAATTATAATTTAGGTTTAATGCTGTTAAGTGTTATTCTTCTGTTCAGTTGTTAAGGTTAAGCTATAAATTAAGTTTTGGGTATATATTAAGTTAGGTATAAGATAAGTATTGTTCCTTTGTTAAATTGTAAGGTTTAAGGTATATGTTCAGTTAAAGCACTGTTAAGTTTGAATGCTGTTAAGCTTTTGGGCTGATCCTTTTTATCCCTGCCCTCACAGACTTTTGACACACACACACACACACACACACACACACATACACGGATAGTTCTCAGTTCATTTCTCTTTCGATTGCCCGGATTTTATTTCGTTTTGTTGTAGCTTGTTTTTCCTTGTTGTTCCTTTATTGTCCTGTAAGCAGTGGAATGAATCTTGCCAACAAACTTTGTCATGCTTTCTCCTAMTATTAAATCTGGTTTTTGCTGATACACTTTCCAATGATTTTTTAAGCGATCTCAAACACTCGCTCCTAACAGCAGAACTGCTCTCCACCATCTCCATCACTTCTGAGGTGCCAGGAGATTCAGGAAACTGAAAGGAGAATGTCACATCCCACACACGTGCTGGAAGGGCAAGGGAGATTGTGGAAAGCACAAACCTGTCAGCTTCACCTCATTCCCTCAAGCTTCCTCATCTTGTTAAGGACCCAGGCCCATGCAGAGCAATTTAAGGAAAATCCATAAAGGGTCTTCCAAGGGAAAACCAGAGTTGCCTTGACCACTTTCCACAGTGAAACAAGGGGCCATGTGGACAAGGGAAGGACAGTGCGTGTTGTTTACCTTTTTTAAAGTGAAGTCATGGATAAAGCCTTCCATAAAAGTCTTCTGGCCTAAACGGACAGATGTGGGATTGATAAGGGCATGAGGTGGGCAGAAAATGGGCTGGAAAACTGGTCTCAGGGCATGGTGATTGGTGRTATAAAGTCCAGCCAGTGGGTGGTCAGTCCTAGTGATGACCCCCAGGGACTGGTGCTGATATTGTGATGACAGGACAGGGAACATCCTCAGCACGTCTGTAGACCATGACAGACTGGGATGGAACCTGGTACACTGAAGGGGAAGGCTGTGATCCCAGGAGAAGTGGCAAGAGCCCAGGGAAATCACCTCCAGTTGGTCATAAATTGGAAAACATTGCTCTCCACAGTGGCCAAATGGGAGCATGGAGAGGAGACAGAGCAGACTCTCTTCTCAGAGCTGTGCTCCAATGGATAAAGAGGCGACAGGAACAAGACAAAACATTGAAAATTCTGATTAGATAGAAAAAAAAATGGTTGCCAGTGGTGTGGTCAGAAATTTGCACAGATTGCCCGGGGACACTGTGAAATTTTCACACTTGGAGACAGCAAATCCTGGTTGGAAAAGGCCCTGAGGGACCTCCTGTAATTACACCTGTCCTGGCTGACGTTGGACCCGCTGATCTTTGGAGGTCCTTCCCAAACTATAACGTTACTCTCTGTCTCCAAGATACGGCAGCATATCCAGTGCTACTGTTTGTCCTGGAGGGAGCAGGAAAGCAAGGAGACCAGGGAAATTTGTTATAAGGCACATGTGTCTGGGTTAGCAGTTCTCTGACATTTCCTTTCAATCATTAGCCACAGGCCATTATTTCTGCTTGTCTGAGTACCCTTGACGTGCATGAGGTAAAAAAAAAAAAATAAAAAAAGCAGAATGAAGTGCCTAAAATGCTTTGCCAATGAGAAAATTTGATGATAGAATGTCTCCTCAAACTGTCCTTGTCCTGTATTCTCCTTCCTGGGAAGTTTTTAACTTAACTCTCTTATTTTCTGATTTAAAATACCTCTGACTTTGTCCACTGTGCATCCCAATTAGACAGAAGAATAAGCTGTTGTTAAGCTGTATCTTGTCAGACTCCTGCAGAAAAAAAAGAGAAATTCTGCTGCCTTTTCTCCTTTCTTATATGACTCAGAGCTCTTGCATAACAACTAAAGCAAAGATATGCCTTGATGAGAGAGGTCAGWGTCTTTGGAACAGAGAAGAAAAATTCAATCGAAAAATCAGTTCTATATTTGGAACAACAACAACAACAACAAAAAGCCTTTCCAAAGGAAAGGTAAGTTCATAAATATTTTGTAAACTTTCTGTAAGCTTGATTAGGAACCTGAAAGYGCCGAACTTTATTTAATATCCTGCCAACTTCAATCTGTTTTTTTACTCTTCTAAGCAACTGTCTGCACCAGGATGCTGTTCCCTGTCCTTGGGAAACACRTGTTAACCCTATTAGCAGAACAGAAGGGAAAAGCTGAAGTGAAAAGCTCCTCTCCCTTGATCTGCACAAACACCTTGAAAGCTGTTGACATGTTTGGATTAGAGTCTAAGTCTACAGCATGTTGGAGCTACACATCTGGCATTTCTAATGACACTGTTTCAGGATAAACTCTGAATCTTCACCTAATSGGGAGTTGGCAGTGAATTAGTCCCTTTAAACCTGACAGAAATGATCCAAACTCCAAACTAACAGGCATTTTCTGACTGTTTTGCCATGTTGCATCAATGTGTGCAACACTCTGTGATGGAACAGGCCTCGATTTCTTTTATGTCAGTTAATTTCTTTAATTATTGATAGTGCATCCAGCCTGGGGATCCCAGCACAGGAAGGACCTGGAGCTGCTGGAGACAGTCCAGAGGAGGCACCAGGATGAGCAGAGGGATGGAGCAGCTCTGCTGGGAGGAAAGGCTGGGAGAGTCGGGATTGTTCAGCATGGAAAAGCCCTGGGATGACAAACAGTATAGTTTAGATGGGATATTGGGAAGGAATTGTTCCCTCTGAGGGTGGGGAGGCCCTGGCACAGGGTGCCCAGAGAAGCTGTGGCTGCCCCTGGATCCCTGGAAGTGTCCAAGGTCAGGTTGGACAGGGCTTGGAGCACCCTGGGCTAGTGTAAGGTGTCCCTGCCCATGGCAGGGGTGAAATGGGATAAGCTCTAAGGTCCCTCCAACCCAAACCATTCCATGATCCTGTGACTACCCTATGATTTCCTGGTGACTGTAAGCATTGCAACAATTTGCTTCTATGCACAAAACAGCCATTCCCTATCCCAGGGATGGATGGGAGGCTTTCCCCAAAGGCTTTTCCAAAGCTTTTAATCCCTTTCCTAAGCACAGGTTTATCTCTAATGAAGCCCACAGTGGGCTGGRATGTCTCAGTACATCCTTGCAGAGTTCTGGTATTCCCAGGGTGCAGGTTCTGATCCTGGGCTCACTCAGCCAGAGCCTTCCTGGCCAARAATCCACTGTCACACAGAAGATGGGCACATCCAGAGAAGCAGAACTTGCACCCAGTAGGAAGCTGAAGACATTTTCAGCCAGTTTTACACTTCCCTGAGGTATTTCCTGAGACTTTTAGAAGCTGACAGTTAAGATTYCCAGCATACAATCTTTCCTGGGGTGTGGAAGTACATGCTCAGGACACAGCCTTACAGTTGTCTGCTACAATACCACTACAAAAAGGATAATAAAATAATTTTATTTCACTTTTTTTCTTTTTAAGGATGGGTAAGACAGAGCAGAGGTGAGGCCCTTCCCACATTTCCAGATTTTCCCTTTCTCCTAACTATTTAACTGACATACACGGTAGCTGTATAATTATACTACACCTGAAAGATTGATGAGGGAAAAAACCCACGGGAATTTGGAGAGTGATAAACTGGAAACCAGCTTCTTAATGGTTTGCACAATAAAAATGGTAGGGAAGAAATTTTCTAATTTATTTTGATTCTGTTGTCCTGATATGGCAATAATAAGTACCTGCAGATAATAATACATTGATCACAGAGCAACGAGACACCTGAATAAAAATTAATAATTCCAAAACTGCTTAAGTTCAGGATTGTTTTGGACATCCATAAGAGCACAGCAAAGAGGCCATCCCTGTTCCCTTCAGTGTATTCTCAAYTGCTTTTGTCTGGTCTTGTGTTTCTGTATGCAAGCCCAGGCTTGYAGGATAAGCAGGGGCAGAATTAACACACCATGCATGACTCCTTAAAACCATGTAAGCTCTAAATTCCAGGTGACTCATCCCTACCTAACTCGCCCATCAATCATATTTTTTCCCTGTGAAGGGCTTTCCTAGCAAGACAAATGCATGAGGAGGTGGATTGGACACACTACTCCTTAAATTATTCTCACATCTGTGCTTAAATAGTCGGCACTACAATCCTCTGGAAATATTAAAGCGAGGTARAATCCTCCTTTCCCCTTAACTTTTCCTCCTTTTGTGCACAGAAAAGTCTCACAGACAGAATGGCTTTTAGAGAGTGGAGAAAACAATTATTTTATCCTTCATTTAAACAATGTCGAACCATCGTTCATCTCCCAAGAAAGTACAGAGTGACACTAAAATGCACTGCAATTTTGAGGAGAATAATGGTTAAAATAAATGTGAAAGGGATGTGTTCTTTTTTCATATTTCTGTGTCAGTAACTCTGAAATTTCACCACCATTGGGRAAAAAAAATAGTATTTTTGTATTTTTCAAAGCAGTGAGAGCAAAGCTGTAGCAGTGGAGATTAAAATCAAGACCACGAATCTCACTTTCRTTGTATTTTGAAGAGGAACTGATTTTTATTTTAATTTTTCCTTTAATTTGTGTCAAAAACTTTKGTTGCCTAAACCTCTGCATTCTTTTATACCACGTAAAAATAAAGATTTGGATTTAAAATCTGCTGCTAAAGTTACCAGCTGCAGATAACCCCACACGCTCATATGGACCACGAGTGTATTTTCACCCTGTCTCTGCCATGTGGAACCCAACAGGTCTGACTTCCCTGGTAACCAAAGCCTTTGTGGATGCCATAAKGAGTGTGTGACAAAACACTTTGGGAATTGAAGGGAGATGCCATTCCCAAGAAGATCTTTGTGTGTCTCCAGCACAGAAGTGTTTGCAGGATGGAAGCAGAAACGTGTAAACACAGCTGAGAGAGCTGGAAGGGATTTCAGAGCTTTTCTGTCTGCAGACAAATCTGAGATGTRCTTGGCACACCTTGTGAGCTCCTCCACCTGTGCTCCAAAATTATCCAACACAATCCTGGGGCGACTGCTCCTTTGCTGGGAACAAGTGGGAGATTGCCTGGAAATTGCCAAGAAGGCTGAAATATGGGAAGAGGAGAATTTTTATACAAAAACACATGGCAAAAGTAAAGATTTTCCTTGGCTTTAATATAAAACGCTGCTGGAGTACATAAATTGGCAAAGACTTGTGCTGCTTTATTGGGACAAATGGTTGTTGTCTACTTTAATATATCCCTAAGTATTCCGATAAGGACACCAATAAGTCTGGAATACCTGCTYTCTCCTTAGATTGATATAAACAGCAAAAATGCACTCCTTTGTTCCTGCACTGGGATTAAATGGCTTTTAAACACTATCTTTGCATGTCTACGTGGGAGCAAAGTAACAAAAAGAAAATTAAAGAAGTCTTCCCACCCCCACCCCTTTCTTTCAGTKGAGCTAGGGATGGAATATTGCATTTTCCCCAGAAATATTCTCCTGAACATCAAAGAAAGGCTGGTTCCTAAGCAGCCTGTGGATTCTTTTTTTAATAAAATCTAAAGTTATTATCCTGCTTTTATTGGAGATATCCTGTGTGCACATGTACTCATATTTAGGGATGTAGAAAATGTGCCAAGAGAAAGTTATCCATAAAAAAAACTCYGTGTGTAGGAGCCATGCACAGTAGATACAGACCTTTGACTTACTTGGAATTTGCTTATTACCTCAGTGTGGTAAAATCACAGAACCATGAAATATCCTGAGCTGGAAGGGACCCACAGGAATCATAGAGTCCAACCCCTGGCCCTACACAGACACCCCAACAATCCCACCCTGTGCATCCCTGGGAGTGTTGTCCAAACACTCCTGGAGCTCTGGCAGCCTTGGGGCTGTGCCCATTGCCTGGGGAGCCTGGGCAGTGCCCAGCACCCTCTGGGGAAGAACCTTTCCCTGATCTCCAGCCTGACCTTGCCCTGGAAGAGCTCCAGCTGTGAAATGGTGCTGCACTAATGTTTATCCAGATTTTGATGGGACCTTTCACTGACAGTTTCCACATTTTAGCCCTGCCATTCCTCTGGATGAAGTTAAATACATAAGTTCCTTCTTCCTGGACTACAGTGGCAAGTATTTTGTTGGGGTTGTCCTCCCACTTATAAAAGGATAATAAAGTCAACCTACTATGACTGAGTTTAAATTTGTCACTGGAACACATCTGGCTCAATGCTGCTGTCTGATACATTTGGTTGTGGTTGGACTCCTCACTGGAGAGATAGAAGCTGCATGGAACATTCCCAAAACATGGCACTTTATGGGATAAAATCTTGGGAACCTGGGGAATTCTTCAGGCAGGCAGGGACATTAAACATCAGCACATTTCTCTATGCAGCACTGAACATATCTCTCTCTATATATATATATACATAATCTATATGAGGTGCAACATTAAACATCAGCACATTTCTCTATCCAGCACTGAACATCTCTCTCTCTCTATATATATATATATAATCTATATGAGGTGCAATAATTTATCACTGCTGTCTCATGAGAACTTTCTAACCAACTTTCACTTTCCCTTTGACTGACACACAGACCCTGGAGCACCTAATTAACTCCTGAAAGGGAAAGTTTGGCCCCTTTGGAAAACATTATCCCAGCTTCTCTCAGGATTAACAACATTCTCACTGCAAATATCCCAGAGCTTGAACAGGCTCATCCTGAATATCTAAATTTTAGGAGAGAGGGCTGCTCTGCCATGCCACTTTGGGCACAGCTGAGATCTTATAAAAATAGGCCCAGGATTTATTTTCCATGGTGTAAACGGGGTGGAATGGCACAATTTTAGCTCATGTGGAAGCACAGCCATGTGTTCAGTAAAGCTGCCTCACGCACTGGAATGACAATTCCTTGGTTCACTGCCAAAGCCTGGGAAGAGAGAAAAACCAGGTACTTGTGGAAATACACATCCCATTAGTTCCCTTTAAAAATCTCTCTATAATGACTTATTTCACATGAACACATTTGCAGTTTTCCCTCTTTTCCACCACAGCACTGCAAGTTACTTGTTCTGTTACAAAACATGTCAGTCCTCGTAAGAACTCAGTGGTTTAGAGAGAAAAAAGCAAATACAGAATCTCACAAAGTCYAATAAAATTTGACAAGCTGTTAAAAGCATAAGAGTTCTGCTAACTCTGGCTTGCCTATGCTCATGGAGGCYTTGCCATTAAAGGGTTTTAACAGGACAGAATATTGAAGCTATTTCTGCAATCAGCTGCCCTGTGGTAGGTGATGACACTCATATCCAATTAGAAGAGCAGCAAGTATATAATTACAGGAATTTCAAGGAAAAAAATATTGATATTTATGTGCAGTGGTTTAAATTATGCCAGTGTGAAGTCCCTTTTTATGCTGTGGAATATCAATTAAATATATTTACTGAGAAAATGCTATTAGAAAGCTGGAATGTTTACTTGAGTGACTAAACACTTGTAGAAATAAAATGCTAAGTTGTGAAAACGCTGTTGTAACAAGGTCAGTAAATCATGTTGGGGCTTTTAATGAATGAGCAATATTCAGTTTCTGGGTTTGGTTCTTTGCTGTCACTGGTGTTTTCTGTAGGAGTATTCACCAGAACATTAAAAAAAAAAAAATCCCCTGCACTGCACACACAGCAACAGAGTTTAACCAAAAAGAGGTGAAATTATAAAACAAATCATTAGGTAATTCCACTGATGCTCAGCACTAAAGAGAGATTGCAAATACTGAGTCCCAAATTGTTTCACTGACTCAGGAAGTGGCTCAAGGTCAGAATATGGAATCTGAAGGACACTTCCAGCCCCAACAGTTTCATGGTATCTGTCTTTCCTTTCCTTGGGAAGAGAGGGAGACAATGGATATTTCTTTGGGCGGTGTAGTGCATGATTTACAATCATAGTCTTTGTTTGAGGGATTGATTGCTAGATTAATTTTAAAATAAATACAATTTAATTGGGCAACTTCAGGATCCGCCTCCAGAAGCTGCTTTAAAATGATCAGGTAAGTACATAAATATTTGTTATTAAATGAGCCAACAGAGGAAATTCCACTTTTCTTTGCTATGGCCCAAACCCACTCTTCTCATAAACCTTGACCATTCTCCTCAGAACTCCTGAAACTGAGCCAAAGAGTAAAAAAACTTTTCTTTTTTCCATAAAGCAGGAGAAATACAACACAACGACCTTGCAATTTCCACAGCCCCAGCCAGTCTAACCCTTGAAAAATGCAGCAGTGGAGTGAGTAGAACAGCTTGTGGGAAAGCCTGACATTCCCCATAGTTCCAGTTACACTCCCGTGCTCAGAACAGCCATTGCACCAGAAGGCTGGCCCAGATGACAGGAAAAAAACAGCAAAAAAACAATAAACAACCACATTTATTTCACTTTGAACCTAAGAGCTCTTCCAACAGCTGAACCTTGTCTCATTCACAGCACTCTATTTCTACATTATAACTTCCTCATTAGAACAGTAGTTTGCCAGACCTTAAATAAGCACTTTTCCTGAGAATATAAGGATTAATCCTTTTTGCTATTACTTTCAATACTCCTCGTTAAAGAGCCACCCATATATGACATTTATTAATGTGTGTATACTGCATATTAATTCAAATTAAGTCCTACAGTGAATAACGCTAAGGCCCTCAAATTAAGTGATTTAATTCCTTTCCTCGTCTAATTGCTGAGACTATTATTTAATGTCTCTTGTTTTTTCTCTCTATTAATCTGTTTGCTTTATTAAATTGCATTCAGTTGTTCCACTCAGAACTTGTACAATTAAGAGGCAAAGTGAAGRTTTTAAACAAAGGAGGAAAGCATTCACATGGAAGGAGAAGGAAAAGCTGATGGAGGGGCCATCCAGATCAGGGGGTACCTGTCACAAGTGGTCCCCTGTAAGTGAGGGAAGAGCTGGAAGGGGTCAGTGAAGGGAAAGGATTGTTAGTAATGGGAAGGAGGATAACTGGGGACCTGGAATGCACTGGKGGTTTGGACCCCACTGGGGCTGCACAGGAAAACAAGGATGAAGTTGCTGGGTCCAATCCAGCCTGGACTGGAGCTGGCACAGATAAACTGCTAAAGCCAAAAAGACAAAACTCTGTGCTTAACATTTTCATTTTAAGCATAACTGTGTCACCAGGCTTTTCACATGCTGTTGTAACTAAAGGTTACAAGCCCACGCTGGTCTGAAAACCTTCTCCCTCTCGCTGTTCCCTGTCCAGGTCATTCCATTTGTAAATTTTTGCTTGCATTTAGCAGGCAGTGAGGTTTTTTATTATTTCATTTTTCCCTTCTTTCCTCTCCTCCTGAAGGAAAGCAGYAGAGCAGGAGGGTTATATGGGATAAAGTCCATTTCTAAGACTTTCCCATGACAARGATAGTTGCTATGAACATAAAATCACAATTCTTTTTTAAAACACAGTTTAGCTAAGGATGAAATAACGAAATAAATTAAGCCTTATTTCACTGTAATACCTGTGACTGTAATGCAGTCTRTAATTGTAGTATTTCTCAAGGTCTGCTCACAAGGAATGTGCACATGTTTGAAGTTCACRTTGTTCCTGTTGTGACTAAAATATTCTTTGCAATAAGGAGGTRAAATAATTGTATCATTTCTGCAAATGAGTCTTGTTGCCAGAAATGAGCTGTGCAGTGGCAGAGAGACCTGCACTCTTTTCTGCATTCACAGTCTCCCCTCACACTGGTAATTGGATGCAGAGCCATTTCCACACTATTTTTCCCATCAGCTTGGAAAGCACCTTATGTTTTACCCCTGACATCAGTCAGTATGGACATACAGTGTGAAGGGCAGCAGCAATAACATTGATCCCTGCTCTGAATTCCAAAAGAGGTGTGTGCTCTGGGGGTATTTGACTTCCTTAGGAGAATACAGCACTGCTGAGCCAAAATACTGCACAAAATAGCTCATTGTCCTTCAATGTCCTGCCAATTACTGTCATTGCAGTGGGGGAAAAACAAGTCACCAAAAAAACTCTTGATTTCTGTTCCTTTCCACAAGTYATAAGCACGCGATGACTATTTGATTGATTTATGTCAATCTGCCATTTTAATCCACAGGAAATAGTAGTGTGTGAATGGCAGACAAGCTCTTTGCCACAATTATTTTCWCTGCCTTCCCACAAAACTTTCCTGTGGACATTTTGAATGTTGTACCTGCACAAATTCATACAGTCATGGCATGGTTTGCATTGGAATRGACATTAAATCTCACCTTGTTTCAAATCCCTGCCGAATGCAGGGACACCTTCCACTAGACCAGGGTGCTCAATTCACTTTAGGGAGCAGAGAATAGAAGGAAAACATAAACTCCTTGTTTCTTTCCACTTTTTTTTTCTCTGTGACCAGAGACAGGACCCAGGGAACATTTGAACTGTGCCAGAAGAGGGTTAGGTTGGAGCTCAGGGAAAGGCTCTTCCCCCAGAGGGTGCTGGGCACTGCCCAGGCTCCCCAGGGAATGGGCACGGCCCCAAGGCTGTCAGAGCTCCAGGAGTGTTTGGACACCCAGGGATGCACAGGGTGGGATTGTTGGGGTGTCTGGGCAGGGCCAGGAGCTGGACTGGAAGCTCCTGTGGGTCCCTTGCAGCTCAGGATATTCCATGATCCCTTGGTATTTACCTTTCTGCCTCCAGCACAGCACAGGCTGGTAAAAACCTGTGGACACACCTTGTCATCAAGAGTTGCCATTGAATGCATTTTTTCTGGCACCAAAAAGCCTCTCTGGGAATCAACAGTGTGGGTATTTTRGTCCCCTCCACCCTTGGTTCTGCCCTGATGTCACATCTGTGCTCCCACACAGAGCCAATACCACAGCCCACCCTCTCCAGTGGTCTTGTGTCAGGGAAACACCCAAAGGTGCCTCCYCTGCCAGAGGGGTCACAGGGATCTTCAAAGTCCAACTCCTGGCCCTCCACAGGGTGACCCAACCATTCTTTTGCAGGCCCAAACTCCTCTCCTGAGCAGCTGTGTGCCACACTGACACTTGCTTTTTGTCCTTGGGCTTTTTGTCCACCCTAAAACACTCAGGTGGGGCAGTCCTGCTTTTCAGTGGTGTTAAAAATAAAAGGAATGATCCTCTTGGAAGRGTGAGCTGTGGAGTGGGGACTGGGACACAGTGCAAATCTGCTCCTCTTCGGTCTCTCCAAGCATTTATTGCTTCCAAAGAGTTCTGTTTGCACAACCCTCTGTAGACCTCAGCTTTGCTCTAAAGATGTGAACTGCTGGCCTCTTGTCTGTGCTGTGATCCTCTCTATATTCCTCAGAGATTGTAGCTATGGYCTGATCTTGGAACCAGCATCAATCTTTTCTTGCAACCAGAAGAGCATTTTTACATGACAAAGCTTTTGTTTCAGGATCTCAGAGCTTTGCTCACTGAGGTCTAAAGAGTAATTCCTAACTTGATTTTTTTTTTTTTAACATTTGCAATTCACCTCATGAATTTCCCTCTGTTGGATTCTCTGTTGTCCCTGATAAGATCCACAAGAGCGACTCTGATGGTCCCTAATCTGAAAGAATAATTGTTTCTTAGATTTTTGGTTTGCTTAGTTCCTTTTTCTTCCCTCTCCTATAAATCTTTAGCTTGAATCAGTGTGATTATATAACAGACAAATCTGTCTCGCTGCAAACCAAAGTGTGCTGTGTTTGCAAACCAAAAGACTTCTGAAATAAAGCTGGGAACTGGTGGAATGTCTGTGAAGTGGAGCTGCACCCATTTCTTTCAATTCAATCATTCACTTCAGCCCGTCTGAGTTTATCTAAGTGACAGAAAAGGGCTTTATTACTGTTGACTTGGGTTAAGAGAATGCACAATGAGATTCTTTAAACGACTTGGATGTGTTTGGACAGCTAATATGTCAAAAAGTCTATTATCTGTATTGACTACAACACTACAGAATGTTATAAAATTAATTATATTCTTCATAGGTTAACAATGATTGCCTCATTTAGAAATATAATTACCTATCACTGAGGTTTTCAGCCAGAAGGGTTTTTTTTTAACAGTGTATAATAGCTTAGTTTGTCAGACTTCATTTAAATCCTTTGCTGCTTTCTTCTYCTCCTTGTAAAAGTTGGATATTTTAGTTGACTTTTTGTTTTTTGATGCCAGAGTTTTATTCCAGGTATTTAGTGTTGTTWTTCACAAAGGATAGACTGACACTAAAGGAGCGGCCTGGCCAATAAAACAAGAAACCACCAAGGGACAGCATGTTATGGRATGCTCTGGGATAGTCTGAGAAGTGTCCTCCTCCTCAAGATTTAAAAGAAGGGAAAATTAATATTCAGGAACAAAAAGTATGRTCCATCTCCTGAAAGAGTCATTCAAAGAGACAGAAGGAGGAAAATGAAAACCTGACAATCTTTTCCCATGATTTTCCAAGAAAACCCTTTCCAGGATTTCCGTTCTGATYTAAAGTTATTTTTTTGGAAGCACAAGCATTATCCCCACAGACACATCAAAACCAAACCCACCTGACAGAAACCATCATCTCTATGTGCATTTAAAAAGCACAGGAAAGAGAAAATAAGTGCTAAATACTGTCAAAGTTTATGTCAGGTTATGCAAACAATGGCTCCCCTGCCATCCTCTTCCCAGGCCCATCTCTCCAGCCWATGAGGCAAAGGAGTTGAGAAATACCAAAGCAAGGCAGATAATGCACTTTGTTCCTATTATTTTTCCTGCAGACACGATTTTCCCCCCCCTCGATTGTATCAGAGCTCATCATTCTCCAGAGCTATTAATCTGGCATCTGTATCRACAGCGTGGGATTGTAAAAGATGTTATTTATTTCCTCTTGCCTTCCAGCTCCAATAGGAAAGAAATACTGAGCTGCCCCCAGCCTCAGGAACCGAGCAATAAGAGGAAAATGATGGAGTGTGATAATTTACACACAAAGAGATCAGATCCTGGCACTCAGTACATTGGTTTTGCTTAAAAACTGCAGCAGTTGTGTTGGGTTTTTTTCAGGTTTAGCTTCAAATTAGAATTTAGATGTTTGGATTGAAGCTGATTTAGCAGCTGAGATGCTGCTTTGTTTCAAAATCTCTCTTTAATAAAAGACACCACTAAAATTGGGTGGATGAGTAAAATAAATACAAAAGCAACACTTCTGTGGCTTTTCATTCCCTGTCTATGGTGCGGGTGATTATGGAAAATACATCTGTAAAACAAACACAGGCTGCTTCTTATGCAGGCACAGTGTGTCAAAACAAACAGCACCAATCTTTGGCTCAGATTTGGGCTTTTTAGCATAACCCCTTAAATCCAGCATAAAATCCAGCCCTGCATATAGATGTAATATTATATATTGATGTTACAACCACATGAACATGCACTGAATGCTTTCCTACATGAGCTGGACATCTCTAGAATCCTTTACCTGAGCATTTGGGATATTGGGTTTCATTTTTGTAAACAGAGCCCCTCAGCTGGCTAAATGATCAGCAATATTCAGAAAACAAGCACTCATTAATTAAATCCACATAGCAAAATACAGAGTAATTTAGAAATGTGTTAATGCCTAATATTTTACAGATATTTTTGCTGTGAGGGGGRTGAGGCCCTGGCACKKGCTGCCTGGAGAAGCTGTGGCTGCTCCTAAAACTGTTCCAGAGCAGATTGGAGCAAACTGGGCTAGTGGAAGGTGTCCCTGCTCATGGCAGGGGGTGGAATGGGATGAACTTTAAGGTTCCTTTCCATCCCAAACCATTCCAGGATTCCATTATTCTATTT
>QVAJ01000001.1:2194845-2215310 GCA_003546035.1 Mixornis gularis
CAAAGCTGAGGGTGCCCTCCATCATCTGTGTCATTAATGCAGATATTAAATAAAAATGTATTTATATTTTGTTTGTTTGCATGTTTAGAGCTAAAATCTGTCTGGATGATAAAGGAATGGCACGATCCTGACACAGCCTCTCCTCAGCAGGGCTAACATCCAGGACCTCAGCCTGTGCAGGAGGCTCACACCGAGCTGCAGCCAGCTGGAGGTTTGGCTTTGTCAATCACATGTGACATTTAAAGCAATTTCTCGCCTTCATAGGCTCCCACCTTTGATCATGTCAGAAGCAGAGCTAAGGATGCTGTCAGAAATCAAAAAGGCACCCAAATTTCCCTTCTCAGTAATTCTCTTTCTGCACTGGGAATTGTTTAGAGACGTCCTGAAAATGAAGGAAAACTTTAAATCTGTTCCTGCCTTAGTTACAGTAAGAACATAATGACACTCTAATGGTGTCAAAATTGGTGAACTAAAATTGGGGAGAAAACTTTGAGTTGTTTTTTTGTTGGTTTTTTTTTTTTCTCCAAAGTGTTTTCTAAGGATCTCTTCAGGTTCTAGCTGCAATTTGAAGAAACACTTTTCAATCTCTAGTCCTTGCCAGAGATTTAAAGYCAATAAGAGCACCAACAATTGCAAAGGGCAGTCAAATCTGCAGCTTATTTTGGAAATACTTTGGGGATTTGCAGCTCCAGAGTCCTCAGCAATGGAACAACTCTCAGAGGACTTGAAATAATTCCTCCCTGCAGGTCAAACATGATTTCTGACCGTGTAACTCCCTAAAATAAGCTGTTAAAATAATGACTGCTTTGTGATTTTTAAAATTTTCTTGGGGGCAGCCACTGGATTGTCTTACAAATAATTTAATGTGTGGGAGTTGCAGTAAAACCCTGTCACTTCTTTTTTTACTGTTGAAACTCATCACAAATCATTAAATTGAAACCAGGCAACCAAGGGGAAAATGAGTTTTGACAAAATTAGAGCCATTCTGGAAAAAAAAAAAACAATGCAACCTGAAACTTTTGTACAGTGGCACAGACTTTGAAAACTTTTAGGGCTTTCTTTTTCTTCCACCATCTAATTTCTAAAATTTTCAGTCTGGGATTTGTTTAATTTAGAGTACACAGCCCCAAGATGTTGAAGCAATGATCATTCCAGTTTGGGAAGGAGAGTTGGAAGTCTAACCTTCATGCTCAGTCCTGGCCCATATGAGTAGGTATCGTGGCAATGTCTGCAAACAGCTTTAAAACACTTCAATCCTGACCTAAAATGCCTTCAATATTTTTATCACTCCAGCTGGAACTGCACATCTTGGTCAAAACACACAAAAAAACAGTCCAAGCTGTGAATCAAGACAAGAGAGAAACAAAATGGCTAATTCCAAAATAAAACTATTCAGAGTAATGGACAAGAAAGAAAATTATTAGACTTAAAGAGGACATGTGTGTTGAACCTCT
Source organism: Mixornis gularis (assembly GCA_003546035.1). Classification (NCBI taxonomy): domain Eukaryota; kingdom Metazoa; phylum Chordata; class Aves; order Passeriformes; family Timaliidae; genus Mixornis; species Mixornis gularis. The sequence continues at coordinate 2,196,300 of QVAJ01000001.1, forward strand.
CCCTATTCAAACATTGCTGAAACAATTCCTTGTGTTGGCCAAGTAAAATATTTACGATAAATTATTGGATATTGCACCTCTCTGATTTATTTCACCTCAGATTTAGGAAGTGAGGTCAATTATCTTGACTTCAGTGAAGTATTGGACGTAATGTCACATTCCTAAATTATTGATTAGGATGAAAATGGTGGGAAATGAGACAACAGCCCTGAGATAAGCATGGAAAGAGCCAAGCTTAGCCCTTAATGACAGAGCTGTAAAATGAGACCTTTCCCAAACAGAGCCTTAGGATTCCTACCGAGGTTTCCTGGGATAGCAGCTCCCAAGGCTGTTCCCTGCACAGTCCTGCTGGTATATTGGTGTCTGTGACCAAGAGGTATCCAAGGCCTCCTCTCCTGTCCCAGGCACTGGCTGGGGATCCCCRGAGCCAGACAGTGTTGGGGTGAAGGGCCTGGACAGACATGTCCAGGCTCCAGCCATGTCCTGGGGTCCCCTCTGGACAGGTGGGGGCTGATAACCCACCAGGRGTGGGCCACTATCCCATAGAATCARAAAGGTTGGAGAAGGTCTCCAAGATCCTCAGGTCCTCAGGAATGRGTCTCTCTTGGAATGGCCAGTGAGGATAACATTCCCAAAGCTCACCATTAACATGTCCAAGTTTGTGGACATTGTGGATGTGAGTCTGGGGACTTTCTTCGGTTTTTTTGGTTTGTTTTTTTGTTGTTGTCGTTGCCTTCAATTTTCTCCACTTGCAGCTGAAAGTATCCAGCTCCATCCCCCTGGCTGTGATGGATGTGCTGCCCTCTTTTCTCGGCTCTGGTGTCAAGTCCAGGGAAAGCTCAGCCCCTGACCTGCCTCGGTGCTGTTCCCCAGCCCTGTCCCACATTTATCAGTGCAATAAAACACCTGCATGCTGCCTCCACTGAGATTTGCTCGGTTGTTTGCTTGTTGTAGAAACACGCCAGGTGATTTATTTCAGAGTTTCCCTATCAGGTTCACCTGACAGAACATTGCTGAGATAATTTACAATTTGTTTCCATTGATGTGTACTTTTTAGCACTTCCTGACAACAGACGACCACTAATAAATAGGAGATGAATTATATTAATCCTTTCTGTCATTTATAGAAATGTTTTCTTCCCCCTTCATATTTCAACTCAGTCATATCATTGTCTGCTGAGTTATTGCAATGTGGGAAAACAAGGTTTTTTAGAAGTATTAGAGAGATCCTATTTTTTCCTCACAGGGACACCAAACAACCTGCCTTCAAAGATAATGGCAGTAACAATTATTTGCATCATAGCCCAAGCTCACTTGATAGCTGGAAGCTGCTGTTCTTATCTCTGAACCTCCCAACCTGTCCCCAGTGAGACAACCACATACGAAATGCTCTGTCATTCCTCTCTGTGACACCAAACTTCATGGAATGTGTGGGACCTGACATGGAGGAAAATCAGCCTCAAAGTTGCCTTTTGTGTTTGTTTTAGGTATGCAAATAAACAGTGGGGTCCAAGCGAGCAAATAAAAACAAATATGTAAATGTTGTTTCTCCAAAAAAGAAGTGTAAACTCATAATCAACTCCCCTAACAGACCATCAGCTGCTGCAGGCCCAGCCAGCAGAGAGCAGTTGGTACCTCAGAATGATGCCTTGAGTTTTAACTTTAATGTTTTTCAGATTCTGTGCTGCCAGCGGGTGCAGTTCTGAGCCTCATATTAAGTGTCAGTCAGCTCTCTTCACAGAGGAGGGAGACAACAAATCTTTTCCCAACTTGAGACCAAGGACAGTAAGTACAATTTTCCGGCCCAAAAGCACAAACAACGGTGGACTGAAGGGAGGAACAAGAAGAATGAGACTTCATAATCTGAAGCTGTAATTGGACAATTAAACCCCAATATACAAACAGACCAAAACTTATAAAAGTGTGAGACCTCGCGACCAGTCAGCCATTTTGTGACCGGTCGTCCATTYTGTGACCATTCTTAGTCCACTTTGGGTGTAGCCSTGGYCAGGCCCTGTCCTGCCCAAGGTGTACCCTAAAGGCCTTTCAATAAATCCCTACTTTATTCTCTAGCTCTGCCCAGTCTCTGTTCCAGGTCAGCCTTCCCAAGGCACCAAGAAGAGCAGAGGTAATAACGAGTCAAGTTGTTCTCACACATTGCCGTGAGGGAAATCCACAGGGTGAACAGCTCGGGTGTGCTTTACCTGAGTCACACTTCTGCTGCTTTTATTAATGCCATCAAACATAAGGAGAGGGTTTGGAGGGGATCTTGGAATGAAATCCTTTCCTGTGAGGGTGGGGAGGCCCTGGCACAGGGTGCCCAGAGAAGCTGTGGCTGTCCCATCCCCACCCTGCTCTTTCTGCACTTTCTGTGGAAAGGGGAGGCTGTCACACGGGTCAGAAAGCATCAAAAGGTCTGATTTTTCAAACAGCAGTTTGAGGAGTGCATTTGTGTAATATATTCATCAAGAAAAGATTATATAGGCAGGGAATGGAAATTATTAGATCCAGATGGGACAAACAACTATTTTTAGCATCATGTCCTTGACCTTTCCACTGCCTTCCTGAAAATTTTCAGTCCTGAATCAGCACTCTGTCAAACAGCTGGCAGAATGCACACCAAATGTAAGTTTTATGAGTCCCACCATCCAAAAGCTGGTGCCATTCTTTTATGAGACTGATGCTGGATATCCCTYCTTTAAATTCTGTTCCATCAGCAGGGCAAGCCCATGCCCAGATTGGTGTCTGTGTGTGTGTACACTGTCTCCAACTGGCATTTTTTAAACAAAAGTGTCTTGAACTGGCTGACRTGGGTTGTTTTGCTGTGTAAAAGGAGCAATTTGGCATGGACAAAAGCTGCATTTCCCAGTGCTGTTATCGACAATAAATGGTTTTCACGTTGTCAGCTGTTCTAGCACCAGTGTATGTATCCAGAGCAGGTTTTCTGTCAGGTTTTTATTATATATCTCCATGCTTGGGTCTATCTCAGCTCCATCTCTCAGCACTCCCTGATTTCTGATACAGATTTATCTCCATCCCCTCGGCACTGCCATGTGCTCCCTTTTATGGCTGTGAAATATTTGCAGGGCAATCCCTGAGTCACAAAGCACAGRGCAGGGAACAGCACCCTGTGTTCACAACATGCAAATCCACTCCCCCCTTTCCCATCCTTTCCGGCTTGGTGGATTTACTGTGTCCTGTTTGCCTCTCTCTGGCTCCTTGTGCTGGGTGGTGTTTCTCAGATTTAGAGCCTGGCAGGCTGAGAAATGTAATCCTGGTTCTAGCAGCAGACTGTGGAGCCTTGGCAGGGCTGCCTACACAGATGCAAATAGACTGGAAGTGCTCATTATCTGAGGAACCCTCAGCTCTTCAAAAGCAAACAAACCTCTTTTTTTTCCTCTCCCTTTCTTCCTACCGCGCCACACTTCCATGTAAAAATAAGGGAAGAATATCACTTCAGAAATATCTTCCATGCTTTATAAAAATACAGCAAGCTTCTAGCCYTTTCCTAAACAACCCGTAAATTTTATACAATCCCCAAATGCTCTTCCCCTGKGCAGAGATGAGACGGGGAGAGGTGACTCATGGCAGAAAGTGACACCAGGATGTTCTTCCAGTACAGCCAGGTCAGAGACTGGCCTTTGAGATTTCCCCCCCARTCCTTCCTTGCCCTGCTTTATGCCCCTGTGTTCCACACAATATTTGGAAATCAGACCAGGATTGAAAACAACACCCAGGTTTGGACGGGTATTTTGGGAGCATTGTCCTAAAAGTGTTAACAAAGGGATTTTGTGCTCYTCATTCCAGACAAACGCAGAACCCTATTTGGAATAAGAGAGATGAAAAAGACTTTCGTTCACCAAGCAGAATATAAATAATATCAAGGCTGACTGGAGGTGAAAGGCCTGACAGCATGAGGGATGGCTGCTGCTGTTTGCACGGCCCCATGCTCTGCTAAAGACACAAAAAGTACCCAGCCCTGAACCACAGAACAGACAGAGCAGGAGATGCAGCTGAGGAAGGCAAAACAAAAACTTGGGTGGATCTCATTTCTACAGTATAATTCAGAGAGAAAACTGCAGTTAAAATGTTTCAAATGTCCCCCGGGTGTGATTAAAATCCTTGAGTCCACTGGAATTTTTCAAGTGCAAGTGGAATTGGGTTCAAAGGATTCCACTCAGCTGAGGAGGAACGAAGCTCAAAACTGGACCATGCTTCAAATGTGGTCTGCTCACCACCTTTGTCCCAGCAGATGACATGACCTAAGTGTGTCCTCATGACAACAAAAGCAATAAGACACRCTGTGAATGTCCTCTTTGCCTTATTTTCTTATTTGGATCTCCATCCAAGATGATGAAAGAAGAAAAGGAAACACCAATTAGGAACGAAAAATGGCACTAGGAATACCAGGAACATAGAGAAACTGTAGCTGCCTCATCCCTGGAAGCGTCCAAGGCCAGGAACTGGAGAAGACTGGGATGTGGAAGGTGTCCCTGGCCATGGCAGGGAGTGRCACTGGATGRGCCTAATGTCACTCCAACATAAGTCATTCTGTGACTCTCTGATTATCCTTTCTSCCAGATAACAGATTCTTCAGAGTAGAACTTCAGCTATTTAGCCAGATATTTCATTTCAGAGCATCTGGCATATGAAATGAACTTATGGAAAAGAAGCTCTTTGAAAAAATGAGAATCAACATGGTAGCACTGTGGTGCATCCTGATTCCCAAACAACTGGAGTCTGGGRATAATTTTCCCAGACTTTGGCAAGCACAGAAATAAGTGTTTCTTTTAAGGGAAAAAGTGTTTATAATGAAGCAGAAGACTCTCCTTGGAGCTTACCAGGAGACCTCCCTGAGTGAAACAATTTTTCTCCTGGCTCAAGGGTAGATTTATAGGCACCAGATGCAGAAAAACGGTTCATGACCATTTTTTCCCTGCAGGAGTTCGCACAAAGCTGAACAGTCAGGACCAAACAGGGCCTCAGCACATGCAAACGCAGAGCCAACAGAGCATGAGATAATAYTTCCAATGAAAAGCATCCAGGCGCACGCAGAGACTCATTCATGGAAATGGTGCCATCTGCAGCAGTGGAGATCTAACTCACAAACACCTGCGGGGCTGAGGTAACAGGGGCTGGGTTGTTTCCCAGAGTTTTTCACTCACATCAAAACTCCTTTAAGSCCATTAATGGAGTGGAGACACGGATGGAGGCAGAGGTGGCTGAAAACACTTCTTTTCTAAGTCCACTTTCCTTCATATTTGCAAACCAAGTGGGATGTTCCAGCAGTGAGCAGTGAGTGAGCAAAGCGAGAACGAGGCCAAAGAAATCAGGAGGCTGTAACTGGAATTGTAATGAKCATGGAATCACAGAGCCATGGAATGGTTTGGGATGGAAGGACCTTTTAAAGCCCAGCCAGTGCCATCCCCTGCCATGGGCAAGGACACCTTCCACTAGCCCAGGTTGCTCCAAGCTCTGTCCAAGCYGGCCTTGGACACTTCCAGGGATCCAGGGGCAGCCACAGCCATTCCCCCTTGTCCTGTCACTCCAGCCCCATGTAAATAATCTTTTATTGCTTCTAAAATTAAGCTTTGCTAATTGAAATTCCCCCAAAAACAAATAGGAAATGTCAGAAGAGCAGAGGTGAATTTTAAGCTGTTCAAGCTTTTTTTCCCACCTGTTTTTGGTCTTTGTTTTTCACCTTTGCATTATTTTGGAGAAATGCTTTATTTATTTTTTTTTATTGCTCCAGTATATTGGTAACTTTGGCCCCTATATCATTAAATAAAGGGTGTGTCACRTTGCAATGTAGTTTCAGGAATGAAAGAATTTTCAGTTCATGTTTCCATACTCTATGAGCATACCCTAGGAAATACTAAATCCATCTGTATGATGTTTTAGAAGTCTTTTTTTTTGGATTATTTTTTAATGCAACCTATTCACTCCATCCTTACTACTACATCCTGCTTATTACATGCCATTTCCATCTGCCAAAAAGGCCCAGTGGTTTGATTTCAGATTGCACCCAGAGTCGTACCTAAGAGATAAATTAATTGTTTGCCCTTTCCAAATTCCCAAAGACTTTTCTCCCCAGTCTGTGGGTTTTTTTTCCTCACAGAGACATAGGAACCCTTCCACAGCAAATTTCCCCTCCCTGGCTGGRGTGGAATACAAACGAGCAATTAAGCAAAGCCCTGTACTTTTAGCACTGGTTTTCTATCCCCTGGGTCTCTAATGGGCTTTGACTTGATGATTTATCTGTCTTTGCCCTATCTGGAGCAGGATTTCAACCGAGTTGTAACAACTGGGAACAATATAAGTTTTCTCGGAGAGAAAATGGCAGGGAAAACTCCAAGCCCCTGCCTGAAAGGCCATTAATGTCTGTCAGGGAGAGAAAGGTTATTTAATGCCAGAGGAATTGATACTGTAACTTAGGCCAGTCCAAATGCTCATCCCTCTGATGAGATGATAACCTTCTGTTCTGAGAATTCATTTATGAATCCTCTTTGGAGCTGGAAAACTTCTCCAATTACGGCTTGCAGCAGGCACCAGCAAGCAGGCTCTCATTGGAGGAGTTGCCTAGGAACAGTTGGGTAATTCTGGATTACTGTTGGCTTTAATTTCTGTTTTTTCTAATATTTATATATTATATTACATTGGTATATTCTCGTATTTCATAAAAACACATATTTTACCATATTTTGGCTTTTTTGGTGCTTCCTGAGGCATCACAGATAACATCTCCAGCAGACACTGCATGTCACACACACAGATCCTGCTGAGAACATTCCCAGCCTGTCATTATCACGGTGCTGAGAAGGGCACACTACAGAATTTTTGTCCTAATCGTCACAGTGCCGAGCAGGATGCAAAATTGAAAACAAGCATAGCAATATCTGATTGGCAATATCCGAGTGTTTCAGAGCTGCTAATGCTCCTGTGGTGGACTCAGCAATAAAAAATAAARTTTCTCTGGCAGATTACCATGAGTAAAGTGCACATTGAGTAGCCAACACACAGAAGAGGGAAGGGGAAAGGATRAATCTGTCATAAACAGAAATGGTCCTGGTATTGAAACCTACTTTTCAAGGACCACTGAGGACAACTGGAGTTTCCCCCACTGAAGAATGCCAGAACCATTAAGGGAAAGATGTCCAGGATCAGAATTCCCACCTTGTCACTGATTGCCACRTCCAGTCCTTGCTTGGACACCTCCAGGGATGGGGACTCCACCACCTCCCTGGGCAGCATCTGGGCAATGCCTGACCACCCTTYCCAGGAAGAAAATTCCTCCTGAGAACCACCATAACCTGAGTATATCTACACAAATCATCCCTGGCTGAAATTGCTTGTGTTTGTACCGGGCTTTAATGTGTGTTAGTGGAAACCATTGGATCTATGACTCCATCTTTTCCTTCCTTTATATGCCCACCTGGGAAATATGGAGAGTGTAAAACTCTGCTCAGATCAACTTTCCTTGGCAGAAATATTTTTATTATCCCCCTATTTCTTAACAGTGAGCAGAAACGTGGAGGAAAACTAGTTCCATATAACGAAACCAATTTGCTTCCTCCTCATTATATTCACTGAGATTGCATTTCAGCAGTCAGGAAGATGGAAGGGAATATTAAAACCTTTAGATAACTGTCGACAATTATSTGAGGTTCGAAATACAGCCTATAAAGGGAGGGGGTCTCTCATGCTGCAGRGTTTGTGACTGTCCAAGCAGCAATAGGTATAATTCCAGTGGCTGGATTCCCTCATCATCCAAATCCAGCAGAAACCCACTGGAGCATCTTAGCTTCCACTCTTCTCAATTAAGGGCAATTAGTGCTGCTGTGCACAGGAGCGAGACAGATTGTTGTGGCACTAGAGACAAAACAGATTCCGAACAGGAAACAGAATATGGCTCTAACATCCTTAAGTGTTGTTTATGGCAAGTCATAAATGCTCTGCACTGTGTTTATCTGAAATTTATGGTGTTCTCAAGCGAAAACTGAGACTTGCCAAAAAGAAAAAACAAAGTAGAGAGAGAGAAAGAGAATTATACCAGCAAATACAGCCAGTGATGCTTCTACCTAATCAGGTTATTACAAAATCTGCCTTTCCAGATGAGAGCTGATTGCAGCTATCAAAGCTAAAACACACCTGCTCTCCCCTGCTCGCTCAGTACWCAACACAAAGCCATGGAAGAGCACTTTGGGAGTGAATTCAAATATTAACCTATTTTAAAGTGGGGTTTCTTTAGCAGGGAAAACTTTAAAATTAGTAATTTTACCGGCTGAGATGCAGGCTCAGATTTAGATCAGGACTAGAAAAATTAAGATTTAAGAGGAGAATTTCCTCTTGTGCATTTTAGGGGTTGCTAGATGGGAAGAGTGGCTTTTTTCTTGRGCACATTCAGTTCCAAGTCCTCAGTGCTAAGATTTCAGTGAAGGTCAAGAAAACTCAAGGTTCAAGTGCTGGTTTTCTTCAKGTATGTTGATAGTTTGAGGGCTGAGGAAGGGATTGGATTCAGTGTTACCTGAACTTGAGACAGAACAGCTGATTGAAGAGCAGGAGCTGTCCCCCAAGGCATCTGTTTGGATTTAAGGGTGTACATGTTGCTCGGGATAAAAAAGCAGCAGCTTCACAAAGGACCTGAGTGCTCCATGTCAAAAGACTTGGAAGAGAGCTGATGKTGGACAAGCACAAAAAGCTGCCTGGACAGAAAGACCCTGATGCTCCAAGTGAGACTCAGAGGAAAGGAAAGTTCAGTGTTCAGGAGGTAAAATTATAATGGTGTGTTCCTGGAGCTGGAGGAAGCAAAAAAGCCATTTGGTCACCACGTCAGTTACGGTGCCAGTGGGAAATGTGAATCCCTAAAGTCACATTTAGTCTTGGGCTATGGAAGGGCTTAGGTTTAGGAAAAATGGTGAAGAGGAAGCAGTTTGGCTGAGCCTATGCAATAAACTGTTACAACTCCTCCTCAGGCCACAGCTGGGGGAAGAGTTAGATGTCAAAAAATAGTTAATTTGGTGAGAAGTCATAGAACTAAGCTCTAGATCTACCTGGGGCTGATTTATGTCATCTTAGGAAAAAAAAAAAAAAAACAAAAAAAAAACCCAGCACCTGCCTAAAGTTTTAATTTTGAGTTTGCTTGCTGCTGGTTACTCCTGCCTGCATTTACAGGGTCGTGAACACAGCTGATGTCAGCTGTTCCTGGGAGCAGCTTATTTGGGGGATGAAGTACTGCTCTGAATCTTTTTATTATTTTTTTTCAATATTGTTTAAAAGATGACCTCTGTAATAAATAGGCTTCTAAGGTACTGGAGCCACAATAAAGTGATTAGGATTAAATAACTTTTATTCCCCCATTACTAAATGGGTTATAGCACTGCCGTGCTTAAGGGGGGGTTTAAAATGACCATTTGATGAGATATTCCTCATACTGCTGTTATTCAAAAATCCTGAATTCATTATTCAGCCCAAACTCCCAGAGACTAYATAATTTATTGCACTTACATTAATGTGCCTTCTAGAAGTACAAAAGTAAAGAAGAGTATACTCGGGCGCAGAATATATTTCCCCTAAACCACAAATTGAACACAGAAATTGTGATTTGAATTTCATAGAGGTGTGACTGGGAGAAACACAAGTGAAAATAATGATCTTTTGTAAATGTGTTGGCTTGCAGGCTGATCTGCAAGTTCCCAAAAAGGAGTCACAGGGCAGGACAGAGCCTCTGTCTTATCAGTGGCTGTTTCCACATCTGCACCTTTTATTCTGCTTTAATTGAATGTAAAGACAGCGATGCCAAGTGGAGGCAACCGCAGGCTGCCATCCATGCAATTAATGGAGAGGGAGATGAGGGGAGGCTTATGGAGAGACTCTCCCTCGTGGAGAGGCTGGGGCAGGGGATTAGAGCACAGCTTGTGTRCCTGCCAAGGACAGGATTACCTGTCACAACTCTGCTGTCTCTGGGGACAAAGTTCTGTAATTATTGCAGGGCCACGGTGTCTCCCTGACAGCTCACTGTTCCCAAGGCAGCYCCTCATCTGAAAGCCTGGTGAGACAGGGGCGGGTTCTGTACCTGCAGCCTGTCCTGCTCCTGGTGCTTTTCCCTGCTGTGGTTTTGGGGAATGTGTGATTGACCTCAGCCCATCAGCTCTGCACTTCCTCAGGGCGTGATCTGAGCACAGCATTGAGTGTTGGAACTCACAGATGCCTTGGAAGGGCTGAGGGGGTTTAATCAAACTGAGCTGTCCCAGTGAGGGGGCAGTTTTAGCTGCATGTGCACACTCACACATCTACAACTGGTCAGGTGAGTCCAGCAATGCCTGGGCATTTCAAAACCAGGGCTCTGCCTGCTGGGAAAAGGCAGAAAACAGTGTCACTCATTGCCCTTCTCTAAGACCTTTACCAACTATCTTCATCACAGACAAAAAAGCCAGACATATGTTCACCTGCCTCTGTGCAGTGGTGACCCAGAAATCATCCTCATGGAGTCAAAATGAGTTAGAATAGCCAAAATCTTGGGGTTTATGTCCAGGGGAAAAGTGAGTGTGTGAAGGTTGGCTGGAAGAATTAACTGTGGTACTCACTTGGAGAGCTGTTCAAACCATTCTGGATCCATGGATTTCTTATCCTTGCTTGATTCTATTAGACAGAGACCATGTCTCACCCAACACTTGCTATTTTAATCCTCTCCTCTTTTTTTTTTCTTTTTAAAAAAAATCTTCTCTCTAAAGCAAAAAACCTGCCACAATGACAACATTTTTCTTGACACATACTTTTTTTTACGTGTATTTGCAGTGTCACTCTGGTGTCAGGGCCACATTTCTTCAGCTCTCCCTAAAGGCCGCTGTAAATGAGTGAGGTCAATTAAACATCCTGACTTATCTCTTTAGGCCATCCTCATTTTACTCCATAGATGGTTCAGGTCTGTTCTTCAGCTGAAGAGAGTAAAGCTGTTCCCAAGTCACCATTTCCCAGTTGGAGACCTCTCYCCATCAGATTCACGAGCCCAATAGCCCTGTTGGAAGATCTCCTTCCACATTTCTACAAACCCAAATTAACTGCTGCAGTTAATTAGCAGCAGTGCTCCTCAGAAGTGCAGAAAAGCAGCAGATGAGTCTTTTCTCACTTTTCAATTCTCTRCAGGATCATACCATGGAGGAAGACTATCTACAAGGAATGGAGGGACAGGACAATGGATTTCCATTATCAGAGAGTAGGGTTAGATGGGATATTGGGAAGGAATTGTTCCCTGGGAGGGTGGGGAGGTCCTGGCACAGGGTGCCCAGAGAAGCTGTSGYTGCCTCTRGATCCCTGGAAAGGTCCAAGGCCAGKCTGGACAGGGCTTGGAGCCATCTGGGCTAGWGGAAGGCTGTAATTRGGTGATCTTCAAGGTCTCTTCCACYCCAAAMCATTCTGAGATTCTGTGATTTCCTCCCAGAAATCTGGTGTGCCCACACTTGATAAATGGGATGCTGAAGTGATGCACCTTCCATCCCATGCTCATCTCTTGTGCCTGGAGGGCAAAGCCAGGGTCCTGTCCTGGTTCATCCCTCATTCACACGGACACTTGGAGAGTGTGGAATGTTCAGCCTGACTTCTGGATGGATGACAGGGCTCACTCACGGCATCCTGTCACAGCCCAGAGACAGTGACAATCACAGCCCGCATGAGAAGGACTGTGGACAGGATTATCACCTCATAGGAGCCACAGTTAATCTTCCTGGGTGTCCTCCAAGCACTGCCTCAGCCTCTCGTCCACAGCAGCCAGGTGACACTCCTGGTGTGGCTTTGGCCACGTCCCAGGGCACAGTGCCAGGCCCCAGGTGGGGTTTGCTTGGTGGCAGCAGTTTGGGGATGGTCACTGGGGTCTGAGGGAGGAGGGCTAGGRCAGCCATGCTCAGCAGGCTTTATTCAGTTCCATGTGGGGTGGGAATATCTCCCAGAAGGTGCCAGCTCCTGCTTTGAACATAAGAGGACACCTGATGTTGCAGGACTAAAATTAGACTTTATGAACACCTCCACCAATATTTTATCTGACTGATCTTTTCTTACAAGCCTGTTGTGATGATGCACTGTGGGTAGAAATTATTTTGTAAAAAATCCCCTTTTTTGCTGAGCTGTTTATGTGACAAGTGGCTGTTGCTGTGGCACTGCTGTGTTTGGTAGATGTATTAAGTGCCCCAACAAGAATCTGCAGCACCATCATCCATTTGTCTTCCAGCTGTATCTTCATGAATTTGTCTTTCAGGTTGCCAGCAGCTTGTAGTATGTGACACAGAGGTTTTTATTGAGAGCCCTGTTATGTATTCCCTGAACTGCTGCTCCTGGGAACCAGCAAACAGCACTGACCATCTTCATTTTCCACTGTATCTGTCTCCCTCTTCTCCCTCTGCTCACCCACTCCTTCATTCAGTTATTGCCATACACTTTGTCTCTGTCTCATTTTGCCTCATTGACTGCATGAATTCCTGTTCTCTTATTGATTGCCAACATATTTGAGAAGCAAAATCTTCAGCAGATCCATCTCAGTCTCACATTAACCACAGAGTCATTTTTTTATTACATTCAACAACCTCTCTTTGATGAATTGCTGCTTATGGAAAGGAAGCTGCCAAGGCCAGTGGGCTTTGGGGTTGAAATCCCTCCTTCTTTGCCCTGGAGTTTCTCTTGTAATCCCTCCTTCTTGTCCTAGAGTTCCTCCTCCTCTACCCTGATAGACACAAATGTTGCTGGTTCCCAGCCCCTCTCAACCCAGGCCAGTTCCCCTTCAGCCTTGAGCACTGCATTTCTCCACCTAAACTGCCACCCAAATAAACAACCTGCTCCTCRTTAATATTTGTCCAATAGCTCCTGTTTTGTAGAATCCATACCCAAATTTGGTATTTCTGACGTCATCATCACAGTGGCATTGCCTCCCTTGCCTGTTGATGTTGTGGGAGACAGAGAAGATGCAGCTTCTTCCATTCTAGGGAATGACTCAGTTCACACCCAACACCAACTAAAAAATTAATAATAAAATCACAGAATCATTAATRTTGGAAAAGACATCTGGGATCATCCATTCCAACCTTCAACCTAACCTGAACTGTATCTCTAAGTGCCACATGCACTCRTTTCTTGAACCCTTACAGGGATGGTGACTCCACCACTGCCCCAGGCAGCCCCTCCCAGTGCTTGACCACTGTCAGTGATGAATTTTTCCCTGAGATCACTGATTAAAGTGCTGGTGAAGGATAAATCAGCGCTTTTATATCTCACTGCAGCTTCAGAAGTGTTGCCAAACTGTCAGGTGGTGCCTCTTGTTTCCCAGAGAGGATTAGTGGGTGCATCCAAACACATCACCCTTTGGATGTTACCAGCTGCTCGTGGCAAGTCAGAAAAGCTGCAAATCTGGTATAAAGGCACATTCTACACCCAAAATCATGCAGAAGGCACCTCTGCACACAGCTTTGTCCATTGCCCAGGTAATTCTGGTCACATCCTGCTGGATTGCCCTAAAACAGTGTGGAGTATTTGAAAGTTAATATTTCACTGAGGGCAGAAGACCTGTATTCACCTACCCTTTGCAACAGATTTCACAATTAGAGTTTCTACCATTCTCCTGATTCCTGATATCAGGGCTGAGAATGTGACACTGCGCTGATCCAGCTGTGTTATCACTCTGCCCACGACCAGATGTCTTATCACCCTCACTGCTCCTGTGTTGTTTCACCACAGCCTTCTCCTGAATTAGAAATAGGTGTTTTTATGAGAAAGATAAAAAAAAGAAAAAAGGCTAAAAATTTTCCATGTTATTCAGTGCACAGAAGATCATTCAGTGAATACATTTAAATCCACCTCAGACAGAAGTAGTTGTTGAAATCCTTGGATGGCAGAATTAGCTTCTAATTTTAGAAAAACAAAAGTCATTATCTGGGCTCGAGAAACTCAGTTCCTTCAGAAGTAAGGCTGATAAATTGCTTCAGAATCTCTTTTCTTATTACTTGCAGCCACACAGTTTGGAAATAAATGATATGTAACACTGCAGGAAAAATGTGTTTTAAGTAATGCAAAGGTACGTGCTATATATTTATATAAGTAGAAATGTGGATATCAATAAAAATATGCTCAAACATATGTACAGGTGTAGGCAAGAAAAAAAAAAAACAAACAAAACCAACCAACCATCATAACCTAATTCCATAGTAAAAGAGCTCCTTTCACATCCAGGGGATGACTATATTCATGGATCTGGTCCTGTAGCTTCCACTGGGTCAGTTAATTTTTATCAGGCAAGGAATGGTCTTTAAAAATGAAATAAAATGAAATAAAATTAATTAAAACACACATTCCCAAGCTCACACATATGATATCTAGCTGCATCTTTGCCCACTAGAAGGAAAGAAGTCTTTTCCATCTGAAACAAGCACAAATCCATAAAAGAGGGTGCAGAAGTTTGGGGAAGGATTCAATATTTAAACAAAGGCTGAGATTTGTTGCAGGCTCTGACTTCAGGCCTCATAAATCCTGCATGATTATGGTGGGTTTGTGCTCTGACTGTGCCTGGGATCTGCCCTCCTTTTGCTCATCTCCACTATTAGATGGGGGGTTGTTTTTTTGTTTTTGTTTTTGTTTTTTTTTGCAGGCTTTGGCATGGCCCAAAGTTCTAAATAAAGAAAAGAAGCCAACCAGCCTGGCATGTCTGTCTCTGCTTTTTGCCTCTGTCCTACTTACCTCAGCTGGGCTTATCATGCCTTGCTTTTTGTCCTCTCCAGAGCTTTTCATCACTGATACTTCCTCCAGCAAATCCAGCAGTTATTGTTCTGTCTGTCAGCAATGTATGACAAGTTCTTTCCCCATCACACTTTCTCCCCTTGCAGCCTGGGAGCCCTAAATAGCATTATTTGGCCTCTGACAGTTGTAATTCCCCAAAATTTGCACATATCTTTGCATGTGTTCACCTAATAAATCTTACTGGACAATACTCATAAAAACAAGAGGGGAAAAAACAAAGAATGCTGGTGTTCAAGGTGAATATTGATTAATTCAACGGGGCATTAAACCTTCTGATGGTAATTATTAATAATTGATAGCTGAACAGACTGTATTTTTCAAAAATGCTCCAAAACTGACACAGAATGTCTCTGACAGAGCTGGTATCACCTAACAAAAGTCTGAGTGCCACTGTGGGCTAAAGAAAAGGATTTTTGAAGCTCTAATCTTTCAGTAGATGAGTGGATTTTCTTATGTGGGAACTGTGGCAGAAGAAAAGAAATGTTTCTGTTGCAGGAAGGTTAAAGCAGGGTTTGATCAGATGTTCTGTCCACTGTCTGCCTGAATACGATGAAAAACCTTCAACCATGCAACCACTGCCTCAAGTCTTCCACTTCCATCCCTCTGAAACAGGGGCAGCAAAAGATATTTGTGCCAAAAAAATCTCTAAAGAAATACAATCATATTTAACACTTTTGGTTTAGGAACTATGTTATTTGCAGAGCTTCTTCACTCTCTGTATTGATCTCTCAGGAGCATCAGCTGAATTTTATCTTTTTTATAAATAATTGCTGCATGAAATTTCTTGAGATGAGTGTATTCCTAACAATCCTTTGGACCTCTGTGTTGCACCTCATCTAAATAGCTGACCCCTAAAAGGAGGGATATGCCCCAGTGATGGGTCAGAGTGGYCATCCTTAAAACAGTAATTTAATATAAAAATGGATGTTAACCTTTGTAGGCTTCATTCAATGTCTGAATCCACAGAATTATTTTTGGGTTTTTTAGAAAACTGTTTCCAAGGCAAGTAAACCTGATTTTTATTTCCTCTCAACAGCCTGACAACAACTTACTTTCATGGTAACAACTTGGTTGTTGCTTCTCTTCTTGGGTCAGTATATAGAGAATCATGTACCATTATTGGGAAAAAATTACTCCAAACCTCTGAAAGCCAATCCTTAAATGATGCAGCAATGTAATATGGGAAATTTTATATGATTCTCAGGAAGTCTTTAGCTGTGAAAACATCAAAAGCCTGGAAACAAGATTTGAGAGTATTTTTACAAAACATATTTGACACAGAAATGGAAGCAGAGCCTCCAAGTAACCTCCAGCCAAAATGGTTTCGATGTAAGACAGGTCCAAAATGGATCTTCAGCAAAGGAATGAGCAAAGATTGGGAAGAATTAAATCCTGACTCTCTCATCAGGGAGTAGAACTCCTGAGAGACGAAGAAATACAGCCACCACAATTCCACGCAGAATCCTCACACATTGAGGGCAAAGCCGAGGAAGAGGCTTAAAATATTTGTGGAAGGCAGTTGCTGAGGAAAAGTGCTGCTGGAAATGTTCTGGAGTGTTGTGATGATGAGACTTTCACACATATTTATCAGACCCCTAAGAAAGAAGCCAGAAAAAACACAGAGATGAATTAACAAAGCTGCCATAAGGCTCTGTATGCCAGGGAAGGTGATGTAATCACTGGGATGCTCTCCTGCTTTCAAGGAGAAGGAAAGATGCTCTAAAATATTCCCATTTCAAGTGCACCTAATGAATTTCAGCTCAGTCCAAGAAAAAAAAAAAGTCCCATACAAAATAAAGTTCCTTTCTCTCAAAAAATATTCAGAGAAGCAAATATTAAATATGTAACAGTCTCTAATAAGTGCAGCAATTAATTGAGAGACAGAATGGTGGGGGACATATCTCTGTGCTCTGGCAAAACTTGTTGGATACAACAGAAATCCAAAATGTGAGGGAATGGCAAGCTAAGGATATTTATTGTAAAGAGACAGAGTTTGCAAAGCAAAACATAAATTTGAACGTGAATACACACATTAATAAGTAGCTGAAGAACATGGCTGAGATTTGAGAGCAAATGGAAAAAATAACTTTGAAGGCAAAAAAAAAAAAAGGCACAAGAGAGACAATTGCAAAAATCTCATTTAGCAGATGTCCATGAAACCTCCAGCCACAGGTCACAGCAGAAATGAGAGATCTACAAAAGCGAGCAGGCTAAAGCCACATCTGAATGGGAGTGCATGAGGATTTCTAAAGATCAGTGGAAAATGTACACAAGTGAGAGCCAAGGAAATTACACACAACCACAGGAACAGCCTCCTCTCCTCACACACCACAATGGCCAGGGCCCCTGGAGCACTTCACTCCGTATTTTCATCCCATTTTCCAAATGGAATAATTCATTCTGAGTTCTCACACCAGCAGCTGTGGGGATGAGGAGCACAGCCAGAAGCCACTCACCATATGTAGCCACATAATATCAAAGAAATTAAAGCAGCAGAAATGTCTGCAGAAGGAAGCTTTCTGCAAGAAGTTGCTCACATTATTATTATTGGATTATTTGTTTATTCCCTCACGTTAATTAGCTGCCAATGTCCTTTTTATGTCTCCAGTGTTATCTGCCGGCTGAGGATCTTCAATGGACAGTTTCTAGAAAGGAGCTGAACAAATAACAACAACAACAATAATAATAATAATAGCAACAACAATAACAATAATACTCTAATCTATTTGCCTTATTGTTTCTATTCTCCAATTCCCTGTGAAGTGAAAGCTCTTTCAACCTGAGGCTGCTTCTAAGATATCAAACACCCCGGGTTTGAAATTCTTCACAGCACCAGTCTGAAAAACATACAAAGAGTGCAGGGGATCCCATACAATTCTTGATGAGGAATTTGTTTCCATGACTACTTCAATGCAGCCTGGAAAATTTTCCTACACCTAGAGGAAATTTCTAGAGATCCTTGATCCTGCTGGAGGACTCGATAGCACTGGGGATCCTGAGAAAGGGGCACAACTGGCTGCAGGCAGTGTAGGACATCCTTAGAGGGAATTGAGATAAGATCCTTATCCAGGGGAGAGACACCCATTGCTCATTAATATTGGACAGGTCAAGACTGGTAATGGCTTGGGCTTCATGGCCTCAACAGGATATAGGACAGGAGAAATGCTTAGTGAAACACCTAAAACTTAGGAAAGTGAATATTCAGTTGTTTAAGGAACATTTTTTTTCCAGCACTGACCCCACAAAACTGGTGACGGGGTAGCAGAACTGCCACTGTCACAGTCCAATAGCAAAGAGCACACCAAAATGTCAGAGGAATTTTGGGTGGTGAGCCAAATTGGCAAATTTTAGATTACATTCAAATACAACTCTTCAGGTAGCCTCAAAGGCAAATAAACAGTAGTAAGAAGTCATCACCGTGATATCCAAAGTGTATCCAGCATTCTGAGAAAAAAGTCTAGTGGGGATCAAAGCTCCAGAGGAACCAAACAAGAGGTTGGGAAGGTTGGGTCTTTTTCCTAGACTGGGAAATCAGTACAGAATTCATGTGCTACAGCTGTTATTTATAATGTCAAGATTTACAACTTGGTTGCATTTGAAATACCAGGCAGTGATATCAGAATAAAGTAGAAACTGCCTTATCAGAGGTTTGCAGTGACATAGAACATATGAACCCTGGCTGCCCTTGGAGTGCCAAAAGCCTCCTACACGCTGACATCAGGAACCTGGGGGGTGACTTGAGTTTCCCATGGAAAAGGGGCACCGTTCAAGGCTAATTCACAACCCCAGCCTGGCACGGGCCTTCTGCCCGCTCCAATTCCGAACGGAGCAGGATTTCTCCCAGATGCAAGCTGCCACAAGTTGGAAACCTGGCTGCCCTTGGAGTGCAAAACACCTCCTACAAACTGACATCAGGCACCTGGGGGGCTGAGTTTAGTTTCCCATGGAAAAGGGCCACCATTTGTGGCTAACTCGTGTCCCCACTCTGGCACGGGGCTTGTGCCCGCTCCAATTCYGCACGGATCAGGATTTCTCCCAGATGCAAACTGCCACAARTTGGAACCCTGGCTGCCCTTGGAGTGCCAAACRCCTCCTACAAACTGACATCGAGCCTCCAGTGTCCTGTGCACAGGGAAAGCTGTGACATCTGTTCAAAGGGATGGGAGCAACACCTGAATAAAGCAGTGCAGTTTGCACCTGCTGGAATGGGTTTTTCAGGGGAAGAAATAAGAACACCCC
>QVAJ01000001.1:2218016-2228949 GCA_003546035.1 Mixornis gularis
CACAAACACACACTAAACATATTCTAGGTGGTTTAGGTTTCATTTTGCTTGGAATTCTGCTCCACCTTTCCAGTAGCCCAGCTGGAAAACCTCAGCAGGAAGCTCCCTGATACATCACTTCATGTGGCCTTTTTTGAGAGCAATTAGGTGAAAAGACCCCAAGCTGAGGAGCACCGAGTGGGTGTGAGAGAAGGAAGGTTCATTCCTAGCCAAGGTTAATTTGCTTCCTTCATTCTCTTGAAATATCTTTGGTGCAACATCTGTAAGGGATTGATAGTGTTTTGTATTCAGCAGAGACRTTCTAAGGAAGAGAAACCTGCCCCACGAAGGGAGAGTGAGTTTGGGAAGATAATCCCAGTCTCTATTAGGCCTTGGGGTAATTACTATGAAAGCGAGGATGGTGATGTCCTTATTCCCAGAGAARTAAGTTTGGACCCACAGAATCACAGAATTATTAACCTTGGAAAAGACCTTTAATATCATCACCCCAGCACCACAAGGCTCACCACTAACCCATGTGTCCAAGTGCCACATCCACTTTTTTTGAACACTTCCAGGTGTACTGACTCCATCACTGCACTAGGCAGTGTCTTCTGGGGCTTTCCRTGAATAAAGTGTCCCTAATACCCAATCTAAACCTCTCCTGCATAACYTGAGGCTGTTTCCTCTTTTTCTGTCCATTGTTCCCTGGGAGAAGAGCCCAACCCTGCCCTGGTCTCAGCCTCCTGTGACAAAACTCCTCCAGAAGCCATTTGAGTGTGAGACAAGGAGAGGGATAAAGCAGGGATGGATTTGGCCATTCCAATCCATAATACCACCAAACACAAACATTACAGCAAGAGCAGAAAAGTTTTTAAAAGTTCAAGGATCCCATTGCATAAATTACCCAATTTTTTTCTCTACTTTCTCTTCTCTGGGAGAGGGAGTGTTTCTAATTCCCATTTTTCACCAAAAAACTTCAGAGAATGAAGAAATAAAATAAAAAAGCATGTCCAGAACAAGTTTTTTTCCCCAAATCAACTTGACAAAAAATGCTCTAGGAACTTCCTCAAACCAAATCTCATTCTTGCAATAGTAAAACAGTATTTAATTTCACAAGTCTCAAAGTGTTTGTTGGGATATAACTGAAAGAAAATTTGTGAGCACTTCAAGAGGTCTGGTGCCACAGCCCCATCTTTGCATCACTGCTGAATCAGCACCAGTGGATTTAAAAAGATTCTGATTCGGGCTAAAGAAATAGGAAAATCTTTTTCCTGAAAACTTTGTTTTACATTGGCGTGCAGAGCTCTCAATCATCTCCAGCTCTATAGGAAAGCATCTCAGCTGAGCTCTGACAGCAAAGCCTTTTTTATGAGCAGACGTTAATCCACAGAAAAGTAAATGCAGGAAAGGTTGARCTGCCCTCGGGAATGATTGACTGTCATGACTGAGAAAGGTGTCCCAAGCCTGCAGATCTGTAATGGACATCACTTTAATTATTGAGCTGGGAGTGTCAGCTCAGCAGCCACATGATGCCTGCTCCCAGCTGGAAGTTAAACATAAATGTTCCCAGAAYTATCTTATGGAATTATATGAGAGAAGTAAGGGAGAAACATAGAAGGGATCAATAAATGTGGAAACATTAGCCAAAATTTTAACTCTAAACTCAGTACGTTTTTCTTCATATTCTTTTGAATGATACTGAGGATGCAAAACCATTTTTTACCAAATCTGGTTAAAATCCTCCTCCATGGAAATGTTCCCTAAATATGAGATGAAAGGGATACACTGAAGCAGGCTCCAGTGCTTAGTGTTAATATCATTCCCTTCCTCCTTCTATGCATATTATTTACTGAAAAATTTGCTGTGAAACAAATAAGTTAAATCTTCCAGGACTGATAATGAAATTAACCCCAAACTYCCAACTAAAAAAGGAACAAATCCAAGTATCCCTGTCTGAGAGACATGGTAGCTGTTTCTTGTCTAGTGAATCTGCATCTTTCCAGACCAAAACCACTGAGCTGATCAATAGGGAGTTCCATTTTAATACTTTTCTCTCTTTTTGTTGTTGTATTTCTTCTTCTCTGCCTGTGCCAGAGTAAAAAGAGGTAGCTGGGCAAGAGTCTTCCCTCAAAATATGACAGCTCAAGCAACAGAATTCCAAAGAYACACCAGATCCATCACCAGAAGATTTAGAAATGGAATCAGAGCTACTTAAATGGATCTGCTCTTCACCTAAGTATGACAAATGTCAATGATAAACTTAGTTTGATAAAATGGAATTTATTTTGAAAGTAGTTTGTTTTTTTGTAAATTGGGGATCTGATTTCCAGATGCCACTTACAAAGAAGGTTTTTAAATAGTTCCCCTCCTTATGTTTAATAACAAATACAGTAAATGCAGTTTWGGAAGGATGGATGAAATTCATCCATTTGCCACTCTCAAATGGTGGGATCTGAACACTCAAAACTTCACAGGTAACGTTCCAGCTGATTGTTGTTCATCTGGACTGGAGTGAAAKCAAGATTTTAACTTGCTTACAGGGAGACTCAGGAAAAGTAATGCTGTAAAAAGCACAGGGGTTGTGCCATTAGAAATACGATCCACTTTTGAGAAATTAGATCGTATAAGCCAAAAGGAAAACAGATTTTCCATTGCTTCTCCCACTCCTCAAATTTCCAGTAAAGTGTCAATTAAGACAGTTTTTTATGACCTTTTTATGCAGCTTTGGTAACATTTTCTGCACTTAACTTCATCACATCCCCTAATTTTACTGCAGCAACATCAAAGTGTAATGATCTTGTTGCCATAAAGCAAAGTATTGTCATAAAGGCAACTTTTCCCAATCTGGAAATGTTTAAGGAGGGCAAGCAAGCCAAAAGAAAGTTTCCTTGGCACTCAGAGACAAGGCACAAATGTTAAACCCACAAGAAATGCTGACAGCTTACACAGGAATAACAAAACAAATGGTGAAAAAATCAAAATGCTTGATTTTATTTTTCCCCTTTTCTTTACTGCCTCCTTCCCCATTTTCCTAGAGATGCAGGACACCTCTGTTTCCATAATAATGAGTTATAATGCACAATTTAGCCTTACAATTCACATTTCTCCTACCCACAGCAACATGTACCTCGCAGTAAATACAAAATAAAACCCTAGGATGAAAATCTGAATGTATTGAATATTTGGAGTGTGAGGCAGATTTAACAAAAAAACCAACASCCTTCTCAGCTTTGTCATCATGAAAATAATACAGGAAAAGAACGGGAATCTTTTAAATTCCACTTGCAACTGGGAGAAGCTGYTGTTAATGTGAAAGAAAGAACCTTTCTTCCTACCGTGGCACCATACAAAACATAACAAAGATTTAGGAGAAATTGTGGCATATTCAGTTTTGGGGGGTTTTTTCTACTTTTTAAGGAAAAAATATAGTAGGTAGATGTCAAGAGAAAACATAAAGGATAAGAAAGAACCCAGAATATATCCCAATTTAACTCCATCTTGCACTGTTTCAAAGGCTTAATAATAGGCTAGAATTCAAATTATCTCATTATTGAGCCGCGTAGAGGCARTTTTCTGATTCACTTGGATCAGGATTCCAGCCTGGATGGACAGGAAATTGCCCCTGTTCTGCTGGGCAAGGTGTGGATGGAGTGAGGGCACAGGGGAGGGCARGAAATCTGTACCTGAGAGAGAACCCAGAGGGAGCTGCAGGGAAATCTGCATTTCAAGGAGACCCAATGGGAGCTGATTCCCAGCTGGAGCACATAAGGAGCAGGAATTTAACTCATTCTAACGACTCCAAAGGTGCCCCTGCAGAGAATGGATTTGTTCCCTGGAAATTTGTGTATTGCTGATTTGTGGTGTTAAATTTCCACAATCTGTTACTGGTGCATCATCTACCAGTTTCTTGCACTTAATTCCCAGAGCTCGGTGTTGATTTTTCCATGGATTTGTTTGCACAACTGCCCGTGCAGCTGATGTGGAAGAAACACACCTCGTGTGCAAAGACAGGAAGGGTTTCTTTGATTGTGATCTGCAGATTTTCCTTCCTTGCCATTAGAGAAATAAAACCAAAATGTTTGCATCAAATCTGCCTCGCCTTGTGGGGCTTTGGAGATAAGGGCTGCAAACAGAAATGTTTAAGGTTCTTAACCGAGAAGGTGAAAAGTTCCTTGTCCTGCCCTTTCCTGCTGTGATTTGTCAGGCTGGACAGGACTAGGGGTGCTGTGCATTCCCTTCCTTCCATCAGAAAATGGTTTTTTACWTTTATTTTTACAAATTACAAGACAACTCCTTAGGGCTGGGGGAAACTCCTTCCTTTCTGCTGCGGGATGATCATTTGCTGATATTCCAAAAAGAAGGACACGCCTCTTCCAAGGCTCTGTGTCACATTGCAGCATTTTAAAAATCATTACATTAATTAGCTTCTTTAAATACGTCATCAACTTAATGACTGCTTTTATTTTTGATTTTATATATATATATATATATATACACACACACACACATATATATATATATCACCAATTTTGGTTTTTTTCTGAATTTCCCTAGATTCCCAAAACCACCGAATCATAGAACAGTTTGGAATGTGGTGAAACCCTGGCACAGGGTGCCCAGAGAAGCTGTGGCTGCCCCTGGATCCCTGGAAGTGTCCAAGGCTGGGCTGGACAGGGCTTGGAGCAACCTGGRCTAGTGGAAGGTGTCCCTGCCCATGGCAGGGGGTGGGATGGATTGATCTTCAAGGTCCCTTCCAAACCCAAACCATTTCCTGATTCTGTTTTATTCCGATATTCTGCTAAAAAGCTCATCATTGTATCTGATTTCAAGTCCCAGCTGGAAAATGAGGATACACCTTCAGAGGTACCTCCACAAAGGACTGTCCTGACTCCCTCCTGAGTTCAGTCTCCAAACCCGTGCTCAGTGCCCTGAATTTCATATCAGAGACGTTGATTTCAGGGCAAAGAACAAATGTAGAAGCTACAAGTTGTATTTTCCCTTTCCCAAGCACACCAAAGGAGCTGTGGGTGAGGGCTTCAGACATGGATAAGGATCTTAATTAACCACGGAGTCTGTAACAGGCCGGGAAACACAAACAGTTTCCTATTGTCTGGCAACAGGACCATTTGCTAGAAAGGAATTTCACCTCCTTTCAGGCTCAAGTGTCACTAATTGGTGCACTTGAGATGGGCACAGATATCCCGAGGATAATTACTGCTGTTATCCTCAGTGGGGACCTCTGGAAAGGCAGCAGTGTTCTCCACCTGGCCTTTTTGAACTGCAGATCCCGCTGGGATAGAGATTATAGCCTGACTAACTCACAGAACCACCTTCTATTCTGGCTTTAAAATTGAGGATTTGTTCCAAAAGAATCACTGAATCCAGGAATTGTCAGATTATTATTTTTGGGCAGAGTCCAGCTGTATTAATTTCCACTACTCAGACAAAGACTCTGTAAGAATGACTGAAATGATAATATCCACCTCTTTTAAAACATCATTATTCTTATTAATAAGAGCAATAATAATAAAATTTTATGCTGATAGATGTCCAAGCAGGTTTTTTACCTAATTTCTTTCTCTTTTTGAACATTTTCAGGGATGGTAGCTCCACCATTGACCTGGACAGACTGTTCCAGTGCCTGACCACCCTTTCCATGAARAAATTTTCCCGAATATCCAACCTAAAYCTCCCCTGGCACAGCTTGAGATCGTTTCCTTTCATCTTGTCACTTTTTGCCTGGGAGAAGAGACCAGCCCCCATTTCAGTKCCACCTCACCCACCTGACTTCCTCCAATCCCCAATTATTAAATTCTTCCATAAGAGATCTGAAATCATAAAGATACATAAAAGTARTGCCTGTTTGGGAGTTATTGCCAAACAATCCATTACTGGGTATGTCAGGAAACAATTCYTCCATTCCACCTTGCAGGAAAGCAGGTTTTCCACACGTTTGAACAYATATGACCCAGCACTATTATTTGCAATTAAAGGTCCCAAATAAAATACACACGATCACATTTTCACCACTTAACACAAACCAGCACATTAATACTGATTCCCTGCACTTAATTGTCCATTCCCACCGCATCAGGCATTTAGTTGTTAAACTCTTTGAAGTGCACTGAATTCTCTTAAGAGCTTTACTGCAATTCAATTTTAATTTGCCTTTTTATGTAGCATCTTTGATACAATGGATCTTGGAATTGTGTGATAGGAAGGTAAAAGTAATGAGAACACTTTCCAGATTTGGAACATTGCACATTTGTAGGAGCGAGGCAGAATGATGTATGGACATGGGTGAGAGGTAAAAAGAAAATGAATGTCTATTTTAAACCAGAAAAAAAGCAGCATTCAGCTACTACTCCATGGGCTTTCACCCTGCCTTCATTAAAAGCTTTTGGAAAGGCATCTGGTAAAGGAGTAACACTCAGAAATGCTTGTAATGCTCAGAAAAGGGAAGACACTTCATATTTCATGCAGCTAATTATTTTTTTCCTGGTTTCACTCCTTGCAGGAGTCAGCAAGGAAGGAATTGCTCACTTCACATCGTTCAGGCAAGGAGGGCAGGACACATTCCTTGGATGGGCTACAAATTCCAGGGCTTTGTGCCTGGGATGGAGCTGCAAATATCCATGTCCCTGGAATAATAATGATCCTTGTTAAATCAGCCCAGGTCCTGGAGCCGTGTCAGGAGTTTCAAGCAGGAATGAAGCCTTTGAGACCTGCTGGCAGAAACTCCAGCAAGGAACAAGACACAGGAAGTGCAGGGAAAGGATCACCCCAAACGCTGCTTCTCCTTCCTCTCGGAAAGCACCAGAGAGGAAATCCAGGGAAGTGAACAAGTTGTTCAAAGGAAATACAGCTTGTTTATTAACAAATCCAGGGGGCAAAAATCACCCTTGTGATTTRAAACTTTCCCAAGTATGTGACTCTGCTTGGTTTCAGTAGGATTAGAAACCAAGAGGATATGAAAGATGTCAAAAAGCTTGGAAAAAACCTTTCCTTTCACCACTCTGACAAGTGTGATTTTTTAAAAAAATTTTTTCTGAGGAGCTGATCAGCTTCCACCCTGGCCAACCCATTACTGCTGGCACCATGGGCTACAAAAATTCTGATACTCCTTCAAAAAACAGAAGGGAGAGGAAAAGAACACAGAGAAGCAGCTGAGTTCCAATGCAGGCCCGAGGTATCAGAAGTGTCACTTAGCAAACAATGCACTGTAAAGCTGCTTTTATACACTCTGGGAGCTCCTCGAGGTCAGGGAATGCCAGCTGGGAAAGAAGGAGTTAAAGCAGGTAAGCTTTTAATTGCAATTTGTTAGTGAGACTCAAAAGCAGCACCAGCCATACCCCACACATCACCTGCTGGAGTTATAAATGAACAACAAATCCATGAACAAACCAAATTAACAACAACATCAAATAATCACCTTGCTGCCTTGGTAAAACATCAAATGCATCCACAATTCCTTGTAATTTCTGCACAATGTATCTTCCTCCTCATCAATCCCAAACCTGAGAGTTGTTAATCAGTCAGTCCCCAAGTTTAACACTTAAATAAAACAACTTGACAGTCACCAGACTCAAATAAAGCCCCTCTGCCCACAAAATTTATTCTGAACTTCCTACCAACCATCTTCTGGCACTAAAAGCGAACACAAGAAGGAGGAAACCCAAATCCACAGCAAATCAACATAGAAATTAATGGGTATTTATCATTATTTACAATTAATAATAGAATTAATTAATGACTATGAACATTCCCATTCATAATGAAGACAATTCTACTGCTTCCATGTTTTCAATCAGCTTCAGGAAGATGATACATGCCCAGAAATCTGTGATCTGGATGGACTGAAGGGCTTCAGTTTTCCTCATGTGAAGTATCACATTAGTAAAATCTGATTGAAAATCCTGCTGCAGTGGGTAGGAGTGTAGAAACACAGATTTCTTCATCTATTATAGTAAGGTGCAATAACATAATCTATTTCAGCACACTATCATGGTGGGATTAAAAAAAATTATCTTTATAGTGGTGGAATAAAAAATGCTGGAGACTGAAACTTAACAGAAAAAAAATAAAATATATGTACATATGTACATTTATATATGAAGAATACTTTTTTTTTTCAGAAGTGGTGGTCAACTCCTTATTCCTTAGTAAATTTTTAAAATTGTTATAGACTTAGGGCTAAGTCCTTAAAGTTTTCTTGATTAGATACTGTTTTTTACACCCATAACTGATGTAGACGGTTGACTAAACTGGACTTTAACCTGGCTTTTGAGACTGTGGCCTTCATTTCTGCCAGATCACAGCAGTTTCCCTCTCTTTATTCACATTTTACCCTGAGCCAAGACATCCTTGCAGCAGATCCATAGCTGGCTCAGGGCAGCAGTTCCACACCTCTTCTGGTTCCCACATTCCTTGCCGGTGCTATTCCTTGTGGAGGCCACGTGCAGCCTCCTGGGATTCACAGAATCACGGGATTGGAAGAGACCTTCAAGATCATCGAGTCCAACCCAGCCCCAACACCTCAACTAAACCACAGCACCAAGTGGTTTAAACCCATCCAGGGATGGTGACTCCATCACCTCCCCGGGCAGACCATTCCAATACTTTATCACTCTTTCTGTAAAAACCTTTTTCCTAATATCCAACCTATACTTCCCTTGGCTCAGCTTAAGACTGTGTCCCCTTGTTCTGTCAGTTGCTGCCTGGAGAAAGAGACCAACCCCCACCTGACCACAGCCACCTTTCAGGGAGTTGTGGAGAGTGATGAGGTCACCTCTGAGTCTCCTTTTCTCCAGAATAAACAACCCCAGCTCCCTCAGCCATTCCTCACAGGGTTTGTGTTCCCAGCCCCTCACCAGCCTCATTGCCTCCTCTGGATGAGCTCAAGGGTCTCAATGTCCTTCCTAAACTGAGGGGCCAGAGCTGGACACAGCACTCAATGTCCTTCCTAAACTGAGGGACCAGAACTGGACACAGCACTCAAGGTGTGGCCTCACCAGGGCCAAGTACATGGGAAGAATGACCTCCCTGCTCCTGCTGGCCACACCATTCCTGATCCAGGCCAGGATCCCCTAGGCCTTCTTGGCCACCTGGGCACACTGCTGGCTCATGTTCAGCTGCTGTCACCAGCACCCCCAGGTCCCTTTCYGCCTGGGCACTGTCCAGCCCCTCYATCCCAGGATGGATTCCTGAGCCACAATTGCTAACCACAAAGGAATCATATGGAGTCTGCAATGAAAGTAAAATCCAGCTAAAGCCTAAGGAGACAAAATCCCTCTGTCTGTCACCACCAACACCATTAGGATCCTTCCCAAAAGCCACCTGTCCAATAAGGAGCTGTTTTTTCCAATACTTTACATCAGGATTATAAAGCTCTGGTTCATTTTGGCTCCCTCACTGCTTGGGAATTCCCAGTGACTGCAATTCCAGCAGAATCTCGCCAGGAACTGGTCCCTGGGAATACGCCATATCTGATTCCCAGTTTCACAGTCACTGTTGACAGAAACACTGTTCCCAAGGCAGAGTCACTAATCCCATTACTCCCATCTCTAATCCCATTAACCCTCAGGCTTTCTGGGTAGTTTAGAATYCTGGTTTTAGTTTTGGGGTTTTTTTAAAAAAAATTATATTGTGAGTTCCTTCAACATTAGTGATTTGACTACTTTTACTGTTATTATTCTGAGGTGGGTTTCTTAGGAGCTTTGTGACCTAGGCTGTAGAGTGAYTGCAAATACAGATCAAAAGCTTTCCTGTTTTTCTGAATGAATCCTTAAAAATGGGCTTTACTCATCTCATTGCTCTTACTTTCTTTAATTAGTGACTTTACTCCAGCTAAACAATATGTTTTTAATTGCCACAGCCCCACGCAATCACAGGCATGAAGATTTTCCCCATTAATTCAACTCCAAGGGCTGCACGAAGCAGCACTTTGATCTCATTAGCATAGAAAATAAATCAGAGAGCACAGCTACTGCCAGTTATTTTCTGTTATGCCTGAGAAACTCGTCACAAGATTGATGATTATTGGTCAGCTTCTCTKCCCCCTTTAGCCCTTTGGCACAGTCCTGCCTTGTGCACCACAGAGCTCTGAAAAGAGTCCTTGCACGAGGAAAACCAAGTGGAAGAACAACAGAATGAACTCAGTTTGACTAARCTGGCTTCAGAGAGAAATGGTGACGAAATTAACACAGAAGTTGCCCAAGCAGAGAATTTTGAAACTTCAAACTATTCTTGATAGGAATGCTGCGCACCAATCCCTATTTCTTTTCCAGCTGATGGTAGACCTTGGTGATGCTGATGACGAAACTTTGGGGACATCACTTTGAGGCTCAGGTTTCTCTGATGAAATGCAGAATGCACCACAGGAATATTGGTTCACAAAGCCAAACACGCCTTGCTTGAGCACTCTAATTAAACAGCATCASTGAAGCAGCCAAAGAAACTGACAAGAGTTCTTCCATCCCTGGAACTGAAGCACAATTTTGCTACTTCTGTGACCAAGATTAGTGAAATGTTGGATTGCTGAATTGTTCATGGCTTGCTTTGGGCTGCTGATTTCTTGTGACAAAGTGGGGGAAAGCACATCAACACCCCAGCTAATCTGAGTTTCTGCAGGCAGTTTTCTTCTTCTACACAATTTTCACTTTCGTAGAATCATGGAATTGTTTTTGCGGGAAGTGGTCTTAAAGATCACTTTACTCTACCCCCTGCCATGGGCAGGGACAGTTCCACTAGCCCAGRTTGCTCCAAGCCCTGTCTAGCCTGGCTTTGGACACTTCCAGGGATCCAGAGGCAGCCACAGCTTCTCTGGGCACCCTGTGCCAGGGCCTCACCACCCTCCCAGGGAACAATTCCTTCCCAATATCCCATTTAACCCTGCCCTCTGGCAGTGGGAAGCCACTCCCTGTGTCCTGTCCCTCCATCCCTTGTGAATTGT
>QVAJ01000001.1:2229459-2255086 GCA_003546035.1 Mixornis gularis
AAAGAACTAAAAAATCAAAACCAAAAGAACCCCCAAAAAATAAGAAAATCCCCAACAATAACCACTAAACCACAAACCACCCCTAAAATCCATTGCAGCTAGATAAGGAACAATTTGTAATCAGAATTTTTTCTGGGCTGAATTTTCCCTATGTTACTGCAGGATGTGAAAAGTTTCCAGTTTGTTTAAGGTGAATGTTAAAGTAATCTAGGAAAGCACGCTATCAGAGAGACATCATAGATGATAATAACCCATAAAGCAAGTTAATTTCTTCCCTTTATTTTTAATTCCACCCAGCCATGAGCCATCCACCACTCAGTGCAAGATGAATGAATCCCACTCCAAATGCATTTCACTTGTCAAACTCTACCCCAAGCTTCAAGTTTTCAGGAATCTAATGTCAAAACACTTTTTCTTCAGGGTAAATCACTGGAGGCTGAGTCTATCAAAGGAGAGGATTCACTGGGAGTGATATTAGAGTTTGGGAGGATTTCAATCCGTGCCATGGTTTGAGTAGATKACAATGCTCACCCATCCGTTCTGACCACAAGAATGGATCCAGCCCTTTAGGTGTGGTCAGTGTGGTCATTTCTAATTAACAGATCAAGCAGCTTTTTGCATTAATCACCTTTGTTTAGCAGAGAGGCATTGCTCAGGCTCACTGTGTTGGGCCCCTGCATGCACAGGACCTCAGAGAGCTTTTTTTTATGGACTTGGATAAAATTTAACAACTTCGCTGTTGCTAATGCAAAAGAGTTATTTCTGTTCCTCCTCCATCCTGACAACGAGACATGGCAGGAARGATGACAGGCAGGAGATATCTTTATCACACTAGTACCAACATGGGGGTTTGACACTTGGCAGATGACAGCAAATATTTTAAACCAAAGAAGCTTTTTAGATCCTTTCGCATCCTTGCTCTCTGCAYTTCAGCCCAGAGAAGAGAAGGCTCTGGGGAGACCTCAGAGCACTTTCCAGAGCCTAAAAGGGCTCCAAGACAGCTGGAGAAGGACTTTGGACAAGGGTCTGGAGTGACAGGACAAGAGGCCTCACACTGATAGAGAGCATGGTTGATTGGGATTTTGGGAAGGAATTGTTCCCTGTGAGGGTGGTGAAACCCAGGCACAGAGAACCCAGAGAAGCTGTGGCTGTCCCATCCCTGGAAGTCTAAGGCCAGGTTGGACAGGGCTTGGAGCAACCTGGGACAGTGGAAACCTGGTCTAGCCCATGGCAGGGGTGGCACTGGATGGCTTTTAAGGTCTCTCCCAAGCCACAGCAGTCTGGGATTCTGTGAGTTTCAAAATGCAAGGCTGAGCTCTCTGCCATGCCAGCACAGAGCCTTCCCTGTTGCTCCTGCCCTTTGTATTCCTTATCTGTTCTGGCCACAAGCTTTCCAAAAAGGAAATATGAAGCTAATAAGGAAGGGGAAGGTGATTTAAAATCCTCTTCCATTTCACAGACGTGCCCATGTAGTACAGCCACATTCTAATGGTTGCATTTTGTCTTATAGGTAAATGCTATAGAAGTGACATAAATATGACAAAGGGACTGCTGGTTTGTGGTGCATTGATTCCATTAATTTGACCACAAGGCTCTGGAGAGGGAATTGCACTGCCTACTCATCAATATTTTGCTCTTTTTTTGCTGGAGCCTAGAATCAGACAAGGCCCTTAAAGAGCTCGTAATAAATGCAGCTCTGGCCTCTGGAGACTCATTCCTGCCCAGGAGTTTGAAAAGAACTATCTTCCACTGAATTAAAAATTTCTCCAAATACATCGTGACATTCCAAAATATTGGGCTAGTTCAGATATGCTTCTGGATTTACATGGCCCTGAATAGCTCTTTCTGTCCAGAGGGTTTTCTAAGTTTATTGCARGCTAATCATTTCAGCCTCAGAGTTGTTAAAGTATTAGAAGTATTTCTTTATATAAAAAAGGGAACACAGAGGTCTGACTGAACACCCTATTGACATTTTTGCCCTGGAAAAATGGATCCATCAACTCCAGGTGGAGCTGGCTGGCAAGGCTGTGGTATTGCCACAGGCCCAGCATTGCCAGCACAACGCAGACATGGGTGAGACACAGCAGCAGCCTTAGAGCAGCTTCCAGAATTTGGAGTCTGTTGTCTCTGTCTGTCCTTGCAATCAAATGACTTCAAAACAGAGTGAAAATCGGGAAGATAATTCCACCACTCTCCCATAAACCCAGGGCTTGTGCTTTCTAGGATGCAGTGGAGGAGCAGGTGAGCTCCAAGTGAAGCTCTGGAAGTGCTGCAGTTCCCACAAGGAAACATTCATTGAGCTCAGGGCCCCAAATCTGCTTTTATTTGGACTTTCTAGGACAATTTTCAAAGTGAGAGGGTCAACTGCCAGGACCTACAAAGTACAATCTTATCCACATGCAAACTCCCCTGGCTTTTCCCCTTGTCCCACTGAGTACAAGAAGAGCCTGTCAGGAGGAAAATTAAATTTAAAAATCAACCTTTGAATTTGGCTGTGCTCTAAGCAGAGTCTTGGACTCCATTTCTTTCACAGGGTGGTGCCATCGGGTTAAAAGTGATGCTTCCAGCAATCCAGGTGGAGCTCACCACAAACCAGTGTCACCTATCCCCCCCTCCCAGCCATCAGACATTGTCTCCAAAGGCTTGGGACATATTATAGCACAGAGATTTCCATAGTGCACATCTGAAATCCACGTGCTTTGAGGTCATTCGGGGGCTGCAGGAATCCAATCACCGCTCAAGTGCTGAGGTCACGATCACCAAAAAGGGCCAACATGCCCCACCAAAGTTGATTTATGGAAGGGACATGGGGACAGGGAAACAAGTTACCAGTTTGGAGAGCCTTCCTCTATGGAAATGTCCTTACCCCATGCTCACCACACCTTTTCCAGTGCTGCCAGGGATGAGGTGGGGAACTCATTTTCATTTTTTTGCTCGGTGCTCCCTAGGGAAGGAAGCCCAGCTACTCATCATGTTAGTGTTCTATTTTTCACACAGTAATGCTTAGTTAAGAGAAATTCCGTATTTATTATCAATAAATTTTAGTAAGAATGGGAGATTTATATATACATGGAGTACTTTCAGATACTGAAATAATAAAAGCGTCTTCTGGATGCCACTCGGTGTCAGACACAGCAACTCATTCTTGAGCCCACTTGAAAGCTGTTAAAAACCACTCTGCCAATTCACTAAATCCCTGCCTGGGAGTTCTCAGTCACCTTTGAGGCAAACAGCCTGGCATGAAGCTGGAGGTGTTGCATGATTTTGGGCAGCACAGGCCCTCATCACAGCAGTGCGTGGGTTCATCACAACACATCATTTCTTGTACCATCACACAGGAATTTAGGGGGGAAGCAAAAGGAACCACACCATGTTACAGCAGCCCCCTTGTTAGAGGGTAAAAATGAGCCCAAGACACAGACTTCTTGTTTATCACAGCATGAAAAGGGTCCTGGTTTATTCCTCTTTACAGCTCAGCCATCCTAACTCCAGCCATTCACTGACTCTGCCTGCATCAAGCTCCTGTTGTAGGTTTCCCCTGCAGCCTCTGACTGCTGGTTACGTCCTGATGAACTCTGACTGCAGGGATCAATGTGCAGACTCTGACTGCAGCTTTTCCCCGGCTAGACTGTGACTGCAGGTTTCAACAACAGGCTCTGACTGCAGACCCAGACTGACCCCACAGCAGTGATTCTCTCCCCAAGATCTTTCTTCTTCATGATCCTCTCCTTCCCTCTTCCTCAAGGCTCCTCCTCCTTCAGGAGCTARCCCACTCCCTCTTATCACACTTATCTTTATTGGATATAGCTGTGACTCATCAGGGGTGAGGCTGTATTGGGTAATTAACACAGCTGTCATTTAACAGGGGCAAGGTCACCCGTATTCCCTTGTCCTACAACACCACACTTTCTGGATCAGTCTGTCTGACATGGTTTTAAACTAAAAAGATCACAATGTGGAAGGAATGGCATAAATTTGGAGGAGGCAAGAGCTGGTGGTTCCACAACCATTTAAAACATAGAACAACACAAACTTCAACAACCGTTTAAAACACGAGGCAAAATAAACAATCATTAAATCAATAAGGCCAATATTAATGAATTCTCTTCTGTGGCCTTCAGTGTCTGATTGCACAGAAATAACAATGAATTTTATGCAGTGAGTGGCAATCAGAAATTTCTGGATTTCCTAGTGTGATACTCCTAGTGATAAAGACAGRCTACATTATTCCTGTGCTCATTTTCCTATTATTAAATCAGCATTCCTCAACAATACTTGGATTAAAATATATTATACTGCATATATATTTCATGAACCCAATAAATATATATGAAATATGTACTTATAATATATATGCCCCATTCCTATGGGTCTAATCACAAGCTGAAAACCAGTGGCCTGAAATATAAACATGCAAAGGCTGATATTGCCCATGAAGCACAAGATTTAGACTTCCAGCTCACACCGTTATTTATTAGCAATTGCACAAATCATAATTAGGTCTTTTTTAAAAAAGCCCACGCTGGAGGTTTCATTGCCATTTCCTTACAGCAGCCCTTTATAAATCATTCATCTGGAGGTTTCTCTCCCATGTGCCGTGCAAACATTCCTGTAAAATCCTCTTAATGGAGTCTATGAATCAATGCACAGCAAAGCGTCACAGGTGGAATCGATGGCTCCAGAAGCAAGAGGACCTTTTTAGAGGCAGGTGTCAAAAACCCTGACTGAATTAGAAATTTTAATCTATGGCAGACACTGAAATTTATGCTCCGAAGAGATAGTTTGAAAGTCCTCCCTTTTCTCACTGCTACAGGTATAAATTCCTGTCAACAGCTAAAAGAAGCAATGAGAATTCTTTMGTCTAGAAATATGACTGAAGGGATATGTAACAATAAAATTATACTGGTCCTCAAATACTCGAGAGGCAACTAAAAAAAAAAAAAAAGGAGTTCACAGTGCTCTGGGGCTTAAAATGCAGAAAGGGATAAAGAGGGTGGATCCTGGGAATACTTTTTGATAGTGAAGGCTGGAATCCTAACCCAAAATCCAGTTATTAAATAGAAGTGACCTCACCATCAGTTATTCCAGTACTGTGAGTTCCAGCCCCACAAGGAAGGACAAAGATTCAGTGACATCAAAGGGGCATCACCTCGTTCTCCCTGGCCCTCAGAGATGCTGCTCCCCTTAGAGCCCCACATGAAAGCAGCTCCCAAAGCCTCACTTTGGCTATTTCTTCCTCAAATTCCTCCTTATCCCTAATAACTTCAGTTTGCATCCCATTTGCCCTACTTTGTGCTCTTTCTACTGTCCTCACTAATTTTATCATTTTGGTTTTTCCATTAATCACAAAATATAGATTGGGGAAAATATTCCATCACCTGTTTTGCCAAGAGTTTATCCTCACTTGCTTTTTCAGACAACACAACAAAAATGTTATATATAGAAAAATTATTTTTGAAGTGTAAAGGTACAAAACCTGGACTGTATTTTCTTTTAGTTATTTCTMCCAAATCAAAATTTCTAAGATAAATCAGCATAATTTCATAGGYTTCTTAGGAGGTTTATCATCACATAGTCTTAAATAAAACCCTACAATTAATCTGTCCGCTGCTTTATTTTTATTTTTAAAGAAACAAGATCCTTTGAAGTCTTGATCACACTAAATAGTCTATTATTTCCATATTCAGGACACTTGTTTGGGTCCAAGAAGTCCTGGAAATAAATAAGTTTAGATGTGAAGGGGAAAAAAAAATCAGTACAAAACCAGAAAAGCAACTGTATTTGTACTTCAGCTTTTTAGAAAAAAAACATGGTGTTGTATCTTTACTCTTTTTTACTCATTAATTAAAGCTGACACTTCCAAAAGCAGTATTAAATTTAACTTTAAGAGCTCATCTGCTCTGCTCATCTATTTTAAGTTAAGGTGACCAGACACCAAAGCAGCTGCTGCCTCTAAAGGATAATGGAGTTTAGGACCATGTATCCCATGCAAAATGTCATCTTTATCCAGGAATGGAGAAACCTTTAACCCTCAAAAGAACACATTTGAATCAAACAACAGGAAATCTTTCCAGCAGCCTTTTCAGCCTGTTTGAAGAGGAATGGGGAGAGGTTTTGAAGTTTCATTTCAGGGGTTTTGGTTATTTTTGAGTGTTTGATCACCTGGGAAGCAAATCCAAAAGAAAGTGGAATTGTTTTCCAGGGTGATAATGCTATGCTCCAGGAAAAATCTCATGAGRAGAGGCTGAGGRAGCTGGGAAAGGAGGCTCRGGGKGGACCTTGTGGCTCTGCACAACTCCCTGACAGGAGGGGACAGCCAGAGGGGTCGGGCTCTGCTCCCAGGGAACAGGGACAGGAGGAGACGGAACAGCCTCAAGCTGGGCCAGGGGAGGCTCAGGTTGGATACTGGAAAAAATCCAGYCATGACAGGGCTGTTGGGCACTGCACAGGCTGCCCAGGGCATGGTGGAGTGCCCATCCCTGGAATATTCCAAGATCCTGTGGATGTGGCACCTGGGGACGAGGGTTAATGCTGAACACAGTGGYRGTTGGACTTGGTGATCTTAAAAATATTTCCCAACCTTAACAATTCTCTGATTCCATAAAGCTTCTTAAGAAATGATTCGTGTTGCAGCACAGGTCTAAATTTAGCAGACGGGAGGAATTAAAAATAATCCACTTGTTTTGGAAGTCATTTAAGTTGAGGTTGGTTATGTAAGTACTTTTTATGGTGGAAAAAAACCCCATCAAACAAAGACAGAAACTATCACTGCCTAGAAACTGGCTAATTTTTTAATCACCATATATATGTATAAAAATATTTTATATGTATATATATATATGTTTGGACACAAATGTGTGTGTTGTACAGGGAAGAACAAGAAACAAACAGAGCTGTAAAGGCCAGAGGTAGCTATTTCTCCCTAATTAAGTTTCCAATCAGCAAGGCGATCAGCACAGAGCTCCCATCAGTGCTGCTCTGAGACCGTCCCGACTGCTCCAGCCGGAGCTGGCAGCGGGCATTCCATGCCTTAGGATAACACTCTCCTACACCCCAGTGGTAAAACAGGGACACGGCTCCCAGCAAACCCTTGCATTCCGTCMGGAGAAGCAAACAAACAAGCTGAGCACATCCAGGCTCGGGATTTTCCTCTGAATATCCCRTCAAAGCAAAGCGGATGTTTGCAGATGCTCGGAAAAAACATCTATTTAAATAAATATCGGGTATTTATTTCCCARTATCGAGCTGCCAATCAGATTGGAGGTTTCCTCAGGGGAAAAAGGATGGGAATGCCTTCATTACAAAGGCARTCTGAATGTGGGAAAGGCCATGTGCCCCAGTGCTAGGTGGGGTTACAGCAGTTCAGGTGCTCTCCTAATTAMTGAGAGGGCCGCGGCTAAATGCCATCACACGTTTGTCATGTCCTGGGGCCTCSTTCAATTCCCTCTGGAAACAGAAGGGATCAGACCCTTCAATTAACTCTGGTGGCCTTTGGATTGCAYTGAAGACTCCACTGGCAATGAGGTGGAGCTCTCCATGGAGAGG
This sequence comes from Mixornis gularis, assembly GCA_003546035.1. Taxonomy (NCBI): domain Eukaryota; kingdom Metazoa; phylum Chordata; class Aves; order Passeriformes; family Timaliidae; genus Mixornis; species Mixornis gularis. The sequence goes on from QVAJ01000001.1 coordinate 2,237,005, forward strand.
YTGAGCGCTTCCAGCCCCTGTGGAACCTGACAGCTCCTCACTGAGGCTGAGCATCCAAAAAGAGAGCAGGGGAGCTTGTCCTTCCTGCACTTGAAACCAAACTGGGGGCTTTGAAAGGAGCCCAGGAGGTCCAGGCACCTAAATGCAATGATTGCCTTTGGAATTCTTGATGAAATTGTGGGACTGTTAAAATAAATTGCATTCTTTCTTAGGATGCAATTAAAGATTGTTATGATGGAATAGTTTGGCTTGGCAGGGCATATTTGGCATATTCTCCATGGGCAGGGACACCTTCCACTACAGACTAAACACAACACACCCAGTTTTGATTTAAATTTTGCCCAYTTTTATGAAGCACCTTAAGAAAAATTAACAGGTTGTTTTTCCTGTGGTTCTATTATACAGAACAATGATATGACAACTTAATTGCTATAATCCACAAACTTTCTCAGCAGAATTGSGTTTGTCCCTACATTTAATGCTTGTTTATAGTTGGGTAGTTAGTCCTAAAAAGGACACAATTGTGCTGTCATCTTCAGAGTATCAGAAAATACATATATTCTACAAATCTCCAAAATGCAGCAGCAGAGTAATTGACAGCCATGATTATTGTGCCCTCTAGAAACATTCAGGATGACAGATGATGGTAATTTCCTCATAAATCACGTCTAAACCATGAAAAATGTAATGGAACCTCATTTAAGGAATATGATCTTACCAGGACTAATGGACGGGGTAGAATTTCAGCCTGCAATGTTTATTTGAGTTTTTAGGGATAGAATCTTCCAGAAGTTGCAAGCATGTGTRTGTAGAGGATAAAATCCCATTTCAGAGGAGCAGCATCATCTCTTTTGCCTCTCCTGTGTTGCTGTGGTACTTTTCCTGATCCTGGCTGATTGACAGGAGGGAAGAGCTGCAGCTCCTATTTCAGAARAAGTTCCCAAGATAGCAGCGAAGGGGGTTTTGTTCAGGACTAGAGGAATAAAAGGGAAAAGAGAATGTTTTAGACTCTGAGAATCCAAGTGAACAATTCTACATTTTCTCCATGCTTTCAAGYTGGAATGTTTTCATTATTTTTAATAGAAAGGATTTTTTTTTCTATTTTTGACTAGATTACTTGAATGAGAATAAGGCTGTTCCCCTCCATACTACATTTATATCCCACGAAAAGCTCACAAATTGACGTTCCAGTAACTTTTAACATCATTATCTTCCCTGTTCCACCACATAACATTTTCTGTTCATTATAGAATGTGGTGTCCAGTTGACTCTGTGGCTCAGAAATGTTGGATTTACAGGGAACAGTTTGTGGTATTACAAATATCCCAGAATGGTTTGGGTCAGAAGGAACCTTCAAGCCCATCCAGTGCCACCCCCTGCCATGGGCAGGGACACCTTCCACTAGCCCAGGTTGCTCCAAGCCCTGCCCAACCTGGCCTTGGACACTTCCAGGGATCCAGGGGCAGCCACAGCTTCTCTGGGCACCCTGTGCCAGGGCATCCTCACCCTTACAGGGAAGGATTTCCTCCCAATATCCAATGTAAACCCACTCTCTTTTGAGTCCATACCCCCTTGTCCTGTCCCTCCATCCCTTGTAAACAGTCTCTCTCCATCTTCCCTGTCAGCTCTTTTAGGCACTGGAAGGTCACAGTGAGGTCACCCTGAAGCTTCTCTTCTCCAGGCTGAACAATCCCAACTCTCCCAGATTTTCCTCACAGCAGAGCTGCTCCATCCCTCTGATCATCTTGGGAATAGGTGAGAAGTTTGAGCCTTGAGCAGATCCACGTTTGGTGGCACACAGGAGTATTTCAGGGCCACGAGACAAAGGCAAGGAGATCATTTAGGAATTGCTGTCATGGGCACAATGTACTCAGGGAAAATCAAATCATTTTCCAATAAGAATAGACTTAAATCATGAGGAACAAAACCAAATTAAAACAAAACCTTTCCTACCCCTTCTCCCCAGGCTCCACATCACCCCAGAGTGGTGCTGGAGATGGGGAATGGGGGCTGTGACAAGTCCCATACAGCTCCTCTCTGCTGCTCCTTTCCTCACACTTTTCCCTTGCTCTGCCAGGGTTCTCCACCATGKGCCACAAATCCTTTGGAAAAAACCTGCTCCTGTCCAGGTCCTTCCCATGGGCTGCAGAGGAATCTTCCTCCCTCTCTTCTTCTCTGGCAAAGCAAAAAGAAAAATATATATATAKAKAGAGAGAAAATACTGTTTTATTTTAAAACTAAAAGCCTTTGAGAACAAGCTGCTGATCATTTTACTTTCCTCATCCAAATTAAAAGCAAAAGGACCAAGGCCTTCGGGCAGGATCTGCTGCTTGAATTTGTGATGTCCCAAAAGCCCTCAGAGGGTTTATCATGAGCAAATCATCTCCACCCCTGGAGCACCTTCTCTCATCTCACATCCTCCTCTGTCAGCATCTTCCAGGCTGAACACCCTGTTTGCCTCCAAGTTACAGCACTGGAGAAAGGGGAGGGAAGAAAAGCTTTTAAGCAGGAATTGCAACATTCCCCACTGTTTCTGCAAAAGCSAATTGTTTTAATCTTCAGATACGCYGCAAGGAAAACCTCTTTGTAAGGACTTCTGCAAAGATCACAAGGCTTGCAATGCCTTTTAGGAAGAAAACAGGTTCTTTCTCTGGGATAACTTAATCAGCGTGGCAGCTTCACACAGAACCTGGATTCAGCAGTTGTTTAATGGCATTAGGCACCTTCAGAGCACCATTAATATCCCCCATCCTGGGACTGCACCTTATACAATGCAATGTTCCCTGCACAACTCAGAGAAAAGGCCTTAAAAAATCACAGTTCAGCCAAAGTTCAAGCAGGTGAAAGCAGGTGAAATACCAGTTAAACCTATTTTTTCCCCAAATCTAAAAGAATAACAGACATCAGAAAAGTATTATAAGACAAAAATCACAATAATTGATAGCAATACACCTTCTCCCCAGCACACACAGTAAAATATAAGAGTTTCTGCTTCAGATAAAAACTCAGTGACTTTACCATTATGTTGTTAACACTTAATTTTGTACGTTATGACTAAAGGGATTCCATTTCCGAATGTCTGATTTTCTGTGAGCACCAGCTTTGCATGAGGATAAAATAATAAAACAACTGAAGGCATTCCAGTGTCCACAGAATCATGGAATCATGGAATGGTTTGAGTTGGAACACCATTAAAGCTCATCCATTTCCCATGGACAGGGACACCTCCCACTARAACTCCCARGCTGAACTGAAGTGGCCTCTGTTTGGTGAAACCACCTGAATCTCCACACTTCAGACRCAATTTCTGTGTCTGTTCACCAGAAAAATGCCCAGCAGTGTCACCTTTCACGTTCCATTCACAGCCTGACCCTTAAAAGTGTATTAAAAGAAAATCACAGATTCACAGAATAGTCTGAGCTGAAGGAACCTTTCCAAGGTTGTCCAGTCCAAGCTCCCTGCAATGAGCAGGGACAGCTGGACCAGGTTGCTCAAAGTGGCCTTTCTGGGGATTGAAGGGCAGCCACAGCTTCTCTGGGCACCCTSTGCCAGGGCCTCCCCACCCACAGGGAACAGTTCCCTCYCTATATYCCWTCTATCCCTGCCCTCTGGCAGTGGGAAGCCATTCCCTGTGTCCTATCCCTCCATCCCTTGTCCCAAGTCCCTCTCCAGCTCTCCTGGAGCCCCTTGAGGCATTRGAAGGGGCTCTGAGGTGTCTTTGGAGCCTTCTCTTCTCCAGGTGAACACCGCCAGCTSTCCCAGGCTGGCTTCAGAGCAGAGGGGCTCCAGCCCTTGGAACATTTGTAAACCCAGTACCAGGACGAGAAGAGAGTTAAAAAAAAAATAAATAAATAAATAAAGAGATGAAGTTCACCTTTAATGGTCTCTCCTCAAAGATTTCCACTTAAAATAATGAGTTACTCAAAGTGGGGGACTGACTGCAAATATTTCAAAAGATTTGCAAAGAAAATGCAAAGATTTCAAAATAAAATGTGAAATTAGGGTTCCTGTCTTTTAAAGCCATCCCTGCTTTGGGAAAAGAAGAGTTTTGGGTGCTGAGCTAGAAATGTGCCTTCCACCTTAGCCTACAGGAATCTGTAGGTGCAGCCAGMATATGCCAAGAAAAACCTTTGGAATGGTTTGTTTATTTACTGCACAGCACAGTTCAGTCTTGGGCTTCACACCAAACCCAGGGGAGAATCCCTGCTGAAACAAACCAGTGAAGCAACTCTGAAATGCACATTCCTTTCATATCAAAAGTGACCTGCTTTGAGGTTTTGAATGAATTTAATATTCCAGGACACGTTACAAGAGCCGTAATCCCAATCATTGTCCTCCACAAAGGGAATAAGGAGAATGATGGACAATCTCCCTGTACTAAACATAGCTTAAGCAGTCACTTGGGATGTAGAAGACAAATTATTTAGAGTTTGAAGGTCTACATGCAAACGAACAGATGAGGATATGTGTTGCCCTGATTCTTTAGCCTTCTGACTGTTTACATATTTCTACTGGAGATTCTCACACAYGTAACATGAACAACTGGATTGTTTYCTCATCCCTCTCTGTGATAGACTTCCGAGTTGACCACTGAGGTCAGAGAGGTGGTCCTCTCATCTCCAAATCCTTGATCAAATTCCAAATCCTATTTAAACCCCAAATCATAATAAACTGCCCTTTTTTCACTCCTCACTTCAACCTAATGTGAGTGTMGCTCTTTCGTGTCCTCTTGTGCCAGATATGCTTCCCAGGAAAACTCTAAGGCCTTTAGCAGTGTTTGAAGTCCTCTCTTGCAGCCTATGTACAAGTCTGTGTACAAGCAATTATCCCTGGAACRTTTGAATAATAAGGAGAAGTGTCTGAGCACCAGAGATAACAGGAACTTCTCTTTCAGCCTGGAGAAAAGGGAGCATAACCACTCTAAAGCAAACACGGCGAGGGGTGGGGGGTAAATTGCAATGCAACGGAGAAGTTTGGATCTCAGCACTTAGAATCTAAAGAAACCCAGCAGAGGTGAGCTGTTTGTCTTCTGATTAGGGATGAGGCTCAGGTCAATTCCAAAACTAACTCTGACAACATTTGCCAAGATACTGGCACCTCTGAGAGTGAAAGGAACCTCCAGATCTCTGTGCCCACAGGGAGAAAACTGGAATAACCACTCTGCTGTTCAAAGAGCTGACTTGCTGTCCTTTTCTGGCACCAGCCAAAAAAATCCTACCCTAACAAAAAACTCCTCTTGGAATACAACGTGACATTCAAGCTGGTGCTGCACATGATTTGGAGCAATCCCAGACAGGAGCACAGGCTGGGAGAGGATGTAATTGAGAGCAGCGCTGTGGAGAAGAACTCAGGGGTTCAGGTGGATGAAAAGTGTGGGCAGCAGCTCCAGGGAGGGGATTGTCCCCCTCYACTCTGCCCACCTGAGTCCCCACCTGCTGCATCCAGCTCTGGGCTCCCAGCACATGCAGGAGTTGCTGGAGAGGGCCCAGAGGAGRCCATGKAGCTGTTCCAGGGGCTGGAGCCCCTCTGCTCTGGAGCCAGGCTGGGAGAACTGGGGGGTGTTCACCTGKAGAAGAGAAGGTTGTGGGGAGAACYTACAGCCCCTTGCAGTGCCTTAAGGGGCTCCAGGASAGCTGGAGARGGACTTGGGAACAGGGATGGAGAGACAGAACACAGGAAATGGCTTCCCACTGCCAGAGARCAGGGATAGATGGGATWTWGGGARGGAMTTRTTCCCTGTGAGGGTGGTTAGGCCCTGGCAGAGGGTGCTCAGAGAAGCTGTGGCTGGCCCTGGATCCCTGGAAGTGTCCAAGGTTGGATGAGGCTTGGAACAAGCTGGGATAGTGGAAGGTGTCCCTATGCATGGCAGGGGGTGGAACGAAGTGATCTTTAAGGTCCCTTCCAATCCAAACCGYWCTGTAATTCCATAATCCTGTAAGAGGGRTAAGAAAAAGTATTTCCCTGAATTTATAATCATCAATAGAGAGAATGGACAAAGAATTTTAGCCAAGGAAATTCAGCTGCTCTGCCTAAAATGTTGCTTGTCCAGCAGCCGAGCTCTCACCAGGTGTTTATGGGATGTGATCACCGCATTGTGCCAAATGAATAATCATAAAATRTCATTATTTAGAGAATGGCTTAGTGGGGGTTTGGCAGTGCTGGGTTAATGGTTGGGCCTGATGATTCCAGAGGTCTTTTCCAACCTAAATGATTTTATGAAAATCCCAATTATTGGTAAAATAATAGCAGACTTGGCTTACTGCAAGTTACTGGGCTATGTATCACTACAGAAAAACTTTAATCAACTTTAGCAACAGAACAATAAAATCGCTATTGARAATTGGCCCTGAAGGAAAAATCAGCTCTGTGACCTTGGCTCCAAAGAAATGTAACTTTGCCCTTGACTTCCAAAGGACCTCAGTTCTACCTGTGATGTACTYAGGCTTTGTGTTTGGATTCAATATGAATTATTCCTTTGCCTTTGAGAAATCCATTGGATTCTTAAAGTTATTTAGGGACCTTATTTCAGCAGCTGTTTCATCAATATCTGTACAGCTTCGATGGCTTAAATTCTGTTCACATCTCTTTCTAAATACTTTCTCCATTTTTATTTTCCTCCAGATCGAGCAAAAACATTTCAATTAGTTAAATTTAAATTWCTGCAAAAATTGGATTAAGGATACCTGAATGTATGAAAGTCTAGAAAATCAAAGCCAGGCCTACAATAAAATCCCACCATATTCCATGCAATAGTGTGTGACATATTCCTCTCTCTCTCTGCTTTTATAACATTGTCATTTATGCAACATCTGCAATAAATATATGATCTATATATTTAATATATACAGTARATAGATGCAATAAATGTAGAATATGGCTTCAGCCAGGATTTCCACAGAAACATCTGAAGATATTATGCTGTCCATATGCCAATAAGAGCACAGATCTTTTTGCATTATTATTTAATGTCAAATTTTACTTTCAAAGAGAAATTAGAATTGGAATTTATGTCATATTAAAAACAGTCTTTCTAGCTGTACCTAGACACCTGAATATTAAACCACCTATTTCTTATCACAGTGCAATTCTGYTGATCACTTTTGGGCTGGAAATGTCTTGTCTTCCCTTATAGCCACTAGCAAAATATTTAAAATAATCAGCAAAACTTCCACGAGACAAAAGCCATGAAGAAGCCTTTCTGTACACACTTCCTCTCATTTCCAAGTTGAAATCAGAGCCTTTAATGTTACTTTAACATGTGTTAATCACATCATTAATGTTATGATTGACAGACAGAAATTAGTTTAATGGAGAGTTCAGGGTTCTTAAATCAAGACAGGCTTTTTGGGTTCTCATGATTAATAGAACAATACCCCAGCYACATGTGCTGGAGCTGCAAAGGAAGATGGATAATGAGCCCCTGCATCCGCTGAAGGAATTTTAAAATCTCTGGTGGACTACATTCCAATGAGAGCACATTACACTGGAATTAATACAGGATCATTTGTCTGCCATGGCCAATGTTCAAAGGAAAAGTGCAGGGACTGAGCAGGGATATTCACAGCTCCAGCTGTGGGAGGGCTAATGAGATGTGGGATGGATAGGGGAAGAAAAGAGAGAGGACCACTGGATAGATACAGAGATTTCCTTCCAGGCCCAAAGGGGTGTTTGATGGTGTGCAAGCCTTTCTTGGCTGGTGCAGCGTCCACCTAACAAATCCCAGCTCCTCACCACACCAGGCCTCACTGGAAAGAGCAGGTCTGCTCAATTCTTACAAGAAATTCCCTATCAGAAAGACACTGACACCCTGGTCTCCCARAATCCAGACTGGTTTGGGTTGGAAATCACCTCAAAGCTCATCCAGTGCCACCCCCTGCCATGACAGGGACACCTTCCACTAGCCCAGGTTACTTCAGCCTGGCCTTGGACACTTCCAGGGATCCAGGGTCACCCACAGCTCCACTGGGCACCTTGTGCCAGGGCTTCTCTATCCTCACAGGAGGAATTACTGCCCAATATCCCATCTAGCCCAGCCCTCTGGAAGTTGAAATAATACACTATTTTTCTTCCACCGTAATTTCTCCAATTTCTCCTGTAATTTGCTTAATTCTTTGTCAAATTACACAGTCTTTACAGAATTTATGGTGTTGGTGATGCTGCAGTTCTCCAGGGAAACAGCAGGATTGGTAAACTTTGTTTTTGAGAGAGAAAACACAGCTTGGGAATGGTTTTGAGCAGTTCTGTAGTGATGTACTACCAATGACCTGGGGGAATTACAGGTGTAACGTGGTCTGTATGACCTGAGCTGAGTTAGGAAACATTAATTACAGGCATTGAGGCAGTAAATTAGTTTATACACCTTGCTGGTTTTGTACAAAGAGTAATTGTTCTCTGTGTATGTTGCAAAGATAAAAGTCTGAAATGYACTTGATATTTTTGGCAATATGAATTGTGTATTTGCACAAAACCAGATCAATATGTGAAGTGTTTATTTTCTAATGATATAGTAATTTTCTTCTGTTCCTCTTCATTTTCTTATTTTTTTCTTAGTGATCTTAAGATCCTCAAACTGCTTCCTTTAGTTTGAAATTRCGTGATTCTTATCCTAGATACTTTTGCCTCATTCAGACAAAAAGAAGAGTGCTTTAATTATTTTCTTAAGTCATAAGCTTAAGATGAAATCTTTAGCTTGTAACATGTTACATAATTATTGTGAAGCCAGTAAAGAACAGAAATGATAGACTGTATTTCAGCAGATAAGCAAGTAGTGAAATGAAATGAAATGAAATGAAATGAAATGAAATGAAATGAAATGAAATGAAATGAATAAATGAATCAAGTAAAATGGCTTGGTTCCAGTAAACTAACTTAAAATGTAACGTGACCCAAGAAAGTCCTGGTTTTGTGCAAAAAAGGAAATGCAGCCAAGCAGCTTCTTTCAGATGCAACACTGATTGTGTAGTGGAAAGTCRCACAAAGTGCGTAAAACTCAAAATAAAAATTCAGGATTTTTTTAAGAATTCATCTTAATAGCATATAATTAACTCAGARAAAAAAGTAGAAGAAAAAAGAATCCTCCATTAAAAGCAATCGTTAGTGAAGGCTTTTGTCTTGAAAAAAGAGCGTGAGAAGGGAAGGAAAACTTGAAGACAAGTCAGTTACTTCTTACACCAACTCCCAAAAAAGAGATATTATTGCTGGAATTACAGTAACAACATGCAGGGAAGCTCCCTGTGAGTCACCAGCCTCAGATGCAATGAGTTTGGCTCCCAAATAATGAAATTTGGGTACAATGAATACCATATTTGGTGAGTTTTTCATGTTACGTGAAAGATGTTGGTGCATCCAGTGAAGTGTATAACTCCCACCCTCAGCATTTAGCTGAGGCTCAGGTGAAACACTGAGCAAACCTGGTGACAAAGTGACAGTGACACTGCTCTGCTTGCCTGATTTCTATTAGTTTTTGAAAGCCCCATCCCTTCACCCTGTTAAGAATTTAGATAGAAAGGGGAAAAGTCCCTGACAACTRCAATAAGACAATTACAGACAAATTCACCTCCAGGGAAAGTGTTTTTGTAACTTCTAATTGGAGATTTAGTTAAGATCTGAATCAAGAAGGGTTTATATTCCTTCTGCATATTCTATTTTAATTGCTTTTTACAGGCTGGCTGGAAGTGCCACGAGGTGTAGAGTTATAATTTGAAGATATTATAAATTTTCCTTTGGGAAGTGGAAAAAGCCAGCAGCAGAGGGAAGCAGAGAGAAGGCAGTGCTCCAAAGGAACTGCCTCCATTCAGGCAGGTGCCTCTGGGAATTCAGTGCATTGCTGCACTGAATTTACCCATTTTAAACTCACCCCTTTGTTCAATTAGTGGAAGGTGCATTTTCCCTTCTTTTCCCTCATTTTATGCGATCAGCTGAAAGAGAGCACCTAAAGAACTGTTAAGGGCAAAAATGTACYTTGGGCTTCATGCAAATGAGAACTCGGGCTCTGCATTTTAATGAGTGATGCCTGTAAACTTTGTTCTTGCTCATTAGCTGGAAGATGTGTCAAGATGTGGAAGCGCAGTGGACACTGACAGTAAATGAGGTCCAGGGGGCTTGGGGCTGCATCTCAATTTCCCACTGTTTTAGTTACTCTTTGCAGCCTCTGCTATGATACAGCAGTGCTGATACCAGCCAGGCTTGGCAGAAATTACTGTAAAAGCTATAACTTTTTATAATGAATCCCAAGTTCTTACCAGAGGTTGTAATCATATCCTTAGTACTTCCACAGCCCCTCATAAAAAAACATTCCGCGCTGAGTTGTTCTCTATTAAATTGTTAGACAATCTTTTATTAAAACAGTCTGAAAGCTTCCTGGAAAGATTAAAATGAAATAGCGAGGTAAGTTTTAATCCTGGGCTGGTGGTGAGGTGACTATTTGGGAGGATAACCCGTTTTACAGGCAGGTACAGTGCTGAGGGAGGGAGCCTGTAACAGCGTTAGCGCCGTACAACCCGCAGTGCCTCATAAGAGAGTTTGGTGTGCCTCAGCAAAAATTCATTCCAGAAGAATTCAATCACTTCTTGGGAGAACTTTCCGATGTGAGAAAATAATTGAGTGCTTGACATCCAGCTTCAGAGGTCAGCCACTGAAAAGGCAATATCTTGGCAATAAATTGGGATGAAATTGTTGAATTTGAGTTGCGAGGCGAGTTTGCGGTTTTGTGGAGCAGATGGTTCAGACGATGTGGGGCTCGGGGAGTGCTTTCCATTTGGACAACAGCATACCAAAAGCAACATATTCCTGGGGGTTTTCCCATCCTGGTAGGTTTTAAATTAACCATTTCAGACTGAGCTGAGCACTGCAGAAGCAGGCTGAGCTGGAGCCTCACTCAAGATACAGACACAACAGATTTGCTTTTCTAAATCAATCCTATCGGACCATGACTTCAAGCGCGTTTTCTATAGGGAAAAAATGGGCATAATAAAAAATATTATCTCCTTCTCACAGTGTGGCCTATTATACTCTCAGAAATGATTATGGCTATGGAATCAGAGAATCAATAAAGTTGGAAAAGGCCTCCAAGGTCATCAAGTCCGATCTTCAACCAATTGCTACATGCCCAGTAAACCGCCTTGTAAAGTGCCACATCTACTCAGTTTTAGAACACTTCCATGGATGGCGACTCCACCTCTTCCCTGGACAGTCTCTTCCAGTGCTTGGCCAGCTTTTCAGTGGAGAAATTTCCCTAAGATTCATCCTGAACCTCCCCTAGTGCAACATGAGGCCTTTCCCCTTGTCCTACCACTGGTTACCTGGGAAAAGAGTAAAAGAGTTTCCAGCTCCTCCTTGCCATAGGGAGCTGGAAAAGCACCTGCACTAATTCAATTGCAAGTGTTATCAGTTCTCATTCTGGTGTTATCTTGATTGATGAGTTGGCAAAAAATGTCTTAACAATCAGGTATTTTATAGGATTTCTGCAGTGACTCTTTAAACAAATGGTATTGCAGACCCTTGCAGACACAAATAGCAGCTTTAGCATCTTCCTTTGGTAGGTTTCCATATTTTACTTTACTTTGTTCCTTCTTTGGAAAGGGAACAAATAAAAGATATAGTAATTTTTTTTTTACCAGCCGAAATGGGATTTCTGCCTCTCTAGTTACCATCCTAAAGCAAACCAACATTCTCCAGCCTGCCCAGTGCCCTGCTGTCCAATGAAATTGTGGAACAGAGATGATACTCCTTCCTGTAAGTGAAATATCACACATCTCCTGCTCACAGGCAGGTTCAATCCTACCCTACAGAAGTCCAGAAGGGGCAAGAGCATGTTTGTGTCTGCATCCTGTCATAGGGGAAGTATTCAGGTGTATTTGACACTGCTATTAGGATGCCAAAAGAAGCAACAGTATGTTCCTTTTCTATATTCTAAAAGTCCTGGAAGTAAGGAATGAAGAAATTGGGTTTTCCAGAAGGATGTTTTACACATGCCACTCATGAGGTAAAAGGGGGGAGCAATTTTAAACTAAAAAAGGGAACATTTAGATGGGATATTGGTGAGGAATTCTTCCCTGTGAGGATGGGGAGGCCCTGGCACAGGGTGCCCAGAGAAGCTGTGGCTGCCCCTGGATCCCTGGAAGTGTCCAAGGCCAGGCTGGACAAATCCTGGAGCAACCTGGGCTAGTGGCAGGTGTCCCTGTCTATGGCAGGGGTGGCACTGGATGGGCTTTAAGCTCCCTCCCCACCCAAACCTTTCCACCAGCCCATGATGTAACCAAAACATCAGCACAGATTCTGAATTATGAAAGGCCATAATCCCATAGACCCGGGAATATTCTTAAAAATTCCATCTAGGATGTGAAGAATATTTAATCAATGGAAGTATTTCACAGGTCAAAAAAGGCCATCCTGTTCTTTCAGGAAAAAATATGTTTATGGCTCTTTTGAGTACAATTTTTCTGGGTTTTTTAGACCCTCAGAGGATAATCTGACATAGGAAATTTGAGCATTTGCTGTTCCAACATTGCAGCTTTGATTTTCTGGTGAATGTGAGATTATAATTTCACTTTTTTTTTTTCTATTGCTGCTTTCCTGTGTTTATCATGAAGTCTTCATTAATCCTTACCCAGGTTTCAATGTGAATTTGGACTGGATGGCTGCAATAATGTCATCTGTGGTTTGGTTTTTTTTATCTATGCCACTACTTAAAGCAAATCCTTTGCCTTTTCTGGAAAAAAATCATAACTTTCATTTTCTTAACCTTAACCAGAAGAGGCTGTTTCTTCTCCTCTGGGATTAGAGTAACATTCAGTGTTGACACCTGTGACTTTTATCTTGCAACTCCCACTGTGAAAACAGCCACGGAGAACAATGTGAAAAGCTCTTTTTTTGTAAGAACACTCAATTATTTTCCATGGCATTTCAACAATCCTGTTACTCAACTTTCAAAGCTTGTTGTAGAATCCAAACCCGGAAACTATCAGTGCAAATACTGCATTTAATTTTCCTATCACATTCCCCTCAGCACAGGAAATCAATCCATCAGGAAGGGAAAGATTTGAAAACAGAYAGCAGTGGCAATCCAATAAAAACCATAAATAAACAGGGGGAAACACCCTGTGTCCAATGCAGATTTTCTGATTTACTACATATATATAAACAAACCTGCACTGTGATTTGGGTGTCACTGAGCTCACAACTTCAGGGCTTTCAGAGCATATAAATTCAAAACTGGGAAAAGGAGACAGAAAAAAAATACTAAAAAAATTTACCCGAAAATCTTGAAATCACTGGTATTATTAATAATAATCAYTGTGATTTTATCAGGCTGGTAAATTTTAAAAACGTAATTAATAAAAATATCACAGTAACTACATTTTGAACGTTTCTCCCAAAGGTTTTTTGAGTAGCAGAGTTGCTGGGGGCTCGCTTTGTTTGTCTGCTTTTTGCTCAAGAAATCCAAAAAGAGTCTTCCCAGGATTCAATAATGCAGACAGTTTCTGCTCCAAGTACTTCCAGCAATTGTTGGCATCTTTTAGGACTGTCTGGCTGGAATTTATTAACATATATAGCCAGAGCTCTCTCCTCTATTGAAAGGCAATATAACACACGTTCCCTGACAGATTAAAGCAAGCTGCACTATAAATTGTGCAGATTGAGCCCTCTTACATGGCTTATCCTAATCATAGCTCTGCCATTTGCTTCTCATGACAGGATAAAAATAAAAGTACCATAAAACTAAAATAAAATAGACAGTCTGCCATTCCTCCTTTAGAAAACATTTGTCAGAATCTCTTCAAAAATAATTGGGAAGAAAATGTGCTGAATTCTACAATCTATTGAGTCATTTTTAAAGCTTGTCCAGGCATGTTAAAAGGCTGCATTCTTTATATCAGCTAGCTTGGGAGAGGATGTATTCTACATTTTTAAAACCCTTTCAGAGTTTGATTTTTTTCACTCTTAAGATTAAGTTTCCCTGGACTTTAAAMTCAAATATTTATCCAGTGAGCAGGAAAGAGTGAAACATTTTGGTTCACTCAYCGTTGCCAGCCTTCAGTGATCTAAACCCTGCTTTCCTCTGCAATTTTTCTCTAGCCCCACAATTTGCTTCTTTTTTTCCCCTTTCTGCAGTGTCTGCATTTGAACTGTTGCTGCTAAGGARAGCAGTGTGAAACTCTTCTTTTGCTGGAGATGTATATATTTAAAAGGCAGTTTATGGCATATTCTTCAGCCTTTCTTAAAAAGAAGTCTGAAACCTGAACTCTTCTGGCACCTTCAGCAAGGGCAGTTGCTTCCCTTCTTGGTAAGGACATGGTCACTCTGCAAAGGATGAATTTTGGAAAGTCAGTATTCGGCTGTAATCACAAAGATTGACATCTGGGGGGTGTTGTGACAGTCCAGTGACACGGGGAGACAGAAATATTTAAAACAAGGATTGGTTTCAATATCTCTCGGTAGAGCTGAGGTGGTAGGGAAATGGGCCAACTCCAAAACTGTCTGTTTGCTGCAGCAGTGGAGAAGGCAGAGTGCTCCCCCTCAGCTCTGAGCACACCAAACGAGATGAGGAGTGCAGGTTCTCCCATCTGAGCTCAGGTCTGTGCAGCAAGGCCATGGAATGAGGACAGAACCACTCCTGGGCTGGACTTTGTGTTTTTTTCTTACCAAAATGAAATAAAGGTCTCTTGGCAAAGGACAAAAAGCACAAGGTGTAGGGTATTACCCCTGCAAAGGACAGATTGTGACGTCTACTTTATGACATGGAGATTTAGATGGAATATTGGTGAGGAATTGTTCCCTGTGAGGGTGGGGAGGCCCTGGCACWGGGTGCCCAGAGAAGCTGTGGCTGCCCCTGGATCCCTGGAARTGTCCAAGGCCAGRCTGGACACGGCTTGGAACACCCTGGGCTAGTGGAAGGTGTCCCATGGCACAGRATGAGCTTTAATGTCTCTTCCACCCCAAACCATTCCATGATTCCATGACAGCTACAATGTGTGAGGTTTTTATCTTCTTTTAACCTTCTCCAGGGTTTCAACAACAATACAGCTACTCTTTGATGCAGAAAACAACAAACTAAACAGCTTTGTTTTGCATACACAGGGACTTTTCAAGTGCCAAGAGTGGCTCAGTACTTGAGAGTTCACAGTCAGGTGTCCTTCACAACTGCAGACTACATTCATTCATCCAGGTTTTGGAAAACCTTAAGCTCTACCAGCACTTTTGTAAGGTTTTATAAGGATCAAAAAGTTGCAATCTTGTGAGCTACACAGGATTCATCTAAAATAATAATTTACATTAATCTGAACCACTTGAGCCACTTCTGCGGCTCTTCATTTCCCTYTCTGTTCCATCCCTGTRTTCAGGAATCTGTGCTGGCAAACTTCCTGACCAACTTACCCCTTCCACACCGACTGCTCCAGAGAAACTGAGCAGRARGGTYGGTGCCAAGCAGGGCCCAGCACAGTCAGAACCTGCAATGACACCAAATCAGCAAAACAATGGGAGCAGAGGCTAATAAAGGCAGCCTTCACTCCAGTTTGTCACAGCTGACTGGATGGATGCCTCGGCCAGGAGCTGCAGGCAGGGCAGGGGGTTTAAAAGGAGGAGCAGTTGTGAGACTGAACAGGACTTGGCCTCCTGTGCAAAACTCTGTGATGTGGAGGAGATTCAGATTATAAACACAGGAACTCCAGTCAGGCACTGGAAATTGGGCACATGGACCAGGCTGGAAACGCAGGGGAATGAAGGATTGGTGCTTCAAGGTGCTCAGCACCCACCTCAGTGGCTGCAGGTCCCCTTTGCCTGAGTTCAGGAGGATTTTCCCTTTCCCTTTGGGACACCCTGGCAAACACGGAGCCTTTCAGCCCACGCCACTCCCCTCTGTGSCAGCACCAAGACRTTYCCAGGGCTGGGTTCCCACCCCGTGTGCTGCAGCTCCTGCCAGGCTGCTCAGGGAGCCCGGGCAGCTCTGCACACACCTCCTGGCAATTGCTCCTTTGCTAATTGCACACTCACCAGAGAATTCTCTTCTAAAATCAGGTTASAAGGTCCACTGACAAATGCAGAAGCTCTTGCACATGTGACATGTGCAACACCAAGTTTGGAATCAATCTTAGATCTCAGAGAGGAACTGAATGTTTGGTCCCATTTCTGAGAAGACAAGAGAAAGTAGCCTCAATTTGTGCTAGAGGTGTGACGGGTTGCACATTAGGGAAGRTTTCTTCCTTGGAAGAGCAGTTGAGCACTGGAAAATGCTGCCCAAGTTAGTGGTGGAGTTACCATCCCTGGAGGTGTCCATGAGTGGCATTTGGTGATATGGTTTAGTGGCYATGGTGGTACTYRGTCAACAGCTGGACTTGACAATCCTAGAGATTTCTCCAGCCTTACTGGTTCTTTGGTTCACATGATCCACAGTATGTTGATTATAAAAACTCCATGGCATGATGATAAAATCCATAGTATGATGATAAAAAAGCATTTGATGCTATAAAAACCGTTGTATTGTTTATCAGTTCTTGTGGCTCCAGAGAGCTCCCTGAAAAGTAAACTACATCTTTGTAATGGTTTTAAAACATTCTTCATTCTTCTTTCTTTACGTTTCTGGGAACTCAAATGTAAATGTTCTAGCAGAAACTTAACTGTGATTTAATAAAGAAACTGACTTCTAAGTCCTTCCTCCAGTGCATCATGATACAKGACTTTTTTTCCACCATATGTGATTTCACCTAGGAGTCAGCCCCACTAATTATTAGCAAAGGGTTTCTCAAGTTAATCATCTTCTTAGAAGACTTTTGGGACCTTAACTGGTGTTTACTGCAGGGCCTTTTGAAATGCAAATCACTTCTGCAAACTTCAGAAAGCCCCAAACTCTATTTGGATTCATTTGTAAGTAGTTAAAGATCAAAGTCCCTCCAACCCAGAAAGAAGATACAACATCTTTTTGTTCCAAAATGTTGATTTATTCTTCCCACAAACTTTCACAGCAGTGTTTGGTATCATACTTTTTTGGTACCTGCAAACAGCAGTCAAAAATCCTTCTGGCTGTTTCTCTAAAGATTAATGAGTTGCAAGATGCATTTCTTTATTTCATAACCTTTACTATCACAAGAGGTCACTCAATCTGTGAAGGTGACAGCTTTGGATATAACTTTACAACATTAAAAATGTGTGACCCACAGTAAATTACACAACTTGTTCTTTTTGTGGCCAGTGCTGTCAGTGTTTTTCATCTGTGGCTTGTCTGCAGACCAGGAGAGCTCTTGCAGCCCCATTTGTCATGTAGAGAGAGCTCCATGGTGGAGCCTGTTAAAAAATTCTCATGGACCACTTTGTCAGAAGTGAAGTGTCTGAACTTATCCATTACAYAAAGTCAGGAGGAGCTGTAGCTGCTTGAAAATACATCAAGCCATTTCTATCCAGACCCCTATTTGAAGCTATTCCACTGATTCTTAATATGCATTAGAGAAATTARGCCAGCCTGTTAATTGTGGTGCCATCTGGATGGATCAATTTCAACACGTTACCCTTGCTATAGTTTCAGACATAATGATTCAATTGTTGGTACATTGATTTTCCAGCTCTTTTTCACTCTTTACTGAAAAGAAATTGCAGTGAAGGTCTATCTGTACAGTATGGATTATTTAAAATACTGGAAACATCTGAAGTTGTTATTTGTAACTGTTGTAACACACAAAGGTACCTCCTGCTGCACCCCTGAGGATGGGCTGGGTTGGAAGGGACCTTAAAGCCCATCCCACCCCTGCCATGGGCAGGGACACCTTCCACTGTCCTAGGCTGCTCCAAGCCCCATCCAGCCTGGCCTGGGACACTTCCAGGGATCCAGGGGCAGTCACAGCTTCTCTGGGCAATGTTATAGGATGACTGAATCATTGAGGCTGGAAAAAGACCATCGAGCCCAAGCTAAGCCCGATGTCCACCATGTCACCAGCCCAAAGCACTGAGTGCCACCTCCAGCCCTTCCTGGGATACCTCCAGGGATGGGGACTCCAACACCTCCCTGGGTAGCCCCTGACAAGGCCTGACCACCCTTTCCAGGAAGAAATTCCTCCTGGTGTCCAACCTGAGCCTCCCCTGGCCCAGCCTG
>QVAJ01000001.1:2255370-2278414 GCA_003546035.1 Mixornis gularis
GCCCAGAACTGGACACAGCACTCGATGTCCCTCAGCAGTGCCAGCACAGAGGGACAGTCATGACAGGAGTGAAGCATTTCTACATATCAAAACACCACTGAAGTGGAAAAAATGTTTTATCAAACTTCAGCATATGATGGTTTTCTTTTTTCCTCTCTTCTTAGAGCTAAATCTAAAAAGTAAGTGGAAAATGTCAGTAATAATAATAAAAAAAGGGACAAAAATTCATTTTAAAGCTCAATTTATCCTAACTAGAACTCAGTTACTCAAATTCTGAGTGGARGGGTGGTTTTTTAGTCCTGTTCAAGTCACAGATGCCAAACTCAGTAGATTAAGCCAGCAAGTATTTCAGGAGGCATTACAAAAGTCAGGTCAGAGATCAGAGAAGAAAAGAACAGGATATAAACCCCAGGTCATTCCCATGCATGGATAGGAGCCTGAGGTACAAGCTATAATTAGCTGGGACTAGAAAGCATGGCTAACTTTCCTGCTGGAATAAATGGGCACAGATCTACCACAGCCAGCACACCTGTGACATTTACAGTGACAGAATATCTGACCCACATTCCTCCAGGTCCCTTCATTTTGCCCTGCTAATTCCATCATTTCCATCCATCCTGCTGCCAGCCTGACTCCCGCCTCTCCRTCCTCCCACCTCCCAGCTTTTGTCACAGTAACCCCATTTCCAATCCATATTTACCTTCCTTACCSAGGGATAGAGCAGATGGATTAGCATGATTCTAAAAAGATAATTTCAGGGACATATCTCCTTCAAAGWGGAGATGAAAAATGGTGCAGCAGAGCTGGAAAGATACTTCTAAAAAAGCCAGAAAAGACAGTTAGTGCTCAGCATGGGGAGATGGAGGGAGGGTGGAAAGGTTAATACACTCCACAGAGCCAWTGCTTAAATTAAACCTGGCCTTTGAATGCTATCTCGCTCCAAGACACACCGGATTCTATCTCAAATTGCCTCGGCCTTGCTTTTTTCTTCTCTCCCTTTCATCCATTCAGTGAGTCCTGACTCCTGTCAAAGGCACCTGACAGAAAGCTTGAACTCCAAAGCGTTCCCAGCAAAGAGCCTAGTTGAGCTTTCTCCCTCTTCCCCCTCTCCCACACATTTTTCTGCTCACACCTTGGCTGCAAGCTGCCAATTCCTGAGCAGGAATGCTCAGCACAGCTTTTCCTGGGGAAAGCAAAACACTGCCAGGCACCTGGAAAAGTTAAAAGAGTAGGGAAATACCAAAGCAGGAAGAGAGGAAAAGTGAGCAAAGMTTGCTCTGATTGCACAGGTAATACATGTTCAGCTGACCCTTGGTGTTGAGGCACATGGAAAATCTAGTGAACATAAAGAAGTTTTTTTAATAGGGAAACACTGCACAGCATCTCAATAGTTACTCTAGGGAGGAATTTATTCCGTGCTCTCACTGCTTGCTGAAATTGGAGAGCTCAGCTCGGGCACCAGCAAATTCTCTGGGTGTGTCTTCTTTTCCCCTTCTTCTCCCAGAGGCCACAGAATATCCTGAGTTGGAAAAGAACCACCTGGGTCATCCAGTCCAGCCCCTGGCCCTGCACAGACACCCCAACAATCCCACCCTGTATCTGGGAGCATTGTCCAAACRCTCTTGGAGCTCTGGCAGCCTTGGGGCCRTKCCCATTCCCTGTTCAGTGCCTGACACCYTCTGGGAGAAGAACCTTTTCCTSACCCTCCCCTGGCACAGCKCAAGGTGAGRCAATCAGGAGCTTGGAAGAAGTTATAAATAAACTTCATGGGCTCAGACTTCCCAAGRGCATCCAGGAGGCCACGTGAGCCACAAGAGGCTCCTCAAATTGTAGGATTTCCAAGGATTTCCAAACTTCCTAATACCCACATCGTAGCTAGCAATTCCAAGATAATTATGAACTGACAAACATCATAAAGTCCAATTGCTGGGATCTGAATGGAATAATCCATCTCCAATTCAAGAAAATTGCCACACTTACTCACAATAATTAAATATTATGTGCATGTATAATTAATAGATGTCTAAACCATCCAGAACAACAAATCCATCTTCATTTCAATTTAACAACAGAGGGCRTTTAAATGGAAGCTGATTGATGCAATGGAAACTGATGGATGCAATTACAGTGTTTACCTTTTTTTTTTTTTTTTTTTTCCCTAGTTCTTGAAAGCAATTCTTTACAAGCTCATGGCACTGAGAAACTCCACTTCGGTGGAATTTAATGGCAAAATTCCACATGGGATTACCATGACAATGGATACTGTCAGCACATACCCAGGGCTTTGAAAACTCCATCCTAATGTTTCTTCCACGACTGTGTACAGGCTCTCACAGTAGGAATTTTCATATCCAGTGGCTTGGTTATATGGAATTTTATACTCAAGCTATTACCAGCTTTACAGTGGCTGCAAGCATTGGCCAGAGATTCCTGGGAAACACATCTGATCCAGGTTACAGCTCAAATTAATGCAGGAAGCAGGCTGGCTTCCATTCACACTGATTGCATTTCAAATGGGCCTTCAGTGCATAATGATTAATATTTCACTATAATTATTTGTTCCAATTAAATGTAGCATGATTAAGCGACATTTTCCCCTGTGAAGCTAAACTGCGTATTTTTCTTTAAAAAAAAGGCAATGATAAAATTAATTAAGGGAGGTTTGACTTGCTTATTTTGCCATTTAAACTGCTCTTCTTTTTCCATTGCTAATTGAGAAATTTAATTTCTCCAGGATAGTTTCTACTGTACACAAAAGAGGCTGCAATCTGGTAATTAAAAGGAAAAAAGGAATAYTGCTCCCCAGAAACATTAAAAATAGAGAAAAGCCATTCAGAATGATAAGACCAATAATAGCTCCTGTTGATTTGGTCACCAGCTTTAGGTTTGACAATAAGCTCTGAATACTTGGTTTATGAAAGGTACCAGATACAACAGCAGGAAGAAACAGACTCTTTATACCATTATTTGGAATTTCCATGAGATGAAAGCTGAATAACATGAAAGATGCTTAAAAACCCTCACATTTTCTTAGTATTTTTCTCAAACAGGAACGTTGACTTCTGAAGAACTGTCAGAGTTGTGTTTTTTCTGGAAGAACCTCAATTGTGACTCCTGACCACACAAAGCAGCMAAGTGCCTCTTTAGCAGAACTTTCACAGCAGAGAAGTTCCAACTTGCTCTGGAATTCCGTTCCCTTGGATATTCATTATCTTCTGGCTGATATTTTTAAACCTGCCTATGGGATTTGGATGCCAAATTCCCATTAAAATTAAAACGGGGAAATGAGTAACCAAATTAATTAATTGGATTAAAATTAATGAGAGCTGGGCATCCATATCCTTAAGGCAAGTTTGAAAATTCCAGCCAGTCGAGTTTTAGGACAATGCACACATTCCATGACATATATATATATGCATATATGTGTATATATATATATATATATATACACACACACACACATACATATATATATATATACACACACACACACACACACACACACACACACACACATATATATATATGCTCTGGATGTGCATTGACCTACAGAAAACAGGGAGAGGTGTTTCTGCCAGACAGTGGAAAACATTTCTCTCAGTGTAGAAAAAGATCTCCAAACACTGACCAGTGCTAAAAAATGACAGAATTAAAGCCCATATATATCCATATCCACATCCACATCCTAGGCAATGGTTGTTCGTAATTCAGATAATAGGAGCTATCAGAGCATGATATAGAGCTGCAGTTTGATTTTTAAAGAGGGATTGTCATAATATATTTGAACATTAGTATATACTATTATTCAGAGCTTCCCACAGATTTTCCTGTCACTTCAAATATTATTATTTTATATGTCTAGAAGAGATCAATCACTTCCATTTAATAAATTTAAAATTACTGATTTCCTTCCACCCCCTATACCCTGCATAGCTCTCCTGTCATAAAAAACAGTCCACAAAGTTTATGGGTCAGCAAGAAGCTGGCTAATAACAGAAATCATAGATTTATATTAGCACTGGAAGTAGGACTTAGATCTCCCAAAAGTATTTATACTTTTGCTGACAACTAAAATCACACAGCAATGGAAACAGCAATGTATCTGTGGCAGCCTAATGGACCTGGGCTTACTTTGTTGTGCAGTTTTTAGAGTGAACTCTCATTTACCAGAAGACTTTAAACTGATTTTTTAACTACCCCACTCTCATTTTTGCTGCAGTGAAGGATTTCATGTGTGTTCAGGGATCTTACTACCAGCCAGCCAATTCTTAAAACAAATTCCCTTCATGTCAAAGCAAAGATGTCATATTTCACTGACACAAACAGAATTCTTCTGAGAGTTGAAGGCAAGGAAAATGTGAAACCTGTGTTTTATCAAAGAAAAGAACTTTCTATTAAATAATCCAAGTATTGATGGAAATATAATAGTTGGCCAAGCAATATATAGTTAATGTCTTAACACTGACAGTTCTCTCTCTAGGTAGAACTTCAGATTTCCTTCATGCCTTTCAAACACTCTCTTAACCTTCCATAACTCAAAGTACCCGTTGGTGAATCACTGCATATCCCAAAATCCTGGATGTGCCTGTTGCCTTGGGAAGGCTGACCTGGGACACAGACTGGACAGAGCTAAAGTAGGTGTTTATTGAAAGGYCTCCAGGATCCACCTTGGGCAGGACAGGGCCTGACCAGGGCTACACCCAAGGTGGACCCAAAATGGTCACAAAATGGCTGACTGGTCACAAAGTCTCACACTTTTATAAGTTTTGGTCCATTTGCATATTGGGGTTTAATTGTCCAATTCCAGCTCCAGGTTGTGAGGTCCCATCCTTCTTGTTCCTCCCTTCAGCCACCCTTGTTTGTGCTTTTGGGCCTGAAAGTTGTCCTTGGTCTTCAGCAGGAAAAGGATTTGTTTTGTCTCCCTGCTCTGTGCAGAGCTGAGTGACANCTGCATATCCCAAAATCCTGGATGTGCCTGTTGCCTTGGGAAGGCTGACCTGGGACACAGACTGGACAGAGCTAAAGTAGGTGTTTATTGAAAGGTCTCCAGGATCCACCTTGGGCAGGACAGGGCCTGACCAGGGCTACACCCAAGGTGGACCCAAAATGGTCACAAAATGGCTGACTGGTCACAAAGTCTCACACTTTTATAAGTTTTGGTCCATTTGCATATTGGGGTTTAATTGTCCAATTCCAGCTCCAGGTTGTGAGGTCCCATCCTTCTTGTTCCTCCCTTCAGCCACCCTTGTTTGTGCTTTTGGGCCTGAAAGTTGTCCTTGGTCTTCAGCAGGAAAAGGATTTGTTTTGTCTCCCTGCTCTGTGCAGAGCTGAGTGACAMTGAATGTGAGCTCAGAACTGCCCCCCTGGGCAGCACAGAATSTGAAAAACATGAAAGCTCAAACTTAAGGCATCATTCCCCCCTTTAGAGGCTTGACAAGGCCTTTTCCTTSTCGAGTCTCTATTCTAAATATCTRCTAATAATAGGTGTTCAATAACAAATAAGTATCTTAYARTAGTAAACAACTAACAATAATAAACATCTAACCACAGATGTTGTTACTATATCTTGTGCTATCCCTGGAAGGGGTGACTGAGCCCAGCTTGGAGGRGGCTTGGAGCAATCTGGTCTGGGGCAYAAAGGTCATCCAGTTGTACCCCCTGCCATGGGCAGGGTCACCTTCCACTACTCCAGGTTGCTCCAAGCCCCGTCCAGCCTGGCTTTGGACACTTTCAGGGCATGGCTTATAGCTACTCTCCTCCCTAATTCATTCAGATGCAAACCCAAAAACTGCTGGTGGGTAAAAGYCTTAACAAAATTAAGAGAGTTTAGGAAAAATCCTGTAAAAACACAAAGGGTATTCACTGTCCTGTTATGACCTGTGATATACATCAGTTTTTGGCCATATCTCTCTATTCACTGCCCTGAAACCTCTCTGGCTTTCTCTCCTTCTGCTCCATGTTTTATTAGTTTCTTTCTAATTTATCACCACACACATCCAAACAAGAAGCTGTGTCTTATTAAGCACTTTACAGGATTTACATTATACAGCCATTACTGGAAAKGTTGAGTGTCATTAATAAAACCGCTGCTAATTTTAAATAAACTCCACCGTTTCACAGAGGAACATGRGCAGACATAAAACTTGGGGGGAAAAAAATCAGATTTATAATGTCATAAAGGATAATTACCAAGAACATTATCAAGGCAAAATTTCTWCTCTTCTCCCTGTAATTAGTGTCCAAGGATCTATTTAGAACTTCTGCTTCCTCTAGGTAACATAACAGTGGTTCAGAGAATACACAACACAACTCACRGATGTAGATCTGGAGGGGAATTTGTATGAGGGGTGGCTGAGGGCACTTGGCTTGTTCTTGGAGACTGAGGGGAGACTCACTCACTTGATTTTTAAAGAGGGATTGTCATAATATATTTGAGCATTAGTATATACTGCTATATATCTGTCCTTCACTGATGGCTCCAGGACACAAAGGAACAGCTGGAGCTGTGCCAGGGCAGGGTCAGGCTGGAGATCAGGGAAAGGTTCTTCCCCAGAGGGTGGTGGGCACTGCCCAGGCTCCCCAGGGAATGGGCACAGCCCCAAGGCCACCAGAGCTCCAGGAGTGTTTGGACAACACTCCCAGGGATGCACAGGGTGGGATTGTTGGGGTGTCTGTGCAGGACCAGGATTCCATGATCCTGGAGGGTCTCTTCTAATTCAGGATATTCTGTGATTCTATGACTTTTTCAGTGCTAGAGAGCTAGAAAATAAATAGTCCTCCAAATAACTTTCACTTCAGTATTCAGCAGGTCCAAAGGTTTTTTTGGGTTTTTGGGATTTTTTAAGAATCTCTGCACAGGAAATGGTGACACCCACCAACGCAAACCCCAAACAAAGCCTGGCAGTTGTCAGCCACAATAATCTAAGAAAAAAGCTGTGAAAATTTCTCCTTTAGAATGTCTGCATTGTGCTCCCAAGTGGCTCTAAGTTGTTGCAGATGTTTTTTGCAGTGCCTGTGTTCATTCTTCACACTGCCTAGGCCGGGCAYTGCCGTGTGTTTTATGTGTGATGGGAGGAAGAGGGGGAAAATTACATTCTCAGCCAATTCACATCACCACTTCCCTAAATTCCTGGCAGACACTGGCAGGGTAGGATCTGCAACAACAGCCTCTCCTGGGAGAGCAGCAGTTAAATGTCTATAGATGTCACAGTGTTCCAATCCATGCTGATCCACAGGGATGACACTGGCACTCGCTAAGCTGTTACAAGCCTGAGACAAACCTCCAGAGACCTTTATTTACTGCGCTGTTATTCTTCCCAGAGCCCAGATAATTGGAGCAATCCAATTTACAGTCTGTCTGACAACAGTCAGATGTGTTGGGGTGTTAGAGGGGACCTCTGACATGACCTATCAGTGAACTGTAGCTGTATTTGAGGAGAGGTTAAAGCCAAGTCCAATCTGCATTTTCCCTAGGGAATTTTATGGTACTTTCCAAACCACAGACTTGTCCCATATTTCACCCTTGCTGCAAACACCAGCTGATTTATTCACTGTACATGCTGCTTAACTATTTCTTTCCAGCTGTTTCACAGGTGCCTGTTGCTTTTCCACCAGCAAAACCTGAGGCAGTGTCCTTAGGAAACCAGCCCAAAATCATGGCAGTGGCCATGGTGGACGGCATTTCCTTGTTGCTTGCACACTGGCTCTCCAGTCCTGTGCACTGAGGGAATTTTCAATTTAATTTGGGAATGTTGGGCAGAATGGAAGCTTTGGACAGKGTTCATTAGGGTGACCCTCCTGCTGAGCCATAAGGTGCAGCAAGGAACCCCTGGATTTCCTGAGTCCTTCTCAGAGGGGACTCTGGATGTGGCTGGATCCAATCCCAGTGCCAGGCTTGGTTTGCCTCAAGGATTGTACAGGTGTAACTGAGTGCTTCTATGGGATGGAAACCCAAACATAGTTATATGAATGATAAAATTATTTATTTAAACTGATGATGAAAATAAATACCTTAATCAGAATTAGTTACCGCAAAGTGTAGACAGCTCTAACTATGAGCACAGTGAACTATTTATTGATGCAATGACATTAAAGCTAGAAAAACAGTTATTACGTAGAGATTGATGTCACTTACCCATCCCAATGATCAAATCTCTTTCCTCACCCTCAAGGAGTGACCTTGAGGGTATCCCCACTCCAGGGAGGCATCTCCACACACTCCTAGAAGAGGGGGTGTTACACCCTCCTGTTAAAAAGTGGGGCTGGGTTTTTATGGCCTAAAGTGACTGATGGCACCACTTCCCATAAATTCAKTTGACACACAAATGCTGAATACTTAAAAATGCTAAGCAAACCATTCAGTAACAGAAGGGCTCAGTCTGGATTTTGGCTTTACATCAGCAGATTTTTTTCCCAAGTGTGTGCAACAAGACCAACAAAACAGCCTCACATTGACTAATATTTATTAATCAGCAGTGTCTGAAACCAGTTAAAAGCTGAAAAACAGGCATCTGAAAGAGCTTCTCTCTGTCCCAATAAAAACATCTAATAAGTAATAATTTTCCCAACAGGGAGCCTGCTTAAAAAAGCTTCCATGTTCTTCCGTCAGCTCTCTGTTCTTCAGAGGTTTCTTTCCATATTTCTCCCAGAGTTTTTACACAAAAAGGAGAAGAAAGAGATTCAGATTCTGGTTAGATTAATTTTTGTAGGCCCAGAAAATGATAAGACAAGTGTAATCATGCCTGAACTGTATGTCACACACCTTGACCATGCCTTTGAAGATCACGGCATTCAGTAGATCCTCATCTCTGTGGAGCTGACACAAAGTTTAACACATTCCAGCTGCATTCCAGCTGAACATCCCTCACTTTTCCCATCACATCTCTGTGTTTTCATCAAAACAGAAATAGATTTATRTAAAATTTATAAAGAATGTGGAAAAATAGAATAGAATCATTCAGYTGGAAGGAACCAGCAGTGATGATCTTGTCCAACTTCGTCACCAGTTCAGGGCTGATTGACAGAGTTGTGAACCAGTGGAGGGAGTTTTCTGCCAGATAAGGACCTCTGAGCATCAGGGTAAGTCTTGTCAAGCTGTTCCTACATCACAATAAGAAACTAAGTCTTCCAATGTCGTATTTCACTTATTATGAGAAAATAGAAATAGTTCTTTTCTTTCAGCATTTTTCTTTTTATGGCTACAAGCTTATCCAGCAGTCAATCCCTTCCCTTTCACCTCCTTACACTGTCACCTAAGTTTAGAGGGAGCATAAGTCAAAATAGCTCCATACATTTATTTCTATTACCAAAAAGCCTTGAAGGCTCAGGAAATACAGCATTTGCTGTGGGAATACTGGAGGTTTTCATAGTCACTGTCTCTAAAAACTTACCAACTTGACATAATGAAAACTGTAATGAAATACTCTATATAAAAGCACGGCATTGAAACTGTGATTTTTTTTATTAAAAAACAGTACCTTCAGGAAGCAGTCAAATTTGAAGTTGTAGTTAATTAGATTATTCAACTCAAATTGCTTGTTCTAGGAAGCATGAGTAATGAAAACACTCTTGTTATTTTTTAATTTTTATACAAGTCAAATATTGGTTTCAGAAATTTTCCAGATATGATAAWAAGGCATAAAGCCAGAAAGGAACTTTAAGAGCAAAACTTAATTGTTGAGCTGAACCTATTTCTTCTTCAGCTTTTTGTTTGTTTGTTTTTCATGAACAATTCTTACTTCACTATTGCATGATTTTTCACTTGAGCCAATGAACCAGAACAATCAATCAGCTTTACTGTCCTTCTAAAATCTTTGGAGTCTCAGAAAATTCCAGCCACAGATATTGAGCAAGTTGCTCAAGGTCACAGAAGGAACTAGGAAATTATTTGAGTCACAGTCCAAGGGCTTGGACCTCCTCCCTCAAGAGATCTCATTAATAAAAACTGGCTGAAGTATATTAATAGGAATTAATTTTTTTCCAGGCAGGAGCTGTGTTTGATAGGAATAGGATACAACTGGCTCTCTGTGGCATTCCTAACCCTTAACTAGAATATGTGTGTGTAAGGCTGTGACAAATGAAAGGACTCACGTGAGCACTGTTCTGAGAGAAAAATTAAATATGTAGGTCAAGAGGCAAGCAAAGACAAACCAGGTTCATGCATTTGGACCACACAGTAGAAGTTTTAGTTGTTTATTTTGTGGGGGTTTTATTTGCTTTACCACAACGGGGCTTCTATACAGGCTCTCCCCTCRTGCCTAATAGTTAATGAGTTTATGACAATTAAGGTGTGGCAGATGAACATCATTCAGCATCCTTTGACATGGCATCATAATGGTCCTTTTGGTTCTGTTTTAYGGTTTGAAGCTTCTATTTCAGTTTCCCTGCTCCTTTTTCTGCCAGCCTTTTCTACCCAGCAAAGTGCATTCTGTGCCAATTAATAAGCAAATTAATGCCCTGACAAAAGTTCCTCTGCTTTAGAGATTTCCCCTCTAGGTTTCCTTTACCGTCCCCTCTGAGCTGATGACAACCCTTATCAGATTTATTACCTTTGTCAATCAGTAGATTATGAGCATTCATCTGAGACAAGAGTTACTCACCAAAGCAGACAGGCATTTGCATGCAAACAACCTKCTTAGTTTCTCCTGGTAAGAGCCTGGCTGGAAGTGCCCATCCATTAAACTGGAGGTTACAGATCCAAGGCCTGTTTTCATCCAAAACATCAAAATCCTCCCCATTTCTCATCCTTCTCCCCACCATTAGTACAAAATCCCAGAGCACACAACGTGCTGGCCATAGATTTTGTCTATAAAAACCGCACACTGAATCTTGTTCTAAACTTTCTCCGAACTTCAACTGACCTTCTTAAAAATTTTAATAAAATCAGCTTAAAACACCCCAAAAACTAAAACAGGSAAACCCAAAGATCACCTAGACACGACTGAAGTAACAGGGCTACTAAAAGTGTGCAAAATCAGGTAAAATCAGATTCCTTGAAGGTTGCCACCATTAAATGAAAGCTGGCATTCCCAAAGATYCCTACTCCGATGGTGGGATCTCCATCAAAACCACAACTCCATCCAAACACGCAGGCTRCAGTTAATCATTGCTAATCTCAAAGTTAAGTATCTGTCTTCCACTGTGGAAAACTGCCAGGAGTTCTTTTAAAAAGTAGATGGTCTAGGACAAAACTAAGTCAACTGAGACAAYCTTGTATCTGAGAACCATTTATTGGTAACGGAAAAAACAACAAAAAAAAGGAGTTGTTCTATAAAGAGCACCAGAAAAGACAGAAGAGGAGGAAGAAAAATGGAAAAGGGTRTGGGCTGGATGGGAGGCGGGCAGGGTTGGACACAGATGGCTCAGGCAGGAACRCRGGGATAAAGCAGGCAGGTTTGGTCAAGGACACAGAGGGAGGACAGACACGAGGGCAAGCAAGAGCCAGTGAGGGCAGGAGAGCCAAAAGGCAGGCTGGAGCTAGGACAAAAAAGGCAAAAACAGGCTAGGGCCAGGGCAAGAAGCAGTGACATGACCAAGGGAARTGCCTGGCTTGTCCCTCACTCCAGCCAATGGCACAGACTGGAGGATCAGGGCACGGTGTGGAACAGGGCTGATTCTGTTCCCCACAGYCTTGGGTGTGACGGCGCCAAAGACCAGGACAGAGAGCGGAGAGGAGCCTGCCTTCCACATGGTTCTCAAAGAGGTTTACACCTTGAGGGGGTCAGGGCCAGAAAAACCAACTTCCAGCCCCTTGCACTGACTTTAAAGCAGGGGTGGAACAAAGGGAGGGTACAATACAGAAAGCAATCAGAGAAAAATGGGGAGGAGCTCAAGGAGGGACTTCAGAACAATGACCAGTGGGGGAACACAGTGGAGGATACAAATTGAGCAAAGCAAACGTGCTTTGAACGCTACAGAACTTTCCAGAACTAAGGGCAGAGACAAACAGAGATTGACCATCAGGTAGGTGGGGGAACAGGCAGGGGGTTGGTTCAAGGAGGACTGACATGGGACATTCTGGAACAAGGGGCAGGGTTTGGGGAGTGACAGACAGCYGCGGAAGGGAGGAGGAACTGGGAACAAACTGACAGCATGGGGGAAAACTGGGACAAACCTCTGAAAGCGTACGGTGCAGAAAAACACATCAGCACACCTCAGCARGCTGAGCAAAAACACAAGACCCAAAAGTTCCCCAGACTCAAAAAGCACAAAAATGAGACACTAAAAAACTCCAGTCACCAAGCCCCCAGAACTTCTGGTGCAGTTCCTTTTATGCCCCTTGGCTCCTCCCAAACAATCAGTGTTGAGACAAATCAAAACTAAATTGGCTCCTCACAGTATCCCAAACTTTCCAAAGTGATGGAAGAAAGCTACCCTTTTGATATCTCCCTAGGCCCTGTGTCTTAGTTTGAAAGACAGGTGTCTGCCAGGAAAGCCACAGCCTCCCTTGGAATGGAGAATTTAACCCSCCTCCATCTGAATTATTATAATTTTGAAATTAAGGGGCTCTSAGGCAAAGGTACGGGGAYAGGAATAACAGTTCTTTACTAGTATGTGTAACAAGGCAAATAAAACAACTACAGCATTAACCACAAAACAGAACCARGAACCTCCCGGCAGCTGAGAGACAAATCAATACTAAATTGGCTCCTCACAGCATCCCAAACTTTCCAAAGTGATGGAAGAAAGTCATCCTTTTGATATCTCCCTCGGCCCTGTAATTAACTCCCCTCAGTACTGCCCACAAAGTGTAAATCTGCAACCACTGATACCTTTAGGGCCCTGGATAATTCCCAGACATTAAGCCTCTCTTACAGATGGTCATATGAAGAAATATATGGCSTGTGATTTTTTTCCAGCTGATTTAACACCTGATTTATTCCCAAAACACTCAAAACTTTGACAAAGTTATTATTTGATCCTACCCATTTCAAATACTTGGGAATTTGGATACCTCTGCCCATCCATATCCATAATTCTGGCTCTTGGCTCACTGCTGCACAGTGGGCTAAGGGACAAACAATATCAGAAACAGAAAACCTGCTCCAGTTTTCTCTAAATGTATCCCAATGCCTTCCTCTGAAGGGCTTATTCAGCTGCATAAACAAGAAGGGAATTATTTGAAGKTTATCCACTCCAGAGCACTGATTCTGCCCCCAGAACAAGGTTTTCATGTCAYTGTTTGCATCCTAAAGTAACTCATCTTCTGGAGTGACCAACAGTTCCTCATTTCTGTCTCTACAAGATGAGTTKTTTCAATAAGAAGGGAGATTTTGAGATAGGCTTGATTATACTGATGAGATAAACTCCTGCCTATGTTGTCTCAGGCCTTAGCCCATAATTTTTAGCATGYTGTCACTCACAGCTCAGCTATAACAAAATATTGAAAATAATAATAATAAAACACTAAAAGATTGGAAAAGGTCTCCAGRATCATCAAGTCCAAACTTCAAAGTTACCTGAAGTCACTCCTGCCACAATGCCTGGCTATGTTAGGACTCTTCAGGCACGGGAGAAGGTTGGAATGTCTGGAATTCAACATGGCTTTCAAAATTGCTTCCTTTTTAATTAAAAAGTGCCCTTTTGTAAGGTCTTCTAAAAGGAAAGGTTTTCATTAAAAAGAAAAACAAAACAACAYKTTATTCCTTTTRCAACACTTTATTCCTTTTGCTTCAAGTCTACCTAACAATTTATTTCCAACACTTATTTCATAATGAACTTCCAGTTTGGAATTACTTAGCTATTAGGAACAGGTAAAACTACATGTCCCTCTTTTCATATAAATACACAYCCAAAGTGCAAGTAACATGGAAATAATTTCCTTAATAATTGCCATCTCAATTTCTTCCTCCCCAAATAATTCATTATCGAAAGACCTTTCTTACCTTGTGCCACAACAGAGCASGGCTTTGTTTCCTTTTGGAAACCACTGATTTGGTTAAGACTTTTAATCTTAAAACCTGCTAAATTGTGATAACAATTAGGTTGATTTCCTTCCCTTTGCAAGTGCTATACAAAACCCCATCAATCAAGGTGTATCTAATTATGAAACTAAGTTAGGAGGTGTTTGAACAAGATGGCTCAGGCTCTCCAGGGACCCGAGAATTCAATTGGTCCTCGAGACATATCAAATTAGTTAATGATTTGGGGACCTTTATTCTGCAAGAGCATGGAAATTAAAAAAGAATAATGAAATTCATTAAAGCTTGGGAACATGCAGAAAGAAGGACATTTGGGCCTCCCCGCACGTGAAGTTTAGGACCTGCTTTATCTTGGTAGAATGACAAGTGGTGGTGAGGGCAGCACTCCTGGTTTCACAACTCTCCTTACAGGTGACCACAGCATTGCTCATCTAATCTCATCAAACACAACTCAGCCCTGAACTACTCCAAGCACTCACAAACAACCATGCCTTGGAGTGGGGAGGGGGGGGTAGCTTTTCTCCCTTTTTAGAAGAGGAAGAAGTGCAAATTCAAGAAGACCCCCTGCCTCTGGAAACAGGGAGAGCCTGTCAGGGTACATGTGTAGTGTTGGTGCCTGCCCTGACAGCAGCTGCAGGACACCACACCTGAGGAGAAGCTGATTTCAGCCAGATGGTTCCAAGCAGGGCTTGTGCTCATCCTGCATTCCTCGCTGCTGTGTTAGGTCTCTGGTTTATAAATCGAGCTCATTCTGTGTTCATTATCTGGCAGCGCGTGCTCTGAGTCTGCACGGCCCCTCTGAAATCAACACACAGAGAGCAGAAACATTCCTGGCACTGAGGAGCAAAGAGCTTGACCACAACACCCGTGAACAGGGGTGGAAATCTCTGCATTATTCAGCTTCAAGCGACAGGGAGTTTGGTGGAACGTTTTACCTCACAGTCTGCGCTGAGTCCATTTAAAACACCAAAATATCTCCCAATTCCTAAGYTTGGGAATCTTTTACCTGATCAACACCTATTTTAGCAATACAGAATCAWGGAATCTGAGAAAAATTTGGGATGGAAAAGACCATAAGGCCATCCAGCTCCACCCCCTGCCATGGGCTGGGACACCTTCCACTATCCCAGGTTGCTCCAAACCATGTCCAGCCTGGCCTTGGACACTTCCAGGGATCCAGGGGTAGCCACGGCTTCTCTGGGCACCCTCTGCCAGGGCCTCCTCACCCTCATAGGCAAGAATTGGTTCCCAATATCCCATCTAACCCTGCCCTCCTTCAGTTTAAAGCCATTCCCCCTTGTCCTGTCACTCTGGTGCTATTCCTGAATTGTAGTATAATAAAAACGGATTAAGAAAAAAAAATGTAATATTGCCTATGTTGGTTTTTGTTGTTTTTTTTTTTTAAGTTGAAGAGACAACTCATAAAGTTTATTCAAAACTCAGAAGTTGCTTTTAGATGAGGAAAAAGCGATGAGGTAAAAAAATTCCTTGGGAAATCATACCTGCTGTAATAGTGGTGCAGTAACGCTGTTGATATCAGTTGATACAGTTCCTCTAAGTGGAACAATTCCAAACTACAAGAGTTTTACAGCTTGGTCTTTTTAAGGGCCTGTTGTGACTAAGTATTTTGAGCTTAAAATTGTGCTWTTACTTGTTTTCCTTTAGCAGAATCCTAAACATTGAAAAAAATCCCCATTTCAGAGGCAGATTCCTCCAGCCTTGCAAACCAAAACTGTGGGGTAACAACCCCATTCCTCTTTCTCAGGTCCCTTAGAAGAGTTTTTGCAATAATCGTCTTGTAAATGACATATTTACAATCTAGTGAGCTAAAACTGAAGGTTCAGGAGGGTTTTCAGGAGATCTTGGGGTCACCCTGAAAAGCCCAGAYAGATCTGGCAGAATTGAATGATAGTATAACACAAATTTCACTTTTGGGGACCCTTCACTTCAGTCAGACACATTTGAAATACATGGTTGCCTAGGATTACCAAAAACATCACAAGATTTATTTCCCAATAATTTTTCTTTGGAAAATTAAAGGCAATTACATAAGTGCCTTTTAGGAAGACATTAAACCCAGATATTTCATAAACAGGGATTTAGAGCATGGCCAAGGAGCTGCTCACACAACTAAATGGTCACTGCTTGAAAAATAAGGATTAGAGAACCAGCAAAAAATAACCAGGTTAATTAAATCTGCTAAAAACCAGGAAAACACAGGAGAAAATTCGTGCAGCCAACAGAATTGACTTGCACACAGGGTTTTTAAGATTGATGAGGTATTTATTGAGAGTGGCTTGAATGGTTTTAGCCAAAGCAAGGAGTTTGGGGATTGTGGCAGCTTCAGTTTTAAACATCTGCTATTTCCTTAATTAAATATGTTTGAGGAAATTATTACAAAAGTCCATTTCTGGTAGCTTTGGAGCTCATCCAGAAGGAGCCTGCTGAGTAAACATGCTGTTAATCTATAATAACTGAAAAGTGGTTTTCGGTCCCCAAGCATGCTGTCATCCACCACCTTGCCTTACTGAGGAAAACTAACTTAGGTGGCTTGAAAATCCCCTTTCAACCCCAAACCTGGTGCAGGGGTGGCAAAGATGAACCCAATACCATCGGGGGTCAGTAATAAAATTAACTGAGATCATTCCCCTAGGAATGTGTGTCAGATTTCTGTGTTATTTGTTCTTAATTTACCCAAATGCTTTAACTCCCTGGGTGCACAACGATGGCTTGACCTGCTGTGTCCCCTCACACTCAGCTTTCCCACTTGTTTCCTTACAGGATCATTAAGGTTGGAGAGACCTCCAAGGTCATCACATCCAGCCTTTAACTGAATATCCCTGTGCTCATTTTTGAACACTTGCATGGATGGAGACTCCACCACCTCCCTGGGCAGCCCCTTCCARTGCCTGACAGCCTTTCCATGAAGAGGTTTATTCCCAGGATTCCAGCTGAACCTTCCCTGGTGCAATTTGTGGCCATATCACCTTATCCTGTCCCTGTTCCCTGGGAGCAGAGCCCGATCCCCACCTGGCTGTCCCCTCCTGTCAGGGAATTCTGGAGAGGTATCCAAGATTTCCCTGAGCCTCCTTTTCTCCAGGCTGAACTCCCTGAGTACTCCCAGCCACTACTCAGTGGATTTAGGTTCCAGGTACCTTTCCCAGTTTTGTTGCCTTGTTTAATGCCATTTTCTAATTTCATGGATCCTTTTTTCCTTTCTTTTTTCAGGATGACCTGACAAGTATCCTGGTTRGGATAGATGTTGGCATAACTAAGCTGGGTTAAGATGTTAAATTGTAAAAATTCTGACATCTTCCCTTCTCTATATCTATTTTTGCTCAATACTTGAAAAAGGTGTTCTTATTTTCCTACAAAAAACCCCAAACCCCAGAATTGTGTTCAAAAATCCTGTAAGGAAGAGAGGCTTGGGAAAGCACAGCCACCGGGAGTTACTCCATTTTCTCTGAGTGAAGAGCTTGAGGACAGAGATATATTTTTCCCTGGCATTAATCAGACCCCTCAAGCCAAAATTTCAGTAAGAAGAAACTCTGTCCTTTCCCCACTTTTTGATATTTTGTTATTTCTTTTTGTGGAGACAAATCATGCAGAAGAAAAAGCTGGATTCCATTATAGTAACTGAGACTAAGGGGATAAAGATACCTCACATTTGTTTTTATCTTTAATGTTCTCTTTAGCCTAAAGGGATATAATATTTGTATAATATTTGTGTAATATTTGTAGTTTTGAGATAACTCATTCTGGGGCTTACAGGAACTTTGAAGAGAATCTTAGCGTACATGAGTAGAAACTAACATTGTGCAGTTTTATGAAAAATCCTCWCATTTCACGGTTTTATAGACTTCTGTATGGAATACATTCTGATAAAATGCTCTAATAGTGCTGCACTGAATGTCTTTCTTTGTCCCAATTTATTAATATTTATTTGGGGATCAAGCCAATCATTGAGTTTTCTATACCTGTGGAGATTTATCCAATATTCAAGAGCAGGTTGGAGGGGGCTTGGAGCACCCTGGGATAGTGGAAGGGGGGTGGCACTGGATGGGCTTTAARGTGACTTCCCACCCAAACCATTCTGGGATTCTGTAATTCACAAACATTTAAAACAGTTTCATAAAAGGTATCTTTTTTATAAGCATAACTCCCTTTCATTCACTCACTGACAGCTGTCAAGACACAGAGTGAATTTGTATGCTGAAAGTCTTATTAGCTGAAATATATACAAAATTACATWGATTAAAATATGTATCATAGGTAGAAGTATAAAAATTAAAAACAAATTGCATGAAATACTGCGTTTCATAAAATAAATACATGTTTTCACAGGACTCCGTGCCCTGGCCCTGGTGCTGCTGAGCCTGAGCACTGTGAGTCAGGAAGGGAGTGCTGCCAAAGGACAGCCCTGCTGTGGAATTTAGGAGTGCAGCTTGTCCTGGGGTGCAGCTCCTGGC
Source organism: Mixornis gularis (assembly GCA_003546035.1). Taxonomy (NCBI): domain Eukaryota; kingdom Metazoa; phylum Chordata; class Aves; order Passeriformes; family Timaliidae; genus Mixornis; species Mixornis gularis. The sequence goes on from QVAJ01000001.1 coordinate 2,273,759, forward strand.
AAAGCCTGGAAATACCCTTCTAGCCAATATTTCACACTGTCAAAGAGAAAAACAAATAATGAATTTTTAAGCAGTATTGCCAAGGCTGGCGACATAATGTTGAGTGCCAGGAAGGCTTAGTTTTGTTAATTAATTCTATTTTACACTACTGTGCTAGGCACTGCTTTGTAGGGAAAAAGCTTCCCTAAATTTCCTGACTACTGGAAATGGATTCTACTCTAATGGTGTTTGTCTAGGAGGARAAGGTAGGAATATAGTCCTCCTTTGTTATTATAAAATAAAGACAGAATTCAGCATCATTATTAATATTAATAGTAATGTTGTTAATATTAATAGTACTATTATTGTTATTACCATTATTATTATCRTCATCATTAGTAGTATTATCTAAGCATGTTGCTGTTTGGAATTTGGAACTGAAAAGAACACAGATATTGTCTTTGTATTGGTTCTCCATCAAAACACTTCCATGAAGATATTGGAGGTGGAGAAGAATCTGCTTTCTGAGCTAAATAAAAAGACAGGTTGAGGAGTCAGCCCAAAATGGGCAGAACCTTTGAAAAGGGTCTGAGGAGGAAAACCCTTCTTCAGTTTGTTCTGAAAAGCACATTTGGTTTCATGGCCAATCTGAAAGGGGCAGAATGAGATGGGAAACCGCAATTCCAGAAAAAGAAACCAATTTTCATATGCAAATATAAACAATAGAAGATCCCACTTTGCTTCATTTCCTTGAATCCTCATCACTCAGAGGTTTTCCCTTCGTTTCTCTCTGTGCATGCTCAAAAAGCAGGAAGTTTTGTACTGGGATATCTGACAGACGTGAGGGATTTCAGGTGCCCTGTGCTGTTTATAAACATTATTGTATCAAAATTTGTTTTGCCAAGGGCAAACATAACCTCTGGAAAGAATTCAGCTTTCATGAGGAGGAAAGGAGTATTTCAGGAACTATCTGCGGAATTTCCATTACCCAGGGGCACATCCCATGGATCTCCAAGGTTACCTGCTCTCCAAGGCACAGTGCTGAATATGTGCAAGGTTTCCATTTTCCTGACAGGAACAATTACAAATGCCATGCAAGAATAATTCCATACAAAGGACTGAAACAGGCACCAGGARCTCTCTGAGGTGGCACTTACAAATGCTGATGCTAATGCTGCAAAACCTAAAGAGTGACTCGGAATAAACAGGTATTTATGGTTRTCTTAAAACTCAACTGGAGGATTTTAAATTAGTGCATGAAATAGGTGCTATTTGACACAGAAACGTGGAATTGTTTGGATTGGAAAAGCCCTGCAGGATTATGGAACATTAACCCAGCACTGCCAAGCCCACCACTGAACTACATTGTTTAGCACCAGGACCACAGAGTTTTGAACCACCAGGAATGGTGACTCTTGCCTTGGGCAGCCCATTCCAATGCCTGGCAGACCATTCCATGAAGAAATTTTCCCTGATGTCCAACCTGAGCCTCCCCTGGCCCAGCCTGAGGCCATTCCCTCTCCTCCTGTCCCTGTTCCCTGGGAGCAGAGTCCGACCCACCTGGCTGTCCCCTCCTGTCAGGGAGTTGTGCAGAGCCACAAGGTCCCCCCTGAGCCTCCTTTTCTCCAGGATGAGCCCCTTTCCCAGCTCCCTCAGCCTCTCCTGGTGCTCCAGCCCCTTCCCCAGCTCCGTTCCCTTCCCTGGACACTCTCCATGTCTTTCTTGTCATGAGGGATGCAGAGCTGCCCCCAGGATTCCAAGTGCGGCCTCAGCAGTGCCCAGCACAGGGGGAAATGAATAATTTTAGTGACAATATTCACCTTTGGRTACAAACTCTCCATCCYGARWCTTTTCCAGCAGCACCAGCAGGAGKTGCCCAGTGTCCCCTTCAGACTGGCACAGGTCACAGCAGCACTTGTTGCTGGAAAGCAAAAGCACATGGACAAGGGCAGCTCCCTTCAGTCCCCCGGGATCTGCCACGCTGAGCAGTCAGTGCACGTTCACTCGGTGGGATTGGATTCCTGCTCCTTCTGCTGAGTCAGTGTGTGGTTTGTAATTTCTAACAGAGCAATGGGATATGCAGAATGCTGAAGTGCTGTGTTAGCCTTCTGGAGGAATATTAAGAAGATATTTTAAAATATACTTTGAAATGCAGCACTATGAATAAAACATGCTGGTTTTCACCAACTATTTTGTTTCAGCCAGAGGATATCCCTGGCACCACAGATTCATTTTGTAATTTTGCCCTGGACAGCTCCAGGATATCTTGGCACTTTTTCCACTGCTTTTTCCCCTCAGCCTGTGTGTCTGTGGAGTGAGGGATAGCCAAGCAGAACTCTCCTTTAATAAAGGACAGAACTGGAGCATGGAAGATGGATAGGTGTGACGCTGTTTTACACCACAACGACACCGAGATTCAGAAGGCTGAAAATGACTCCTTTATTTTTGGGATGTGTSTCCCTTTTATGCTATTTTACACAGACCARTTYRATTGGTGAAGCAAAGACAAACCTCTTCAATCACACTGGTCAGACCAGAGGGACATCAAGAAGAAGTCCCTCCCAGGAAAAGGAATGAATAACATAGGTACAATTACAAAAACACTTCTCCTGTTTACAGAAAACTCCCTGGGAAAAGAATTTCAGAAAACCAAAACACCTCAGGCACGGAACCAGGGCTACATCGGTCAGTGCTGACATAACTTACCTGAGCCAGCCTGGGTGTGCTCTGGRGGTTACCAGCATTCCAAGATGGGGTGGGAAAGGGGCACTGAGGGCTGGTAAAGGTGTTGCAGCACATGGTCTAAAGACAAGGTTAATGCACGAGCCTTTCCCACCACAAAGGACAAGGGGAAATGGCCTTAAGCTGAAGGAGGGAACATTTAGATGGGATATTGGGAGGGAATTGTTCCCTGTGAGGGTGTGGAGRCCCTGGCACAGGGTGCCCAGAGAAGCTGTGGCTGCCCCTGGATCMCTGGAAGTGTCCAAGGCCAGACTGGACAGGGTTTGGAGCAACCTGGGACAGTGGAAAGTGTCCCTGCCCATGGCAGGGGGTGGCACTGGATGAGCTTTACGGTCTCTTCCCAATCCATTCCATGGATCCATGAATTTAGCCTGTTTTCAGCCATGCTTTTCTGCATTTTGTATTCTTTAAGGTTCACCTGTTTATATTGTCCCCCACCAACTACTTGGTGCAGCAGAATTTTCCCAGGGAAAATGCAATCTCATCAAGAAAGTGATGACTTTTAGAAGCTGTACAAGTCCACAGGAAGGCTCTGTGGGATCAGGGTGCTTTGGGGTCCATAGGGAAGAGAGAAACTTAACTGCACTGTAGCTAGAAAATGAGAGATCCTATTCCAAGTGTATCTTCATCCTCACTCAGGAGAGGGCCATGAAGCTGCACATAGTGATGGTTGCTGATTTCCTGTCAGAGGAGGAAGTAAACYCTTCTGTATTTAGGCTTTTTTCCTTTTTTTGGTGCCATTATCTCTTCTCTAGCATCTCTCCTCCCTCATTCACTGCAGGCAAGTGGACAGGACGTCCACATTTTCACTGTTCCTCAATTTTGGGGTTTTTTCCCTGTTTTTGGGAAGGAGCTTATGTGTGAAGCCTCCCACACCTGAGCAACACAAGCTCCCCAAACACAAAGCAGCATTTCTCAAACACTATTAAAATCCCAGCTCTRTTCAAAAGGACATAATAGTAACCCTGTCATCTCAACATAACAAACTAGTGCCAGTTTTATTTTGTTAAGAAATCTACATTCTGCAAGGAATGTAGATTTGGTGGAGGGAGAAGAGGGTTGTGAGTCACCCACTGGGAACTCAAAGCCAGTTTTTTAACAACTTAAAGTCTCTCCTGGAGCTTTAAAAATTTTAAACCTCAAAATCTTCTTTTGCCATTTTACACACCAACATGCATTAATTTCCACGTTTAAATGCAGCAGCATAAACTTTATATACATTGGCATTGTCATCTGGGAGGGAGCTGTSGGGTCAGCTGATTTTCCCAAGGGAAATTCACAAACCTCTGTTGTTTTTCATGRGCTTGGAAGTCCCTGAGGAGGATTTGTTCATCAGCATTCCCACAAACTGAGGTGAGCTGACTGGRCCACATCCTGTTCTTGCCCATTTTCTGAAGAATTAASAGWTGACATAAAATTTCRTAGAGTCACAGAATCTTTAAAGYTGGAAAAGACCTGCAAGATTCATCAAGSCCAACCATCAGCCCAGCACCAACACCATGTTCACCATTAAAACTTGTCCCCAYATGCCACATCCASTTGTTTTTTTGAACMCTTCCAGGGATGATGATTCCACCWCTGCCCTGRGCRTCTCCTTCTAACTCTTGATAACCCATTTACAGAGGAAAGAGCAGTCAGGGATAGGGGTAGATAGTGAAACTTAAGATTCCTTACACAGTAACTTTTTCCCCTAATTTACCATCTAAATCAAGAGTTTTAATTCTCCTCTAGGTCTCACAGGATTGCAAATACAAGATATTCTCCAGTCTCACGGTGCCACCCCTAAAGCTTCAATTTTCAACAAACACATCACTCAGATAAGATCACCMAGCAGCTCCTCCTCTGGCCTGTGTGTTTTCCACAGCCAGACACAGCATGAGCCTCACAGCCTTTTTCAATCCTTCTGTCTCAGGTTTTGTTGAGTCCTTGCCGAGA
>QVAJ01000001.1:2280614-2293277 GCA_003546035.1 Mixornis gularis
GGTCCGAACTCCCTTTCTCAGGTCCCAGGTCATCCAAAGGGATGCCCTGGACTCCAACACTTCTGGATGTACCCCTTGGATGGGGCTCCACCTCCCCCCTCCTGGATGGGATCAATTGGGAATTGTTTCTGGCCAATAGCCCCAGTTGTGGTTTAATGTAAGCCCCATGGATCCTTTCACTGCAGGAATCTCTGAAGGACAAGACAGTTGAATTAATTCCAACATCATCTGCAAAGCTTTATTCTTCCACTTACAGTGGCAAAAAAAAAAATTAAAAGGATAAAAAAATCAATAAAAAATAATAAATATGTTGTTGACCTAACCTTTAGTCCCCCTTCACAGAGCTGCCCAGCTGCTCCCTGTTTACCTGGGAGGGCTCAGGCTGAGCTGCTGCTGTTTATGAGAGCCTGAGAGCTCAGTTAATGAGTAGGCAGCAGCTTCCTGCCAAACTCCCTCTTGTCTCAAGTTTTGGAAGCTAATAGTTTAACATCTTCCTTATTTTTCCCAGGGAGCAACTTGGGATGAATAAACCATTCTAACCCAGGCTGAAATGTTTATCTCCATTTCCAGTAGCCAGACTTCTGAACCCTTTTCCCCCCAGGAGCATTCCCTGTGCTTCTTTCTGCACTTTCTCTGGTTTAATGCTGTCCATTCAAGCAGGATTTGAGAGGGTTTGAAACGTAAGTGCAGGAACAAAAACCTCCTGCTCGTTTCACGGCTTGGTTACAGAGCTTTGACATCTACATGGAAATTTATTCCAATGACTTAATTAGTTTTGAAGCAGGTAGATTTCAGATAAAGGCAGCCCATTGTCATTATAAGTAGCCAAGAGACATTTTAGYGGTGCAGAAAAGTTTCCAAAGCCTGTCTCACTTGTTAATTTGGGATTACTCTGTAATTTTAGTGTCCAAACACAGCAAGTAATCCACTGATTTGTCAGATACTGAGAGAGCACTGCTTTTGAACAGCTCACATGACACAAAAATCTGCTCTGTGAGCCTTCCGTGAAAAGAATAAAAAAGCCAGCAGCAAAAATCTATTTATTAAATGCCTAGAGGTGTTCCAAAAATTCTGGTGTTTCAGAAGATTCTGTTGTTTCCACTGGCACCCTGAAGGATTGTTTTGATGACCCTGGCATGGATATTAATCATTTATGGGTGATACTGTACAGAGAGAGGAAGGGTTTGCTGCAGTAAATTCCTCCTCCTTTCCTTTTCYTTCTACATTTTGAGTTGCTTTTTTATCAAAATGTACCACATCAGCTCACTATTCCACAGAAAGTCTCAATGGAGAGGATGTGGAGCTGGTGGAGCCAGTCCANCAGCCCCAAGGCTGCCAGAGCTCCAGGAGTGTTTGGACAACGCTCCCAGGGATGCACAGGGTGGGATTGTTGGGGTGTCTGTGCAGGGCCAGGAGCTGGACTGGATCAACCCTGAGGGTCCTGTTATAAATGAACAATGTGATAAATTTAGAGACCACAAGTAAGAATGTGGGCTTGTAGCTTAGATGGAAACATATTAAGCTAGGCAGTGGAGAGTTTTAAGGTTTTAAAGTTAAGCTGTAGAAGTAGTTACAAAGGCAATAAGAAGTTTTAAGGTGTAGTTCTGTAGGACTGTGTGTCACTAATGATTGGATTTAAAAAGTCCGCATTGCGGCAGGACGTGTGACACAGTTCAATTAGCCATTGGTGGGAAAGTTAAAACAATATGTGTGGCAGTAGAATATTGGCTAATAAACCTTTAAAACCCCTTGTAACCTGTGGGCTTGTGACCACTGGCCACGAACTCCTGGTGTATGTAGTGAAGATGTTCTCTTCACCCTTCATGAGACTGTAGAAGAAGAGTAATAAATCTTAAGACATCTCCCAGTGGTCCCATCTCCCTTAAAATCCCGACAGTGGATGTGTGGAGCAGCACCAGGCTGTGGCTCAGGCAGGGCCACACGAGCGTCTGTCAGCAAGACACGCTTGGAAAAGAAAGAGTAACAATTTCCCCCAATTGCAGGAAAAATCCAGTCAAATACTCTGCCAGCCTTCCTTTCACACGAGCCTTATGGCAAAGTGACCTGGCCCCCAGGTGGTATATGACAAGTAATATCAACTTCAGCTGCCCATGAGACAACAGGTAATAAAAACTACGTATCCTTACTTTTGTTTTCATTTTCCTTATTTATTTAAAAACATACAAACCTCTAGCTGAACCTCAGATCTGCTGGTATTAGTGGTTTCCACTATTAGCCAAGATTTTCATCCCAATCTAAGCATTTTTATTAGGTTGAGGCTGGGGTGAGCAGCTGCCACATGCTCAGTTAATTTGTCTCAGAAGCACCAGAGCCATGTGCTGAAGGATTGAGGCTGGTATGTACAGTTGAGTGCAAACAGGTAGATCTGGCTGAAAAAATTGGTTTACTACAGCCCAGGCTGTGTGTAAGTTTTGCAAACAGAGCAACCCTTCACTAAAACATAAAGTCGATGTACTCTGCTTTACTTAGGCAGGAGCTTAAGTGCAGAAGCTCTGCTCCATTCCTCCCAGCCTGGGGTCCATCTTGCTCCCAGTGTGACTTCCTAGGAAGCAGGTGGCCAATGTGCACCAGGAAAGCCCAGGAGGTTTGCAAACACCTCAGTTGAGGATGCCAGCACACAGGAATCCCATCCCTGGAAATGTCCAAGGCCAGGCTGGAAGCAGCTTGGAGCAACCTGGGCTAGTGGAAGGTGTCCCAGCCCATGGCACAGGGAGTGAGCTCTGAGCTCTCTTCCAAACCAATCTGGGATTCTTGGAATATTAAATGCAATATATTTCCTGTTCAACCTGCAATTTTTCATGGATTAATGGGCTATCCTGTGTTTTTCCTGGACACTCCTATACACTGATAAGCATTTGGAAAATTTGTCACAGGACAATGTATTTTAGGCACAGATTCTTTCCCTCAGTCTTTATGTTCAAGAATCCACTGTGCCTTGAGGATCCCTCARGTTTGTTGCTGCCATCAGCATCCAGAAATGCAGGACCTATTCCCTGACAGGGAGTTAATCTTATGCAYTCATGGAATAAATAGTCAGGTATATATGTTGGATATCTTGTATTGATCCGCAGGCACAGTGAGATTTTCTTTAATAAGGTAGATCCTCTTTGTTCCAGCCAGTCAGAAATAAAAAATCCATATTTAATGTCCTGTTTTGTTTAGAAAAAGAGGCTGAGGGTTCCTAAACCTTTCAGAGCCATCTCAGGCCAGCATTTTGTAGTGCTCTGGGACTTTCTTTTGTCCCCCCAAATTTGGTATCTTTAACCCTGCGTTTTATAAGGAGGGGATTAAGTCTTATTTCTTATGGAAATTCAGATAAATGCCTACTATTTTTTCTCCTTAAATAGGAAAAAAATGTAGCACAGGTAAGACATTGTCATGTTTTTCTACTTCATCGTCTGCAGGATTCTCACAGTCCACAAAAAACTAATAAAGAGTAAAATCAGCAAAATGATCTGCTCTAATAGCTGATACTTTGTAAAGATTAGACCTTCTCTCAGAGTGGGTCTAAGCAACACTTTGGCTCCAACATTAATTTTGTGTAAGTTATATGAGCCTTATTTCTTCACTATTTCTTCATTATTTCTTCTAGTGTGAGCCAGTATTTGATGCCTGCCCTGCTTTCGGATATTAAAAACCATCTTGCTTATCACTATCTSTTTTCTTATCTAAAACTACAGCTGCTCATTTCCTGCCCCTCACCCTTGGCCTGACAGATTYTGGATGCTACAATATCAGAGTCCCTCTCCTGGAAGGTTTGCAGGCCATGGCAAGGCCCTAGCCAGATGGAAAATAGAGCAAGAATTACACGGATCAAGCTAAATTCCGCTTGAGACTGATCCAAAAATTGGAGTCTAATCACACTGCAGTGCTAGATCTGAATTAGGACAGGTCTGAGAACAGTTAGGAACAACTCTGTTCCTTCAACGTGCTGATCAATTGCAGGAGCATTCAGCATTCACTTTAATACCACCCTGCTGGAAGGAACAGAAGTCTCAGGCAAAAAACACACACACAAAAAAAGGAAGGGTTGCACTGTTTGCACTCAAGTCACATCTTGAAAAAAAGCAATGATTTCATCTTTGGAGATAAAAGCTTTGACTTGAGAGTTCCAGTGTAGAAAAGACCATGAAAGCAGCACCTAAMAAGACAGTACAAGCCAGACCAATCTGACTGAGACGGGACAAGCTGAGCAAGTGAAAAGACATCACCTACAAATGGGGCCCTGGTTATTAATGGTGTCCTGTTTAATTAATGGACAGAGCTGTGCTGACCCTCCAGCTGTGACAGCCAAGCCAAATCCCACATTTCCCCTGCGTCTTGCCCCAGCTCTGAGAGCCTTTCTCATGTGTGCATGGCCTGCCAACCCAGCCAGCTCCTCTGAGCCATGCTGACCAAAGAGCAGCTACCAGGATTTCCAACAAAAATGAATTTCCGTTCTCTACAGGTTTAAAATCCACATGTGGAATCCTTCCTGACCTSCTGTTTCACAGTAAAATAAATGCCAGCCATTTCCTGGTGAGTTTTGCTGTGTGGGAAGCCAGCCCTGCTTTCCATGAGCCCTTCAGGATGGGTTGGGAGTTGCGTGTGTTTAATCTGTAGAGCCCAAATCCACATTCCTGCACAGCCCTGCTGGGTGATAGACAATTACACCAACAAGTGTTTTTTAATTTAACAGCCTGTCYCTTGCAGATAAGCATTGTAATCATGGTGCAAAAAAACAAACAAACAAACAAAAAAAACAACCAAACCCCAAACAAAACCCAACAACCCTGAAAGGCAGAAAAACAAGTGTAGTTAAGAGCCACAATTAAAGAGTTTAAACTTCATTTTAAATTATTTACTTTGTGTTTAGAATGTTTTTATCAGGATTAGGAGGGATGAGACATGCTGTCTGTTCCCGTGCAAGAAATGCCACAKGAGAGAGTGGGGAGTTGTGAACAAACCCCAAATTGTGTCGCTTTATCAGATTCAGATTACTAAAGTGCTCAGCCCAGTAGGATGTCTGGTACAGCACTGTGTAAAATCCTCAATCCCACAAGGTGGATTCAGGGGTCGCCATTGAAAGTTTGCCACATTTATCCCTGACAACAGCAGGAAAAAGGAACAGAAAACCAGTGCAAGCCACTGGAAGAACAATGAAGCTTAAGGGCTGTGTTGGAGCAGTCATGAAATGGGCTGTAAATGAGTCCTGGCACAGTGCAAGAAGATTTAGGGAGATAAAGTGGATTTTTCATCCAGTGGACAAGGCCRTGCAGCCTTTTTGGTGTCGTTCGCCCATTGTTAATACAGTTGTGTGGGTTTTGARCAGGTGCTGTCACTCCAGGATGGAATTTCTGGAACTACCTTGTTTTTCACTTGGGAAATACAGTGATAACTTAGAAAAGGGATACAGATGGGAAAACTGAGAATATTTCTCACCTTTCCTTCTCTGCTTCCTTTCTAACATAAAGATCTGCAATCCACAGAGCAACAGAAACATCTGGTGCATRTGAACACCTTCACAGCCCCAGGATTTGTAAGAGAGGCAGTCAGAGACATCTGCTATGCCATGCTGCCTGCTCACATGACCTGCCAGCCTCAGGAATTTTTTCCAGAGGTAGCTTTTTTTCCTCTCTGGGACTGCGTGGGCCTCTRCTCCATGCAGGTGCTGCACATCTGTTGGCAAACCAAAGCAGAAGGGCTCTGTGGAAGCAGGAATTTAAATACTGGTGTGTTCAGAAATAGAAGAAAAGAGCACAAACAGGGTTCCAAAACAAAGCCCTTAAGGGAGCTAAAATTCCTGTAAAGCAGTGTTGAGACTAGTGACTCAAATATATAAACCTAATTCCCTTTCAGGAAAACCCATCTAATAAAAAAACACAAGTACTTAAAAAAAAATTAAAGACTCACTGCATGAATTTCCATGTGCAATCCATGATAGAAAAAGCCTTAATTGTACCTACAATACAACTGCTCCCTAAAAACCTGTGAGGAGTTGGCCCTGGACAGCTGCTGGGCCCTTTCCCAGCCACTGTCTCATTCCCCCTCACAAAAGGGCTGAAAAGGGTCGGGGTAAAGACAGGGGTGTCACTTGCTGATTACCTTCGTGAGCAAAACAGGCTTGACTTGGGGAAAATTAATTTATTTGGTTGCCAATGCACTACCTTTGGGTGGTGAGAAGGAAAGACAAACTAAAACACCTTTMTCCTAAAGCACCTGATCCCAGGCTGTTTCATTCCAAAATCCTCTTTCTCCTCCTCAATCCCAGTTTCAGTTTTAGGCCACTAGACTTCAGAAAGCAAAACCTTTTTAAGTTGTGAAAGCCACACTAAAGGAACYCCTCTGTGAATTAAAGTTGATCAAATCATTTTGTAGGTTTAGATTACAGAGATTTTCAAGTTTGTTCTGTCCAATCCCTTCCTTCCCCCAGCCAAGAGAATCAGTGTAAGACTGCAAAATAATCCTGGCAGCGCTGCCTTGCTCAAATATGAAATACTGGTTGCACGTGGCCTTCAATTAAACCTGACATTTCCCTTATAGAAGACTGGGTTYCCTGCACGGAGGCAGAGCCAAGCAGGAAAAGAATCCCCGGGGAGAATTACAACTGCAAGGCTTCCTCAAGCTGTTAGGGATAAACCAACAKGAGCTAATTTTAGCTCTGGGGGTCGGCTGGATGGGCTGCCTSGTTCCTTTGTTTGTTTTGCTGCGGTGCCAGATGGGATTTGCAGAGCCAGGGAGGCTCCAGGCAGCAGGAGCTTGGATTCACTGCTGCCTGGAACAATCCCTGCCTCACAGCTCCCCCTCCGTGCTGCTGCCCACTGTSAGCTCCCCCAGCTCTCCCCTTCCCTCAACTAACTCAGCTCAAGTGTTTCCGACTGCAGCCGGCAGATAAGGAGAGGAAAAAAAAACCAGGAGGCACTCGAAGGATGAGATTGGATGGGAAAATGCCCAAAGAGAAAATGTTTTATGTTTCCACTCCAGTTTGTCAGCACTGCCCACTTGGAGAAGGATCCATCCTGCCACGTCTGTTCCATTGTCTTGGAGAGCACCAAAGACTCGGAAGGCTTCACTTGCCCCTAAAGTCATCAGGATAAATTTTTCAGGATGTGTTTCTAAGAAAACTGCCATGGAAAACACCTTCATACCCCACTGATGAGCTGAGGCTTTTGTCCTTGGCCTGTCCTTAGCCACCTTACAAGGATTTTTTTCTGCTTTGCTGTTCCTGCCCCACAGATTTGGATTCCTGGCTCTGCCTGAACACCACGGGGTCATTCCTGAATGCCACTGCCAGGAGACCTCCCTGTTSCCCTCCCTGGGTGCTGCAGGATGGTGGCCCTGGGTGGGAAGGACACTGCCAGCCCCTCTGGCAGCCCTGGCTCTCTTCACCTCACACAGCAGCCARCTCTCACTGCAGGCTGCCCTGGCATTTCCCAAAATTCACAAGGTACCCCCTCACATCATCTTCACTTTAAAAGTGGGGGACAGGTACCAACAGACACAGGGAATTTATTCCCTATTGAAATCCCCAGTGTTAGCCATGCTGGTAAAGTTTCTCAGCTCTAAAATTAATTTTCAGTTCAACTTAAGCCACTTTTCAGCAAACTGGTCAAGAAAAAGAAATCTCTGATTCTGGGAAAATGGGAGCCTGATATGGGAATGTAATAATATAATAAAATGTTCCTATGTAGGAACATAAACTGACGTGGTAAAATTGCTGTAACAGTACAGTTCCATTGAATTTATTTTTTTTTCCATGTAAAACCATTGATCCTAGAATGGTTTGGGTTGGGAGGGACCTTAAAGCCCATCCAGTGCCACCCCCTGCCAGGGGCAGGGACACCTTCCACTAGCCCAGGTTGCTCCAAACTGCCTCCAGCCTGGCCTTGGACATTTCCAGGGATGGGATTCCTGTGTGCTGGCATCCTCAACTGAGGTGTTTGCAAACCTCCTGGGCTTTCCTGGTGCACATTGGCCACCTGCTTCCTAGGAAGTCACACTGGGAGCAAGATGGACCCCAGGCTGGGAGGAATGGAGCAGAGCTTCTGCACTTAAGCTCCTGCCTAAGTAAAGCAGAGTACATCGACTTTATGTTTTAGTGAAGGGTTGCTCTGTTTGCAAAACTTACACACAGCCTGGGCTGTAGTAAACCAATTTTTTCAGCCAGATCTACCTGTTTGCACTCAACTGTACATACCAGCCTCAATCCTTCAGCACATGGCTCTGGTGCTTCTGAGACAAATTAACTGAGCATGTGGCAGCTGCTCACCCCAGCCTCAACCTAATAAAAATGCTTAGATTGGGATGAAAATCTTGGCTAATAGTGGAAACCACTAATACCAGCAGATCTGAGGTTCAGCTAGAGGTTTGTATGTTTTTAAATAAATAAGGAAAATGAAAACAAAAGTAAGGATACGTAGTTTTTATTACCTGTTGTCTCATGGGCAGCTGAAGTTGATATTACTTGTCATATACCACCTGGGGGCCAGGTCACTTTGCCATAAGGCTCGTGTGAAAGGAAGGCTGGCAGAGTATTTGACTGGATTTTTCCTGCAATTGGGGGAAATTGTTACTCTTTCTTTTCCAAGCGTGTCTTGCTGACAGACGCTCGTGTGGCCCTGCCTGAGCCACAGCCTGGTGCTGCTCCACACATCCACTGTCGGGATTTTAAGGGAGATGGGACCACTGGGAGATGTCTTAAGATTTATTACTCTTCTTCTACAGTCTCATGAAGGGTGAAGAGAACATCTTCACTACATACACCAGGAGTTCGTGGCCAGTGGTCACAAGCCCACAGGTTACAAGGGGTTTTAAAGGTTTATTAGCCAATATTCTACTGCCACACATATTGTTTTAACTTTCCCACCAATGGCTAATTGAACTGTGTCACACGTCCTGCCGCAATGCGGACTTTTTAAATCCAATCATTAGTGACACACAGTCCTACAGAACTACACCTTAAAACTTCTTATTGCCTTTGTAACTACTTCTACAGCTTAACTTTAAAACCTTAAAACTCTCCACTGCCTAGCTTAATATGTTTCCATCTAAGCTACAAGCCCACATTCTTACTTGTGGTCTCTAAATTTATCACATTGTTCATTTATAACAGGACCCTCAGGGTTGATCCAGTCCAGCTCCTGGCCCTGCACAGACACCCCAACAATCCCACCCTGTGCATCCCTGGGAGCGTTGTCCAAACACTCCTGGAGCTCTGGCAGCCTTGGGGCTGTGCCCATTCCCTGGGGAGCCTGGGCAGTGCCCAGCACCCTCTGGGGAAGAACCTTTCCCTGAKCTCCAGCCTGACCCTGCCCTGGCACAGCTCCAGCCATTCCCTGGAGTGAACAATTCATTGCACACAACCCCAAGTTGTTTCTGGAATATGCTGAGCCTGCAAACAACCATTATGGGAAACGAACAAAATTTGGATACAGTGCCAACACATTTTTTGTTTGTTTTCAAATGCTTTCAGTGATCATTTATGGGCAGGTACTTGTGCCTGCCACACTGACTTCCAAGGGACATTGACTGCAGCAGTGGCCAGGGAAAGGCACCTGAGCTGGAAGTAAAGCCACCCTCAAGTGGTTTTCTCATTCCTATGTTATCTGATTTTTAACTTGTTTGTGACCCCAACGTCAAAAGATATGAGAAAAAAAAAAAAAAAGCCAAACGGAAACAAATAAATCTATAAACTCTCCAAGCTTGTGGGTGTCCTCTTCTAGTCCTTGCAGTGTGTCTTAAATCCATATTTGCTCCACTCACACAAAGCACTTTCTAATCCCCTGCTCTTCCCTTTAGCAGTAGCAGGATACTTGTTCAGTGTTTCCTTGGGGAATATGCAGGTTTCACTTTCCTCCCATGCCTTTATCCATTGCTCCCAACGAGTTTGTTTGCTGCAAAGATATTTTATTTTCTTTTTTTTTAACAGATATAAAATGCCTGCAAATCCCACACCAGCCTGTAACATCCATAACACTGTCACAGATGTCACAAGGTCAGTGTAGGTTTTATTTACAAGGGTGTTGTTAGACGACAAAAAGAAATGCTTCAAACTGAAAGAGAGGAGGTTTGGATGGGATATTAGGAAGAAATTGTTTCCTGTGAGAAAACAGCACAGGGTGCCCAGAGAAGCTGTGGCTGCCCCTGGATCCCTGGAAGTGTCCAAGGCCAGGTTGGATGGAGCTGGAGCATCCTGAGCTAGTGGAAGGTTTCCTGAGCTCTTGTGCTGCGGCTGCTCCATACTCCCAGGGGAAGAAGCTGTATCTGGGGCTGGATTAATCCCACAGCTCTGGGGACAATCTCCTGTGAAAGGGAATTACATCAATTATATTAATTGCCAGCTGCAGCAATTAGAAGCCCTCAGAAGTTAGTGATAGTCCAAACCATAAACCTGAGTGATGTCCTTTCCCTTGAACATTAAGGATGCCAGCCCCTCTCAGGGCTCTGTGGTACCTAACAGGGATTAATTGCTGTGCAAAAATGACAGCAGGACAAGGCCCATAAACTTCAGTACATATCCCAGAAAACTAAAGAGAATTAATAAAACCCAGAGCAACAAATCATCCCTCCACTCACAAACAGGAAAAAAGCACAAAATAAACAGGAATACAGGCAGGACATGTTTTATCTCATCAARGTTTAATTGCACCATTACTTTGGCCCTTTATGGGCCAAGATAATAATCTTTTTAGGTGCTTATGGCAGGTGGAATCAATCATTAATTTATAATACGTGTTTGGTAACCTGCTTCTCTTTTCTTAACCATCAGTTACCTGAATCACGCCACAATGTTAAATACATAAATATTATATTGCATCTCCTCAGGGTGCCAGGGATATTCTTAGCTGTTAATCAAGCTGCCTCATTTCTTGATTTTATTTTTCCAGTAATTGTTTGTTTGGCATTAGGATGAGGGGTTTAGAGACCAGCAGGTGACACTGGTGGCTGCCTGCTAAACACACAGATCCAAACAGCCTCTCATTGATGACATGAGAGAAAACACCTCCTGCTAGGATTTTAAACCCTTTAATGGAAAAATAGGGCTTTGGGGAGATGTTTGTTTCTTTTCCTTGAACCTCAGACATTTCTATTAGTACAGTTCTGGAAGCAGGGAGATGGGCAGAGAATTCTAGTCCCATATTCATGTTTGCTGTCCCACTCATGATTTAGAAATCTTAATCCTACTCCATATCCCAAGCCTGGAACATCATTCCCTGCCTTTGATGATCCTTTCTGCCCTCCTGTGCTCCTTTTCCAGCTCTCTTCCTTTTTTTTTTTTTAAATTTTGAGGCAGGGGATCAAAACACCAAATAACACTTGAAGTGCAGGGACAGTACAGTTACACACAGTGCAGAAATTACTTATTTTGGGAGGTTTTTCCCCATCTGTTCCTTTCCTAAAAATTCCTAACACTGTTTCATTTTGTCTGTCATTTGTAAAATAAATGATGTGAGGATTTCATAAGCATGTGCATCATAACCTCCCATGGAGTAATATTTTGGAGCTCAGCATTGATGCCTGGACTGTTTTTCTTGTGTCCCTCACATAATATTAATAATTTTAATCCTTACTGCATTTTCTCTACACATCTCTCAAGTACAAGACAGGTCTGTAAGAGCCACTTGGACTATAATATTTTTAATTTACCCATGAAGTCCCTAATTTGTTTCCTTGACTCTAGAGCCAGAAACCTGAATTTTGGAAGACAGTCATGGGCTGAGAGAGTTAATATTGAAATCTCGTCCTCACTGGAGCTCCTGCTTTTCTTTCAGCATAACAAACGCCACAGGAAAAAAGTTTCTAAAGTGCAAATTGAAAAAGTTGGATTTTTTTTTTTCCAAAAAGGAACTTTTAGTATCAATATGAAACCTGTTAATCTATCTCCGACAAGGAGTAGTCACACTTACCTAAGATCACTCTTCACCAATCACTATTTAAAGACTTTTAAAAACATCATGGTAAATAGCACGAAACACTTTTTCTTCCCAAACACTCGATTTTCTCTACTGTAAAAAAGCTGTATATTTCCCCAGATACTTCTCTTTCTATTAAGACATTAAARACGTCTTTTAAATGGCCATGAAGTAGTGAATTGCTGATTTTTCATTTTGCTTCATTTCAATAGAGCTTTGAAAGTAATGCCTGGATCAGGTTTGTGTGAAGAACTGAAAGGCTGTGGAAATAACAAAGGTGTCTGGAGAACCAATTAAACCTTCCATAAGACTATTATGCTGAAAGGAAGTGTTGTTATGCACTTTTTTTTTTTTTCCCCCCTGCAAATTTACAAAAAAAGCCTTGAGGACTGATATTTAAATGCCTTAATACCACCTGCTGAGCAACATCAATTGCAAAGTGAAATGTTGAAAAGAGTGTCCTGGTTTGGGACTGTTTGATATTTAAAGACGGGATGTATTTACCTTTTTCTAACAGGATAAATGTAACACAGTTGATCACTTCAAATTAGAACTGAATTGCTATTTACACAGGACTGCAAGAGCTACAGGCAAAACAACTTTGTGAGACGCAAGTTGGGAACCTGAGACTTCCCTTCCCTGTTGCAGGCCGAAGCTGGGTGTGTCCCAATTTCAGGGACACTCAAATGAAACTCACACCATGGCTCTTTTAGAAAACTCCCCCTTTAATTCAAATCTGACTCCAGTATTT
>QVAJ01000001.1:2293739-2313647 GCA_003546035.1 Mixornis gularis
AGCACCTTTGTTTTCAGCCTTAAAGAGAGGAACAGCCAACCCAAGAACCCAAACACCCCGCCCTTCCTCCCTAATACCCCCAGATTATTGCTGCTTCCAATTTTGATGGGAAAGCTTATCAGCCACATAAAAGTTAGGGTGTTATTTAGAACAACAGCCACACCAAAGGGACTCTTTTCAAAGAAACCTGAAATGGTTTGGGTCCGAAGGGACCTGAAAGCCCATCCAGTGCCACCCCCTGCCATGGGCAGGGACACCTTCCACTGTCCCAGATTGCTCCAATCCCTGTCCAACCTGGCCCTGGACACTTCCAGGATGAAGAGGCAGCTTGATCTGAAGAGGCAACTGCTGATCTCATTGTAAGAAGCAGAGAAAATAAAATAACTCATCACACAATTTTTTATTATTTCTTTGTAATTGTTAATTTTATTTATTTTTTTTTTAAGATGAGCTAATTTGTAAGTGTCTTGCTTCCTGTAATAATCRTGGGTATTGTAAAGAAAGTGGGGCTGGAGTTGGCAGAGCATYGTCCCTTGTAGTTCCTGCTGGGCAGTGCCTGTTTCCAGAGCTGTTTCCCTTTCCTTCCTGCTTGTTTATTTGCCAATTCAGCAGCTCCAMTCTCACTCCTGTTTCCTCTAAATCACGTCGGGTTTGATGTCTGCTCGTAGTTTTTCTCGTCTTTTGGCAACATAATTTTTTTCTGCTTCTATTGCTACATTCTCCTAGAGAATACACAAAATACTTTTAATAACATGTATGAGCACTTAGTGAATGCAGGAACTACAGGACTCAGGGGAGCCATCCTCTTTTGTTGGTATCATTTTTAGGTAAGGCTGTTTACTGTAATGCAGCTACAGCTACAAAAATGTAATGRCCATGGAGACCTAGACTGGAAAGGTCAAAAACATCTGTTTTCTTGTTTTCCTCACCCATCTATAAACAGTGCGAGGCTTCTCTCCATTCCCCATCCTCAGGAATTTTAATTTTCCTCGGTGAAGGATCCCCAAAGACCCCCTAAAATATCTATGTGCAGTTAGGCCAGTTCCAGCAATATGTTAGGACTTACTGTAAATGAGAAAGGGGCCCTTGGAGGATCAGAGATATTGAAGTGTTGCCTTTCGGGCTTATTGTAGCCAAATAAAACTCAATAGTTTCCTCTGACTGACTGCTCTTAATCCAGCAGAATGAAAAAGCATCTTATTAGAAGGTATTAGCCCTCTRTTGAGCACATGATGCACTGGCTGGGGGATTCCAGCTGAGCAAAAACTGCTGAACAAACCCTTTATTAAGTTCTCACCTGGTAGAGCAACTCTGGAATGTCAAAACTGACACAGACTTCCCAGCCTCCATTCCCACCCCAGAAACCACCAAAGCAGATTTCGTGGTGGGTTCCTGGTGACTCAGGGGTGGAATTCCCTTGGCTCTTCCAGCCTCCAAGAGAGGGCAAAGAGAGGGGGGGCAAAGGGCTGGATCCTGCAGTGGGGAGCCCAGAGGCTCAGGGAGTGGCAATGACAGCAAAAAACACAGGAAACAGATCATCTTTCTTATCATGGAGTCATYAAGGYTGGGAAAGACCTCTTGGATGGAAGAGGCAGAGTGCTGTCCTTAAACTCTCCCATCCCCTTAGGTGGAAGCTGCACAGTCCCACCCCTGCCACCAGCCCGTCTTGCCACTTCCCTGTGATGACTTCCATCACTTCAGGTTTCACCAGGGTAAGAGGATGATAAAGTTGTTTCCTTCAAAGAACATGATGATTATTTCAGCCCGAAATCCTCACCAAGTGATTTCAGTCTTGATGTGGCAGCTCTAGGAAAGTGGTTTTTCTTCCCCACAATAAATGGATGGGCACAAAGCCAAGCAGTGACTGAACCTTGCCAGCATTTGGAGATGGAAGGAAGCACTGGGCTGAAGCTTTAGCTCTGGCTAAACCTCACAGAACACACAGAAAAAAATCCCCACCCCAAATAAGGTAGGAAATGACAGTCTCAGTGTGAAAAGCTCAGTGTTGGATGGCTGAAATTATTTTGGATATCAGGTATCTAAATCTACTCTGACAAACAGCCTTGACCTTCTGACCACACTCACAAGGGGCAGCCCACACCTACAGTAACCAGAGACAGCTGAACGTAACAATTCTTTCTGAACTGAATTACAGCACAACTTTCAAACTTCCACAAAGAAATGGCACTTGGGGTCAAATTTAAAATGTTCAGCTTGTCTTGCACATGGCTGCCCGACAGCTTCAGGCATATGCAYAATTAAAATAAAGATGATGCAGTATATTTGTGATGCAGGAAAGACTTGTCATAGCAAATTCTCCCAATTTRACTTCTCTTACCTCATGATTTTGTCTGTTTGCACATACTCTGCGTAGGCTGTGGGTAACCTCCCTACACCCACAGCTGAGACAGCTCTTGGTTTGGGTCTGGGCTATTTCTGCAAAGTGCTGCTGATTCTCTGCTAAATMGCTGAATTTTCTGAAAGAGCAGACAATGCAGCACTAATGAAAGCAGATGGTTCACATCAAACATCCAAGATGCCAACATTTCAGAGCAAAAGAATTCAAAGGAAAAATCCTATACCAATTAGCTATGGGATTAGGAAGAAATTAGGAAGAAATTGTCCCTATGAGGGTGCGGAGGCCCTGGCACAGGGTGCCCAGAGAAGCTGTGGCAGCCCCTGGATCCCTGAAAGTGTCCAAGGCCAGGTTGGATGGGGCTTGGAGCAACCTGGGCTAGTGGAAGGTGTCCCTGTCCATGGCAGGGGGTGGCACTGGATGAGCTTTGGGGTCACTCCAACCCAAACCATTCAGGATTYTGGGATTCTATGAATTCCATTGTGAAGAAAATAGATCTTGGATACACATAGCAAAACATTAAAAATTGTTAATATTTTTGGATGGCTATCAAGAGACTTTCTTTTTGACCATATGTAGTAAAAGGAAATCTGTGTCAACCACAGGAAAATAAAAGGGAAAATAAAAAGAGAAAGGGCTAGAGTAAGAAAAAGAAAGAGGAAGAGGAAAGGAAAAGGAAAAAAGGAAAAGGAAAAAAGAGATAGAAAAGGAAAGGCAAAAGTCTGGGAATTCTCTTAGCTATAATGAAAACCAGAAGGAAACTGGTTGTATGTGATTAGATGGATGCCCCCGTTCTGCCATTTGGAGGAAAAATGTTCCTAGATCCTGAATCCAGACATGTCAGGCCAGATGTCCTGGTGCTGCATTGGATAGCTCTCTGTTTAGGAAGCAGTGGAGGTGCACTCACTCTCAGAATTCCTTCTAGACTGTTCCAGGAGGAGCATAACACAATTTGCAAACTCCTTACCTGACACRTCATCCCATCCTGGCAGAAAGGCACAGTTTTCCCTCTCTAACAGGATTTAGAAAGGGTGACCAGTAACGAAAGAGCACACACAGGCACACACACATCTCTCAAAGTGACAAATCTGAGTTAACCCCCTGCTTTAACAACCAYTGATCAGCACAGAACTCCTTCCTTGGAAGGGCTCCGTGGGCTGGACAAGTTGTCCTTAGGCTGGCACCTTCTGTCATGCTTCAGATTAAACTGCAGAGAGACATAAAGATACCTCCTGACAAAGTGATGTTTGTGTGGTGCCTTCCTCTGCTCAGGGGATGTCCTTGCAAAGTTGATTTATCTGTGAAGAGAAGCCTCGGTGGCTCACAGGTGTGTGGGGCTGAGATAAGGCAGCAGCACTGGATGGGGCTGASCTGGACATTATCCACTGAACACAAACACAGCCCCAGTTCTGCCCTCCTGCACAGTTTCCCTAAAGGCAGCTTGGAAAGGACAGGAACAATTTTAATATATCAACAGATTCYTCAGTGGGCTGAACAGACAGAGATCCCTGCTGGACTTTATCAATACAGCAGGTTCTGGGCAGTTTATGGCAATGAGCCACCAAGGTTTGCATYTGATTTATCATTTGTGTGGCACCAGAATTTTAAGATTGCTGAAAGCCCTATTTCCAAGAACTCAGCAGCTTCCCTGAGCAGTGCAACCCTCCTGTAAAAACCTCCCAGGATGCAGTAGTTCCTGTCATGACCAAAAAGGCTGAATGAACTTAAATCATTTGAGAAGCTGGTTTATGTGTTGAAACACAGACAGTACAAACCTGAAGAAGTTGTTCTATAACTTGGGCTGCACAACTTTCCTGTGGCTGCACTTTTGGGAGCTGATAGRGGCTGAGGTCACACAGTGCCTCTCACTCACAGAGGTCTCTCACTGTCACTGACTTTGCCAAGACTTGCAGAAATTCAGCATTTCGTGGTCTGTGCCCTGCTGYTTGTTTGGTTGCACTTTACCTTTGGGTCTGAAATGGGATTTTCCACCCAGCACCGTGCTGGGATCTCTTTGCTCTTGGGCTGCAGAGTGTTGCAGTTTKGGGTAAAAAACCCTCTCACTTGTGCTGTAAAGAGCATTCCTTCCCAAATGTCCTTCCTGTGGGCACCTCTAGAAGCATCCAGAGTCTTTACCCTTTCAAAACCAACCTCCCCTACCAATGCCAGCACCTTAAAAATAAATCAATGCACAACACGTGTTGAAGTGGGAAGCGTTGGTTCTTTCCAGTCAAGCACGAAAGTGGTTGGGTGATTTCAAATTAGTTAACAGCACTCCCAGACTCTCATTTCTCCTTTTCGAGATGAGCAAACACACATTTACAATAACTTGTCATAACATCTCAGTCTAATGAGAAGAGAGCAGGATCAGCTGAATATAAACAGAGTTATGACCCAGCTCACCTGAGCGTGGCTTGCAAAATAATTCTGTACCGGCTGTGTCAATGAAGACAAAAAATATTAAGCATGAAAATGTGTATCTTACTTCCTGGAATGGCACTTTCCTTTAAATGTTGTAAACTTTTGAATACAGTAAAACTGAATTTAACTCTTGGAAAGCCCCTCTTGCAGCAGAAGCAGCAAAGTAGCTGCAAAGTGACTCAAAGCTATCACTGCAACTGTAATTAAACAAAGGAGTATCCAGGCAAGAGGAAACATCTACCAGGTAGAGAAAATGTTGCACCCCTAAGTGCCTTCATTGGAAATTTAGTTTTCTTTCATGGCACAGGAGCAAGGGGAGCTATAAAAGCATAATTTAACATGCCAGTAAAAATAAATTGTAATGCATTTATTCCATATCATATTTATTATGAATGGTGCTGCTCAGCAGGGTAGTTAAAAATTAACATCCTATAAGTCACAGAGGGGAAGTTTAGGAGACAAGAGGTGAATGTGTCCTTTGCCAATAGATCTAAATTTTAACAGAAACTAGGCAGGCTGCTGGGATCTGACTTTATTCCACCAGAAACAGACAAACTTGTGGAAGTGTTAAAGAACTCCAGCCCCTGGAGTTGAAGGCTACACAAAGTGAGGTTTTTGAGATTTTCAGATCTATCCTATGAACTAATCCAGCCAAAGCAGCTCCTGACACAACCTTTGCTGTCTACCCTGAGGAGAACTGAGGGTGTTTTGCCCCATCCCAGAGACCCCAGGGTCAGTGGTGGCAGGATTTCATCTGGAAGCCTTTGTGGAGATGGAAAGAAATGCAAAATCATGGGTGGTGACAGTTTGGRCTGTTAATGATGGGGACAGTGGGAGGATGAAGAGGAAGCATAAATGAGAAATTCATCCTGTTCCCTCATCTCTGTGTTCTGGTGTGCAGCTTCTCTGGTTGCCTCAGGAATCAGCTTCTGTGGGAGGAAATTGGGTGTAACTATTTCAGTCAGAAAAGAGAGGGGGTTTTGTTGTTTTTTATTTTGTGGTTGGTTTAGGTTTTGTTGGGGTTTTTTTGTTTGTTCGTTTGGATTTGTTTCGGTTGTTTTGTTTGGGGTTTTTTTGTAGCTGTTGTTTCACCTTCTGGAAATTGGAAAGCACCCCCTGGGATGCTGAATTCCCCAGCYCCAGCATGAGAAAGGACAACTGGGCAGGAGGTCCAGACTTTTCTGGGGAGGCAGAGTTGTTGGCCAAGGGCTGGCTGGAGAGCCTGGAGCTCTCCCTGCAGCCACTCCTCTGTGTGCCAAGGAAATCCCTGATAAATAATGACACTCAGACCAACGTGATGCCAACRTGAAATCCTGTCCCAGAATTACATTCAATATCATAATCAGTAGTGTAGTATTTATAGCCCTAAAGGAATAAATAAAATAATTAATAGCATTATAGTGATAATTATGATGGTGATGATATTACAATAATAATAACAATCATAAAATAATATCTCCAACTCGGTTTTACTACCCAATTCTGCTAATTTCACTCCAAATGCAAACTTATGCCAGCTGGATGTTTGTTTGCAGCAAAACATCAAAGGAGCCGGGGTAGAATTTTTATGAAAAAGATTTTGATTTCCCATGAGAAGAACAAACTTATCTTTAATCACCTTCTACCACTGTCTCTTCAGGAGGGTGCTGGAGAAAGTATCAATCATTTAAAAGCTGGATTGCTCAGAACATTTGGTTTCTCATCGTTTCTTCTGACTTCTGGGCAGAAAAAAACCCCTTAAATTACCTTCTGTTTTTCTGTAGTTCCAGGCATATCTTTTTGTGCCTTTTTCCCCATCTCTGCTTTTATTCATGAGTTGTCACAAAAGTGGGAAAACAAGCAGAAAACAAAGAAAAACAAAACAGGAGATAGCTGAGAGAGCTTGACAGTGAGCTCTGCCCCAAGGCCACCAGTTCAAACCCATCAGAAGTCAGCAGCAGCTCAAGTATCTGAGATTTAATGGCTGCTTGACGACCTCAGTAAAGTGTGGAGCCTGTTGGTTTCTCACACTGTCACAGCAAGGAAGTCTATGCAGAGAATTTGGAAAGAGATCTTGCTGGGTAGGTGATGCTTCGGGTCAGTGATGAGGAATGTGTTATGGAAGAGCAGGTTAGAAAAGTTGGTATTCCTCGGAAAATACACAAAAAAAACRCTGCTCAGAAGCTTGGAGCAGAGCTGGGCTCACCCCAGAAGAGAAGGAATATGTAGAGAGGGAGGTCAGAAATTAAAACGTATTTTAAAAAATATAAACTTAAACACACAAGTCAGACTCTTAAATCGGTTTTTAATTACACTAAAGTTGCTGTACTCCACTATGGCTCTAAATGCCACTAAAAATATGGGATTAGTGGGAAAGAATCAAAGTGTCAATGGAAACCGGAATAAAGGTTTTAAATCCTTGCTTTTAATTCCTCTTATAAAACAAGACAAGACAGGCCAGGCTAAGGAAGGAAAATATAAGGAATTAAAAAAAAACAAGTGAGCCCAGTCCTTTTCTTCTTTACTGAAGCTGCCAGCTCCATTCTAGTGCAAGGTGTCTCATGGCAGGGGTTGGAATGAGATGAGTTTTAAGATCCTTCCCAACACAAATCAGTCTAGGATTTGATAAGGGAAAGAAATATATATTTTTTTTTAACTGAAACAGCCTCTATGCTACAGTATAATCTCATTGATAAAAGGCTTTTTCCTGCTTTAAAACATCCCATCTAGGAATATCAGTTCCTGCCATGGGCATAGGCATTTTTTCTATGGGATTAAAGCCTGGTTTCCACCCATGTGCTCAGGAATGGAAGCGACAAGAGCTTTCCTGTGCACAGGCATGTGTGRGGATGAAGCAAATCCTCACCTGGACTGTCCTTAGTCTGTCCTGGAAGTTTTCTGGTGGAAATTGCTAGAGCTCAGCTGAACTTCCCAGGCTCCCAAATGAGCTACTCCATCTCCAACCAAATGAGATGCTTGACAGAGGAATTACCCTGCGAGCTCCTCGTCTGGATGATCTGGAGTGCAGATTAGTCTGTCATAAAGGTGCTCTCTGGCCTGGAGATGGATGACAATACTCAGGGCACAATTAAGCTGTTTTATTGCTGTGTTGCCCATGAGTTGATTACCAGGGCAACATTTGTTGGTGGTGTTGTTACAAAGAGGGGACTTTTATTAGAGCTCTTGATTTAAATAATCTGCCTGTTTGTAGTCATTAAGGAAAAGCTATGTCCCCTCATTAAATCAATAGTCTGAAATGCCTTTCACTGTCAGGCTCTGTTATGGTGTAGGGATAAAAGTGGATCTGATTATTAATTAACCACTGATGAACCCAAGGAGACCGACAGCTCACGTCTAATGGCCGCTTCTAGGGCAGCCCTACTCCAGCACACCAGTTACAAATCAATCCTACGTCACCACAGTCACGAGAGGTCCCATGACAACAGTGATGCCCCAATGCCTCCACGGCTCCAGGGTGAGGTGTGGACACAGGGATCCGTTCTCCTGCCTGTGACAATTCGTGTGTCTCTCTCGCACTGCGGCGTTTTTCATGCTTTGCTCACAGAAGGAGGTCTTCAGGTCATTTGAATTCCAAAGGGCTTCTCTTTTGGTTCTTCATGTGTCCCTAGCCGAGGCTGGGTGTGTCCCACTTTAGGGACAGAAAGAAAGCAGGCACAGAGGCATGGCAGTGAAGGAACAAACTCTCTCTACTTTATTTACAATCTAACTCCTTTATACATTTGTACAGAGGTTCAGAGATTGGCTACAGAGGTCGCCACCTCTCAACCTGGATGGTGGACATCACCATCAATCATTTCTTCTCTCAGAGGAGAAGAATGCAAACATTCCAAGAATAAACATTGYTTACATGAAGCTGCGTGCGAAAACTTCTGCACAAAGACAGAAGGCAGAAAACTCAGGGCAACATTCATGCACTGTGCATGGTCATGGAAATATGTCCCTGGAAAAGAAAATAATCATTCCTGGTACAAAAAAACAGACCTCATGCCTATTTCCTTGCTCCTCCCATCCATTTCTTAGTATCAGCTTGGTGATTCAGTCTCCAGCTTTGTTGACCAGCCTCAAAGTTGTTTAGTTTTATGGCATGYTCTTCTTTTGGGAAACTGTGCCCTTCACCCACCTGGAAAGGGGTCSTGGGAAAGGCCGGTGGTGTTCCCCTCCTGGCAGAATAACACCAGTAATTTGGGATCCAGAAGGGGAAYTGGCAGTGAGTTTTCTACTTCCCCATTCTCAGCATTATGGAATGGTTTGGGATGGAAGGWTCATTAGAGCCCATCTTGTTCCAACACACCTTCCACTGTCTCGGGTTGCTCCAAGCCCTGTCCAGCCTGGCCTTGGACGCTTCCAGGGATCCAGGGGCAGCCACAGCTTCTCTGGGCACCCTGTGCCAGGGCCTCCCCACCCTCATAGCTAAGAATTCCTTCCCAATATCCTATCTAAACCTACCCTCTGACAGTTTGAAGCCATTCCCCCTTGTCTTGACACTCCAGGCCCTTGTCCACAGAATTCCAAAATCACTGAGGTTGGAAAAACCTTCCCAGACCATTGAGTCCAACCTGTGGCCTATCCCCACCATGTCCCCAGCCCAAAGCACTGAGTGCCACYTCCAGCCCTTCCTGGGAYGYCTCCAGGGATGGGRACTCCARCACCTCCCCGGGCAGCCCCTGACAAGGCCTGACCACCCTTTCCATGGAGAAATTCCCCCTGATGTCCAACCTGAGCCTCCCCTGGCCCAGCCTGAGGCCATTCCCTCTCCTCCTGTTCCCTGGGAGCAAAGCCCGACCCCCCGGCTGTCCCCTCCTGTCAGGGAGTTGTGCAGAGCCACAAGGTCCCCCCTGAGCCTCCTTTTCTCCASGCTAAACAACCCCAAATTCCCTCTCCAGTCCTCCTGTAGGTCCAGGAACCTTTCTCAGGAACCTTGTTACGTGGATGGAAAGCGGCTCCAGATAAACAAGCTGGGGCTCCTTTTTTCAAGAATAATTGGCTTTATCTTTTGCCCACCAGCTATAAGACCTACTTTTAATTTACTCTTTTTCTTATTCACTTTTTGATGTAACAGTTCAACCAGGGTTTAAATTCCTTTTCCCATGCAGCCCTTTCATCATGCTTCTAATTACCTCGCCTAATTGCTCTGAACTGGTATGAGCTGGTAATTTTTTTTTAAATTATTTTCCTTAATTACAATTCTTTACCAAAGAAAATGTCACTGAAATACATCTTACTAAAACAAAACAAACAAACAAACAAACAAAAACAAAGAAAAGCCCCACTGAAATACATCTTCCAGTCTTTTGAATAGTTTGACACATCTTATCTTCACTCTGAGTTTGTCCAAAGTCATGCACCACATGCAAAACAGGGCAAAAAATGTACAAAATATTAAAATAAGAAGAAGGATGGAGAGGAGCGCATGTGGAATATTCTCTAAACCTCGGTGTCAATATTTTTCCTCTTTGAAGTGCAAATGCCATCCTCTGTGGGGGAACAATGTCTTCATTGTGCTAAAGCAAGTCTCTGAATAGATTTGGGAATCAATGGATGTTAATTGGGTGTGAACAAAACACTTGACATTTCCAAAACAGGACCTGTGAATGAAAATTAGCAACTGCTTCTTATATATCAGCAGAAGTCAAGTTGGGTTGGTTTTTTTTAATCTGTAGAATGTTTTCATAATTCTGCAACCAAAGTTGAGCAGTGAGAGATGTTCACATGGGGGTAAGAGAGCTGTGATCGTAATTCAGGGTGACATTAGAGAAACTCCCCTGTAAGAAACAGGTCACTGACAAAAACAAAAAATTGAATGTTTAAAAACTCAACTCCAAATTGAATTGTATCCAATACAGTGCTGAAAAGAGGTGTCTTGCTCAAAATTTCTGTAGCCTTGTGTTCTGGAAATTTGATAATGCCAAAGTGGTTTATATTTACATTTTAAAATGGAACCAAAGAGATTTTCTATGGGAGTTTGTGAACAAACTGAAGTGTTGTCTTTTTCCATAACCCAACACATCGCTTGAGATTACTCCAATACAAATCCCCAGAAGGGGAAAATCATTTGTTTAATGATGGTGAAACTCTGAGGACTGAAGCATCTTAATGCACATGTATTGGCTCATTTATTSCCTTGCAAGGCTTAGCCTCAGCTTTTACATTAGCCTCCAGCACAACAGATGACATCATTTCTATTTTCCAGGATATTWTGGCTGTCACTGATCTGCAGCACAGTCGCTCTGTGAAAGATAAATGTCACCCCTCATCAATACGCTTTGCAACTTAATTAATTTCTCAGCAGTGTATTAATTAGGCAACAAGAGTAGCCTGGAACTTCCATAAATGAGATGAGAAATGGATAAAAACTGTCCTAACCCAGCTAAACAAAACCATGTATGAGGATGGTGCCAGTTTCTTCTAAAGAACACCCATTGTCTACCAGGAGAGGCAGCTCAGTAAATGCCCAGCACTTGCTAAGTTGGACATTGGGTTTTGTCCTGTCTAATGACCAGATTCCACCCTATGGATTGGAGAATCTGCTGCTAAATGAGGAAAAACTACCACCATGCTGAGAGGGAAGAGTCCAGCCTTCAGCACTGGGGAAAGAGCAGAAACAAAAGGTGAGAAACCTTCCATGAAAGACAAATTCAACCCAATCCGTGCCCCTCTGATGAGCAGAAACACTGAAARCATTCACTGTCCACCACCAGGGCACTTCTTTCTAGCACGAGTTTTATTTTTTAGAAGAGAAGCGCTGAAAACAACAGGTTGAAAGAGGGTTAAAGTTTTCATTGCCATGGCCATACGTTTCCAGCATTGCCTACAAATAGGGCCTTGAAACCAGATTCCATCTCCA
This sequence comes from Mixornis gularis, assembly GCA_003546035.1. Lineage (NCBI taxonomy): Eukaryota > Metazoa > Chordata > Aves > Passeriformes > Timaliidae > Mixornis > Mixornis gularis. The sequence continues at coordinate 2,305,361 of QVAJ01000001.1, forward strand.
AAAGGGACTCAGAACTGCTCGGGGCAGGGAGCRATGGAGAAACTGTCCTGGGTTAATGTGGGCAAGTCAACAAAAGCTGTAGGGTTATTGCTGTTCAATACATGGGATATGCTCTAGTCCAAAATTCCAAACATTGTGGGGCTCTCAAAGGGKAATCATGGAATCACAAAACCACAAAATGGTTTGGCTTGGAAGGAATCCTAAAGTCCATCTCACCACACCCCTATCAGAGACACCTTCCACTGTCCCAGGTTGATCCAAGCCCCATCCAGCCTGGCCTTGGACACTCCCAGGGATCCAGGGGCAGCCACAGCTTCTCTGGGCACCCTGTGCCAGGGCCTCCCCACCCTCCCAGGKAACAATTTCTCCCTAATCACTGTTTTCTTATTTACATGGCTGGATTAATAGGAATCCACAGGGACAAAATGGTACAGCTCAAGTCAGTCACCCCTTCAGAGAAAAAATAAAACAATTAAAGAAAAATGAAAAWATCATCTCTGTTTATTTGGGATCAGCTTCATCTAAGTTTTCTTCTGGGCTCAATTTGAGTGCCCCAATGATTTTCCTTCCTGGAGACTCTCAGGACAAAACAAATGTGGTTTTTTGTCYGAGATTGCAGTGAGCATTTTAGTGCTTCTTGCATGGTAGACTGACCTCAAAGCTAACAGAGAACWATTTTAAGAGTTGTTTTCATTGCTTTAAGTAGTATGTAAATAAACATGAAAGTACTTGGACAATTGGTTCTTGAGTTCTAAGGGAAACAAAAAAAGATTGTGCTCAAGTGAGAGGGTCCAGTCATCACACTCAGAGTGTGTCCTGCTAAAACAATAAACCCAGGAGGGCTTGTTGTGCAATCCCTGTTGTTCCAGGATCAGCACAGCCCTGCAGCACAGCCCAGGTTGGAACGACCACAGACAGAGCTGGGGAGCAAAGCCAGTCAGACAGAAAGGCACAGCCACCACAGCTGGGAGGGGAAACRGCAGTCATTAGGAAATCACTGTGGTGTGGAACGATTTCCTAATTGCTCCTGCTGCTTTTGTCAGATTCCCTGGAGTGCTGGAAGTCTCAAGACTGAAAAAAAAACAAAAAGAAAAAAAATAAAAAGCTAAACCCAAAGAAGAAGCTGGTAGCAGTGCCACCACACTGGTGGTGTGTGTTCAGGTTGCTGCACAGGTTCTGGCAGCCTGGTAAGAGCCTACTTTGGTGCTGTGCTTTTGCCTTCAAAAGAAGCCTGTGAGAATACCTAAAAATGACACATAAACCGTAATTCTGGTGTCTGGAAACTAGCAGAAAAATCATAGAATCATGGAATGGTTTTAGCTGAAAAAAACCTCAAAGCTCATCTCATTCCACCCCCACCATGGGCAGGGACACCTTCCACTAGCCCAGGTTGATCCAAGCCCTGTCCAACCTGGCCTTGGACACTTCCAGGGATCCAGGGGCAGCCTCTGGGCTGCTTCTCTGGGCACCCTGTGCCAGGGCCTCCCCACCCTCACAGGGTAGAATTTCCTCCTAATAATCTAAATCTAAGTCTGCCCTCTTAATCAGGATTAATCAGAACAAGCAGAATTAGCAGAACTAGGACTTGTGACCCAGGGCCTTTTCATGAAGTAAAAACACCTCAATACTTCACCTAGTTTGGGTTTGTGATGAACTTTCCTAAAAACCACAGAGRAAGTCATCCCTGTGCCCCAAAAACCTCCAATCTCAGCAAAACCTGGGTCACCATGAAGACAAAGCCATGTGGAGGAATCAGTCCTCTATTCTCTTAGCACCCTTTGAGAATAGCAACAAATAATGGCTAAAATTAGTCCAAGTAATCTATTTGGATTTTCAAACGCCTTTTGTCAAGYTCCCTGGGGAACACTCAACTCAGCAGCCTTTCAAGAAGACGTAAAATAGCAGAAAGGAATTATTTACTTTAATCACCCGAAAAAAAACAGAACTCTTGGGAGCTGCAGAATTTCCATATCCAGACAGAAATATACAGGCTTAATTTTTTTTAAATTTTTTTTTTTGATGAGGGGAGGGGCTGCAAGGTAGCAAAGTTTGCTAATTATTTGGGTATGTTCAGATGAAAGGAGACACATTAAAGCMATTCAAAGGGATCCAGCAAGGCTGGGTGAGCAGGAGGGGCTCTGGCTCCTGGGCTGGTGCTGCTGAGGGAATGAAGACTTGGAGCTCTTCAGACACATCCCTGTAAACACCACACAAAAAGGAGCCATAATTCTGAGGAAGGAAGACTGGGGGAATTCATTAATTTTATTTTTTAGCTCTCTTGCTTGCTCATTTAACTGAGTGAGGTGTTGTGCTACACAACATACATAGATGGTCAACACTTTCATTGCCTGTCATTAAACATATTATAAACTTTCCACTCCATGACCAACTTGTCACATCTTGGATTTCATTGGGTCCTTCTCAGCTGTGGCTTTGTCACGGCTCAGGTCCTCTCCAGGTGAGTGACACAGCACAACAATGCAGCACAACAATGCAGCCCATTCCTGCAGGGAGGGGACAGGGATTTGTTTATCTGCAAGGACCCCTCAGGAGAGCAGGCTGAGCTCCCAGCAGCAGMCAGTCGAGGGCTGTGTGAGGGCAGCACCGAAATTATCCCAGTCCTGTTCACCACTGGATTGATGCTGCGCTTTGCTGGATAAAAYACACAGCACCAACTGCTTGGAGCTCAGCTGGGGAAACCAGGATTGATGGACAGCATCAAAACACACCGTATTTACAGAGCTGTTAAGCCCCAGCCTTCTAATATTTCCAAACAATCAAATTCCAGTGCTTAGCAAGGTTCAGGGCTTTGTACTTTTCCATCAGAGTAGCCAGCTTTTGGCAGATGGGAGGAATTTCCTACACTGGGTACTCGGGAAAATGTGTTTGCAATTCCTCTGCTGCCATCTACCCTCAGAAATGCCTTTGTGCAGCCAGGCTGGTCCTATCCACAAAGTTTGAAAGTCATTAACCAAACTCTGAACCCTACAAACAAAAGGTCTTAACAACAGGCAGCTGTGTTCATTTGCATTGTCTTAAAGACATTTTTGAAAAAACCTAAAATAACGCTGAAATAAAAAATAAAAGGATGACTTGGAGCCATCATCCATCACGAGGAAACTCCCCAAATGAAAAAKAATTGCAGGCATTTAACATATAAAGTGCTTTCTTTTTAAAAGCAGAGACAACATGTTTGATTCTGAGGATGTGCAGAGAAATTCTGGTCTGATGAATGTTGGCAGTAACAAACAGGAGGTAAAAGGTTTGTTAATTTTCTCTGTGGTTTCATTGCCTCYTTCAATTTGTCCCTTGTTTGTGTTGTGCTCAGGCTCCATGAGAAGATTGTAGAAAAAATCCAGTCTCTTTTTTTATTATTATTATTATTTAGGCCAAAAGAAACCTTCAGCTGGATCTTGCAATCTGTCTTTTGCCAAGTGCAAAAGTCCAGCCACTGTCCACCTGGAAGTGTGGAATCCTGCTCCAGTCCAGCATGGAGCATCTCCACTCCTGCACAGGAGGAGGGAAGAGCCACACTCAGCTGGGTTCAGGGGCTCTGCCAGGATTTGTGTGCCCCACTCACCCATTTTAGGACTCCAGTTAGTGCTGGGTTAATGAGTGCCCTCAGTGCTCTGAGGGGGATTTCCCAGCCTCAAGGATTCTGTCATTCTGGGGTGGAACACCTTTCTCTTTTCCCTGGCCATAAAACAGGTGTGCAGGGATGACAAGGAGGTAGGTGGGTTTTTTTAACCCTGTTCCTGATTCCACATATTTCCCAAGCATCAACACCCTTTTCCATGGAGGTGTGACCTTTAGGTATCTATTTGTTCGAGCAGCAGCCCACTGAGGGGGCAGATATGAAACCAAGAGATGGAGCCTAGAGATTAAACCAAGCCCTGGCACCCCTCTGTCCCTTTCTCTGAGAACACAGGGTGGTGAGACAGGGGGTTCTCTCACCCCATCTGAGAGGCTTTTCTCTTCAACTGGAATAACCATAAAATCAGACAGGAGTGATCCGTGTCTGCTGGGGGCAGGTGGCACTGACTCTCATGGCTCAGTTTATGGTCACAAACCAATTTTCATGGGATCACAGAGTGTCCTGAGCTGGGAAGGACCCACCAGGACCATCCAGTCCAGCTCCTGGCCCTGCACAGACACCCCAACAATCCCACCCTGGGCCTCTCRGGTGGTTCTGTGTGGGGCCAGGTTTGACCCCCTCCTTATCACGAGATCTTTTGGAATCATGTTCTGAACTAAGATCAATGACACAAATAAAAATCAATAAAAATTCCTAACCCCCCCCCAAATAAGGTCAATCTCAGCAAATAAGTCTGTTTAGGAACAAAAAACCTTCGAGCCCACTGAAGGGCTGTGACACTGACAGAAATAAAGCCCAGGGTGACACAGTTTCCTTTGGGRAAGTTTCTTCCTGAAAAGAACAGGTTAGTTGCTTCCTTTGGGGAAGTTTTTCTCCTTTCTTGCATTCAGCCACACAGAAATTGAAGAGAAATTATCAATGTGTTTCATGCCACACCTCTAAAGCACCCACATCCCGGCAGAAGGTGTCAAGGGAAGTCAGGACTAAAGCCAAAAAACAGTTTCTATTSTGTATTTTCAACATTCCTCCTTGGTATAATTCAGTACCAATTTTATTTAAATATTCCTCAAACATATCCCTCTCACCTGCCACAGACAGAGCAGACCCAGCTGCTGCTGGGGGTGATTGAGAAGTGAATTTACTTTCTATACCAGTAASAAAAAGATGTGCAAAGATTTGGATCCTTGGTGCCTCTTGTTCCTCACTGTTTTCTCAGTCTGACTTCAAGAAAACCCTTTATAATTTTAGAAGACAGATCCTACTAATCAGTGTCCGATGGAAAATGCACAGGTCCACGTATTATCTCATCGTTTCATATATTTAATTGCTATTTCCTTGTTTYTCCATGTTCCATGGAATAAAAAACACCAAATAGTGTTGTATTGGATTAACTGAGATATTAAAGAGCAAATTCACCCTGGCCCTATCTCTCCTCCATGGGCTCCTGGCACTGCAGTGAGTTGCCAATGAAATAAGAAAGCAGATTAGATATAATTCACTTTGAAGCTGCTCTGATAAAATCCAACAAAAGGAATCTGACTTATTTCAGATGCTCTATCACTACTTATCCACCTATTGCTGCCAAGAGCTGCATTGCCAAAAGACTGATGGAAGATTAAGGAAAAAAACCCACACCAACACTTTCTGCTGCAGAAAACCTCTGGCAGAGTGTTTGCTCCATCTGGACTGAGATGCCCAGATGAAGAGGGGCTGCTGTTGGTCCATCTGTAAAACAGGGCCCACACCAATTGTCTGACTTATGGTAGATTTGGAAGGCTGTTCTCTGGAAAAGATGTGCAAAACAGCTTGGCCTTCTCCCCACCCCATCCTGTGTTTTCCTTTTTCTCCCTTTCTACAGAKATCCTCCATAAAAAATGTATAAATTCTGACCTGCTCCTGCTCTGTGTGTTCTTGTGTCTGCTGATCCTTGATGGAGAAATGGGTGAAATGATTCACTGGACAATTTTTTATTTTTTTCAACAAGACTTTGAGATTTTCCTCCTGTCATTTATTTTCCACAGAATTTTGTTTTATTTTCCTTCTGAATTCACAAACGTAACTATCCTTAATGTTGGTGGTGTGAGCAGGGAAGGACTCAGGGAGAAAGAATTTAAAATCTTCAATGTTTAAGTTTATTAGAAAGAATTTTCCAACACCCCACTAATTAATAGCTTTAAATCACAGAAGTTCAAAAAGCAATTACATGTAATGATAAACTGTTTTTTAAGAGGGGTTGCAAGTATCACATCTGAGGCAAAGTAGAGAAATGTAGAGTGTGTGTCCAGGGTTTTCCTTGCACATGGATCAGAAGCATCCTTGCTTTCCTTGCTACTTGTTAAAGGACATATTATGCAACAAAATCCATTACTAGCAAGAATATAGTGATTAAACATAAAAACCCAATATAGTGATTAAACATAAAAACCCAACCAAACAAACAAAGCCCTTACATTTAAAAAGGTCATTAAATCATACTTTTTCATAGAGATCCACAAGCCTCAAGTGAGTCCAGTGGGAGGAAACGTGAAGGCCTCAAGTTAACTTCAAAATACAAACAGCAGACTAACCTTACTGGCTAATAACAACTTTCTTTAAAAAAAAAATCAAAATGAGGTACCAGATGGGGAAGCCAACCAATATTCATCATCGTGTGCAGCCCCAGAAATGGTGTATCTATAATATGAAAAGATAACAGACCATATGCGCTCCAAAAATTAACCAAAATAAAAGGCAGCTAATTCGCTTCATTTTCATTTAACTGGGCTCATCCTCTGAGCTTTAATTTGCAGGCACTGAAGGTGAAATTCGAGCTGCTAATCTTAATCATTGTTGTGCGCACAGCAAGATTTATGATTATACAAGTTTTTGGAGAAACAAAGATGCTAATTTACAAAAATGTGGGGATACAACTTGCTTGTTATGCAGAGGGAAATATTACAGAGGGAACAAGGAGCGGGGTAKCAGAAGTCCTTGGTTCTGTCATTTGTAACCTATTTGAAATGAGGTTTTGGGAAAAAAATATAAACAAATCTTCTGAAGTCCTGACAGCTGCTTAATCCTGCAGTGAAGTTGTGCTTGCAAGGGTGTGGAGACAGGAGGGAAAGCCATTAATATGGAGCTGGGCATGAATGCAGTCAGAGTGAGAGTTGGAGCAATGGGAGGAATTGGGGTTCTGAAGGATTGGTTTGGAGTGCAGGAGGGGGCCAGCATTGCCTTCAGCAGTGTGTCCCTGTCCCTGCCACTCTCCTGTCCCTGCCACTCTCCTGTCCCTGTCGTCCCTCTGGGCTGAGGGAGCGAGGCCATGCTGTCACCTGAGCACAGCCAAAACTGCCACTTTAGGTATTGTGGAACTATAAAATCATGGAAAATGCTGAGCTCTAAGGGACCCACCAGGATCATCAAGTCCTCAGCTCCTGTCCCTGCACAGACACCCCAACAATCCCACCCTGTGCCTCCCTGAGAGCCCTCTCCAAATGTTCCTGGAGCTCTGGCAGCCTTGGGGCTGTTCCCATTCCCTGGGGAGCCTGGGCAGTGCCCAGCACCCTCTGGGGAASAACCTTTCCCTGATCTCCAGCCTGACCCTGCCCTGGCACAGCTCCAGCCATTCCCTGGGTGCTGTCCCTGTCACAGGGAGCAGAGATTGGAGCAGCCCTTCGGGAGAAGCTGCAGCCCCTGCTGAGCTCTGCCCTCAGCCTCCTGTGCTCCAGCTGAACAAGCCAAGTGCCCTCAGCTGTTCCTTATTTGTCCCCTCCATGCTCTGCACCATCCTCAGGTCCSTCCTGTGGACTSTCTCCAACAGCTTTAGATCTTTCTCATATTGTGGCACCCAAGACTGGCAGGAGACCTTGGTTTTGCACTGATGCTTTTTYGCATGTTCACATCCTCCTGCTCTGGTCCAGCAATTAAATAAACATCCCATCCACTTCTTTGTGGGCAGATTTCCCCCAGGGTGACCTCCTGGGCTCAGACACTGAACCCACAGTGAGAGACAGCAGGTTTGTTAGAGGAGCTGAGCAGGAGGAATCTGTCTCTGCTCCACTTGCCAGTGCTTCCAGACAGGATTTCAGTCATGCCTGCATGTCAGCAGCCTTCCTGGGGATTCTCTAAAGAGCCTATCAAGCTGACCACCTCAGACAGRCAGGGCCAGGGCCTCTCTGCTCTCCAATTCCAATGAGCTGTGCTTAATGCAGCATCTGCCTTGTCTGTCTTCTGCCTGCCCATGTATTAACACACAGCTTTGTGCCGCTCCCCGGGGCTCTCAAGCATATAATAAATAGAGTTCCAGCTCGCTGGAACCTCCTGCAGCAGCTGAGATTGTGATTTGTTTTGCTGTGACTGCTCACTTGGAAGTTCCTGGCTTTGGCAGGACGGCAGAAGTACCCACAGTTGAACACACATGCTTGGGAATTGGGTGGTGCTCCAACATACTCCTGCTAAAGCTGGAAGAGGAGCACCCTGGCTGAGGAAAGGAGCACCCTGGGGCAGGGAAAGATCCTGGGAGGAGCCCTCGAGCCTGGGGGAAAAGGATGGAGGACACAGGTGCATGCAGAGGATATAGGTTCCCTTCCTACTGGTCTGCAGTATTCTGCCACTTGGTAGCAGAAAACAGCAAAGGAAAGCTTCCCTTCCCTTCCCTTCCCTTCCCTTCCCTTCCCTTCCCTTCCCTTCCCTTCCCTTCCCTTCCCTTCCCTT
>QVAJ01000001.1:2319802-2330029 GCA_003546035.1 Mixornis gularis
TCTGGGCTGAGCATTCCCAGCTCTCCCAGCCTGGCTTCATTGGGGAGGTGCTCCAGTGCCCTCAAGAATTCTTGGCCTCCTCTGGACTTGCTCCAGCTGTTCCACATCTTTCCTACRTTGGGAGCACCAGACACAGCACTGTAGGTGGGGTCTCACACGTCCATAGTCAGAATTCCCTSCTCCAGACATCAGCCTCACTGCTCTCCTCAATTTCAAACAGAGGGTTTGGTGAGGTGGAAAATCTGTAATGTTTCTGTATTTGTTGCTTTCTGAAGTCCAGAGCAGGAGGGCCTGTCCTTTCAGACTTCATTACATCATGGAAATTGTGCATTGCTTTTGGGAAGCATTGCTGGAAAAATAATGTCTTGGGAAGGGGAAGGCAAAGTAGGAAAAGAATAAATAAAACAATTGAAAAGGACAAAAGCCCTTAAAGAGTTAAAGCATCCCATTTTGAAGTCTAATAGCAGGAGTGAGTCATGAAGAGCCCTTTTCTCTCTGAGCTAAGCTCAGTGTGTGTGGCTAGACTTGCAAATAGTCTCTCCTGTAAGAGAGGCCTGTTTAGCAGGATATTTTTTCCAAAAAAAACCATTTTCAAAAATCTATATTAATCTTTTCACATGCACTGGAGACTTCTTTGTTGTGTCCAGGCCTAGAACTCAGCAGAGCTGTTGATGTTTGTGGCCACACTCCTGTCCCCCTGTGCCCTCTGTGCTCAGGCCAGAAGATCAGGTTGGCACCTTCCCCCACCAGCAGGGAGCTCCCAGCACTGGCCACATCCCAGCCTGGGTGTGAACAGGACAGGGAATTTTCCTTGGAGAAAACACCCCCACTGTAAAAAAAGAGCATTAATTTTGCCCCAGCCTCTCCCATCTCTTTGCTTACAACCTGCAGGTGCTGTGGTGAGGAGTGCAAGAGGAAAAGCCGCAGGAACCAGGAGGGAAACTTGGATAATGCCTTATTGCAGGGGTTGTGGAAGGACTAAAGCAGCTCAGGGAGCTTTTCTATGAGCTTTGCAGAGCTCTCCATGAGGTATTTTTCTTCTACAGGTCTACAGAAGCAGTAATATTTGTTGAGCTGCTTGTTCCTTGTATGAGACTAAGTAATCCCTATCCCTAAATAATATCCCTCCGATGAATTGCAGTGACCACACTGCTAAGGAAAATGGCATCTTTCTCAAAGCTTTAAGAACTGGCTTGGGAAAAAAACTTGCATTCTTCAAAATCATTGTAAAATCTTTGTTTAGAGCATGCTGCTGATAACCCCAATGTCAAGGGTTTAATACATGTGTGGGCCATTTACCCAAGAGTTGGACTCAAGGATCCTTGTGGGTCAACTCACAATATTCTGGGATTCTGTTGCTGGAGCCAAGGAAGAGAAAAAAAGGAGAAAAAAAAAAAAAAGCTCAAAAGTGGACAATTTGCAATACAATTCTATACATTCTACATGGTCACTGTGTTTTTAAATACCTCATATTTCAGAACTAAGGGAGCAAAGGGGATGAGGAATTACAGTCAACCCCCACAAAAGAAAAGGAAAACCCTGCAGGTCACAACACCCTGAATCCATACACACCATGAATATCCCACCAGAGCACACTCCAGCTGATTCACTGGCAGACAAATCTCTCCCTGAGAATAATCAGACTCCTCTCAGACTCTGTTTGCCAGCACTCAGGCTGGGAAGGGTTTGAAACATATAAATTCCAATTTCCTGGCAGAAGAGCTGAGGACACGACCCTGCAGGTTGCCAGTGTGAGGATTCCATCCCAGTGCAGTGATCCCAGACAGGGATAGCAGCGGGCAGGGGTCAGCATGGGAAACAGTGGATGTTCCCCCTGGAGAAATGTGAGAGGAGCAGGAGAGGATCCCATCCAACCCACAGACCTGAAGGTGTCTTATTGGCATTCACAGGGAAGGCTTGCAGGGAATAAGGGAGGGAATGAAAGGAAAACAAATGTATAAATAGCTGCCAAGCCCACCAATGAAAGCAATTTTAGGGAGTAAAGATGGAGCTGCCTGTGGATTTGCAATGCAGAGGTATTCAGGCAGCATTCCTCACTTTCACTGCCAGCCAAAAAGTCAGTGCAAGACAAATAAAGTGTCAGAGGGGTAAATAAAGAGGAAATTGCTATCAGGGATCCTTAAGGAAAAATAAAAGATCAACACAGATAAGGCCAAAAAGTCACAAAATTACCAAAAGTGACAAGATAAAATTGGTCGCACAACTGAAATTATTCTTTAATGCTGCGATCTATAAGGATGATAACCAAAGTATGAAATTAGGCTGGCAAGACACACCTATATTAAAGACAAAGTGGATTAATAGGGAACCTGTCCTTCTGTGGTTTTCTGGAGTGGATGTTCAGCTGAAGCAAAACATGTCAAAATATTGTATATTCTGATTGACCACTGCTCTCTGATGGGTGCCCTGAGGGTAGATTTCATTGTAAGGGTTATTTCCACCAAATCTAAAATACAGATTGTCCTTTACAACACACACGGAGAATGTTTTACCTTCTACCTCTGAGTCCAGGAGAAAGAAAGAAAGAAACATTTGACTTTTAAAAGTTGATTTTAAAACTCAAGCCGTGGCAAGTATTAGCGAGAAGGGTTTGTTTTCTTAAAATATGTGGGCAATTGGAATGAGCATCACTGCACTACAGCAACCTTTTCATTGAACCCAGACTTATTGAGCTTAACTGCCTGTACACTAATTAAAGCATCTCTCATCCTGTTTGTCCTATTCAGCACTACACTGCCAGCTCAGAATGGCTCTCACAAAGCCCAGGCAGTGATAAGTGTTAATGGTATTTTATTATTTCTCAGCTGCAATGAAGATATTTCTCTGGCTGCAGGCAAAAGCCTCCAGGGAGGAAAAGAAATGCCTAAGAGTGGGAACATGCCCTCACAGCATCACTGCTTCACCAGCAGCACTCCTTTCAGTGCTGCTCAGGCAATGGAAGGACATCCACACATTCCCCTGGAAGATGCCTGTGTGCACGGTGTCTCTCCAGAGCAGGGGGCTCTGAGGGATGAGCAAAGAAAAGTGAATTATCGAGAAAGGAAAGTGAATTATTGGAGGATCACATGAAGGAATGGGCAATGAGGCTGATTCAGAGCCTGTCATCAGGGGGAAAAATGGCAGGATCCCTTGGGCCAAGCAGAGCATTCATGGGATGCTGTTGGATATAAATGAGAGCCTTTGGAAAGAGGCAGTGGTGACTCAGGAGGTCGATGGGAATGGCCTCTTGCTGTCAGTGGTGCCAAGGAACCACTCAGCAACCTGGAAACACAAAGGCAGGGCAGAGAAAGTCAGAAGGAAACAAAGAGCTGGGAAACTTTCCTGTGTGCTCTGCAGGGCAGCAGCCCCAGCTTCTGGAGGTGTCCAGGGCTAGAGGACTGTGGGCCTGAGAGATTTTAGCCTGCCAGCAGCTGCTAACTTTTTCCCAAGGAAAAAAATTCTCAAGAAAGCTTTTTTCTCAAAACAATCTTGGCAAACAACTCTCCTTTCTCAAAACAATCTTTGGATACATATAATATACATGTAAATATAAATATATGTAAATATAATATACATATACATATAAAATACAGGTGGTATTTTCCTGTTTCTCTAGTTTAACCAATGGGATCAGAGAGGTGTCGTTCCTATTCACCAATCGTGTTAAGTCTGTATGGGAACACCTGATAAAAGGTAGTAAGAATTAAAAAATAAAAGCTTTTTTCTATGCTCTTTGCCTTCTGGAATATTTGGAGTCTTTCATCTTCCTTTCGTGTCCGACAGCGACAGAGGACATCACTCCCTAACTCTGCTGCCACCCCCAGAGAGGCTCCCTGGTGTTCCCCTTCCTCTCTGCACAGTGAGCAAACTCTGATATGCTGAGATTGGCATTATATAAACACCAAACATCGAATATTAATTGGGAAACTATGAAGTAGAATAACATTGTGTAAAAAAAAAAAAAAAAATTAAAAAAAATGCTGTCTCTTAGCAACTCAGCTTCTCCAGCCTCAAATAAAGAATTAGAATCTGACAATGTCACATTATTTTCCACAGTAGATTTGAAATTTGGCTTAATTAAAGCTTATGCTTTAGCTGGATTACCAAACAAGCAACCAGCAGCTACAGGGAAAAATAGTTTTTGTCTATCTATGTGACGGGGATAAAAAAGTTCTGTGTTCAACAGTGCTGTGATGAGGCTCAATTTATTTCAGGCAATTGCTCCAAGTGTTTCCATCACCACTGAARCCCAGATCAGCTCCCTGGTGACCCTGAGTGTGCTGTGTTCAAGGACACAGCTTCAGAGACCAGGCCTTGAAGATGTAGAAAGAGATTTAAGGGTGGATACATTGATAGAAASTTTACTCCCAGGACTCTGCACACCCAAACTCTCTTCAGGGTCTAACAGGAAATGTCAAGGACTTCCTGAGATCCCCCTGATTTTCCACTCTTGACACGTTATAGTAACCTTTTGTTTGGAAGCTTATACATGATACTTCCAGTGCCTAAAGGGAGCCTACAAAAGGCTGGAAAAGGACTTTTCATCAGGGCATGCAGCATCAGGACAAGTGAAAATGGTTTTAAGTTGAAGGAGGACAGAGTTAGATGGGATATAGGGAAGAAATTCTACCCTGTGAGGGTGGTGAGACCCTGGCACAGGGTGCCCAGAGAAGCTGTGGCTGCCCCTGGATCCCTGGMRGTGTCCAAGGYCAGGTTGGRCAKGGCTTGGAGCAACCTGGGCTARTGGAAGGTGTCCCTGTCCRTGGCAGGGTATGGTACTGGATGGGCTTTAAGGTCCCTTCCAACCCAAACCATTCTGGGATTCCATAGTGCAACCCAAGCTGCTGCATATTCTGCAAAATCCTATACAGTTATCCAGACATAACACAGTTCAAAGCCTTCAAAATGCAACTCAGATTAATATAAAAATTAAATTTAATTAAAGGAGGCCTTCAGAATCAAATTCAGCTGCGTGAAGGCCATTCACAGGTCCCTGTGCCAGAATTTTTACACAGGTATCCACTGGCACCCATGTAAGTAGAGCAGCTGAGCGTTGAAGAGGAGTGAGCTGGCAAAATTTGGGTAGTCTCACCCCAAAATTGGATTGTCATCCATGGGACACTTCTCTGGGTCCCCCAACAGAACTGTAATCCATGTGTGGTACCAAGAGGGACAACTTCAAAGCCAAATCCCACAGAGATGTAAGACCAAGCCCAGAGCTTTGAACTAGATCCAGAAAAAGCCCATGGCTCTCCCAAGCCCAGCTTAGCACTCCACCTATCCAGTCATTATCCCACCACACCACGGAAATCAAACCCTGGTGCTTGYCTCGAGATAAACAGACATTATTATTCCCATAAAAGAAAATGAGGCAAAGGAATTACCACAGTTATCTTGCCTATGGCACACAAAATATMATTTAAAATCCTCCCAGCTCATAATAAAATCTCATCATTGTTTAAAACAGTAGAGGATACAGTCTTTGAAAGTTTTAAATATTTAGTTTGCAYATTTCTAAATCAGAGGCAAAGTTTGGATTGCAAGGTTCAGTGAGGAAAGGGAATATTTTTTTGTTCTGGTAAACACAAGCATAGCCTGTTTCTAATGAGTAGCAATCAAGAGACACTGCAGGGACACAGAACATAAAATAGTGTGAGAATCCAATATGCTGCTATTCCTGGCAGTTCTAAAAATTAATTCAAACCTGCATCCATTACAAGAGTAATGGAAAAGTAGAGCTCCATGTCTGTAAATATTAGGAGCGTGGCTGATAGCCTCATTTCCTCCCCCATCTCAATTAAATATGGCACCTTGCAGCTAAATTACACAATGTGGCCACAGTCTGTAAACAAAACAATCACTGTTACAAATGTTTGTGCCTAATAAATAGATGTACTGCTGTATTAGGCAGAGTTATGCCTCGTGCAGTAGATATTCCCTTCCAAACAGGTAGATCTCTTATTAAGCATTTGATTATTCATTTCTCCCTCCCCAAAATGAGAGCACAGAAAGAAGCCTTCTGCTGGTGCACCTTCTGCAAATCGCACCCGAAATCTTAATAAAGTAGCTCCCAATCTCCTTCAGATCTAATTCTCCCAGACAGCTGTGCATTGTCAGCCTCACCCAGATGCTTAAAATGCATCAATGTTTATTCTTTAAACTGGAAAAAACAATCATTGAGGATGATAATCCAAGAATCAGCCTGTGCCCCGCTGCCCCTCGGTGGATTTGACTGCCTGATCTTTTCTCATCCTTGTGTAACCCCAGCATCCCCGCTTCATTTAATTCCTTAAGCTTTAATTAAAAACCAGCAATGAAAGCCAGCAAGAAAAAGAAGCTGAAAATTCCTTTATAGCTCACAGAACAGCCAATATTGCTTGGAGAAGAGACAGCAAGAATACAAAGGTGGCCCACTGCAGCTTAATCTCTCCTCTGTTGTATTCTGCTGAGGAATACTTCACAGAGCTGGTCTTTTATTTATGCTCTGGCACCAGGAAAAGAGGGAACCRTGAAACTTGTCCAGGAGTTTGCACATCCCAGTCACATCCTTTGCTCTGGTTCCCTCCTCCTGGCTGGGAACTGGGAGTGTGGATTCTGCTCAACAGCAGAATGCCACTAAGGGTGCACAGTTTTTGCCACACAAGCTCCACTGAGTCTTTGTCAGTGTTTGTGGGTCACCTCTTTGGAGGTGTTGTTTTCGTTGGGAGCTTTAAGATGTGGCCAAACCCATTTTCAATGGCTGGGTGAGGTCAATGCCAGGGCAGCCCAGCTTGTTATCAATGTGTGGGTGCACCAAGGACAAAGTGGCTTCAAACCCAGGCACAAATGGCTCTCCTGCCACAGGAGCATCAGGAGAGTCCCCAGGGATCCAGACTGTTTCAAGAGTAAGTTTTCCTCACTCAGAAGCTCTCAGACTAAGGAATTCCCTGTGCTCATCCCAAAGCAGAGGCCCTTTGAGATGCTGACCATCTCACCTGACACAGCACTTACTCTGTGTGCTCCAGCAGCTGGAGGAGCAGCTTTGGTCGTGTCCTGAGTGGTTTTCRTTGTTTCAGCTGAAGCTGTGATCACTGAGGATGGTCAAGGAATGCTTTTACCCCATTTCAGGGGCTTTTGGATGGGTTTAGGATTTGTTTTTTGGGGTGTGGGTTTTTCTTTTTGGCACCTATCTACAAATTCCTGGCTAATTTTAGGCCAAGGGCAAGGTTTTGTTGGAGCTCCTTTTCCTAAATTTTTTAAAAGGTTTTACAGCTAGCTTGCAGTTCAGAATAAAGTCGTTAGTGAATCAAGAAAATTTATACTACCCTTTACTAGTTTTTTCAAGCAATCCTTAAAYGGAAACAAAAGCAAACAAAAAAACCCCGAAACAACAAACAACCAAAAACCAATCAAGATGCTCAACAAAACCAGACTTTACCACAAAATGTATGTTTTGACATACTGATGTATTTGGGTGAAGAGGAATGACACAAATAAWTTCAACCAAGTTCTGTAACTGTTACAAAACTGTATGTGGCACTACTCAGTGKGATCCTTATTTCCAAAAGAAAGAGGGATGCTTTTGGAGCCATGGTTTCCTCACCCACCAGGACCGTCCTGTCTAAAACGTTGTCCAATGAAGTGGTTTTCACACAATTGCATTTAAGGCCACTGAAGCCAGAAGCAAATGAGGCACAGCCTTCACTGAGCAGTGACTGATGTTTGATGTCACAGTGATGACAGCAAATAGAGCAGAAGGCCCCAGTGTTTTATATATTTTATATATATATTTATATATTTTATATATAATACAAGGAAGAGTGTGTGGCACAGCAGAGAGCTCCCACCTGGAGCCCTGCACCCGGCCCTGGTGTTCCAGTACCAGAAAGGTGTGGACCTGTTTGAGCAGGTCCAGRGGAGAGACACTGAGGGCTGGGACAGGCTRAAGGAGTTGGGATGTTCAGCCTGGAGAAGCGAAGGGTTTGGTGAGACCTTATGGAAACACTTCAATATGTTTTTAAAAAAAAGCTTATAAGAAGCAATTTTTAGCAATCCCTGTAGTGACAGGACCAAGGGCAACAGGCTGGACATAAGGAAGAAATTGTTTCAGATGGGGCTGGCAAGGCTTTAAATGGTTTTAAGCTGAAGGAGGACAGAGTTAGATGGGATATAGGGAAGRAATYCYTCCCTGTGAGGRTGGKGARGCCCTGGCACAGGGTGCCCAGAGAAGCTGTGGMTGCCCCTGGATCCCTGGMAGTGYCCAAGGCCAGGTTGGAKGSRGYTTGGAKCAACCTGGGCTAGTGGAAGGTGTCCCTGCCCATGGCAGGGGGTGGKACTGGATCTTCAAGGTCCCATCTAACCCAAACCATTCTGGGATTGTATGATTCTGACCTTTCAGTCCTCAAAATTGGTGACCATGCCATAAATTGTCTGCTTTCCAACTGGCTCTGGCTGCAATGTGCTGACAATGAAAGGAACTACACTTCTGCATTCCATTTTTACATGCCTTCCTTAGCTCAGTAGTTTTATGGTTTTCAATMCGACTTTTTAAATATGAGTTTATAGTGTTTCACCTCTCTCTCAAAYGGGTAAGTCTGTAAGAACTTTGCTGTTTGATTAAGTTATCATGCTTGAAGAGCCAGAAAAATTTAAGACAATTGTTCATTTAAATTGCTGTTAATTACATCCTCTTGACATAGTTATTGTACTATACGCACACTTTGGATAAAACTACTGTAGTGTCTAATTGAAGTCAAAAATATTTCTGACATTTTAATGAACACACCAATAAGTTTTATTTTACAAGACTTTCAAATGAACCACGGAGGATTAGAAAATGACATTCAGGGAATGCATATAATTGAATTACATAACACAGGAGGGGGGAACTTAGTGTCATGTTAAAGGGATAAAACAGGTAGGAACCCGTTAGCATTTGAGATGTGTTGGAGTAAATAAGATCTTTGTAGAATAGAAGCCATTCTGGTTTTTTTCAACCACCAAAGTTCCAGGAAGTCAGTGGAATGTCACAGCATCATTGTCACCAGCCACAGATAGCAAGCCTGGGGACTCAGAAGCCATTATCCTGCTCCTTATCAGAGATCYCCTTTCCATTTCACTTTTATGGAAATTTTACATAATTATTTGTGGAAGTCAAGTGGAACTTCACAGAATCAGTGGAGCTGCACTGGAATGAACCAGAAGTGGGAAGACAAAGAGTTGTCTGGACTTCAGAGCAACCCTGGTGCTTGTGAGGTTTTCCACATGAGAGCTCAGCTGGAGAGGAGCAGGAATTGAAGTYATTTAAAGCAGTTAAATCAGACATATTGATCCCACACTTATCCAGCTGTCTGGATGCATTTTGCTGAGCCACAGAAGAAGAAGGTCGGATCACATGTGTGTTCCATGGAAAATGCTCAGTRCCAGGGACCTCTTGCTGCAGCAGTAAACTCTTGTCAAAGGAAGGAGGAGATGGTCAGATGAGCCCATTTCCCAATGATCAATAGCTGGGTGAAACAGTCAGGGCAATGAGGAAAGTAAGAGAGAAGTAGACACACTCAAGTGCATGTCCACACTTTAATACACACCAAATTGTGAACCCAGAAGAAATCTTTAGTCTCTTGAGCAGTTCCTCGAACTCTTGAAGCTTCTTCCTAAGTCTTCAGCCTCTCTCTGTGCTCTCTGTGCTGCAAGAACTAATCCCAAAAGCAGCATCCTGGCTGTGCTGGGAGGAAGAGCTGTGGTGGAGCCCAAAGCGGCAGCTCAGCCCCTCCCTTCCCCTCAGGGKGAATGGGGAGAGAATCATGGGGTACGAGTGAGAAAACTCCTGGGTTGASATCAGACGGGTTCAAAGGGAAAGCAAAGGCTGTGCACACATGGAAATCAAACCAAGGAATTCATTCCCTGCTTCTGCTGAGCGGGTGTGCAGCAGCCCCAGGAGAGCAGGCCCCATCCCTCAGAACGGTGACTTGGGCAGACAAAAACCTGCCTAGATAGGACAGAAACCTACAAATATACTGAACATGTGAAATGTCCCTTGAGTCACTTCAGTTCACCTGTCCTGGCTGTCCCCTCCCAATTCCTGCTGCTCGTCCAGCCCCTCGCTGCTGGGATGGGTGAGGAGCAAAAAAGGCCTTGGATCTGTGTGGGCACTTCCCTGTGTCACCAGCTCTGCTCCCACATCCCTGTGTCACCAACACTGCTCCACATCCCTGTGTCACCAACACTGCTCCACATCCCTGTGTCACC
>QVAJ01000001.1:2330469-2348447 GCA_003546035.1 Mixornis gularis
CACTGCTCCCACTTCCCTGTGTCACCAACACTGCTCCCACATCCCTGTGTCACCAACACTGCTTCTCCATCCCTGTGTCACCATCACTGCTTCTCCATCCCTGTGTCATCAACACTGCTTCCACATCCCTGTGTCATCAACACTGCTCCCACATCTGTGTCACCAGCTCTGCTTCTCCATCCCTGTGTCACCAACACTGCTTCTCCATCCCTGTGTCACCAACACTGCTTCCACATCCCTGTGTCACCAGCTCTGCTCCCACATCCCTGTGTCACCAACACTGCTTCCAGACAGATCCCAAACCCACAGCCTGCAGTGGCCTCAGGGATGAAAATTAACTCTACCCCAGCCAACGCCAGCACAATAATATATAAAAAAATACTGTAATATTAAAAAAATTAATATTAAAACCAGGAAAATTATTGCTTTCCTGATCATCATCCTTCAGATTTCTCACAGAATGGCATTCTGTTCTGTGAGAATAACTCAGTGTGCAAATATCCAATTCCCTCCCTGTGTGTGTGTCTTGCAACCACCAAGATGGGGAGTGACAAAACAGGCACAGTTAAGAGATGAGAGAAGGAAAAAAAAAAAGGAAATATCAGTAAACTTGGCACAACATTCAATTATAAAAATGGATGTAAAATGCTAACAATTCAATGCTCAGAAGAACTCATCTGAATTTCATTATCATCTAAGTAGAATCTGGTATTTGTTAAAGAGGACAAATGTTCTTAAGAGATGTGTTGCTCACAATCGTCTCAGGATATAAAAACATGAATATGAGTTACCAGTTGGTCCCTCTGCATTCCAAAGAAGAAAAGGGAAAGAGAAAAGAAAAGAATTAAAGATGACTTTTCAACAGATGCAAAGCACTCTGGGGGGGCTGTCACTGAGACAAATAAAGCCGTGGGATGTCGGGATGTCCTCTGAAAATCCATGAATGCCTCTGGAATTACTCCAGGTGTACCACAGCAGGTTTGGGCAGCACTACACACTGGGTGATGATGAGGGGTGGGGGGAGAGGGGCAATTCCTGCTAAAGGACAGGAAAGAAATGGAGCATCAGCCCAAAACACTGGGCCCAGGAGAATCGCAGAACAGGATTTTGCTCCACTTTTTTTCCATCAGTACAGATGATATAAAACTGTTTCCAGCAGCTTTTTTTTTTTTTTCATATTATAGAGAAAAAAAAGAAAGAAAAAGAAAAAAAAAGAAGAGAATTAAGGGAAATGTAGAAAACTTTACCTATGGAAAATTAGGACTAGAAAAATGAAATTTCAAACAGGAAAATATTTCTAATTTTTAAAAAAATAAACAACCTCTTTTCATTAAAAGACAGATTTGCCAATTTTTTCCAGTGAAAATTTGAGATGTTTAATCTCAGAGATATTGTTTGCCTCTTTTAGATAATGCATCTTCACTACATCCCCCAAAATAGAGAAGAAAAGGGGGAAAGCCATTGCTAGAATTTTAGGTGATGTACCTGGATGGTTGGTAAAGCTGATAAAATTTTTCAGGTTCTAGAACAGTGGTGTGCCCCTGGAAAAAAAAATAACATTTTCACAATCATCTGTCTCAACAAAAATTAAGAAATTAATTAAAAAATTTCCTTCTAGAAGTAGAGAAAACTCAGCATAAGCCAGATAAGGTAAAATAAATCGATAGCTGAGTAATCTCAGAGAAACAAAACTGATCTAATTTGTCCTGGAATTAGGCATCTGCCATCATCTTTAATTTGCCAGATCCCATACAAACATAACATCAAAAAAAAGTCCCTAAAGCAATTTCACATTCTAATTTGGATAATTTTATATCGCCAGAACCATGGAGTTTTGCTCCCTATCTTTTCCAAAAAGTAGAAGAGTAGATCTTCTATTTTAAGTTGACTGTCTTTACTTTTCTAAGTCATTTGGCATTTCCTATATGTGGAGGCAACTATGCAAATTTAAAGCCTGATCTTTACTCAATGTCAATCAAAAAAGCTTCACCAGGGGAGGAAGAAAGTAAAAGACTTCTCGCTAAGACTTTGTCCCTAAATGCATCTCAGCATCAAAAACTGCCGAAAAGTACTTATTTTCATCTAAACCAATCCAGACCATAATAAATACGGCTGAAGTGTGGAAATCTGCATATAACCCTCAAAATTCCCTAAATCAAATATCACTTTTTACCTTGGAAAGTTGAGGCTGCAGCCAGAAGCAACAGATTTTCCAAAGTATTTCCTTTGTGTGCATTTTCACCTTGCTTAAAAGCAGTTCTTTAGAAGACTCATTTCTTGTAATGCTGGGGAGATCAATAGAGATTTTTAAAAGATATTTAGAATCCACTGCACGAAGCAAAGAGGCATTAAAATAAGATGTTAGATATGAGTTATTTAGAATTAGTCTTACCTATCTCCGCATATGAATATTTGACTATTTGGCTGTGGTTTATTTTCACACATTATATGCAACACAAATTTCAAGTCCCAAATATGTTGGTGTTTATTTCTTATTCTTATTTTAGCATGTCCAATGGAGCCACACTTCCTCCAGAGCCAAACATTGAGTCCATTCTCAATGAATTTGGACAATAATATAGATTTACCATATGGAGTGTGAAGTTTGAAGAACAGGAATATTTCTCACCCCTTGTTATTTGACTCCTGCATCAAAGAAGTGTATACCTTACAATAAAATCTACTACCCCATTTTTGGCTCTCCTTTGGCATCATGTCATACCTTGAACCCTGAAAAGTGTTTGAATTCACAGAACAACCTGAGTAGGAAGGGACCAACTCACTGCTGACTTGTTCTGGTCTCAGATGAAATTTCCAGCCATGTTCCAGGAAGATCTAAAGCAGGAATTCTGAGGGTAAAGATGGGATGTGATCCAAAGTCACCCAGGCTCACTGAGGGCTCTGGCACACACCAGTGTCAGACTTCCAGGGACAGCCACAGAGCCTTGACCATCACCAGGTTCCTGATCCCAGCTGCCCAAGCCAAAAATGCCATTTAAGCCCTGGGTCCTCCCTTCTATCTGTCAGGATTATGTGGTGAGGAATGGGAGCTGCTGACCCTACAGACAAGGCTGTCAGCAAGAGAAAACCAGGAAAGCTGACCTGTGGCACACCAGGCACTCTGACATGGGGCTCTTTGCCATCTTGCAGGTCAACAGAGCAAGGTTTTGGGGAAAGAAAGGAAAAGTTGTGGTGGGGAGAGGCAAAAGAAGCATCAGTGTAGGGAGCAGTGCTCTGATAAGAGGACTCTGTTGAGATGGGGATCAGGGAGCTCTGGGAATGGACACGAAACCTTTGGCACATCCCCATCCTCACCTCTCACCCCTTCCATGCCAGCCCTTCCCTCCCAGATTTCCCTAAGCACCAGTGGCCTGTCCCAGCCCCTTTCCTGTGCTCTGATGTGACAGGGCCAAAATGATTCCCTCCCCCTCTCCTCCAAACTTTTCCCACTTCTCACCATTGAATTTCACCAAATTGAATTTCACCTGTCCTGCCCAGCAACCTTAACTGCTGCTGCTGCTGCTGCTGAGGCACTGCCCCATCAGAGAGCAATCCTGGTGTTTGGAAAACCAGATATTCAGCACACAGCAGGAGCACAAGTTGAGCAGCAGACAGCAGGAACGTGAGCCGTGGAAACCTTTTTGACTTATTCATTCCTCCTGAGCCATCCTGCAGTTGGAAGGGCTGTGTCTGTATTTCCCAACTCCAAATGCAACATAAAAGCCAGGGGCTGCTGTGAAACTTTGATAAGGAAACTGAAATTCACCATAAAAGCAAGGCACAGCGCCAAACATCACAATGGACAATACCCTAGCAGTGCTAGGAAAGGTTCAAGACACCCAAAAAACAATATAAGCACTCAGAGCATCTTGAGGGGAGGCTGTGAGAGCTGCAGGGTCACCTGTGCATTGTCATTTCCCATCCCACACTCCCAGCCTGTGACACAGCCAAGTAGTTGAGATTTGCAGCCGGCTGGAGGAATGTGAGTCCTGGAAGACAGCGCTCCTGCTGGTGAAGAGAAAAGCTGGGTTTGAATAAATCATCACCAGGATCTGTTTGTGCTAATCCACGGGAGAAGAGAGTTTAACTTTAATTTCAGGCAATGGCACTGATGGATATCAGAACCTGCACTGAGCCCATGAATAGATTAATAAAAATATACTTAAAGAGCCCGGGATGTATACCTGTCAAGCACTCAGATGACTAATGCAAGAAGAACCAGATAAAGACATTAAACATGCAGTAGACACTGGCATGGGGTGGGAGGACGTCTGATTCTTGTCAAACAATCACAAAAGAGAATTATTTAAGATCCAAAAATACGGTGTGGGGGACTGTAATTCAATTGCAAAGGCACCGAAGACAGCAGCTTTTGAATACAGCCTTTAGTTCCAGTTTAAGAAATCAAAGTAGCTGTATTATTAATGTGCCTTAAACGCCAGGTAAACCAGCAATTTCTTCCTCTGCAGGCACCTGGTGCTCCTCACAAAATAACACCGTGTTTTGACATCCCCCATGCTCGGCACGGGCTGCCTGTCAAGCAGGGGAGGTGACAACAGAGGGATCCTGGCGTGTCTTTCACAGATGTGGCTGTGAGCCCTTCACCAGAAAGACAAACCTCAGATAATTTTCATCTTCCTGGGTGTTGGCACCTTTGTTGCAGCACCCACGTGGGCTCTGTGTGCCCATGGCAGGGATAACCCTGGCTGGGTGACCCAGAAACATCCACCTCTGCTCCAGGAGTATCCTGAGACCAAAATGTAGAAGCTGGGAGGGCTCTCTGTACCTGCAGGAGCCCAAAGGAGGGCAGGATAAACACTTTAATCTCTGTGCATCTGCTTCGTAGAGAACGAAATCCAGACATAAAGTGTAGAGCGGGGACCAAGTGTCCCAACTGCTTTTCCACACCAGGAGAGTATTTTGAATATTAGGATGCACAGATGCACATATTTTTCAACTCCTAAAAATAACCCTGGCATGCCAAAATACCCAGGCTTTACAGAAATGGTCTGGCAGTTTGTCCCCTGTGTGTTTGGACCCTCTCACAATCAAAAGATCCTTTAATTCAGACATTCATGTAATTACCTGAGCACTGAAACAGCAGCAAAGAGTTTGTCTCACTCCCACTGTCTCTGTGAGTCCTGCCCTGCTCTCTGAAACTAAAATTGCAACACTCTGCTCTCAGGAATAAACTCAGGATGCCATGAAATGAATCAGCATAGTAATATTTTTGCAAAAACCCATGAATGTTTGTTTGGTTGGTTGTTTGGTTGGTTGTGCATTTAAAATCAGTTGGTGGAAAAGTGAGAGGTTTGCCTAGAAACCTCTGAGCTGGGTGACTCTGGATTCTCGATGCAAAGATGAAACTGTTAATCTCACCTTTAATCTTAAAGGCACATAAAGGTGTTTTCAGATACCTTTACCTTTTCTAAGCATCTACCTGTACTTCGGGGTTTTTTTACAAAGTTTGATGGTCCTTTCAAACTCCAACATCTAGATGTGGATAATTTCCTTTATAAGAAGCCTGTCACAGGTGGCTTCAGATGGACATGTCATCTTTATCTGAGACAGCAAATCAAGCAAAAAAAAAACATAAATTACAACCATTAGAGAAGTTTTCCTTCCTGCCTGGCTGCTGGAACGTGCTATTGTAAAATTAACAGAAGTTTTCACAGGGATATTTCTCCAATCAGCTTCAGCCCATGTCTATCAATGCTTTCCAGCAGACCGAAGCAATACAAATG
This sequence comes from Mixornis gularis, assembly GCA_003546035.1. Classification (NCBI taxonomy): domain Eukaryota; kingdom Metazoa; phylum Chordata; class Aves; order Passeriformes; family Timaliidae; genus Mixornis; species Mixornis gularis. Next base: position 2,336,214 of record QVAJ01000001.1, read on the forward strand.
CTGCACACAATTGCTCCCTGTCCTCTGCCACAGAAGCACTTCCCTTAATAAGAAATTTCTGAAGGATTTTCAGTCAGAGGCACCAACAATGGTTGCAGTTAAAGGCAATACATTCCTTGAGATTTATTCTGCAAGAGGAACCTTTCATTTTAACAAATGTACCATGGTATGAGGGGTTTGTGATGGGTGAACTCAGTCAGCATGTGCTGACAGCCCCCCAGAGCTGCAGGGCTGTGCAAAATCTATGATTTGAAGGCTTGAAGTGTGTTATTCTTCCCTTTGTTACTCAGTTGGATTCAAGTGCTAAAAAAAAAGAACCCACCTGGCCCTAGGAAATCATCTTTTCCTCTGGAGAGGTGTGTGCTTTGCGTTTGAATGGGAGGTTTATTGGGAAAGGGAGAAGATGAGGTAACTACAATGTTAGCTGGAAAGGTCTCCTCAAGAAAGGTTTTCTAATTTCTGCTCCAATAGTGGATCAGAAGAGGAGTGAGAGTCACCAGCAATATTTTCTGAACAACTGGAGCCATCATTTTTAACAGAAGCCCTTTTAGTGTTTACTCAGTTTAGAGAGATTGAATCTGAAAATCCACATCACTTTCCATTTCATCACATCTGAGTTATCTCCAAACCAGCAAAAGTGGAATACTTCTTTTTTCCCTTCCCACTCTCATTCTGCAATCAATTTTCTACCTACATTCCTCTCACTGGAAATATTAATGTTTAATTTCATTTGCACAGGGCAGGCATTCTGCCTTTAATGATGATGGGGCAGCAAAAGCTGCAGAGGGAAATCCCACACTGCCCAATCCAAGCTCTGGTAGCTGAACTTCTCTCCAGTCACTCACCACCTCGAAATTTGGAACTGCAGAAGGAGGGCCAACTGATGAAGACAGATCTCTGCATTTTAACGAGCAGTCCTGCAATATTTACTTGGTTAAAAGACAGTGGATACTTCATCTTGCCTGTCATAACAAATATGTTCCTCCTGGCAACTCAGCATCTCGTGTTTAACACTGCACTGACAAATGCACCTCTCCTCTTTCATGGTGAAAGCAGACACAGTTTTAGAGGGAACGGGCCTGCAGGTTAACTGGGGTTGTTTTTTCTTTTAATTTTATAAATGCAGTGCTTCTCCTAGAGCTAAAGGCCACTACAACTCCAATTCAAATCCATCTCAACTCTCCCTGTAAATCCTCAGCTTCCTGCACTGCTCAGTGGCAGAAGTGAATTGAAATGCAGAGGTGAATGCACAAGTCTGGAGTCAGGTGTAAGGCCCAGCTTCCCAAACTGCATTTGCCCTGCTAGGTATGAGGACAAAGTGATACCTCCTCATATGTGGAGCTGATGAATAATGTTCTTCCACCTCTTTCCCAGCATCATCTCCCTTGCAGACCCCCAAAAGGCACCTGAGTGAGCTCAACACCACACCCCCACTACCCCCCAAACTTGTCAGAAGGGTAAAGAAGAAACAAATCTGCCCTTCTTGCCTTACTTTCTGTTCTTCCAGCAAGTTTCCCCTTCCCAGGGCTTGTTTTACATCACCTGGGGTAGCCTGGTCATGTAGAGGTGGCTGCAGGAAAGGGCAGCAGAAACTGATGGTTTCTGAGACACTTTGACAGTGATGGACGAACATCACATATCCTGACATTACTTCCCACTATTTCACAGAGGGGAGCTAGGAATGGATTCATTGAGCAATGTTTCCTCCTTTCATGATCCATCTTGACATGACAATCCAATTTTCAGGTCAAGAGAAAATTCTTAAGTGATGGGAAAGTCACAGGTGACAAGAATAATGGCTGTGGGTGATGGCAGAAGGAGGAATGGCTCTGGTGTGGGTTTTACGGATGAGACACACAGGAGACGATGGAGGAAGGAGCACGGTGTGGGAGTCACAATGAAGCAGTGCAGGAGTTGGCTTGTGCACAGCCAGCCCTGTTCTACTCACAGATCACACAAAAATGCACAGACATTCCCTTCTCCAGACTTCTGACGGCAGAAATAATATAAAAATATATCTGTGAGAATTCCATTTTCCCCAGTCAAAGTCCAGCCAGAGTCACTATTTATCATCATTTATTCCAGTAAGTAGAAGCCACACCCCGACCAATTATCTCACTGTCACAGCTTGTAAATGGTGTTTTGGTATCATGGGATTCCTGATCAGGAGTTTTGTTTGGATTCTGAGGCCTCTAATCTTTATCAGATATTACACCCCACTCATCACTGTCAGGAGCTAAAGCAGCATCAGCAGCCGTGGCATTGCTAACAGGGCCGTCCTCAGCCTGTGAATCACTCTGCACATTATCCTCCAAATTCCTGCTTGCCTCAGAAAAATTAACTCCACATGACCAGGATGGGTTCAATGGGATTCAGAGTAACCTGGAAGGTGTCCATGACCATGGCAGGGGAGAGAATCAGATGGGCTTCAAAGTCTCTTTCACCCCAAACCAGCTTGGTATACTGGGATTTTGGTATTCTGTGACACTGGGGGTATCAGCTGCTCACTGCCTTCCATGGAATATGGGGGCAGGGCATGGTTTAGTGAGCAATAAAATAAATTAACTGGATGCTTAAGCAAAGTTTTCATAGAAACAACGCTTGGCTGTGGCCAGGCAAGGCTTTTGCAAGATGCAAAGGGTACAATTCATTTATAGAATCCAGACTGGTTTGGGTTGGAAGGGAACTCAAATCCCATCCAGTACCACACCCTGCCATGGGCAGGGACACTCCCACTAGCCCAGGTTGCTCCAAGCCCAGTCCAACCTGGCCTTGGACACTTCCAGGGATCCAGGGGCAGCCACAGCTTCTCTGGGCACCCTGTGCCAGGGCCTCCCCACCCTCACAGGGAACAATTCCTCTCCAATATCCTATCTGACCCTGCCCTCTGGTAGTGGGAAGCCATTCCCCATTGTCCTGTCCCTCCAGACCCTCATAAATACTCTCTGTGTATCCTGGAAGTTCCCTTCTTCTTGGTTCACAGAAGCAAGAGGCCACAGCACTTTCAGAGCTGCTCCACAACAAAAACTCCTTCCAGAGGTGCCTGACGTGGTGCTGGTGACATGGTGCTGCTGCACCCACTGTGCCTGGCAAAGGGATGTTGTCCCACACAGCCTGCCCAGCTCTCCCTGCCAGTCCCATTGCAGTGTGTGAGTCCTAGCCTAAAAAAATCTCCAGACACCCCACCTGAGGCAAATAACAGACCATGTAAATGATGTAAATGGCTCCATGCTCCCATTGGATGCAAATCCATGCCAATTCCCATGCCAACTTTCTTGTCTCCTGGTCATCAGTTAGGTTTTAGTTCTGTCTTCCAAACAAAACTGCTTTATTAAACAGCAGGAGATAATTACAGCAGTGTCAAAGCCTGCTGAAGCACAAACAATGTGAGATTGAGGTGACTGATGTCAGAAGGAATTATGTGTATAAGAAATAAGTGCACTTCTGATTATAAAACTAAAGTATTGATAGCCATTTTTCATCTTAATAATTTTAGCAAAAGGGATATTAATGATGTGGAAGAAAAAAAGCAGCAGCTTATTAGTGGAAAGTCTGATGTCCTGGTTTGCTCACTTTTTTGTGAATAATTTAATTACAAAAGTTCCTTTTCTCAACCTCTTACATTTCTCAATGAAGACAAAACAGAGGAAAAGAGGGGAATGAAAATATAAGCTGCTTTGCAATTACTGAGCTCAGAATTCTCTGGGTTTGGGTTTGATTTTTATAATTCAACAACAGAACAAAAAAGCCACTTTGAGATTGAGTGAAAGCTTTGATCCCATTTATAAGGAGAAAAAATGAAAGAAACTGCCCTGGGTTAAAAAAAAAGTATAAAACATAGTTTTAGCTTGAAAAATATTATGATTCTATAATTCTGGGTTTGGATTTAAGAGGTAAACTGCCTGTGGTAGCTTCCCTTGCCCTTTGTTCAACACCATCTAAGCCAATGGAGGTGGAAATAGAGCCTTTAAAGTTTTCCCAACAGTTTAGCCTGTTCAACCTTTTTTTCCCAGCAATTTAACCTCTTTTTTCAAGCATGGTTTTTCTGTGGTTCCAAGTACACTTTTGCTGGGGGCTGACCCAAGCCAGGAGAGCTGTAATATCCAACAAGCCCCATTAACTTACCTTGACATCTCATTTCCCTCTCTTTATATGACTCTGTCACTCATGACCCTTCCTCTGCAGCTCAAGCATCTGTCAGAATCCAGAATCTGGAATTACATTATAATGGATATTAAATGTGAGTCACTCCTGCCCACCTCTTTCCTCACTGCAGGAAATACCAGTGGTCAGCTCAAACCTCCAGGATGACAAGTGAGTTTTAAAGCATCACCTCAAACTGGCAGAGTTTTCTCTTGTTGCAGGAGAGCAGCAAACTGCAGAAACGACTGTGAAACACAGAGAAGAGAAACAGCACAGCATAGAGCCCCTGGGTTTTATTTCTGTGCTACTTTTCCTCTTGCTAGTGCATCAGGAGGGTTTATTTGGATCCTGTTATCACAGGTATTCTGTGKGCATTTAAATATTCGGTGTATGTAGGGAGCCCGATTCCATGCAAGATGCAAACAAGTGGGAATTTCAGTGTTTCACTCATGGGGGAGAGCTGAGCCTGGGATGTCTGTTATAGTCAGGCCAGCTTGGAAGGGGATGTTGGATCCATGCAGATCCCTGTGACAAATCCCTGGTGGCAGCAGTTAGGATGGCGTGGCACTGAGGCCACTTGACAAAATGACAGGCTCAAAAAACCATCCAAAGGCAGGGATTTCCCACAGGTGGAGTTCACAACCGCAAGCCAAAATTTCAGGTCACTCATAAATAGGGTCAAAAGTTGGACTTGGTGATCCAGGAGGGAAACTGCCATGGTTTGGCCAAGGAGGATCCACCCCCTCATGCKCCCCCAGCAGAACAGGTCTCGGGGCACACAATTCACATTTCAGTCACACCAGGCTGCACATTTTCACATTAGAAATGAGAACTGTGGAAGAGGGTTTTAGTGCCATTATTTATTAGACAAGTTCCCTGGATTTTTATCATCCATAACTCAKGCCTTGAATGGATTTGCTGCCGATTCCCCTAAGTCATGTACAGAAGGTCCTGGAGTAGAGTGTTTCTAAAATACCATTTTTTAAATTTCACATTTACATGCATTCCATCTGCACACCGAGAGCATTAAATATCATAAATGTGGAGTTAATGTCTCATTTTTAAAAATTATGTAGTTTTGTAATTACATGAAATGAGGGGATACTGACTTTTAGAAACTAAATTCCAAGTCTCTTTCTATTGCCAAAGCAGCCAGGAATATCTTTAAATAAGTTTATGCTATAGGGACCCTTTAATGATCCATCTGCTGAAATTAGAAGGAAGAGGAAGAAGTAGTTGAATCATAGGGAATGAAGCTTCAATTCACCACACATTAATAAAAGCTCAGCTATTGATAATCAGTCAGACATTAATGAAGTTGTGGAAAGTTATATCCATTTACACTTAAGAACAGGCTGCCAGGAATTCTCTGCAACRTGGAAAGAGACYTAAAGATAGGAAYGAAAAATTTCTTACACAAGTCAATCTTTCATGATTCCTGACCTGGAAACCACTAGAAAAGTCTCAGAAAGTTGTTTCATTTCTCTGTGAATGATTTAATTTTTTCCATGTTTACTCAGTATCACACTCATTTTGACAAGCAAAGACAGCATGGATATCTGGATCACGGAATCACGGAATCCCAGAATGGTTTGGGTTGGAAGAGACCTTAAAGATCTTCCAGTGCCACCCCCTGCCATGGGCAGGACACCTTCCACTAGCCCAGGTTGATCCAAGACCCATCCAAGCTGGCCTTGGACACTKCCAGGGATCCAGGGGCAGCCACAGCTTCTCTGGGCACCCTGTGCCAGGGCATCTCCACTCTCACAGGGAACAAATTCCCAATATCCCATCTATCCCTGTCCTCTGGCAGTGGGAAGCCATTCTCTCTTGTCCTGGCACCCTCTGCAAACCATCCTTCTCCAAGCTACATTTGACTGATTTTTCTCAGTTTCATTTTTTTTTCTCTTGATATCTGCAGGTTTTACATCAAACCCTGTTTTAAATTGCTTATCTCTCCAAGTCTTTGGGGAAAAGTCTGGAAACAGTGCAGGTATCTATGATTTAGCTAAAATCTGGTTATTGGGGTTAGCACAAGAGTAATTGTTGGGAGTCTGTGGATGACCTTACAGTCATTTCAAGGCTGGCACATTGGCTCCACTTTAATGGTGCAGCATAACTCTTATGCCAAGTTTATTCTCCAGGTTAAATATAATTCAACTTAGATGGCAACTACAGGGACTCTGTTCCCTCTCACTCTGCAGAATAACCCTTCATTGCAAGGTAAGTGGGCTCTCAAATTTATGGGGAGATTTGCAAAGCAGTAGATTTTCCCCCGATTGCTTTCTGACTGAATTATATCCCCAGACCAAAAGGGGTTTGTGCCATTTAGCAGTGCTGCCATGGCAAAGCAGCTTCTTTGGCTGAAACAAAAGTAGAGATAAGCAACTTTGACCGTGAAGCASAGTTTGGTCATGCTTTAGGTTGTTTTACAATATCCTGGTTGGAATTTARACTGAGTCTTTTCTTATTTCATTTAATCACAGGATATCCTGGGCTGGAAAGACCCACCAGGATCACGGAGTCCAACCCCTGTCCCAGCACTGACACTCAAAAAATCCCAGACTGTGCATCCCTGAGAGCAATGTCCAAAGTTTCCTGGAGCTCTGGCAGCCTTGGGGCCGTGCCCATTYCCTGGAATATTTAGGGGAATCTCAGTTACAATTCCCTAAAGATAGGGGAGTTGGAAGAGGTGGAAAATGTCATCAAGCAGCCTGACTTAATCAGGAGTAGCAGGTTTCCTATCATCCATGTGGATTTTTGCAGCTGTGTGCAGGTGTGCATGGTCACAGGGACAGCCAGAAGAAAGGGATAACTCAGCTGAGCTGGTTTTCCTGTATTTGCCAGCTACGAACATTAAAGCCCTGGAAATTCATGGCACCGACAAAGGATTCTCATATTGCAGTCAATCTGTAGCTAGATCCCTAACATTGGAATAGTTATTGGAATAGTCTGCCCAGGGAGGTGGTCGATTCACCATCCCTGGATGTGTTTAAAGACTGGATGTGGCACTTGACACCATGATCTAGTTGAGGTGTTAGGGCTGGGTTGGACTCGATGATCTTGAAGGTCTCTTCCAACCTACACATTCTGTGATTCTGTGATTCTGTGAACATAACCAACAAAAGAAGTAACACCCTGATCTGAATAACACCATAAGCTGAGTAAAGGTATGGAGTTAAAGCTGAAATCCATGACCTTCAGTTGGAAAAAATGGCTGGATTTTATAYGCCAGAGTTCAGGAAATTCCACTATTTAACAGCTGCAGTCACTGGACTGACCACAGAATCAGAGAATCTGGGAATGTGTTGAGCTGGAAGGGGCCTGAAAGCCCATCCAKCCCTTGCCATGGACAGGGACACCTTCCACCAGCCCAGGCTGCTCTATCAAAGCCCACACAAGCTTAGGGGGAGGTTGTTGTTGTGTGCACCTCCCTTTTCCCCATGTCCTCATCACCAGGCTTGCTTTCCCAACTCCTCCTTTTCCCCTTTTCTTTTTCCTAATGCTGCTGCACAGCTGTAACAGTAATGGTCCATGCGAAGGAAAAACATGAAAAATACCCAAACTGGGAGCTGTGGCTGTAAAAAAATGCTTTGCAGATGAAAGTAGTCTAGGTCCAGCAGTTCATCACTTGATACCACAGACAGATGTAAAAATCCAGTTAGAAGGCTCAGAAAAAGTTTGTTTCACTGCAGAGCAGATGATGTGGGACATGAAAGCAGAAGGGGACTGGGCTTCAATAGTAAACAAAAGCAGTTTGATTGTTTTGTTTTTTTTAATGAAGGTCTTCTCACCGAAGTTTTACAACCTCAAAAAACTCTGGCATGTTGCACAAAGTGACATGAAGGGATTGTTTTGTCAGGGCCTSACCTGCAATCTGTTCCATAAAGATGCCTTTAAAAGAGTAAAAAATTTAAAAAAAAAAAAAAAAAAGATGGTTTCAGAGCCCATTTTCTAAGATGTTCAGAGTGTGAAGTCAGAAGCAGCAGCAGGCAGGTGCCACCTGAGGACAGACAGGAATGGACTCAAAGCCCTGAATACAAAAGGGGTTTTTCCAGCAGTTTCAATGGAGCTGTCCCCAGCAGGCTCTGCTGGCCCATGAYCTGCCACTGGAACAGAGGTTTGTCCCACTTGGGATGCACTATATATACAGTGTCTAATCCTTCCAAATGGCCCCAAACTCAAAGGCTGGTGCAGACAAAACAGAGCCTTTTTTTGTCCCTTCTCTGAATTTCTGTAATTAAAGACCATCTCTAAACTGCTTTGTTTCCGCTTGCCTCCCATTCCTGACRTGGCTTCCCAAAAATGAGGGACTCACTTTTAGCACAGCACTGGAGAGGTATTGAGTTATTCGAGGAGCAGACAGCAGGCTCAGCACCTGGCAGACTCAGACCTGTATTTCCCTCAGAGCTATAGYGGGTTTGCATGGAGTTTCCAGTTCTGAATAACAAAATAGGTCAGTTTAATGCTTTTGCTTAGTTTGCAAGACGTAATCATCTCACCCCTCTCCTGATCTAATCCAGACTGAGGGCAAATCAGCAAATTATTATTATTATTCAGGTTACTTTATACTATTAGTTTGCCTCTTTGGGTTTTTTAGGCTTGTTTCTAAGTCAGGTTATTTCTTTAGAGGAAAGAATATTTTTTTTTTCACTCTACTTTCCCTCACCTGTGCAAGACTCCTCTCACAACACAATYACAGTCCTTTGAAAAAGATTTGTTGATTTCAAAGTCCTATGGAGCATAATACACAAAACTTCCCTGAATTAATTTCTTTCATCAAATCCCATTGAGTGTCCAGGAAAAAAAAMCCACAAAATTCCACTTTTGGTGTAAATATTTTCTCTGATGTTGAATCTGCTGTTATCAGCAAGATATTCCAGTGGGTTTTTMCTACCAAATGCTAGACCTTTCCTTTGGCTCTGTTAAAATACATATCATTTGCAGCAGCTCAGTCAACAGAAAAATGAAGGTTACATTTTTATCAACTATCTGTCAACTTTGCCTCTTACTCTTTGCATTAGGTATCTTTTATTTCCCCCTCTACCAACTRAGTTSTCYCTTCCAAATAATTGATAAAGGCAATAAATTGCTGCCATGGGGTGAGCCTTCCCTGAATGCATTGTTCAGATGCTGAAGACCTTGGCCACACTTGTCCAGCTTCAGCTCATGAATTGATTCTGGCACGTGCAGGGAAGTAAAAACACAAATCAATATTGTGGGGAAAACCAACCCAAAAGCTCTGCACTCGCTCTAATGATTTAAGAACTCTAGAACCTTCTAATAGATACTGGGCRTGGGGTTTAAAGGGTGATAGTGACCCAAATAGGGCGGGAATTGGCTCATGTGGGGTGGGAACAGAGCGCTTGGCCCAGGTCAGTGAGGTCTTGGCCAAGCAGCCGAGTTAYAAAGCACTAAACAGGGAAGAACAAGCCCCTTGTGGGGTTCTCTCTGCACACACTTCAAATGTCAGGTAGGAGTCCCTGCCCACAGTGCAGGAGCTGGGCTGTATCCCAGGAATGGACACATCCAGCAGTGGGATTCCAGTGCATTCCTRTCCCCTGGGTCCCTGGTGCTGGTCCCAAATGGGGCAGGGACAGGGGCAGGACAGAGGAGTGTGAAAACTGGGAGTGTCTGAGGATAAAAGTCAATCAGCAGAAACCTTATCATAAAAATCACAACCCACCTGCTCTGCCTGTCCCACTTGATAAATTATAGATTTAATGCTCCTGAGCRGTGTGGTTCTGTTCTTGGGGCTATCTCATCCCTAAATTCCCCTGAAACACCATCAGAGAGCATAACAAAGCCCACTTCAAGCCCTGCTCAAATATCCCCATCCCCAATAAGCCTGTCTTGGTTTGCTGCAGGATATGTTTGRGGGTTTTGCTTTCTTTTTTTGTTACATGCAGCTTCTTTCTTCCAACTGAGACTGACTGACTGAAAAGCAAGGCGAAACAATAATCCCATAAACATTTCTTAAGCAATTCCAACAAGAAAGAGCCAAGTTAAAGCGTCTTTTAGGATTTTCAACTTCACTCAACTATGAATAACACGCACAATGCAAAGAAATTACCCAAGTGTAAAAGACATTTATCTGAGCAAGTAAATTACAACGGCACCGAGAGCAAACCCGCCTGCAACTTCAATTGTCAAAATCCTTTTCTGCTTTTTCAGGGTTCCAGCGTTAAAGCAGAAAAACCAGAGTCAGGGAATAACTCAGGGCAGCACGTCTGTCTCCAGAAGCTTTTGTTGCAACGATACACAGGAAGAGARATTGAGTTATTGATGGGAAAAGAAAAAAAAAATTGGGAAAAAAGTAGAATGAATATAGAGAAGCCATTTGCATCCTCTACTGCCTGGTGACAGGGATGATCCTGTCTCTGTTGGCATTCCTATGTCTGCCAGTGTAAATTAATGATGTCACTGATTTCAGTGAGATAATTCCAATGTTTAGAGGTAAAAATGTGTCAGACAGAGGAGCTTTCAGATTTCAGAGAAGAATTTTGCGCTCTGAGAGCCACCTACATCTATTAACTCTAAAAAGGCTGTAATTTCCGAGTGTCCTTTGTCCTTGTCTTCCAGTGTGAGCACAAAAAATGAGGTGCAATATCAAATGCTGCCTTTGTTAGATAAATGTCCCTGCGTTGGCACTGTGACCTCCCTTCCCTACATTACTCCACSAGGGACATTTAGGAGCTCTGCAAAGCCAGGGCTGAGTTATCCAAGGTGTTACCTGCAGCGATTACCAAGGCTTTAAGGGCAAGTGCTCCATAATTCTCTGAGCTGGGAAAGGTGTTTCCGTGAGATAAAATGGCCTGGTTCAGAATATCAGAGGTTATCATGCAGCTGGAATTGTTTTTAATGCCTCACATTAGCAGCACCTGAAGGCTGAAACTGAGCATTTATTGATTTAAAGTAGTGCTGGCGGGGACTGGAGAGCCTTCTAACCCTCGATTTGCCAATAGCCCCCTCCAGCCCTTACAGCAGCCACCAGAGCTTTGTGCTCCTATTTCTCCTCGAGCCCTTGGTGGAGTCATCAACTCAAAATTCATTGAGACAAGAGCTACTCAATATTTCTGCTTGTGAAGCATCCTGCACGTGGTGCTTTCAGTGTTTAGGGCCTGTATTTCCTGCTGCTGTATAAATAAATTTGAGGTTTCTCTCCATACCAGGGCTGCTGGGTTGTTTTGTTGGGATTTTTTTTCCCAGAGAAACGGTGGAGACAATTGCTGCAGACACAGTTGAGTCACTTYAGTCATCAAAAATCGCAGTCTGAAGTGGAATATTCATTTTTGAGATATTTTAACCTGCTCGCAAAGTCAATTGCAGTGAGTGGATGGCATTTTAACAGAACTTATTTCCTTTGAATTTAAAGAATTTCTTAAGATAGGAAGGCCATGTGAATAGTTGGCATCTGCTTGGAGTCAACATCCCAGAGAATACATGCAGSCACAGGTGGATGCATAGAGATATTTGTTCTTTTTAGTCAGTGATCCTAATTTTTTTCATTTCCCATTTGACCTGTCTTGACTGGCAGCTAAAAATTTCAATTTAAACAACTGGCTGAGATTAATTTGCTACAAGTTATAAGTAGGAATAGTGTTCTGATTAGCAATGAAGCTCTCACCCTCTGAAGAATAAAGAGGAATCAGCTTTGAAGGAGGGTATGAATATGTATCYAATACCAAAGCTGTCAGACAAGGACCAGATTATTGATTGAAATTGCCTTTGGTTACTTAACACATTTTTAACAAGTTCTGCAGCTTAGAAAAGGGGGCAAACCTGTTCCACGTGCTAGTGTGAGGCAGGGGGCAGACATTACACCCACTTCAGGCCTGGTTTTCAACCTTGCTATTCTATTTATAAGTATTTTCCCCCTCACCCATCATACTGCTGATTTTAACACAGAAAATTCACCAGCATATTTTGGTTTGAAAACCACAGTATTTGAAAAGTAAGTGAAACAGCCTGAAAGAGATGAGACCAGAGTTCATGAATTCTCTCTTTGTCTGAGCCATTGAAGTAGGAAAACACTTTTAAGACCACCAGCAATCAATGCAGCACCAGCACCACATTCAACATTAAACCATG
>QVAJ01000001.1:2367048-2391937 GCA_003546035.1 Mixornis gularis
CAGGGACACACAGGGACACTCAGGGACAAACAGGGACACCCAGGGCTGAGGGCCCCTCTCACTGGGGCTCCTCTCCAGGCTGAGCAGCCCCAGCTCCCTCAGCCTTTCCTGGGCACRGAGATGCTCCAGGCCCTTCAGGATCGTTGTCACCATCAAGAAGCTGATGAGCATCCCAAATCACGCCAACACATTCCAGGCCTTTCCCATTCCACRTGTGCTGGGCTTAGTTCACCACCCACTTCAGCAACACCCTGGAGCCACATTTGCGTGGCCAGAACTGGCCTRCTCAAACACGGCTTGATTTGCCTAAGATAGAGCTTAAAAACAGTTACAAAAGTGGTTCCCAACATATTCTCCCCTTTTTATGGCCCTTCTGCTTTTCCCACCTGATTCATACAAAGGAAAAGGATCAGCTTTGAGAGGTGATTGTATCAGTGATGCCAGGAGGTGACTTGGGCTTCCCTCCTCCCTAAGGCTCASCATGACTTTAAGCTTGAGGATGTCCACAGGGGTGCCCATGAGGGCCCTACCACACTACAAGAGTGAACAATTTTAATAATTTAATGACTCTCTGTGAGAAGTGAGCCATGTCAGGCTGAATCATCCCAAAAGAGGCATCTCGAAGCCCAGCATCAGGTGGTGARTGAGGGATACAGTCCCCAGATCCCATTCCAGGGGGATCTCACACCCCAACATATCTTAGAGGAGTTTGCCAATCTCCTGCTCTGAGGCCTTTGTGTGTCTGTCATTCCAGTGATGCCAGCAGCTCAATTAACTCCAGCAGATATTACCCATATGCTTAAGCTCTTTATGGGATTGCAGTCCAAGCTATTAGCAGCAATATTGTTTACTGACTGAAATAGAATTTTACTGTGTAAATATTGTCAGATGGAAAGTGAGCAGGGGAAACCTGGGCAGGGAGCGCAGCATAAATACTCCACACTTTGTATTTTATATTGCATTATTCAAAGGAAAAAATCTCACGTRTAATAAAACAACAACCCCCTGGCTGTCCCATACTGAAACCATTGGAAGATTAATTAAGTTTCCATTAAAAAAAATACTGCATACGTGGTGTAGGTAAATTTTCCTTACCATTCCACCCAGTCAAAGTGGACAATGAGAAAAAATATTATCTCTTTAAAAAGTTGTAAATTTTAAACTGTGATCAAAACTGTTTTATTTTTAGTCATTTGTAATAAATAGGAGCCGTAACAAATTCCAAGAAGTAAGCAGGCCAAGGGAGGAGTTTGGTGTCCAATTTTTAAAATAAAAGTTTATTTCATTCTGAAATACAAAAGAGTGAACTGTGGTTCATCTAAAAATATCTCTAAATTGAAAAATATGGTTAAAGGGATAAATAACTGCAGGAAAAACAACATTTCAAAACATTTTGAACTGCCCCAAAATGTAACATTATTTACTTCTACTTATTTCACTGGGAACAACAACAAAAAAATCACTGTTTTGTTGCTCTGAATTCCAATGTTGTAGGGGAATCACAAACTTTAGCTCCAGGGCTAATCCTATATGTCTCATATGCTTGAGAGAAGTAAAGGTCCCAAGCTCCCTATTAGCATAAAATAAATCCATTTAAAAACCAGTCAGGCCAGAAAGAACAGGAGCAATCAACCTGCATGACTTTCTGTACAAGAAAAGTTTCCTGGTTTTCCTCTGGAGGATACTTTTCAGGAATTTTCTCCAACACAAAATCTAAAAGCCCTGACAGAAACAGGGAAAAGGACATTATTCTTGCTGTGTGACTGCTCTGCTACTAGAAATACACACATGTATGCCTGATTTGCAGTCTGAATTTATTCAGTTTAGATGGGAGGAATTAAATGTATTCAGGATTTTTCTGCCTGTCTTTATTTTCTGTTTGCCAGGAAACATCAGCAAACATGACCATAAAACCCAAGTGAAACATTTTCTACCAGACCTGACCTCTCAGAACTGCACCTGCACTTCAGCTGAGCACAGGCAGGAAAGGGAACATCCTTTAARCACCCCTGTTACCCAGCAAAGGTTGCTGGAAATGTCCCCACAAAACATATGTTCAAGGCTATTAATTGTATGGCAGGAGGTGAAATCTCAGTAACGTGTCCCCATTACGCACAAACCCCAGATGTTTTGTCAGCAAAACCAGTTCCACCCAGTGCTGGTTGGTGTAACTACCCAAAATCTGCAAAATGCCTTTCCAGGATGCATCCACTGAGGCAGGAGGGTTCAGCAGCTCTCAGGCAGGTTGTTTTGAAGASCAGGAAAGGGATTTTGTAGAGCTAAGAGGATGATGCAGAAAGGCACAGGACCCTACAAAGCTTGTGAAAACACCTGTGACACAAGGGTGCACWGTCAGTGCACTCACACTTCAGTGACATCCAAGAAATTTAAGATTGCAATTAAACACAATTATTTTTCCTGAGTAAGGACCTACAACCAGACTCTATAGGGTTAACAACTGACATTCAGTTTGAACACTTTTAAAATAATTAAGGTGTGGAGAATGAAAAGTTTTTTGGTCACCTGAACTGGGCTTTCCTCCATGTCAAAGATACCCCATCTGGAGAGAGATTTGTGAGCCATCAGTTTTAGGTTAATAGTGTAAAATGAAAGAACTGCTGGGTTTAAGGGGATTTGGACAATAAAATGGAAACTATCAAACTTGAAGGGGACTGGTCAAAAGAAACACCAGAAAGAACATCTGGGGACCTCAGAGCTGGGGGCACCAGCACAAGAAAGGCATGGATGTGTGCCTTTCAAGGCACAGATGATCATGATCAGAGGAATGGAGTAGCTCTGCTGTGACAAAAGGCATGGGAAATTGAAATTGTTCAGCCTGGAGAAGTGTAGGGGTGACCTAATTGTGGCCTTCCAGTGACTTAAGGGAACCTACAGAAAATGTGGAGAGACGCTGTTTACAAGGATGGAGTGAGAGGACAAGAGGGAATGGTGAAAGAGGGGAGAGATTGTACTTAGAGATAAGGAAGACGGTTTTCCCTTTGAGGATGGGGAGGCCCTGGCACAGGATGCCCAGAGAAGCTGTGGCTGCCCCTGGAACCCTGGAAGTGTCCAAGGCCAGGCTGGACAGGACTTGGGCAGTCTGGGCTAGCGGAAGGTGACCCTGCCCATGGCAGGGGAAAACTGGATAATCTTAAAAGTCCCTTCCAAGCCAGGCCACTCCACAATACTATGAGGATTCTATGAAGGTCATGATCTTCTACACTGATAATATTTGAATAAAATAAAGACAAGGTGAACGAGGAAACATCTGGGTACATAATCCATGGAATCAGACTGGCGATTTCCAATATCTGCACAAGCTCTGCCAGATCAATCTCAGCAGMAAGTTCTCCTGAAGGTGCTGAGGTGCCCAGGGAATGAACCCAGCTGCCAGTCAACAGAAAGAACAAAGACACAAATTTCACTGTGTCATGAAAGATCCAGGCATGGACYGTGTGTTGGATTCACAGAAGAGTTTCTTTGTCCAGTGATGGTTCTGCACCACCATCAATGTGTGTCCCTTCTGATGCCAAGCCTTGACCAAGAGTAGATTTGTTTTTAAAAATAGTGAGTGACGTCATTACATGAGTCATCCTCTGAGAACCAGGAGTGCAAGGAAAGGAAAAGAGAGATGATGATTAGTCAAATGTTTACATTGTTCCATTTAACATCTAGGTTCACATGCTGGATCCCATCAATTAACTTACATAGCACTTGAATTATCATTTATTTCTTTTAGAAAACCAAATTGCGTTTATTCTGCCTCTTTCTTGAACTTTCTGGAGAATGAAGTTCTGAAGCGCAGAAGTGGCACAAAAATAATTACAGTGACTTACTGTGACTATGTGCTTTTTAATTGCAGATTTTTCCTTCCCAAATCAGAGCAAAAAAGAGCAACTGATGACTACAGCTGGATGAATACTGCAATCATTACCCTTGTTATAATGATACATTTCAATAACAACCACAATTCTTGATCCCCATGGATGGCTTTATAATGACCATGGATTATGCTGAGAAAATGCTATTCCTAATTTTATTGTTAATGGAGTGTGAAAGTCTTGCTCTGTGGTGGAGGCTAATTGTCACTTTAGATGTAATTTCCATCACTCAAAGAACATGTATGSTCCATGTATTAATTACAGGATACCACGATGGCTTGCGTTGACAAGAGATGGTGGATTTCAGACTTCCAGCCAAATGGAGCAGTTCYCTCTCTAGAAAAATTCCCATTATCATTTGCCAACAGCACATTTCATCATAGGTAGAATGTGGCCATGTTCATGGCCTTCAGAACATTTGGTATCTGCATAATTAAACTAATCAATTGCAGAGCAGTAGTCAAAAGTCAAATCTTAATGAACTGGAAAAATGATACTTCAATTTGCTGTCTCCAATCCCCAAATTAGCATAATAAACACAACATACTTCTAATTTGTGAAAAAATAGAGGGTTTTTTCCTTATTTTTAGATGGTTACTGTGTATTAAGGACATTATTTTCAGTGGCTTTGTAAACCATCAGCTAGTTTTGAGTAATTTAATAAAAATAATGTAAATATGTTATGCAAAACCCACAACATCTTGTTATTTTCAGCAAAATACAATTTTATTCCAATTTTGTTGTTGTAATAAATTTTCCATTTTTTTTAATCCATATACAGGGCATATTTCCCAGTGTGTGGGTACCTACTGGGAGAGAATGAGTATTCTTMAGGAATCCAGGGAGTTGACTGGTGGAGGTCAGAAGTGACTTTTAATCCCTTTTTTCCTCCGCCCTTGGTGCATGGAGAGGGATTTGATTGTGATGAGCACAGTGATAAAGGCAACAGAAATCGATGTTGTTCTCCATGMTGCAGCCATGTCCATCACTACTAAAGATCCGAGTCCATCCTGCTAGGCTCTGCTGGAATTCAGGTCACAGCCTCCAAGGGCTGTCTGCAAATGATGGGAATTGATTTTCCCCCCTCATTTTACTTATCAGAAAATGCAACAGATCCATTAAACATTGTTTGCTAAGATGGAACTTCAGATTCTCCCCTTCTGCTCCACCCTGGTGAGACCCCACCTGGAGCACTGTGTCCAGTTCTGGTGACCCAGACACAAGGACATGGARCTGTTGGAGCAAGTCCAGAGAAGGCCATGGAGTTGTTGAGGTGGGAGGAGCRCCTCCCATATGGAACTGGGATGGGAAAGCTGGGAATGTTCAGTCTGGAGAAGAGAAGGTTGTGTGGAGACCTCACAGCAACTTCCAGGACCTGAAGGTGCTACAGGGAAGCCACAGAGGGACAATTCATCAGGAGTGACAGGATAGGGGGAATGGCTTCCTGCTGCCAAAGGACAAGGTTAAATGGGATATTGGGAAGGAATTGTTCCCTGTGAGGGTGAGGAGACTCTGGCACAGGGTGCCCAGAGAAACTGTGGCTGCCCCTGAATCCCTGGAAGTGTCCAAGGCCMSGTTGGAAGGGGCTTGGAGCAGCCTGGCATAGTGGAAGATGTCCCTGCCTGAGATGGCACTGGATGAGCTGTGAGTTCCCTTCCAACCCAAACCATCCCCTGATTCCATGATTCCATAACTGAGGCCAGAGATATAATGAGAATCAGAGTCCTGCTGCCTTGCCTGAAATTGTAAAAGCACAGAWAGCAAAATTTGGCCCAGAGCAATATTGCTACCCCAAATCCAGGGTAAAAAAAAAAAACAGACTAAAATAAAATATTAACAAAAAAACCTCAGTCACCAGACAGTATTACCTAAGGGAAGGGGGGTACTGAAGAATTCTAAGCCAGTTTGCTGGGACAGACTGATAAAAGATCATCCTCCTGTCTGCAAACATGTGGAAGTGTGAATATTCCATCAGATCTCCACAACAAACCTAATCTGTATTGCGCCAGTGCCCTACCTCATTTTAGCAGTGCAAAATAGCCAAAGCTTTAGAGAATAGCTCAGCCATCTGCGCCTGCAGGTGTTTACAATACAGAATAAATTAAGAAGTGACAAGGCATTGAGAAGGTTACAGTTGAATAATTACCAAGGAAAACTMAAAATCTGATGCACCATTTCAGCTCCTGAAGATGGAGTAACTTCCTCTGTACTTTTAAAATCATTTTCCACTCTTGCTTGGTTTGCATTTCTGTCTGAAGGATACCTCCCTTCTTCAAATAGAGAACTTGCAGAAATTCTGTCAATATTTGTCCTAACAAGGCTTTTTATTCCCTTTTTTTTTTTAATTGATGTGAGATATTTAGCTCCAGTGCAGAGCACAGAGCTGTGTCCCATCCTTGTTCTGTGACAGCATCTTCTGGCTCTGGTTTTCTTTCTGAAAGCCTCTAGAAAAGTTCAGCTCAGACATTGTGAAAAGAAATACATGGAAATATGTGGGATCTGGGACATTCCCAAGGCTTTCTTTCTGATTATGAGTCTGTTCCATGGAAGACAATGATAGTCTTTACTCAGAGGGAAGTGAGGGCCTGGCACAGGTTGGCCTGAGAAGCTGTGGCTGCCCCTGGATCCCTGGAAAGGAAAAGGGAAAGGAGAAGGAGAAGGAAGAAGGAAGAAGGAAGAAGGAAGAAGGAAGAAGGAAGAAGGAAGAAGGAGAAGGAGAAGGAAGAAGGAAGAAGGAAGAAGGAAGAGGGGAAGGGAAGGAAAGTTAAAGCCTTTTAACAGGGATATAACCATCAGAAATTTTTCTTAACCCCTGTGGTGTTGAGACCTGTGTCTGGCCATGGCAGTGGATTTCAGGGTCTCTGAAGACAAACCATACACAAGACCAAATAAATGAGTAATTAAACATTCTGGGCTTTTCCTCACATGGCACCAGCTTTCTCTGATATTCTCAGAAGTCTGGAACACACTTAGCCACAAAAAGCTCTGGTTCAAATCCATCTTTCTGGAGTTTCAGCTTAAATACCAGCTTCCCAAAGTAATTCCCTATCTGTAACAGCCTGGAGAGAGGCAGAGCCCTGGGAAGARCACTGCAGGGGAGCTGGCAGCCATTGTTGTTAATACCTGAGCTGAGGACTCACAAAAAACATTTCCAGAGGGGTAGGAAAAGAGTTTCATCTCCCACCAGGTGTAGTTTAGTCCTGGGCAGTGAGCTTATCCCTCCACTGCATCCACCGTTCTGGAAAATGAGACTTCTCAGGGCTAAGAACCCAGATTTTTTTCTGAGAGGTAAATAAAACCCTTGGTGAATTTAATTTTACAAACCTGCAGTGTTGCAATGAGGAGAAGCCCAATATCTGTCACCTGCAGGAAAGGGAGGGGTCTGTAGGGTCACACATGCTTTGCAGAGTGCACAGTCAGCCCCTGGGCTTGAGGCACTGACTTGGAGCTGCAGGGTTTTCCAGCTCTTTATTCCTTTATCCCAGACTCATGAAGCTCATATTTTGGTCAGACATAAAAAAAGAGGCAGATTTCTCTAGCTCTTATAAAAAAAAAGCAGCTGGTAGGATCCTGGCTAGACACCAGTCGTGGCTGAAACAGAAGATTTAACTGGGTCAGTAACTCAGCATCACAAACTGGGTTACCTCCCTCTTCAGCTGCCAAACCAGGAAAGAAAAATACTCAGAATTAAATATATAACAGTACAAAAAATAACAGCAGACTTGGACATGTGTTATCTCTGTAAAGCAGATGTTTTTACTATGTCATATACTGGCTGGTGTGCAGAGGAACTAATAAAGTGATTTACAGCTGTAATTACACTTATTTTATTATATGGGATGAACTACACTGAGGTGCAGATCCAGCAAACCCCACTGAATACTCCAAATAAAGCAATTCAATCCTAACCTTGAGCAAGACTGATGGGTGGGGGTTGACATACAAAAGGCTACTTTTTCTTGATTTAGCATGTTCCTCCCCAAAAGGGGAGCAGCCAGATGCAGCAGAGGATGCTGAGTCCAGTAGCTCACAAAAGGCAGTCCACCATAGGTACATCCAGAGCTGAGAGTGTGTTCCCAGTTGGCACATGTGTATAYATCCAAAATTATAATGGTTTTTTCCTCTCAATTAGCAACATTGAATTATTTGCAGCTTTTGAAGTGCAATTACAATGGAGCAGAATAAAAAAAACCCCACGTGTATTCACCAGCAGATTTCAGCAGCAGTTTTGGGGTTTGGTGTGGTACCACAGGGTTTAGTCAGAATTAGAGAATTGGGATTGTTCAGCCTGGAGAGGAGAAGCTTCAAGGTGATGTAATTGTGCCTTTCCATAAGGAGCCAACAGGAACCATGGAGTGGCAGGACAAGGAGGAATGGCTCCACACTGCCGGAGGGCAGGGTTAGATGGGATATTG
This sequence comes from Mixornis gularis, assembly GCA_003546035.1. NCBI lineage: Eukaryota > Metazoa > Chordata > Aves > Passeriformes > Timaliidae > Mixornis > Mixornis gularis. The sequence goes on from QVAJ01000001.1 coordinate 2,375,345, forward strand.
GGAAGGAATTGTTCCCTGTGAGGGTGGGTAGACCTTGGTACAGGATACCCACAGCAGCTGTGGCTGCCCCTGGGTCCCTGAAATTGTCCAAGGCCAGGTTGGATGCTCCAATCCCAGGCTTGGAGCAGCCTGGGCTACTGGAAGGTGTCCCTGCCCRTGGCAGGGGGTGGCACTGGATGGGTCTTAAGATCCCTTCTAACCCAGGCCATTCTATGACTTTATGATAAATCAGGTATCAGGTAAAAGGTCTAGAAAGACAAAAATATTTCTGATTCATGTATTTTCTTCTAAGGTTTTGAAATGAAACTTTATTTTATGGTTAAACCCAAGCAGAGTAGGTCAGTTGCTCAGTTTCTTGCAGTTCCTCAGCAGACATTGAACTTGGGAGAGCTTCATTTTTTTCCTACCTAAGACAGTAATCTGGACCTTATGCTAGGAAGAATCTCTAAAGAGGTCAGGAAAAGTCACCTCYTTCTTCTCTCAGACCTTCAGTGGTCAACAGGCATGAAAGAGCCACAGCCAATCATAGAAAAAAACAGCTTTTTTTTCCTTCACTTGCCCAACAGTCAGGCCAAGAGACCTCCACACCACTCCAATTTTTGACTCAAGCTATTTGAGCAGTCAGATCAGTTCTTGAGCATTTGTAGGATTATCCAATTAAAATGTTAGCAGGCAAATTGGACAGCATGGAATCACTCTACAGAAAATTGCATAAGGCAGGGTTTTTTTCCCCAGTGTAATAAAGCTTCTCCAAAGGCAGGCTGTCCTTTCATTCCTCTCTGATTGTTTTATAAAGCTTTTGGTGTCTGTCTTTGAAAACTGAAAAACAAATTTTCTACTCAATTTCTTTTCCTCCTTCTTGCAGCATAGAGTTTTCACTAAAATAAAGTAGGGGGAAGGAGGGAGGTGGTGTGAGAAGTGAAAAACSTCACTTTTAAACAGGGGTTAGAGCTTCACAAAAAGCCAGGGCACTAAGACAGCATAGGATGTTGTGGCAAGATAAGAAACCCATGACAGGTGAGGGGAAGTAAGTGTAAATAAATGTTGACAAAGTTTTCTTGTGAAGTGTGGAAACAACCATGACCACAAAGCCAACAAGTCACAGTATCACAAAACCTTGGAATGGCCTGGGTTGGGAGAGATCTCAAAGCTCATCCAGTTCAAATCCCCTGCCATGGGCAGGGACACCTTCCACTATCCCAGGTTGCTGCAAGCCCCATCCCACCTGGCCTTGGACATTTCCAGGCATCCAGGGGCAGCCAGAACTTCTCTGGGTAACAAACATTTGCTGCCAGTATTGTTCATGTAATTTTAACAATTAACCTCTTGTTTTACAGTTATGGAAAAATATTAATTGAAGCAGCAAAGATTTGCCATGGCATTTCAATTTTTCAGGTTTTTTAATGTCAAGCAGCTGCTATTTTCATAGTGTGAGACAAAGCTCACTCAGATGTGGGGTGTAAATGGAAGTGAGCATTTATTTTTGCTGTACAAAGGCCTGTGAAAAACAAACTCCAGATTTCCACGTTTGCTGGGAGTGGGGAATATCTCTGCATGAGCAAGTTCTCATCTTCTCCCTCGCATGCCAGAATTTCACCACCTGCTTCATCATCGTGCTGGCTTGTCTGACTCATCTCAGATCAATGGGAGCTTGAAGTTATCTCCAGGTCCATTATGAAATCTGTAACAGGGCTGGGAAGATGCACTGAGGAGCAGGGCAGGGGGRCAGAGCTTTTGTTCCACCATGGCTCGGCACAGCCCACTCTAAATTGTACCATCACACCAAGCAAATAAACAAGAAGCAGCTTTTTTTGTGCTTCCTGCCTCTTGGKAATTTTTGTATTTCKCATGTTTTACTGTGTAGGAGAAGGGATTACACGCGACCTCAACCCYGATGAGTCACATCTGTGTTAATTACCCAAAACAGCCTCGCCCCTGATGAGTCACAACTATATCCGGTAAAGATAAGTGTGATAAAAGGGGTGGGTTGGCGAGTCAGGGAAGGACCTTGAGGAAGAGGAATGATCTGGAGGCAGAGAGAATCACTGCTGTGAGGCGCGTCTGGATCTGCAGTTAGAGCCTGTTGTTGGAACCTGCAGTCACAGTCTAGCCAGGTAAAACCCTGCAGTCACAGTCTGCACACCAATCCTCAGTCAGAGTTTAGCAGGACATGACCAGCAGTCAGAGTCTGCAGGGGAAACCTACAGCAGGAGCTTGGTGCAGSCAGAGTCAGTGAATGGCTGGAGTCAGGATGGCTGAGCTGTAAAGAGGAATAAACCAGGACCCTTTTCATGCTGTGATAAACAAGAAGTCTGTGTCTTGGCTCATTTCTACCCTCTAATGAGAGGGCTGCTGTAACATTACTGCMGCAGGAGACACAGAGCTTAATCAGGGTTTTTGTCTGAAATGTAATTGGAGTTTGGCTGTTTTCACCGTTTTTTACTGTGAAACGTTTTTCACGTTTCAAACATGGAATTGCAAACTTATGTGTTCACGTGGACTCTGAGCTCAGAGGGCAGATGTGTTGGTTTTATTCACATCAGAGACCCACTTTGCACTCGGAAATACTTTTCATTCAGTGAGGTGCTGTCCAGGAGGAATAGAGAGATTGGAATTTGGCAAAGATCTGTGGGTTTGCTACTGAGTTAACAGGGCACTGGAGTGAAATGCTAAGAAGCCTCATGTCTGTCCTCTGATCTGATGTCACCCAAGGATGGCCACGCTGGGCTCATCCTCTCTGCTGCCTGAATACTAAAGAGAAATAAAATATTATTTACCACTGCAACTACTCTAAATGCAAGAGGAAATGGTACACTATGCACATAATGACTGTCTGGTGGCTCTAAGGCAGTTTTTTCCCAGAGAGGAGAGGAATAAAAGTKTGTGTGCCTGCAAGAGATCAAAACCAGGGAGGACAGAACTATGGCAGAGAAAGAAATGCACACAAATAATTGGACTTAGCAGAAATGTGATATCTCAGACAAACAGATAGAGGGATCACTTTGTGAAAAATRAATGAAACAGAGATACGAGGGAAACAAACATAAATAAAAATAGATGGCATCARTGTAACAGGCTTAGACTTACCTAAGCTTATATGTATTGACTCTACTGGGGGGCTCTGACTGCACTGTGCATTTAAAACTGCAGGACTGAGACCTGTGTGTTCCAAATCATAACCTTGTAGGTCCACCCTGAATCAGAATACCYCCATAGGCACCAGATGATTAGGTTACCATGTTCAGATCCTCTCTGCAGTCTGGACAGCTTTGAGTCTGTTTTGAGCATAGAGATTTCCTCTTGTGCCATCACAGCACCAGGAAAGGACATATTGAAAATGAAGTCAGAGGTCCAAAACTTTTCAAACTTCTGTGGAAGACAATATCTAGGATAAGAATAGACAGAGCTTAGCAAGGAGTGCATAGCAACAATAGGAAGTTTGCTTTCTGAAAAAAAAAAAGTAACATTGATAATATGGGTCTATTTATAAAACTTGGGAAGACAAAGATTAAAAACAAGTTCTTAAAATACATTTGTAAAGAAAGTTCAGACTTCTGTTTCCTCCTGATTCTAGGAAAGATAAAAGTTTGTGAATGTTACCAACCTCTRTAAAGTTGATCTTGGAGATTTTTTCTCTTTGGGTGGAAAGAGAAAGATGAGAGGCATTGAAGTGATCTATGAAAGGGGAAGAGCTCATTCATTCTTCACACAAAACATTGGGAATGAACCCACTCAGGTGGATTCCTGCCCTTCTGCAGAGCTGTGCTCCCTGCTGTCCCTGCTTTTGGAAAACATTCATTACACCCTTTCTTTCCAAAACTTTGAGCTTTTCTCCTCGGTGAGTGGAGGTTGCTCAGACATCAGGGTTGTAGTCTGAAGGAAACAGCTCTGGAATACAAAGGAGTCAAACTTGCCCCTGGCTTTGCTTTCTCTGGGTGTCAGGAGAAARGAGAACCTGGATTCATCCTGACTCCTGAGTCACCCTCAGCAGCAAGGTGACTCACCAGCACAGTACATGGTCACTAATGCAGCCCCAAACACGAGGTGATCCTCTGGGTCTACCTCAGCTTCGCCTTCGGGTGTAAATGGAATTTCCAAGGCATCAAGGTGAGCTTGGTGCCAAAAGCAGAGTTCCTTGGCCCTCTCCTACTTCTATAACCAGTCAAACAGAAAAAACACTGCCATGGAGCYACTCTCCTCCAAATCAGCCAAATACCCCAGCATTTTTGCTGTGTAATATCCCAGCAGATCCCAAATTAACCAGCAGCCTCCCCAGGGAAGGCTCCTACCCCCAGAACCTTCTACCTCATAAGTTTTTGAAGCTCCTTAAATGYTTCCTGCTGTCTCTCCTTATCCCTTTGCCTCTGGTCCAGCTTTCATCCTCCCACTTCTCCCTGCAGTGTCCATGGCAATCTCTGGCCCAGCAGCTCTGGGGTTTKTCATCCCTTAGACTCCCAACAGATCCAGCAAACTGCCTGTGCTGGGGTTCAGCTCTTTGGCACACACACCTTGCAGCCTCCATAAAACAAATGAGGGACTCTGCTTTTCCACAGAAATATCCCCCAGCACAGCAGTTCTCTCCATAACAACCTCATCATGTTCAGAGGCAGATGCTCTAAATTAGCTGTGCTCTACAAACGGGAGCAGCATTGAGGTGGGGGAATGGAAAGGGGATGGGTAAAACTGAAACATTTTGCCCAAGGTCACATTTCAAACATCTTAATTTAGCTTCATTTTAAAGGGCTTCTTGCCACAAGACTCCATAAGACTCTTTTTATCCTTTTTTTTTTTTTTTTTGTAGCGCAGCAACAAAATGGAAGCGCCAACAAATAGGCACTTAGGCTTGTCATTTCAGCTCTTCTCTCTTTTCCTTTATTTTCAGTAAGAAAAAGAAAACAAGAAAACCTGGAAATGAGGCAAGTCTTCTCAGCCCTGAGAACTGCAGAGACTGTTTAAACTCTACAAGCATTTAGCTTGCTTAGTTCTCTGGGTTTTTTTATCAAGGATTATTTTTTGATTAAAGTTTTTCAAAAATAAGTTTAATTGAAATCAATCCTCCAAGCAATTTGTTGAAACCGTTTCCTGATCAAAACAAAATCAGAATAAATGACATCTGATTTAAAAATAATTACATCCACTGATAATAGTGTGTTTTCAGGCACGTTTATCAATTTTTGTGCAGTAAAGGACCAGGAACAAAGTCAACATGCTTTGAGCTAGTGTGAACACAGTCTTTTCAGACAGACACTACATAGATGTGAAACTGGGGAAAATATGATGTCTCTGAAATGAAAGACAGGTGCAAGGGAGAAGTCTGGCTGAAAGGAAATAGAGAATATGCATCACACATGTTAAAAAATGGATAAAAAACACATACCAGGATGAATGCCCTGGTTTGAAGAGGCATTTATCTTGCACTTCCCCAGCACGGGATGAAATTTACTCCTAARACTGTCTAGTTTATAAAGAAAGAGGAAGAAGCAACCTCAACTTCATTGAAACTTATAAATAAAACACTTCTCCACTTTCACTAAGCGCTGCTGTGCTAAAGCATCACGGAAACTTCACCTAAAAAATGCTCTCAAATATTACAAGAGACAGCTTTGTTTTCTTGCAGTGTTCCTCATGTTTTATCCTCATCCTTCAGCTGCTGGGGAGAGCTGAAAGCTGCCAGGTGAAATCACAACATGCAGTTAAAGGTAGCCAAAGCACCCCAGGAGAGGGAGCTCAGTGTGACTATTGCAGAGCAGCCCGTGAGGAGAAGTGTCACTGACTGTCAGAGACATTCCAGCTGTTTGGGGCCCTGCACATCTTTGTGTGGCATGGATTAGCCATTTCTTACTCACTCCTTCCTTCAAGGATCAGTCTGAAATGCATCCAGTTCTTTCTGTGCTCACGATTTCACCTGACCAGATTTTTAAGGGAGGGGGAAAAAAAAAAAAAAAAAAGAGAATTTTAATTTAAAAACTGCAAAGGCTTTCTCTCATGTAAAAAATAATTCAGAAAGCTTCAGTGAGGACTGAAAATCAATAGTGTTTTCTTTTTGCTAGGAATGATGGTTATTTCTGAGCAAAGCCCCGGTGCTGGAGAGGGCRGCTGTGGGAGACGTGCCCATCTATCCCGTGGATTCACGAGGGCTTTGTCTTTGGCTCCCATTTACACAGCATTAAATTCTGCTGTGTTGACTTTGAGCTTGACACGCCACTAAATCTTCAGTCCCCAAGCAGAGTCCTCTCCAAATCATGGTGTTTCACTGGCTGCCTCAGACCACAAGTGTCACCTTCATTTGAAATTATCTTGTCCCAAGTGTGCTTAAAACATTCTCATAGTTTTTGATGAGGTTGGGCCCCGTTCCAAGGCTGTGGCCAAGCCAAAGCCCCTGCAAGGGAGGGAGTTTTTCCTGGKTGCTTCCAGGAGGTCCCTTTTTAGGTCTGCTTGGTCCCAAAGTAGGTCTGTTATTATGCAAAAGCAATTTAACAGGATATGAGTTATGACTGAGAGGATTCATGCAGGTGTTCATGGGGTTTAATTAATGTGTTCATGTCACACCTTTAATTAATTTGTGACAACAGTCTCGAGTGTCACCAAGGCAAAGAAAGACAACTTTGCTGTCCAAGGCTCACAGGACCTATAAAGGATTTTGTGCCTTCTGGGCTGATGAGTCTGGGGGAACCTGAAGTACCCAGMCCAGGATGGTGTCTGGGAGAGGAGTGACTGCACAGCTGTCTGCAGAGTTAAAATAAATACAGAAATGATCAAAAGTTAAATTAGAACCACCGTTATCAAAAAATGGCTCTTAAATAKTCCCTGAAAGTGGGAATGGATTCTGTGGTATCAGTGTGGGTCCACCTCTGCTGGATCATGGAATCAGGGGATTCCAGAATGGTTTGGGTYRGAAGGGAACTTTAAAATCATCTTTCCAATCCTTTGCCATGGGCAGGGACACCTTCCACTAGCCCAGGCTGCTCCAAGCCATGTCCAGCTTGGCCTCAGACACTTCCASKGAWCCAGRGGCAGCCACAGCTTCTCTGGGCASCCTGTGCCAGGGCCTCCCCACCYTCCCAGGGAACAATTCCTTCSCARWATCCCATCTGACCCTGTCCTCTGGCAGTGGGAAGCCATTCCCCMTTCTCCTGTGACTCCAGGCCCTTGTAAACAGTCCCTCTCCATCTCCCTTGTAGATCTCTACACCTTCATCCGTCTGATGAAATGTGAGAGTGAACTCATTCTTTTTTCATCAACAGGCTCATTTTGCAGATTCTGCCTCAAACGCCTTTTTAATCTCTTCAGTGCAGTCTAGCAGTAAACTCACTAAACTTCCAGAGCTGTGTGTCAGCATTTGTCTCCACACACAAATATGATTTGCTGATAAGGCAGATCGGAAGCTGGTTAATTGCATCGGATTTCTCCCTGAAAAGCCTTTGTAACTACCCTSAAATATCATCGAGGCTGAGGCTAAGTACATGTTTGAATATTTTCTTCAGTTCTCTGCTGACAAAACTGCTGATGTGGTTGTTCTTACATCTTAAGATTGATCAAAAAAGGAAAAAAAAWGAAAAAAAGAAAAAAAAGAGAAAAGGCAAAATTTTAATCCTAACACAAACACACAGATGAGAGACGCTCCAAAGAAGGCAATTTCGTACAGAACTGATTTTCATAAAGATTTTCAAGCGTTTCCTCCTTCATCAGTGTTTGTTCCTAAGCATCAGACACTAAAGTAAATTGAAGYTTTTCCTACTGATGTAATTTGGATTTATTTTGGTGGCTTTTGACCATCTTTTACCTTGTGATTTGTTCTCAGCAGTAAACATTTGGCGAACAGTTGTTCCCTCAAAGATATTTTTTGTTGGGATATCAGACTTGTCTTGCTTATTAATTTGCCCTGGTACCTTATTCCTGAATAATTTCAGGGATTATCTTTGTTTACCAGTCATAAAATCACAGAATCACAGAATGGTTTGGGTTGGAAGGGACCTTAAAGCCCATCCAGAGCCACCCCCTGCCATGGGCAGGGACACCTTCCACTGTCCCAGGTTGCTCCAAGCCCCGTCCAGCCTGGCATTGGACACTTCCAGGAATCCAGGGGCAGATCATTGTGTCCATCCTTTCTACTTTTTAAACAYTCTCATAAAAGTTTCTCTTTCATTGAACACAAAAGAGAAACAAGTTTCACACAGAAGCCCTCAGACGCCCATCTTCCATCATGGATTTGACTTCCTGGCTCTCTTCAGTCTCTTTTAACATTGCAGACTTTTTTGGGTAAACAAAGCAAGGCCTAATTAACACTTTAGATTTTTTCTGCCATCTCTTCTGCCAGCATTTACCACCTCAACACCAGGCTGACAGCAGGGAAAATTCACTTATTTGTGATACGTTTCATGTCACATCCTGTAATCCTGGTGCAAAACTGCATTCCCAGGTGGAAAGRAGCACCAAAGGCACAAGTGAACATCCTCTTTGGCAACTCTGCCCCCCTTGAATTTCCTACACAAAAATTCCCAGTTTCCTCCCTTTCTCTGAYATTTGATTTGCCTGTAACACCACAGCTTTGAAACAGCAAATCTCATCAGCTCCAAAATCCACAGGATTGGGATCTACAGTGGCATMAATTGCTTCAGCTTTGTCACAGTTCTGAATGTCTAAGTTGTTGTCCCCAAACATTGCCATGACATCTTCTCCCATCTGTTGGGATTCAATACTCCCCATTTTATTTGRTGTGCCAACAGGAGCTGAATTTCTGCTCTAAATAAGTTCCCTACTTGGCACAAAACTCATAAAAAGTCACGGAGAAGGTTTAGGGTCRTTGGGAATGGAGAAATCCCAGTGGAAATGAGAGTACAAAGGGAGAGGGATRGGGTGAAGGACACAGGAACCTCACAGGGCCAAGTCCCCGGTGTGGCTGGAGAGAAAAGACCCAGGGATGCTGAGTGGAAGAGAGCCAGCTGAGAGCAAAATGAACCTGTAATTAATTTATGGCCCCGGATTGATGCTGATGGATCAGCTGTGACACAGAATTAGAGCTGGAGATGCAAACTGAGATGCATCTGGGTGCAGGGGGAACATGGCACAGCAGAAGTGGGTGAATCATCCAGCCAGACACAGGCCAGGAGGAGGTGGCAGCAGGGTAGGGCTGGAAAGCAAGTCCTGGAGRATACTAAGCTGCCAGTGTGAGAAAAGGAGTGGGAGATTGGGAGGGAAGAAAATGAGACACACAGAGTTTGGGAGACAAAATAAAAAGAGAGGAGTCATGGCAAACTTACTGTGTCATTCTCAGTCTTCCACTACTGCTATCCCACCAAAAAAAACTGGGTGAACATACATTTATGTGCTGACTTTAGCTTAGTATTCAGCTTGTAATTCCACCAAGCAGATTTAAGCCAGCTCAAACTCTACGTTAATGTTTTATAACATTTTTTTTTCTTTTCCTTTAGTTTTTTTCCCTTCATTCACAACTTTTTGTCCTTTTCTTTGACCCAAAGACAAAAAATTGTCACCCATCAGTACCAAGCAATCCACCCTCCAGCTGAAGCAGCAAATTATGGTAACTCACACAAGTAATATGGTTGTTTTTCTGCTCCTGGGCTTTGAATCCCAGTGGGAAAGATAAGAATATTTCTCTTACRGCTTTGAGCAGGAATTGATCGCTTCCTACTCTTAAACACAAGTCATACCCTGCATYCCTGTTGGTTGTGGGCATGGTGGGATTTTAATCTGTGCAAATATATCAGAATTCATGCCCCAGAAGATAAGAAAAATCGAAACATAGGAAAGAAATATTACAAATGGCAATGCTTAGCAACTCAGGAGAAAAAATACTCATGTTTAGAAGGTTGAAAATATTTTTTAAGTTTTTAACTTAAGGAAAAGAATGAAAGCAAAGAATATGAAAAGAAGTTGAGCATCAGTTCATTCTGAAAAGCAACATAGGCCAGAATTTCCCTKCTGTGGGGGTAATGAAAAATCAGCCTAATCACATGGCAATCAGATACTATGTGTGTAATGCCAARTACTCATGGATTCTGTATATTGTGAACCCCTTCCAGCAGAATGTCCCAGCACCCAGGGCAAGACACCCAAGAAAAACTGAATTAGTAGAGRGGCAGTCACAAGATTTCCCCCTCTCTGTGTCACAGGAGGTTTGTCACAGCCACCCGCTGATAACCAGAAATGCACTTGCCCTGTCACAGGGACAGCTGGAAGATGAACGTGCCCCGATATTTTTATTGCATGTTGTCRTTGAACTGAGTAGGGGACCTTGGGGGGCAGGCAAATGGATCATTTTAATTAACACCTAATTGTGCTTGACACCTGAAATTCTGCTAARCTTCTCCCCTGCCAGACCCAGTAAGTGAAGGATGTCTGTGCAGCATTGTGCCAATAGGCAGGAGCTGGGAATCACTCCCAGCTGCAGGATGGAACYTCCTTACCCCATTTTCCTGTGGAGAAAGCACAGCATTTTGGGTTTAAATCCTAAAATCAGGATTTTCAGCTACCAAAACCCAGGAATGATTTCCATGGAAGTGAGGGTTTTCTTTGTGGCTAGAACAATTGAAAAGTTTCATAGAGAACAAATCAATCAGTGATTAAAAAACACGTATGCACCACTATCCTCCTCTGTGGTGAGGAATTCAGCACAAATACCAAACCATTTAAAAAAATATGTAAATGTAACCTTGAGATGTTGGGGGGAAACCCACACTGAGAGGTAGAAAACTTGAGGAAGGTTTATTTCCATGCTCTCAGAAAGGTATAACATTAGCATTGTCCCACCTTCTATTGTTCTACTTGTATCATTAGCTTTTATTAGCATTGGATTGAGCACACCCTGCTTTATGACACTGCAACATCAATCAAGGCAGAGCCTCCCCAGTGACTCATATAAGCCAGCAAGCTCCATATAAAAGAAAGCCTTGACAGATGGGAAGGCAACAGAAACTGCAGAAGGCTGTTAAACTTCCTTTTTCCCATTTTATACCAAAGCATACAGCTGGAGATGAGCACATTTTTATAGGTTAAATGCCAGGGAAAGAAAACTGGGGAACACTGTGAGTTCTGCATAACCTGGGCCCCCAACTGCTCTTGACACAAAGATCACRTCACTTTAACAATATCACTGTCCCCAAAACTCCAGTTCCCCATACATCCTGRTGTCCCTGCTGTAAAGCATCCTATTATCCATGTTGTCCATTCCCTGGTGGGAAAAGAGTTAAAGAAATGTCCTCTTCTGGAAGAGGCTGAGGCGAGGTGATGCCCCTGTGCCTCCTGTAGCTGAGAGGGGCTACAGGCACCCAATCCCCCAAAGGGCTCTGGCTCTCACAGCTCATGGCACCCCTGTCCTTCCTTGTCCTTCCCAAGACATTTTAGCCAGCAGGGAAATCTCAGAGCTGACCAAACCTCTGCAGATCACCTTCATCCCGAGCCTGATGTGCCTCCTTTGCCCAAAATCAGAGCAAGGCACACAAGAGGTGCTGTCCTTCAGCAGAGCTCCAGCACAAGAAGCTCACCCTGGGTTTTTCTCCTCCAGTGATGCCTTGGGAAGGCTGACCTGGAACAGAGACTGGACAGAGCTAGAGAATAAAGCAGGGATTTATTGAAAGGCCTTTAGGGGACACCTTGGGCAGGACAAGAGCCTGGCCAGGGCTACACCCAAGATGGACTAAGAATGGTCACAAAATGGACGACCGGTCACAAGGTATCACACTTCTGTAAGTTTTGGTCCATTTGCATATTGGGGTTTAATTGTCCAATTACAGCTCCAGGTTGTGAGGTCCCMTCCTTCTTGTTCCTCCCTTCAGTCCACAGTTATTTGTGCTGTTGGGCCTGAAAGTTGTCCTTAGTCCACAGAAGGGAAAAGATTTGTTCTGTTTACCTACTCTGTGAAGAGAGCTGAGTGACACTTAATATGAGGCTCAGAACTGCACCCCTGGGCAGCACAGAATCTAGAAAACATGAAAGCTGAAACTTAAGGCATCATTTCGCCCCTTGGTACTTCCATTGGCACTGGGGAGATGCCAATGATATTTTAGGAAATGTTGCCTCAGCTGTGGTGGACCAAAGGCACAAACTCCTCAAAAATGGCTTTGCTACCTACAGCTGTAGGTGGCAGCCTGGGTTTAACTTAATTACATTCATTAACTTGACAATCTGAGATGAAACGGTGGTTAGCAACTCTAGAGCAGAGGGGGATGTTAGCAAGGAAAGCAGTGATAAAATCAAATTCCCTCATGGATAGAGCCTTGCAAGCAATTACTTGAGGTGTTGGCTGGCTGTGGGTAGTGCTTCAGAGCTAAATGTCTCTATTGGGTCCATGTTTCATGGTGTAAAGGAGTTATTTTGCTGCCCAAACTCTCTTGAAGTTGTTTTATAGGGCTCAGCTTGTTGCAATCAGATCTTCTTTCCAAAAGTACCCTCATATCAGGAAGGTTTTACTCCCAAAATGTGATTTTTTTTCAGTTAGATGTTTTTAAAAATATATTATCCTAAATGGTTAAAAAGAAAACAAAAAAGCACCCAAGTGATAARAGTCTGATTTTCAGCTGTGATGGGCCTGTTAACAATCCAAACAAGATTTGCAATAAACAAGCAATTTCTTGATGCTTTTTAAACCTCATGAACAGAAATCCTGTTGTTCTCTTGGGTAATTTCCAGGGAAGTGGTTCTTGGGACATTTTGTCTCTTGCAATTACCCATCACTAAGTTCTAACCACTGTTAGAGACAGCAATTAAWTTAGAAATAAATGGAAAAGGCACATTGATATAACCAATTTTGTTTAAAATACCAGTTGGCCAAACTGGTACAACCCCCTCATGCTTGGACACTTCAGTTGTGAGAAACCTCATGGACATGGATGAGAGACTATTTACAAGGGCCTGGAGTGACAGGACACAGGGAATGGCTTTCCACTGCCAGAGAGCRGGGTCAGATGGGATTTTGGGAAGAAATTCTCCCCTGTGAGAGTGGGGAGGCCCTGGCACAGGGTGCCCAGAGAAGCTGTGGTTGCCCCTGGATCCCTGGAAATGTCCAAAGCCAGGTTGGACACGGCTTGGAGCAACCTGGGACAGTGCAAGTTGTCCCTGCCCATGGCAGGGGGTGGCACTGGATGGGCTTTAATGTCCCTTCCATCCTAAACCATTCTGGGATTCTTGGATATAATAACTAGCACCTAGGAGAAGTAATCAAYGACTAAAGACTATGAAAGCTGATAATAAAGTTATCAGCTTGATGCAAGATAGGAGACATTTACATTTGCATTATTTTACCATGGCTGGAAAAGCCACTCAGGGTGAAAAATCAGCCAAGATTTTTTTCAGCTGTTTTGCTCTTCTCCCATCCCTAATTCTGTCCCTGAAATGCTCCACATGCACAGGGAATCAGGAGCCTTGAGGGCCCTGTGTTGTTCTGGTTGTGGTGAGCAGTGATTTCATGGGTATTATGCTCCCAGTGATGTGCATGACTTCGGTTGCACAGGTTGATTTAAATAAATTAATTTTTTTACAGAAGATCTGTTTTCTCGCTTGCCAGTCATTTGGATCAYATATTTCCCAAAGATTTTACCACCTCACTCACTGTGGTGTTTTAAAATACACAGTCAATAAGAAAAACAGTGTTTTCTTTTAAATAAAATTTTTAAAAARGGAAAACCCAGTTACTTTCTTCCAAATGCTGACACATGCAGGACTTTCCTCATCAGTAYCACCCCGATAATTGAATTTCATCAGCCCCACCTGATGTTACAGAACAAAAAGCAGTACCTACAGTTGGAACCAAACATTTTGAATGTTCTCAGTTTCATGAGAACCGATGCAGCAGATTTTCAGCAAGAACCATGCCCGGGTTGGCTGTGCTGGGGGAGCAGGGACATGTTCTCCTGGTGAGGTTTTAGCAGCTACAGATGATCTTTGAGTCCCATCTGAAAACTAACTGCAATCCTGAAGCAGGGAACCCCCAAGATAAAGAGAGGTTGAGCCAGAGCAACATAGGTCCAACCAATATGGTTACCACTATGTTCTCCTTTATTTCATCTAAAATGGCTGCTTATATACATTTCTAGACAGTTTACAAATTCAGTAGCTTTTCCTTTGGCACACAGCATAAAAGGAATGTAAACACACACTGTTTAACTTCCTTTTAAGGTGGCTAAACGTGCCCACTAATAATTGCTCTCAGTGACCTCTAGAAAACCCACTATCTAACATTACTACCTTAACATCTAATTTCTKCWGCACCACAAGTAATTTTACCTGCGCAACAGCTTCAAGGCCTCAGGGCCTTCAAGGCCAAGGCTCAGCCAGGCAGGCCTCAGCTGGGTAGTTCACTATTTTATTCAATGTCTCATTCTAAGTACAGAATGAGACTCTTTCTCTCAAAAAATCTGCTACACAATCCTACCATGAAATTTAATGAAAACTCACCAGATAATCTCCACTGAATCTTTTCCCGYTGATGGTGAGGCCTCAAGTGAGGTGGGATTTTTCTGGTCAGGACAATGTTGAARCCTCAGGTCTGATGGGCTTGTTTAGGGAAAGAGAGAGGAGCTAATAAAGAACCAGTTGCCAAGATGACAAGGAAATAATAGAGTTTCCAAAGAAACTCTAATTTAAAAAAAAAAAAAGGTTTAGGGTTAGGGTTTAGGTTAGCGTTAGGGGTTAGGTTTAAGGGTTAGGGATTAAGGATTAGGTTTAGGTTTAGGGTTAGGTTTTGGGTTAGGTTTGGTGTTAGGGTTTGGTTTTGGGTTAGGATTAGTGTTAGGTTTTGGGTTCTAAACCCCTTCTGGTCCCTTTAGAAATCATTTGAAACAATCATTTATTCTTGGGGCCATCCGAGAYTCGAGTATTATCAAATAAAGCATGGTCAAAACACATCACAAGCTCTACAAGATGTTTGAGAGGAAAATCTGCCCTGAAMTGGGACAAAAGGCAGAAGATGTGTTACTTCAGTCCGTAAGTTCCCCAAGTTGTATTGGATCCCCTGAAACATTTAGGTATAACCAAATTTAAAATTTTGTTTATATTATGTTTGGTATTTTTCCTATTGCTTTTCACTATGTGTTGGGTTTATATCTTGGAAGAATTTTTTGAACAAATTAAAAACCTTGCGTAGAGAACAGGAAATTCATCAAAACCAGTCTCTTTTTAAGGTTCCAGTTTTTAAGACATAAAAATCCYCAGCAGTCATCTTTAAATGTAAGCRAAACCCACATTGTCTCCAAGAGGCTTCCATCACCAAAGCCTTCATCTTCCATACTTTTTTTTCGTGGCACAACAGAGGGCAAAACATTTATAGTTCATTCTCTGGATCCCTCAGGTTGTTAAAACACAGATTATTAAAACTCCAATTCCTGTTTCATACAGAAATTAGTTTTTGTGTAAATGAGGTCCCCAAATTACAGCAGTTGGTGTGCGTTTTTCCAATCGTTTTTACCAAGGCTCTGTTTTGTTCCCAKAAATCAATGGGAATGGCAAACTGCTCCAAAAGATCTCCCAGTTTGAGGAAGTTCTGCTGTGTCCTGGAAATCAAGGAGACAGCCCTTGCAGGGATTACCTTTCCAAGACACAGTTAATCATCAAAAGCAGAGACTTCTAGAATACCTCAAAGTCTTCCCAAAAAGCACTGGCTGAGCTCCAGGTGGATTCCCAAGTTATTCCTGACTTTTCACTTGATCTGATGGCTTTGCTACCCAACCACTCACTATGGTAAGAATTCGTGTTTTCACAACTCAGCAGGAGTTTCCCACGTACAGAAAGGTGTTTCCTCTTGCTCAGTCTGACCCTGTGGAATACTCATTCACCAYCAGCAGCAGCATTTCCACCTTTCATTTATATTTTCCGTGATATAAACACATGGAAGTCTGCTATGATATATTTAATTCAAAATTCCCACRGTGGGAAGAACACGCTGGAACAAGGAAGGAAGAAAGTGGAAGAATGAACCCTGGAAGTATCCAAGGCCAGGCTGGACAAGGTTTGGAGCCACCTGGGAGAGTGGAAGGTGTCCCTGCCCATGGCAAGGCTGAGACAGAACAGGCTTTGAGGTCCCTCCCAACTCAATACAATCCATAATTCCATTGGTCCATCACCACACTCTGGAAGGTCCATACCTTCCAAATAACTGACGCTACCAAAAACCTGAGTATCCAAAMGCAACAGTGACAAAATGACATTTACAACTTCCCAGGATGCAGCTTAAGTGCCYAGCTGAGAAAACGAGAGGGGACATGTGGAAACTCCAATAAAAGAAAAGTCAGTGAAATGTCTCATTCCTTGCAGTAAGTGGATTAAGAGTTCTGGTAAGAAAGCTGAGGTCAAGCTTGATGACTTCCAAAGGAAAAACATCACATTCTAGAAGCTTCTATGAGAGCTGAAGCCAAGTTTTTAATTCTATAAGCCTTTTTCTAAATCTTGCAAAATTAAAACAGAAACAAAGAGAAAAATATCGGTGAAAGTATGAAAAGAATGAATGTAATGAGATAATTAAGTGATTAAGCCCCAAGCTGTTCTTGGAACTGATCAGAAATGCCTTGGAAAACATCATTCCACACATCCAGCTTTGCTTCACACCCTGTTGCACTCTGAAATTGTAATTTTCTTTTTTTT